>OY856411.1:1497953407-1499153407 GCA_963693085.1 Alisma plantago-aquatica | reverse complement strand
TAGGTGTGTGTGACACACATACACCGGCACAATCAGAGCATGATGGGCATTTTAAGAAATGAATGGTTAGGTTTTGTTTTTACATATAGCAACAAGATGGACGATCATCATTTTATTTACATTCACACATAAAAGCACTATTATCAAACATCACTTGCTCATTAATATATGCAACAAAGTGAGGGAGATAAGTTCATGTCAAAAGTGAGTGGCCCACTACACTCAAGAAGAAGATGATGTATATGGTATCAACATTGAATGTATGATGGCAAAGAATAGTTTTTAATTGCATTTTTGGTTTTTCTGAATGAGAGGATTTATTTACGTCATGATCCAAATTCAAGCACACTGATATATTTTTAGAATTATTATTTATAAACCAAATGAAATTGAATTAATGAACTGAGACATCTAAACTTGATCAAATAAAAACATATTTAGTTATGAAATATGACCTTAATTACCTAAATCCATTCATGGCACTTATGCCACAATAGAGTGGGAAAAGAATCACTGGCCTTTTGAGTCTAAGAGACACATCTTAACGAATGTTAGGACACATTAAGACATTTTTATATGAATGGTTAATAATATAATAGACAATGAGACTTTTGATTAAATATCAAAACATTTGATCATTATCACATGAGTTCTTTTTGTTTGGTTACATTAATATCTTCTATGATTAGTATCAAACTCACGAACTCAAAATAATAATGCCTTGAATAGGAAAGATCCAATCCACACAAATGTCTTTCCAATGGACACTCCATCACATAATGCCTTCCTAGGATAAAGCCACCAAAGAGTCATTCAGGAACCTGACCTCATACCCTTGAATTCTAATCTACCAACCAAAACCCAATTTCACTATTTAATCCAACCTAACCATAAGAATATGTCCATATGCAACATGTATGTATTAGTACGTATGTCCAAAGAGCCAATCATATGATGATTGCAATGACATATCTTGTAAATGATTTGATTAATAACAAAGGTAATCTTCCAATTTATTTATTTTATTAAATTATGAGATTATGATGTAACATAATAAATGTCTAAAGAATGATATTACTCAATGACATATGTCTTCAGGTTGATGACCTGAACAATGAGATTGTTGTGTGGTTTCCACATCATTTTTTCACATGATTTCACACACAAATTCAGTTCATTTTATTCTCATTTAGCGTCTATTAATATCATTCTTGCCACCTTTTGTTGTTTTGCTTAACACATGATGTGTATTGTAGATTTGCATCAAAAGGATCAAATTGAAGATATCCCAACTCAATCTCATCATTATTGGGACTTCTCCACACCTTGCAGATGATTAGAACTTTGATTCTATTGAAACAACAATGCACATGACGTGTCTTATTTAAGACATGGTGTGTGTATTTCCAGACGGACTATTACTTCAATCGCTGAAGAAAAGTACATGACGTGTCCACGCAAGACACGACGTGTACCTGGGAATTCAAAATCGAGCTTTGCCTTCCTGGTAAAGTACACAACGTGTATTAATTCAAACACGTCGTGTGCTTTACACTTAGAACAATTGCCTGAGATAGGACACACTTTATCTAAAGAAAGACACGTAGTGTTCCTATCGATTTCAACAATTTTCAAATATGACTCCTTTCATTTTAAAAGACACAGCCACTCTATGGAGCAGCTATCTTTGGTCTTTATTCATTACTCTTTCGTCCTAGAGCAAGGCTAGAGTAAGGAGGGCGATTTTGGAGGTGGAAGAGGGTGGTTTCTTGCTAAAGAACCCCATTCTTCTTCTTTTCTTCTCCAATCTTCTTCTCCAAGGTGCAACAAAGCTTCTCTACTCCACAAAGCTCCTTGGGAGAGAGGTTTGTCCGGTTTGGAGCAGCTGTAGGAGTGGGATTTCATCCAAAAGCTGGAATTCTACTCCTCTTGGGTTACACCTTGGGTTTCTTAGCTTTTCCTTCTCTAAATCATGTTGAATTGTGAAATTTCTGTGCATTTTCTATTGTACACCATTATGGACGAGTAGTTTCATTTTCTTGGACATAGCATGTATAGAACATGATTATTTGGTACTAAATGCTATGTTTCTTGTTTTTCTACCTTGTGAGTACCTATTTCTTCTTTTCTGCATGTATGGCTGGCCACCTTATGTGTATGTTTTATGCTCTTTTGCTTGATCTGAGAAGATAGGTAGGAGAGTAAGGAGGTACTCTCTTTGCAACTCCTTATTTACCATGAGAGTGGAATTTATAGAGTTGAGGAGTAGGTTTGTGATCCAAATTGAAATTCATACATGGGAATGTTGAATTAAGTTAGGATCGTTGTACTTGCACTGAGAGGTGAAGTGCAACATACAACTCTCCTTTAAAACAAGTGCTTAGTATGTTTAATTTTTTTTCTCATATTCTATGCTATGATATGAGGGTGAAATCCTAAGTCCAAGATACTTCCATATCTGAATTTTAATCTCTTTTGGTAAGCATTTACTGTTTTTCTTAATTCTAAAATTTTTAGATTAATCAAACAAATCACCTTTAAAATGGTCTAGATTGTTGAACCTTAGCACCATTGTGTTTAATTGATTGCTAAAACTCATTGTGTTCGATCTCAACTACGACTATGCCCATATACTTACGGGAATTGGTTAGTTGAGTAAAAGATCTTTCTTAATACTGACACTCATTAGTGTAATAAACCAACAAGGTTTTGGCGTCGTTGTCGGGGAGCTACAGTTAATATAATTAGAGTAACAAGTGAGAATAAGTATTTGAGACGAGGTCATCATTTCCATTTTCAAATTTCTATATACCTTTTAGTTGTGTTCTCAAATTCTCTTGCTATTTTTTAGGTTGTATGCGTCGCTCGCAAAGGGGACTTCAAACATCTGCGTTGCTAGACCTTGAGATTGAGCATACTCTTTCAAGCTTAAGAGGAGAAAGAAGAGTAGAAAAACCACTACTAAGAGGTGTTCCACCATCATCGCCATCACCATCTTCTTCATCTTTTGAAGAAGCTACACCAGGAGATCCAACCATGGAGGACGATCGTCCTTTGAAGGATTTCACCATGCCAATTGCCACAAACATTTGTGGAGCCATCGACCTGCCTACAATGAAAGAGAACAATTTCTCTATTTCTCCCTCCATGATGCAGATGATCCAACAGAACTGCTTTGAAGGTATAATAAATGAAGATTCAAATCTTCATGTGGCTGAGTTTTTGGAGTAGAAGAATACTTTCAAAATCAATGGGTATCCGTCGATGGAGTGAGGCTACTGCTATTCCCTTTCACCCTAAGAGATAGAGCTAAGGCGTGGCTTTTGTCTCTTCCAAAGAAGTCAATCAAAAACTGGGATCAACTTCTAAATGCTTTCCTTACAAAGTATTTCCCACTGAGCAAGACAGCTCAGCTAAGGAACGAACTCACCAACTTCTCTCAATCCGATGGAGAAACTCTGTATGATACATGGGAGTAGTTTAAGGATATGCAATGCCGTTTCCCTCACCATGGTTTGACCAACTGGTTGCTACTCCAGACATTCTATAATGGATTGTTCTATAATAACCGCATGACACTGGATGCGGTAGCAAATGGAACGTTGATGAATTAGTCTTATAGAGAGGCTTATGAGATCATTGAAGACATAGCGCTAAACCATTGTCAATGGGAGTCAGATAGGAGAGATTAATCATCCTCTACAACTAGTTCTTCAGTCGAGAAACAAGGAGGGAAGCATACTATTGATGTCATTGATTTAATTACTGCTAAACTTGATGTTCTTACATAGAAGTTTGAGAAGATGACTACTTTGCAAATCCAATCAGTTGAAGTGATATGTGAAGCTTGTGGGAATTCTAGACATACTTCTTCTTCATGCTTTGCTCCTAATGCAAATGAAGGGAGCTTAGAACAAGTCAATGTCGTTGGAATGTAGGGGAACAAGAAATACAATCCCTATTCCAACACCTACTATTCATGATGGAGAGATCATCCTAATTTCTCCCACTAGAACACAAGTAATGCTCAGAACATCCAACATGGATAGCAACAACTGCAACAACAACAGAACTTCAATCGGAAAAATAATGGGAATCCGTCGGGATTCAACAACAATGGGGGTTACCAATAGCAACAAAACCCCCAAAGTTCTTCCTTGGAGGCCATGATGGAGAAATTCATCTCCACTCAGATGTAGCAGAATGAAGAGTTAATGGGCAATGACAAGCTATTGAAGGATGTGATTGCCCAACTCTCTGCCAAAGTGGATGGCATTTCCACTCACACAAGGATGCTGGAAAACCAAAATTTCCAAAAAGCCTTGACGCCCAATATGGTTCTCTGCCAAGCCAATTGGAGGTGAATCCAAGACAACAAGAAAATGCCATCACCCTAAGAAGTGGAGCCAAAATCCACAAACCTTATCCACCCAATGAGAAGAGTGCAGAGATCGCCGATGAAGAGAAGCTTGACACCCCTATGGATAAAAAGGTAAAGGTACAACTGAGGTACCATCTTCTATTAAAGAAAATACACCATTTCCGTAAAGGATTGCGAACATGAAGGAGGATTCAAATTTTAGAAAGTTTATGGATATTCTAAACAAACTCCATGTCAATCTCCCTCTAGCTAAAGTTATTGTAGAGATGTCGTCATATGCTAAGTTTCTTAAAGACATCCTCACCAAGAGGAGGATGGTGGACTAAGTGGAGACCATGTTGCTTTCTGAAAGAATCAATTCTATCATTCAAAATAGACTTCCTGAGAAGTTAGATGACTTGGGAGCTTTTAATCTACCATGCAAGATCAGAAGCACCACTTTGAAAAGGGTCTTGTAGACCTTGGAGCTAGTATTAGTCTCATCCCATCTACCCTATGGCAAGAGCTAGATCTTGGAGATCTGAAGCCTACAAATATGTCCATTGAGCTGGCTGATCATTCCATTAAATACCCAAACGTATCGTGGAAGATGTGCTAGTACAGATTGGTAAACTTTATATTCTATGTGATTTTGTAGTGCTAGATACGGTAGAAGTTCCTTCCAATCCTATTTTTTTGGGAGGCCCTTTCTGAGAACTGCTGGATGCCTAGTTGATGTTCGCAAAGGCAAAATCACACTTCGAGTTGGAGAGGAAGCCATGGATTTTTCTTTATATGATGCTATGAAAGCACCCTCTCGTGTAGAAGAAATCTATTTTATGGACTCTGTTGATTCTGTTGTAGAAGAAGATCATGATATTTCCAATTTGATACTGAATTATTGTGATGATGATGAAGGTATTAATAATGGATCTGAAAATTTTGGGGTCTATTATCAAATCAGATGCTACTGAAGAAGACACTCCACCTATTGATGAAAAAGACAAAGAAAATGCAACTAAAAGAAAGGTAGAACTTAAAGCCCTTCCACCAAGGCTGAGGTATGCATTCCTTGATTCCGACTCTACTTCTCCTGTCATAATTAATAATGAGTTAACTAATGAAAAAGAAAGTAAATTGCTTGCTGAATTACATTTGTATAAATACATTATTGGTTACTCTGTCGATGATTTGAAAGACATTCATCCCTTCATTTGTATGCACCAAATAAAAATGGAGGATTATGCTAAACCAACCATTGAATCGCCTAGTCGTTTAAATCAAAATATGCTTGAGGTGGTTAAAAAGGAAATATTTAAGTTGGTTGATGCCGATATCATTTATCCTATAAGTGACAACCCTTGGGTTAGTGCCATCCATGTGGTACCTAAAAAGGGGGTGCAACTGTCATCAAGGGAGACAATGATGAGTTGATACAAACACGTATTGTCATGGGTTTGTGTATGTGTATTAACTACCGGCGTTTGAACTAAGCGACCTGAAAGGACCATTTTATGTTGATATTTATTGATTTAATGCTTGAACACCTTGCAAAACACTCTTATTTCTATTACTTGGACAGGTATTTCGGGTTTTTCCAGATTCCTATCTACCCTCCCGACCAAGAGAAAACCACTTTCACATGCACGTATGGAACTTATACTTATTTTTATATGCCCTTTGGTCTTTGAAACGCTCCTATGATGTTCCAACGATGCATGATGGCTATTTTTTCTAATTTCATTGAAAACATAATGGACATTTTTATAGATGATTTTAGCGTCTATGGAGATTCATTTGATCAATGTTTATGCAACCTGTCTTTAGTCTTAGCCCGCTGTAAAGAGGTTAGCCTAGTACTAAACTGGGAGAAGTGCCATTTCATGGTACAATGTGGTGTAGTACTTGGCCATGTTGTATCTAACAAGGGTATTGAAGTTGACAGGGCCAAGGTGGAAGCTATTGTAAAGATGTCTACCCCTTCTTCAGTCAAGGACATCTGCAGTTTCCTTGGTCATGTAGGATTCTATAGAAGATTTATTAAAGACTTCTACAAAATTGCAAAACCCTTATGTTCTTTACTTGCAAAAGATGCTGAATTCATATTCAATGATGACTGTCATACCTTCACCAAGATTAAGGAAGCTCTTATTTCTACACCAATACTTCAACCTCTGGACTGGAATGCCCCATTTGAATTGATGTGTGACGCAAGTGACTATGCAGTGGGGGAAGGTCTAGGACAAAGGAAAGATAAGAAGCTTCATGCCATATACTATGCAAGCAAGACCCTAGATTAAGCTCACATTAATTACACAACCGCTGAGAAGGAGATGCTTGCTATAGTGTACACCTTTGACAAGTTTCGACAATACCTGGTAGGATCTAGGGTAATTTTGTATACCAATCATGTTGCCATAAAGTATTTTCTCAACATGAAGGATGCAAAACCTTGAATCATCTGTTGGATGTTGCTTTATCTTGAAATCTGGGATAAGAAGGGGATAGAGAATAATGTTGTTGATCATCTTTCTAGACTGACTATAGATGTTGGAGATTATCTTCCTATTCAGGATCACTTGCCCATTGAAGATCTTTATGCATTATCGTCCACATGAGTGCCATGGTTTGCATGCATTGCAAACTTTCTTGCTACAGGATAGCTACCGCGGGGCTTGACATACCAAAAAAAGAAGTTCTTCCATGACGTGAAGTTTTAGTATTGGGATGACCCCTTTTTGTTCAAACATGGGAGTGATGGACTTATTCAAAGGTGTGTCGCTAAAGAAGAGATTGCTAGCATTAATTATGAATGTCATGCCTCTCCTTACGGAGGTCACTTTGGAGCAGATAAGACTATAACAAAGATCCTACAGACCGATTTCTATTGGCCAACATTGTTTAAAGATGTCAATTTATTTGTCAAAGATTGTGATAAATGCCAAAGGACCAGAGGAATTTCTAGATGTGATGACATGCCTCTTAACTCTATCTTGGAGATTGAGGTATTTGATGTATGGGGAGTTGATTACATGGGATCATTCCCATCTTCTTGTGGCTATCAATACATTCTAGTTGCTTGTAAGTATGTCTCTAAGTGGGTTGAGGCTATCCCAACCCAAGCCCCGGATGAAAAATCTATAGTACAACTATTTCAGAAGACCATCTTCCCTCAATTTGGAGTTCCTAGAGTTGTAATCTCTAATGGAGGCACACACTTTGTTGAGAAACAATTCAACAACCTTCTATCCAAGTATGGAGTCACTCATAAAGTCTCTACACCCTACCATCCTCAGACTTTCGGGAAAGTGGAGGTCTCCAACTGACAGCTTAAAATAATTCTTGAGAAGACAGTGTCTAGCTCAAGGAAATATTGGGTATTGAAGATAGACGATGCATTATGGGCATACCAGACAACTTATAAAACCATCATAGGTACAAATCCTTTCAAGTTGATATACGGTAAATCTTGTCATCTTCTGCTGGAGCTAGAACATCGTGCACTATGGGCTATAAAGTTCTTAAATTATGACATGAAGAAGGCTGGTGAAAAATGACTACTGTAGCTGTAAGAATTGGAGGAATTCCAGGTTGACGAATATGAAAACGCAAAGCTCTACAAAGAAATAATCAAGGTTTGGCATGACAAAAGAATTCGGAGGAAAGACTTCCAAGGAGGAGACAAGGTGTTGTTGTTCAACTCAAGACTTAAGCTATTCCCTGGAAAACTAAAGTCAAAGTGGTCTGACTCTTTTCTTGTATTGAAGATTTTTCCGTATAGAGTTGTTGAATTACAAGGCAAGGATGGAGCATTCAAAGTAAATGGGAAATGTTGCAAGATGTATACCTCGGGAGATGAAGTTCACAAGGGAGCTTCTTGCTCCCTTCAAGATGCATGATGGACTATTGAAGAGTCTCACTCTAGACTCTAAATGGAGGACCTTGTGGGAGTTGAACCCACATTAGGATAGATTTCTTTCCAAGTCAATTGAGTCAAAAACACTCTTTAGTTTCGTAAATAAGCTTGTCATGGATGAATGTGATAATTTAGACAATTCTATTACATATCTTTTATTAATTCTGTGCTGAAAACAATCTATTTCTGTAGAAACTACCGAAGACATGGCGTGTCTAAGTTTACACACGGTGTGTCCCCATTCTCAAAAATACATCAGATGATTTATATCTCCAGGTGCATGACGTGTCTTTATTTAGACACGATGTGTCACAATCCAGCGGCTACAAGTATTCTCAACTGGGAAAAAGAACACACCGTGTCCTACTTTATACACGCCATGTACCCAAGTAGAAAAGGGAGGAGTAAGAAATCTGGAATACAAACATGATGTGTCCTAAATTAGACACAACATGTATCACAACAGAAGGAACAATAATGAGCTATCTGGAAAAGGAACACGACGTGTCTTTATTTGAACACGCCGTGTAGTTATCAATGAAAATGGGAATTTTGAATTTCTAGAAATTCACACGTCGTTTACTTTATTCAACACGACGTGTCTTTTATTACAGAAAATGAGTTCTGATAAGACACACGTCGTGTCTTTATTTGAACACGCTGTGTCTTTTGTCGAAAATATAAGTTATTAACCTAGCGCACGGCCTCCCCTCTCACTCACACTCTCATTCAAGCCGTGTGAGACTCTAGAGCCCTAGCATTTTCTTCCTTGATGCCGTGTGCCCTAGCACACCCAAGTGCCACCACTGTGATATGTCCGTCAGCCGTGTCTTCTTCGAGCTACAACCACCGTCGTGATCTCCTCTTGCTCATGGTGTGCCTTTCTCTTCAAGATCATGCCGTCCTCACCTCTAAGCACCTCAAGTAGATCTAATCTGATCCGCCACCATCGTGTGCCCTAGCACAAGTAGGGTCCACTCACCGTGAAGCTCGAGTTGCCAACATCTTCTTCTTCTTCTTCTTCATGCTAGCTTGCCGCCGTCATCATCTTCTACGACGAGGACATGAGAAAAGGATCCACCGTAGTCCTCTCCATGTGCTTCCATCACACTAAGAAGAAGTGCAACAAGTCTTCAATCCTCCATCACCCTCACCAAGCGAGCACACAAGCGCCGCCATCAACTTCTCCCTTCAATCTTTCCAAAATTATAGCCATCGCGACCTGTAGAATTCCACAGAACACCAGACACACGATGTGTTTAGTTTTGCACACGCCATGTGCAACACAATCTCAGTTGACCTTCTGTTACAGACACACAACATGTCTATCCTAGCATACATCATGTGTTAGTCTGTCAGCAACACAGATGGCTCCATTCAAGCAAACTAGCAACGACAAGCATGACACTAGTTCCTCCCAATCATCAAGATACATCTCAACTACTCAGTTTTGGGTCACCCCTGTAGAAGACCCGACATACCAGTTCCTAATTGTAAGGAGAGTTCTTCCTTCTCAGTTTGCTTGCCAGCAAATGATGATGACTCTGGGCTTCAAGGATGAAGTCCTCATGCACCTATAGGATTTGGGGTTGAGCTACATCTGCCTGATGGTATCCAATACTTACCCCCACCTGGTCTACGAGTTTTTGACAACACTCACTACTGAACAAGACCCATAGAAGAAGATAGAGCCCTATGGTATCATTCATTTTAGGCTTTTGAGTCGTGCTTTCAAGCTCACATTTAGACATTTTTGTGTGTTGTTGGAGTGTCATTACTATGGAGCGATTAGCTACCCACCAATTTTTCATAGCGACGAGTTTTGGTTTGAAATTTTAGATGAGGAACATCATGAAGCCAAGCAAGCCAGAGCGCCTGCTATCCACAACCCTATCTTCCGATATATTCATAGCCTTCTTAGTACCAGCGTTTTTGCCAAGAAGGAAACCCAAGGGGTTGTTGGGAAACAATACCTTTTCTTCTTATGGGGAATGATGTATGAGCATGAAATTAATGTTGCTTTCTATATTCTTCAACATTTTCTGGACATTAAGAAGGTGAAGAAGAGGGATGTTGGCGACATCATGTGTGGTGGCTTAATTACTCTGTTGGCACATAAACTTGAGGTTGATTTGACAAGACTTGAGGCTACACCAGGTAGAAACCTAGTAGATATTCAATATCTTCTCTCTACAGGGTTGATCATAAAGATTCCCCACTGCGACAACAAGTTTCGGCAATTCTTCGATGATGATTAGTATATTGACATTCCAGATCTTGAGCATGTCACCTTGGAGAACAAGGACAACTGGAAAGTCGTGCAGAACACTGATGAAGAGATAGATCTAGCCAGAGATGTTGCTGATACCGGGGCAGCCCCTTCTGCTCCTTCTGCTTCTTCTGCTCCACCTCCTCCTCCACCAGCACTCAGACATAGTACTCTTGGGCGATGCTTGATGTCAGGCATCTGTAAATATATGTGCAGTAGCGGTTTGATCACATCGACGGCCGCCTGGATCAGATGGGCACATAGTATACTGTGATGCACGACATGGTCCACCGCATGGATTCGTGGCACATTTCACATGACCACTACTCCATCCTGCAGCCGTATCAACCGCCGCCTCTGCAGCAACAACCAGAGTTCGCCCTGTAGCCCACTCCAATGGATGTCCCAGAGGATGATCTTGTCAGCCAATTCTTTCAGACTCACCACAGGGGTGCTGGCCCCTCTTATTGATCTTCACCCATGATAGGTATCTGGTTGTTACCTTCACGATCTCGATTGATGCGGTGAGGATACTACATATTTCAAGCTTAGGGGGGTGAAACCATCCCGTAATGTAGTTTTTGTTTCATTTACTTTTGTCATTTGCTTTGGTCATTTGCTTTTGTTGGTCATGTCAGTCTTTTATTTCAGTCTTTTATTTTCATTTTCTATATTTCCCTTCATGGCAAGTTTAGTATGAAATGAGGCTATTGTGATAGAATGAACTTTTGCACCTTGTATGCTTGAACTATCTTGTACCTTGTATTTCTTTTGGCCATATGAAAGAATTAGTAAAGAGCATGCATGAATCAAATGGAAAATGAAATTCCCCATGTACATGATCTTGGTTTTTAATTGTAGCCTGAAATCTAAATTTTCACATCTTTGATTGCTAAATAAATGTAACAGTCTCAATTTTTAGTGAATAAACCAACTCTACAACACTGTTCAGAATACATGATACTCTTGCCAAACTTTAGTGAATTAACAACTGATTTTTAGAGAAAAATTTGCAAAATAATGAATGGAATCTTGTTAACTTAACTTTCTCATTGACTCTCTTGTGTTGTGCAAAAATCTCTTTTATCTTTTTCTTACTTTACCCAATAAAAGATGGCAAACGACCCACATATAATGCTAGCCTAGTGTGAGTCCAATCCGGCAACGATGGTTAGGTGGTATGAAAATAAAAAGAGGGTAAAAATAACACCCCAACCAACACTCCACGTGTGCATAAGCCTAAATTAGCAGCCCAGTGCTAGAATCCCAAAAATCAATTGTCATATCTTTTTGAGAAGAGAACTCAACTAAAATTGTTAAAGTTAGCTGAGATTTCATCATTTACATCCATAATAGCTGAAAATTTTCTGTTGTACATCCACTAGTTGTTTGGCTTGATTATCCAAATCATGTTTAGTGTTCTTTAGTTGATTGTTTCGCTTAATTTGTGACCATCATTGCTGAACTAAAACTTCTCTATCTTGGATGTTTAAATTGAGATGATAGCTATGAAAATAAACCTAATGTACATGGTTGATTGAATTTATTGCATATCTTCATTTCATTTAATCCATGCATGACCTTGAATATTCCTTCATTTGTGTGGCTATGCCCTTTTTGCTTGAGGACAAGCAATGGTTCAAGCTTAGGGGGATTTTTTGTGTGGTTTCCTGATGAATGCATATTCATCATAATATTCAATCACCATCTTGGGTTCAATTCGAATCAATACATATGATTTCATCTCCTAAATATCTCAATATGCAATATTGCTTAATTGGTTCAATTGTCAAGATTATTAACTGAGTTTATGTTGATTTTATGCAGGTCATGATAAAGTTCAACCATCAGAAGGCACCCACCTCCATTTAACCGTAATCTACCTTCAACATAATCATCATCACCCCTTGCTTCATTCCACCTTTATCTCCATCCAAACGTCATCCAATCAAACCCTAATAAGTGGGGCCCACCTTTCTCAACCCTAGATCTACCTTCACTCAAGATCCTGTCATCCTTGGTCTTGACCAATCGGTCTTGACCAAATGGTCTTGATCAAATGATTTCATCCATTTGGTTTGAACATCTCTCGGTCTTAGTCATTCTTTTGAACATTCTCAAAACCACAAACCTTCTACACCATCCGATCTCTGATCAACACCCCTCATTCACCTCCCCACTCGACACCCCCTCCTATCATTTTGCCCAACCTGTTTCTCCCTTCCATACAGTCTCAAGATTGTGTGAGGCCACACGGTCTCAAGACTGTGTGAAACCTCATGTTCTCAAGACCGTATGGGCAACTACCTACATGTGACTACAAGGAGCTATGACAACCACATCCCTGTACTCCTACTTCCCTTCTTCTTCTTCCTCCCGCCCGATCGGTAACCCTATCTCCTACGACACCTCCAAATATGCAAGACCGAGACATACCTACACCACCATCATCGACAGAGCCACCTCCATCTCTGGCACTCACCCTGCACACAATCTCTGCGCCACCATGGATCTCCCGCTGTGACCTGCAGCAAACCGCGAGGTCCTTCACCTACGACAGTGATCACCTCATTGACGCCCTGCACCGCTCTCGCCTTCTCCTTCTCCTTCTCTGACTCTGTCATTCTCGCACCCCCCTCTCACGGTCTTGGCATCTGTCCTCCACAGAGTTTTGAGACTATGTGGCGGAAAACGGTCCTCAAGACCGTATGGCCTACACTAGCAAAACCACGTGGATTCGCTAGAGTAGCAGACCGTTTGGCCAGTGGATACCCCCCAAGACTGTTTGGGTGTGAATGGATAGTAGATCAATGGAAGATCGTTTGGACGGCATGCAAGGACAATGAAGAAACCAGACCTCTATGGTAGTGAACGATCAAGAACGATAAGAGGCAGCAAACCGTTAAGGCCGTAGTGCTGAGATCATTTTGGAGAAGCAGACTGATAGGCGCAGACCATTAGGGAATCAAGACCGCTTGGAAGCAATGCTCATGCCTCCAAGACCACAAGGAAGAGACACGATTGATCGCCAAAATCACATGAAGAGTCCCGCATTCTCAGGAATGCTAGGTTAGTTACCAGTTCGTAGGACCATGAGGGGTAGCCAATTGGTTTCCAAACTGTTTGGATGACAATCGTTTGTTGAAGACTGTATGGTTACTAATCTGCCAAACCGTTAAGAATACAAGACTGTTTGGTCAGTGTACAAGATCGTTTGGACATGAATACTTATCAAGTTCAAGCCGTTAAGAACTAAAACCGGTTCTCCAAAACCATTTAAGAAAAATGATAAAAACTACAACTAGGCCCAAATTGTGAGGACCCCCAACCAGTGCCTATAAATAGGACCATCAGGGTCCTCATTTGGGGTATCGGATCTGGGACGCCGCCAGGCTTCCCAAATGCAAGATTTAATCCAGATCCATCCACTTACATCCATGCTACTATCACTTCACCTGCTGCACCTCTTACTGCGAGCAAGGAGGTCAAGACGAGAAAGAAGGTGGAGAAGAAGATCTGCCCAGTCTGCCTTGGTGGTTCTTCCTCCTCATCCATATATGCTCTGACACGACATAGAAGACCACATCATCTTCACCGAGCTGCGACTACCTTCTGCATCATGCTCATGGCAGACTCTTCCCTCTCTTTTATTCTTCTTGTTTCTCACATCATGAGTGAGTAGTTCCTTTTCACTGGGGTGCGGGGACTAGCCCCACTGCCCATGCAAGCATGTTCTCTTGTTAAATATTCCATGGAAATGTATATAACTTTTCATTTTGTTGTTAATCGTTAATGTTTATAGATTGATTACCTGCTTGCTTTTATCTTGTTCTTCCCTATGTTGCAAGAACTTCTATATGTAGGGTAGAATGTCGATTAACGAGGTTGACTCCCAAACTAGAAATAAAATGGGATTCCTTGAGGTCGTAAGTGTATGATCTGTGAGGGGACGAGCCATCTAGCCTACAGTGACGCTTCTGTGGCCTAAACACCCCTCAGGGAGGGCCACAACTTCAGTTGGATATCTGTATCTTCGTTGTTAATAGTCGATGTTTGCTTGTAGATTAATCGCCTTCTTGCTTGACGATTAGCACGGTTGACTCCCAAACTAGAAATAGAATGAGATTCCTTGAAGTCGTAAGTGTATGATCTGTGAGGGGATGAGCCATCTAGCCCACGATGATGCTTCTGTGTGCCTAAAGCTTGTATAGGGGGCCCACAACTTTAGTTGGATTTCTGTATTTTTAGAGTTGTAAGTGAGTGATCCGGATGGTGACGAGACATTTGGTACCTAAGGTGATGCTTACGCAAGCCTAACGCCTATATGGGGGGTTTTGCAGTAGCTCCATTTGGATGATTATAACTATCCTAGATGTGTTTGCATGTGTAGTGGTGGTGAAACTTGAGACCATCCCACTGATTCCATATCGTTAATCTAGTTTAACTTTAATTATATTCTTTACTTTCTTGCACTTAGTTTAGTTAAACTCAAATCAACCAATTGTTCTAAATATTAGTCTTACTTGAACTAGACTCGACTAGTAATGATTCTTAAAAACATTGTCCCTTGGGATTTGATCCTTAACTATACTACGATAAGACCCATCCGCTTGCAGGTGGTATTATTGCATTAGGTTTGGGTAAAAACTCTGGGATTTCAATCCTAAGTGAATTTGTTAGTGCAATAATAAACCATGTCAAATTCTGGCACCGTTTCTGGGGACAACGGAATTAGTTAGTCAAAACTAGTTCTTTTGAGGCTAATCTAGGATTTTGCCTTTTATTTTGATACAATCGATCATCTTTTTGAATTCAGTTCTATTTCATCATTCTCACTTCTGAAAAATATTTTCATGCCAGGTACCAACAAAGACTAGTGCATGCACTATTCAGACAACCCCGGACTCTGTGCTAGCTTTGACCCTGAGATAGACCAGACCTTTCATCGTTAGAACAGATAGAACCAAGCGAGGATGGCTCAAGAGGAGGAAATAGCTCAAAGGGTAGCTTAAGCCCTTACTGCACAAAGAGATAGGGTTATGCAAGAAGCCAGAACTGTAGTTGAAATAGAGATCCGAGCAGCTCAAGTAGCAGCGCAAGCAACAGAATTGTAAAAGGACCTTAGAGAGTTCTCCATTCCTAAAGCTGCTGATGTTCATCACCCAGTACAACCTCCTCCCATCAACGCCCCAAATTTCGAGATCCGAGCACATTGGATCACCTTGCTTCAAAACAACCCATTCTATGGTAAGCAAGGAGAAGATAGTCAGGAACATCTTCTGAGGTTTATTGATTTATGTGCTATGACAAAGCAAAATGGAGTTTCTGACGATGCCATTCGACTCTGTCTCTTCAAGTATTCTCTTGCTGATATAGCTATAAGTTGGTATAACTCCTTGCAATGCGAACCCATCACTACTTGGGAACAACTCCAAAATGTGTTTTTGAAAAAGTTTTATCCTCCTTGTCTCACTAATGAAATCAGGGGACATATAACTCAATTCATTTAGGTCTTGGAGAATCCCTAGCTGAAGCATGGAAAAGATACAAAAAGCTTCTACGCAAGTTTCCACACCACGTCATTCCTAAGAATTAGCTTATTGAGATCTTCTATAGAGGTGTGGATGACGATATCAAGAGATTTTTAGACTCCTCATCCAGAGGAAACTTCATGCGTCAAAGTTATGACAGCGCATGGAAGGTTGTCACCCTTGGAGCTAAAAATCAAGCTAATTGGGGTAGGTCTATAGGTAAAGGCGTGTTGAAGGTAGCTATGGCTGAAGTTATTCCTAAATACAAGTCTATCACTAATACCCTCAAACTCTTAGTTGCCAAGCAAGACCATATAAAATCATCTCTTGCTGCATTTGGAAGAGGACGTTCACCCTCTCAACAACAAGAACAGATCAAGTCAGCTTCACTATTCTGTGAAGCATGCAAAGGTAATGATCATTCCACTTTAGCATGCAATGTGCTCTATGATGTTGTTCTAAGCAACACATGTGGCCAAGGAGATAATGGTCAAATGGAAAATCTTAATGCTGTCAACACCATCCCTAGTCAAGGATATTACAATCCGAATCAGAATAGGAACCATCTTGGTTTTCAATATGGAAATCCTTAAGGAGCGGAAAACTCAAAACAACTTGGTTCAAATAATCGGCAATGAGGCCCACCAGGATTCCAATATAATCAACATCAAAATTTTGGGAATCAAAGAAACTTTAGGGGTAACTTTCAGAATAAGAACTATAATAATTATCTGAATAATTCTCAGATCCAGAATCCAAACCAAGTCCCTTATCAACCACAAGGATAGCAAGCCAATCCCATTTCTCCTGATGACAAGCTGTCGATAATTGAGAAGATGTTACAGTCACATTAGACTATGATAGCTAATCAGCAAGCCCATCAAAAGGCTATTGAATCTCAACTAGCTCAACTTGCATCTAGCATGAAGCCACCTACTGGAGCCTTTGCTGGCCAACCGGAGAACAACCCCAAGCACCCTGAGCAACTGAAGGTTGTCACCACCAGGTCTGAAAAAGATTATTCTGATCCTCTTATCAAGGCACTTGTGGTTATTACTGATAAGGATGACTCTATGGTAGTCCAAGACTTTACAACACTTGAGTCTCAACTAAAAGAGCCAGTAAATGATGATAAGATAGATAAGGAAAATAGTGGTAAAAGGGCCCTATGACACCGAGCAATTGAGGGTTGCCGCACGCTAGGGTTGCCGCTCTCTGGCGACTGAGGAGGCGACGTCCGCGTCTCCTTCCGGAGAGGGGAGTCCCTCCCCTCTCTCCGACCACCATGGCCGTGATGGAGACTCCTTCTGCTGAGCAACCTTCCGCCCAGCCCTCCTTCATCAAGAAAGCTTGGAATCAGGTTCTCCGCGGCATCGACACCAGCAAGGAACTAGCTTACGATCCGCCGGAGAAAGTCGAGGGGAAGCGGTTCGTCACCATTGATGAACCTACATATGAGGCCATGGAAAAATGCTGGGAGCACACTGCTATCTTGTACGTTATGGGCAAGCGCCCTTACTATCACCACCTGCTGGCCTGGATACGTCGTGTATGGAAACCCAAGGGTGGGTTCGACCTCTTCTCGAAGCCTAACAAGTTCTTTCTCCTTAGATTCAACTCTGCCGATGATAAGAATAGAATCATAGAAGGTGGACCTTGATGGTTCGACAATAGACTTGTGGTTGTCAAGGATTACAAGACCGGCGACGATCTTCACAAGGATTTCTTTAGTTCTATTCCCATTTGGATCAGTATTCCCAGTATGGGAAGGAACTGGTCGCCAAGAGCCGTCAGGATTGTGGCCAGCGACGTGGGCAAGCTTCTTTGAATTGACTATAAGTCTATTGGCCTTGAATCCCTTGGTGAGGCGAGGGCGTTGGTGGAGGTGGAAGCTGAGGAAGAGCCCCCAGAGGAGATCTGGGTTAATATGCCCCATAGAGAACCTGCCCCAGTCCAGATCCATTACGAATACATACCTAAACGATGCTCGGAGTGCAAGGTGTTTGGGCATGATGACAACGAATGTCCGCTCAAGCCTGTGACTGCTGTGGATTCAGTTCCGATTACAAAACCTTCACAGGTTTGGCAGGTCGTTGGACGCAAAGGAAAAGCTATTGCTATGGAGGAGGGGGTTGTTCCTTCTGATGGCGCTACAGATCAGGCTGGTGACGGTGCTTCAGATCTGGTTGGTGTTGGATTTCCGTCAGGTGAAGGATCATCAGGTGCTACTGTGAGCGATGGTGTTACTACCCCCGGTGGTGTTCCTTCTGTTGTGAGAGATGGTGCTACTGCCTCCGGTGGTGTTCCTTCTGCTGCATCCGGTGGTGCTGCCTCTGTTAGCGACAATGCTGCGGGTGATGGGCCACTAGTCGTCAGCGTGGAGGTTCCTTCTGTTGGTGTTGCTTCTGCAGATGAAGGGTCTGATATTGCTACTGTCGTGGGCACTGATGCTTCTGGCGCTGTGAGTGGTTCATCCACTGTTGTCGTTGGCACAGATAGTGATGGCACTGCTAGTGGTACACCCACTGTTGTTGTGGTTAGTGACGCTGCTACTCCAATCAGATCAAGCACCTCTGGTGCTGCTTCTTCTTCTTCGTCTCATATTCCGAAGTCTTCTAAAGGTGGCGGGTCTCGTAAGACCCGGTCCTCTTCTAAAGGTCTTTAATGACCTTCCTCATGACCAATGTTCGTGGCTCAGGGAAGCCACGTAAAAAGAAGGAAGTTAGAAGGACTATCTTGGATAATAAAGGTACTGTGGCCGTTCTTGTTGAAACCAAGATTAAATCTCATATGATTTATACTTCTGATCGCATGTTCCCTAAAGGATGGCTTTGGGTTTCCAATCATTTGCATGACCCTAATGGACGCATTTATATCGGTTGGAATCCCAATTGCTGGGTTACCACTTTATCTGAGATGGATGATCAGCAGGTCACTATGAAATGTACTAATAAAGGTGGTCTTAACATATATATTACTGTCGTCTATGCTAGGAATTCTGTTGCTGAACGCTCGATCTTGTGGGATTCTCTAGTTAGAATTGCTGGCACCATTAATGAATCTTGGCTTATCATTGGTGACTTCAATAACATCAGGAAGCAAGAAGAAAAAGTGGGAGGTCGTGAGGTTCCATCTTCTATTCTTAGCTCATTTAACACTGCCTTAGATAATGCAGGTCTCACGGAATTACCTATCATTGGTAAGGAGGTCTACACGTGGCATAACAAACAAGGTGTTGCTAAACGAGTTGCTTGTAAACTTGATAGAGCTTTTGTCAATGATGCATGCATTTCTAAATTTCCTGGTTCCAAAACTAAGTTCATCACCTGCTCCTACTCTGATCACTGTGCCTTGAACATTAATATGAAGTCTATTTCCTTTAAGAAGAAACCTTTTCGATTTCTCAATTTCTGGATGGACTGGGAGGGCTGCCGGGACATCATTAAGGATTCTTGGGCTTCTGAAGTCATTGGTAATCCTCTTTATCAATTCTGTCGTAAGCTCAGTATTGTCAAGGATAAGTTGAAAGCTTGGTCCAAGAAATACGTTAATCTCAAAAATCTGATTGCTAGGGAAAGAATGGAGCTTGATGATATTTCTATTGTTATATGACGTTGTCCCATTGATTCTGATCTTATTCTTGCTGAAAAACAAACTCTAGCTAGATTGGATGTTCTTCTTAAGGTTGAGGAGATTTATTTCTGGCAACGCAGCAGGATGGAGTGGCTTTCCAATGGAGATAGAAACACCAAAGTCTATCATACCATTGTCAAGAAGAGGGATGCTATTAATTCTATCACTGAGCTCTTTGATTCACAAGGTAATCTTTTGCAGGATTGTGATGCCATCGTGAATGATACTGTTGATTTCTTTGAGCAGCTCTATAATCAGCCTCTTTTGGCTTCTAGTTCTTGTATCCCAGAATGGACTCCTCTTGTCTCTAGCAATGATAATAACATGCTTTGTTCTACTCTGAGTTTGATTGAAGTTCGTGCTGCCGTTTGGAGCATTGGACCTCATAAAAGCCCGGGCCCGGATGGCTTCAATGGATATTTCTATAGACATAATTGGGATATTATATGTGATGATCTACATAAGGCTGTTAAGTGGATTTTTGAAGGTGGTAACATGGTAAGGCAAGTCAATCATGTTTTCCTTGCTCTCATTCCTAAGAAGGACATGGTCTCTTCTCCTGCGGACTATAGGCCCATCTCTTGCTGCTCAATGCTTTATAAAGTCATTGCAAAAGTCATATCCAAAAGGCTAGCCAATCTTTTACCTAATATTGTTTCTCCTTTTCAAGGCGCTTTTGTTAAAGGTAGAAGTATTGAGGACTGCTCTCTTCTTGCGGCTGAATTTACTCTTAAATTTAACCGTAAGAACAGCCCGCCTGCTGCTTGCATTAAGTTGGATATCACTAAGGCTTTTGATTCTGTTCGCTGGTCTTATTTATGGGACTGTCTTCTTGGTCTTGGCTTCAATGATAGGTTCATCTCTATTCTTAAGCAATGTGTGGAAACTACGTCATTTT
The DNA here is from genome assembly GCA_963693085.1 of Alisma plantago-aquatica. Taxonomy (NCBI): domain Eukaryota; kingdom Viridiplantae; phylum Streptophyta; class Magnoliopsida; order Alismatales; family Alismataceae; genus Alisma; species Alisma plantago-aquatica. Next base: position 1,499,132,800 of record OY856411.1, on the reverse strand, counting down.
CTCTCTTGTTGAATGGTTCCTCGGTGGGGTTTTTCAAAAGCTCTAATGGTCTTCGTCAAGGTGACCCTTTGTCACCTTTACTCTTTGCTCTGGCTATGGAAGGATTCAGTAGATGCATTGAGGTTGCTTATGACAACAAGCTTATTCGCAGCTATCCTATCAACATGACCAAAGCTCTCAGCCACCTTCTGTTTGCAGATGATGTTCTGATTTTTTCTGAAGGTCGTATGCGCAGCCCTGTCAATCTCAAGAAAATTCTGCATGAGTTTGGTGCTACATCTGGTATGAAATGTAATCCAAATAAAACCCACATTTTTCTATCTTCTTCATGTCGCAACAAAGATGCCTTGATCAATTGTCTGGGTATGCAGCAAGGCACATGGCCATCTAAGTATCTGGGATTCCCTATGGCAGGTGGTAATCTTAGAAGGCGTCACTATCATAAATGTTTGGACAAATTGAGAGATATGATACAAAGATGGCCGGGTTCTAAAATCTCTATGGCTGGTCACATAGTCCTTATCAAACATTGTGCTATGGGTTTGATTAGCTATTGGCTTCGTATGGGGGACATTCCTCCTGCTGTGTTACGTAGGATGGAATTGCTTCTCTCGGATTTCCTTTGGGGCAGCTCCACGCATCCTTCTTGTTGGGCTCGCTTGGCCTACCCTCTTTCTGAAGGTGGCCTTGGCTTCAAAAGACTTGATGAGCTTGCTGATTTCTACACTTTGCAACGCATCAAAAGATTCACTCAAACGCAAAGCATATCGAGCACATGGATGTCTAGCAGATGTGGCAATTCTTTGACTGTACCTTATAGTTGCGGCTCTACTTGTCATAAGCGCATGGTGGACCTTTGGCCGTCTTTCTCCTTGTGGGCGGGCAATGATCTCTGGAACAATTGCAGACAACGACGACCTTCTGATAAAATCTTTGATAATCTTTGGTCTTCCAGGCACTATCCTAGGTGGAGCCTTACTTGCTTTAGAGCTCTTAACAACGTTCTTCCTACATGGGAAAAAATCTCCTCTTGGTCAGGTGCCCCCATCCCTGCATGTTTATTGTGTGGTTTACACAGTGATTCGACATCTCATTTGTTTGATGGCTACAAATACTGGAGATATATCTGGGGTCGAGCACAACTTAAACTTAACATTAGAACTTCTTATTCTCTTCATGAATGTCTTACTGAGCTCGGCAGGAGATCCAAGCATGCTAGAATCATTGAGCTTTGGGCTATCACCGGTGCAGCTCACCTTATTTGGACTGAACGCAACAATAGACTACATAATGGAGGCTCCTCGGACTTCGTTATCATCTTCAATCATCTTGCTTTGGAAATCAAGAGAATGTACTTTTCTTTTAGACCAAAGATTGATGTACCTCCTATAATTGCTAGGAATTGGGATTTGCTGTAACCATTTCCTAGGAGCTTGTAGCCACATGTTAGGGTGTGGCTTGTAATTTTATCCCCCTTGGGGGTTTTGGAATATACTTACCCAATTTTCCAAAAAAAAAAGATAGATAAGGAAAGTTCTGAAAAATCTACTACTATAGAAACAGAAACACATGAGCCAGATGTGCCAATATACAAGCCTTGTATACCTTTCCCAGCTCGTTTGAGGTAGACCAAGCTTGACACTCGATTCAACAAGTTTAAAGAAGCCATGAAGAAACTCCATGTTGATATACCCTTTCTTGATGCGCTGGCTAAAATACCAGCATGGACAAAGTACCTAAAGTCCCTCCTTACAAGGAAGTATATAACCAAATAATATGAGATAGTCAAGTTGGCAACAACCACTTCAGACATCATCCGGAGTAAGATGCCAAAGAAGTAGAAAGACCCAAAATCTTTTGGGATCTCTTGTCATATTGGTGATTCTTCTTGTAAGAAATGATTGGTTGATCTTGGAGCTAGCATCTCTATCATGCCACTTAGCCTTTGTAAAAGGCCAGGGTTTGTAGAACTTCTTCCTACCGGTATGACTATACATCTTGTAGATAACACTATGACTCTCCCCTTGGGAATTATTGAGGATGTACCTGTCAAGGTAGGCAAAGACTCCTATGTTCTGTGTGACTTTTTCATTATGGATATAAAGGAAGACGCTAGATACCCTCTCATACTTGGCCACCATTCCTTGCTGAGCTCTGATTGATGTTGAATCAGGAACCTTACTTCTTCGATTAGGAAAAGAAACTCATGAGTTCAAAGTTTCTGAAAGTATACGAAGACCAAGCATGCAAGAAGAAGTTGTAACATACTAAATTCTGGACTTTTTACCTTTTAGGTCCTCTTTTCCATCTTTTCCTTTTATTTATATCTTCTTTGGCCTTTCTATTTAATTTATTGAGAATATGATGGTTTAATGAACATTTGTTCATCTTTTATTCCAATATTTGGGTTTATGCACAAATACCTCAGTGGAAGCTTAGTAATGGGTCAAATATGCAAAATATCCACTTGAGTGATAAAAAGAATAAAGAAATTCATGTTAGAACTTTCTAGTATCTGTTAGAATATGTAAAAGGATATAATTCTCGAAATATGTATAAAGGAAATAATAAATGTGGTAAATGGAGATAATATGGGATATAATGGATAAAAGGAGATAATTGGAATATATTGTTCCGAAAATCATAATTGAAAAACCATGAAGATAATTTGGATGTCAATTTCGTTTTATTGACTTAAAAGAAACTTAAGGGCCAAGTATCATTTAATTTGGAAGATAAATGCATATATTGATGTCTTTATCAAAAGAAAATGGGAAATAAGTCAATTAAGCAAAATAAAATATTTAGTGTTCTCAAATTGGAAAAATAATACAAAATTCGTAGTCTACATATCAAATTTAGTCTATGTGTGAATTTGTATATAATTTGGCCAATTTTTAATATTTTATTTTATTCAGGAGAGAGAAAATGACTTAAAGACTAAAAACATTAAATACATGGTGATAAAAATTAATTAATTCCAAAATTGTGTTCCAAACATTTATTATTTCTTGTATACCAAGTTTCATATTTTTAGGAAGTTTCTAGATGCCTCTAATAAATTAAAAGGATAAATAAATGATAAAATTTAATTGAATTAAATAAAATAATAAAAGTCTTCAAAAAAATATAATAATTCCAAATTCGTACTATACATGTTAAGATATATCTTTATATGAATTTTGAATCAATTTTAAAAATATTTGATGAGAAGATAAATTTAGGAGAGAGAAAATGTGCAAAACTTTAAACTCATTATTTAAAATAATACACAACTTCAACAAATGGAAATAATGGCAATTCATATCCAACATACTTAATATGACTTGTGGGTTAAGTTTTGTAATATTTGGATAATTCTAATGCCATGAGTGAAGGAGGAAAGAGAAAATAGTAATTGGCTTAATTAAATAATCGAACTTTCTCAAAATATAAATCTAATTTTATATTCAGATTCCTCACCCCAAAATTAGTAAACCTACCAAATTTGAGTTCATTTGGACTTTGTTTGTACTATTAAATAATTATAGAAAGGTTTATGCATTAAATGCACTAAAAGACCAAAGTTTAGATGTTATATTAAATGATCGCATTTCATCTTCTACCTTGGACACGGATGAACAATGATTTTCGAAATTTTTAATTTTTTAGATGGACATATCTCCCTCGTTTCTCAACCAAATCTCGAGTTCTTAGGCTCGTTGGATTCCTCACGAGATTTCGCACAACATTATCCCAAGATTTTTGAGTTTTGTCAAAGATTCGTGAAATACCCAAACCGCCTGAAACTTCTCTCTCACCTCACCTAGATAAACCCTAGCCTAGGCCTCCTTGCCTATAAATATCCATACATCTAGATCCACCGTCACCTTAGCAACTCAACCCAACCTTTGATTTCATGTTTCGTTTCCATTTGAACCTTGTATAGCCGCCAAAGACGTTCAGCTTGCGTCGCTAGTAGATCGATGTAGTCTCCACCTTCAGAACAATTAAAGGTACCATCGAATCCCTCATGTTCTAAGCTTTCCATCGCATACTTGCACTTTGAATTTGGCTGAGTATAGCGCAAACGCCCAATATTTCCCCAAGCAAGCTGATGCTTGCTCGCAGCCATGGCGTGGGCTGATTTGGGGAAGACAACCCGTGGCTTTTTACTATTTTATCCCCGCTCTCTTCCTCTCTTTGGTACGAAGTGCAAACGTGGCAATTTTCGATTGATTTGTTTTTGAAAAATCATATCTTTTTACTCAATTATACAAATTTAAAAATAAAATATGTTTTGGAATCGAGAGAATGTAATCTATCTAATAAAAATACTTTCGTGGTTTGATTCTGATGTTTTCAAATATGAGTTTTTAAGGATGAATTAAATTACTTAAAATATGGAAAATAGCCTAAAAAGTCAATATCTCGAAAATATACAAACCTATACGTTATTTTGATCAGGAGAATCTAACTAGGACATTAGTGAGGTTTTCAGATTCAAATTTGATCGTTTGTGGAAAAGTTAATAGTTTTAAGCCTTTAATGAATATACATAGATCTAATACATGGATATAATGATGAAATTAGGGCAAGTGGATCTGATATCGTGTAAAGGTTATGAAAAGTGATTTTAGGGCTCTAATGATAAGGTATGTGCTATGTATCTGCATTTAACCTTTCAGTTGGGAATATTTGTGTCTTGTCCTACTTTTTCCATAATGAGGCTTTAATTGAACCCTATTCCTTATACTCTTGATTCTTTGCTATACATGCCTCATAATTAGTTTTGGAATATTGTTCTTGGGTCTTGGTACCCCTTTGCCATGTTCTACTTAAATGATGTTATTACTTGCCATAGTTTTTATCATGTTGATTTTATTAGACTAATTAACTAGTGTAGTGGTACTTGTATGTACAACCACCCATAGTTGGGCATGTATTTAATCACCCTGGGGAATGTGATACTCTCCCCTGTACATGAAATATGTGCAGGTGACTGGGAATGTATTATTATCCCCTCACCCTTTTGGTTGAAGGTTCGGTAGGTGCCTCAACCCTACATAGTTAAGATAGTCAATATTAATCATACATGCAATCCTTAGTTATATATTGTTTATGGCAAACATCTATTGAAATATTCTTTTATATAAGTGGCCTCATTCACTTGTATCATCATCTTATGATGAACCCTAGCCTACTTTTACATGCTTTTCTTATCTTGACATCTTAGAATAGCTTTGTGACACATACTTGTTTTTCCTTTCCCTCTTGCTGGGTGCCTTCCCAACCACCCAGGCGATGAGCAAGGTGAAGAATAAGACTTTAAGATCTTGGCTTTGGCTTGGACTTAGCTGATGGATATGTTGCTTGGAGACAAAAGTGGAGTAGTCTAGACTTCCCTCTATCTAGATCCTAGTGTGTAAGATGTTGTAACCCTAAAAGGGAGATTTTTGATGCATCTTGTACAAATCTTTTATAAAAATTGAATATAGTCAAGAAATTTTTATTCTGCTGCTTTCCAATGAGTTTTGATTATCATATTTTAGTACAGGGTGGTTTATTCCCACTTCTTTATAGAAGTCTATTTGATTGAGTGCATAGAGCAAATGTCACTCCTCACACAAGAGGATTATGAAGAAGAAGACCCCTTAGGAGTGGCTCTAACTAATCCAAACGTAGCTAGTTCATTTGACGAACAAGTGAAAAGTTGTGTTCTCAACCTCGACACTGCTGAAGAAGATCCTAAAGCCAAAATTGAGGAACTTAAAGCTGTGTATATTACTGACGAAATATGTGAGAAACCACAAGCTCCTGAAATGAAATCCCTACTCGAAGGATTGAAGTATGTGTCTCTGGATGACCTTAAGGTCTTCCCAGTTATCATAAATTCGGATCTAACAGCAGAACAAGAAGACAAACTACTGAAGGAATTAAGGGAAAGAAGAAAACCTATCATCTACAAGATGAGTGATCTTATCGGGGTAAGTCAAGCTCTGTCCATGCAAAAAATCCCAGTGATGGAAGACCACAAGCCGACTATCGAACATCAAAGAAAGCTTAATCCAAATATGAAGGAAGTAGTCCGTCGTGAAGTTATTAAACTGCTCACTACTGGAATCATCTATCCGATATCTGACTCGACGTGGGTAAATCATGTGCATGTTGTCCCTAAAAAGGGTGGAACTACTGTGATACAAAATGAAGATAATGAACTCATCCCCACTCGAACAGTCACCGGGTGGAGGATGTGTATCGATTACAGGAAGTTGAACAAGGTGGCATGAAAGGATCATTTTCTGATGCCTTTTCTTGATCAAGTCTTAGAACGGTTGGCCCATCAAGAATATTTCTACTATCTCGATGGTTACTCTGGATTCTATCAAATTCCTATACATCGAGATGACCAAGAGAAAACAATGTTCACCTGCCCATTTGGAACATACGCCTTTAGAAGGATGCCGTTCGGTTTCTGCAATGCGCCTACAACCTTGCAGCGTTGCATGGAAACCATATTCAGTGGTCTCACTGAAACTATCATGGAAGTTTTTATGGATGATTTTTCTGTATATGGAGATTCATACGACTCATGCCTAAAGCACCTCTCCCTTATCCTTAAACGGTGTGAAGAAGGACATATTGTGTTGAACTGGGAAAAGTGTCACTTTACGGTAAAGGAATGGATTGTTCTTGGCCATAGAGTTAGCAGTCGAGGTATCAAAGTAGACAGAGCAAAGATTGAAGTGATTTCCAAACTCACCATCCCAACAAGTGTAAGAAAAGTTCATGCATTCCTAGGTCATGCAGGCTTTTACAGACATTTCGTAAAGGAGTTTTCCAAGATAACCAAGTCGATGACGAACTTATTACTAAAGGATGCTAAATTCCATTTTGACGAAGACTATGTGAAGAGTTTCAACAATATAAAACATGCTCTTGTAAACAACACCCATCATCAGAGTTCCCCAATTGGGATCACCCATTTGAAATTATGTGTGATTCCAGTGATTACACTATGGGTGCTGTCTTAGGACAATGTATAGAAACGAAACTGTATGTCATCTACTATGCATCGAAAACCCTCGATGAAGCTCATAGGAATTATGCAACTACTGAGAAAGAATTTATGGCAGTCGTGTATGCCTTTGACAAGTTCAGATCCTACCTCATTGGTTCAAAAGTCATTGTCTACATAGATCATGCAGCTATTCATTACCTCCTGGCAAAGAAAGATGTAAAACCCAGACTGATAAGATGGATTCTCCTTCTACAAGAATTTGATCTAGAGATAAGAGATAAGAAGGGTACAAAGAATGTTGTGGCAGACCACCTAAGTCGCATCCACACCTTGGAAACCGAGAAGATCCTGATTAATGGTTCTCTTCTGGATATCCAATTAATGAAAGTTTCAGAAGCTACCCCTTAGTACTCAGACTATGTGAACTACCTCGCTGCTGGTATCATCCATCCTGAATGCACCAGAAATGCACTGAAGAAATTCATGCATGATGTGAAATAGTATCACTGGGATGATTCTTACCTATTCAAGCTTTGTGTTGATGGTATCTACAGACATTATATCACTGAGGAAGAAGCCGAACTCATTTTAGAACAAAGTCACTCAGGCCCAGTTGGAGGCCATATGAGTTCTAAGAAAACCGTATTGAAGGTTTTGCAATGTGGATTCTTTTGGCCAACCATATCCAAAGATTTCTACAACTTTGTTTTATCATGTGACAAGTGCCAGAGAATGGGTAACATAACAAAGAGAGATGAGATGCCGCTGAAGTTGTGGCAAGAATTCGAGATAGTTGATGTTTGGGTTGTGGACTACATGGGTCCATTCCCATCCTCACATAGATTTTGTTACGTCCTATTTTCCGTCGACTATGTCTCAAAATGGGTAGAGGCCATGCCGACCGTCACTAGTGATTCCAAACCTGTCATCAAGATGTTCAAAGATATTATTTTTCCCTGTTTCAGAGTCCCACGCCTTGTGATATCCGACGGAGGTTCTCATTTCTTAGAAAGAAGATTTGAAGTGTTATTGAGAAATTATGGTGTAACACACAAGGTAGCCTCCCCCTACCATCCACAAATAAGTGGACATGTAGAGGTCTCTAACTGCCAACTCAAGGCTATCTTGGAAAAGACAGTAGGCCACAACTGAAAAGATTGGTCAGTAAAAATCAATGACGCCTTGTGGTCCTACCGAACTGCTTTTAAGACTCCTCTTGAAACTACACCATTTCGATTGATCTATTAAAAGTCATACCACCTACCTGTAGAACTCAAACACAAAGCATGGTGGGCAATAAAATAACTGAATTTTGATATAAACAAAGCAGGCGAAGCCAAGATTCTACAACTCCAGGAGCTGGAAGAACTCTGAATGACAGCTTATGAGAATGCACGAATCTATAAAGAACACACGAAACTTTGGCATGATGGACATCTGAAAAGAAAGGACATACAAATAGGAGACCAAGTTCTATTATTCAACTCAAGACTGAATTTATTCCCAGGAAAACTCTGTTCTCACTGGTTTGGACCTTACATTGTCAAGAGCATCTCCCCACATGGTGTTTTATCTTTATGGAGTGAAAAGTCAGGTGAATTTGTAGCTAATGGTCAACGCTTGAAGAGATATTTTACCTCAGTCGACACAGGAACCAAAGCAATGTTGGAACTCACCAATCCAACATATCCACTGTAAAGTTGAAGGAATCAAGTCGAGCCATCGACAGAAAACAAAGTCACTTGTTGGGAGGCAACCCAATCAACAATTTTGCTTTTACTTTTAGTTTTTGCACTGAATAAAAATTGCATCATGAGATGCTATCTTAAGTTTGGATTAGTCTTCATTTTTGAGATTTTTAGATGGAGGACTGATCGGCCTAAAAGGCGGGTTGAACTTTACATTTATAGACCTGAACCCTTCGAGGAAGCCTGCAACTTTATTACGAGATCGAAGTAGATATATGGGGTCAAACACAGGGACGTGGTGACGTTTAGGATGCTACATATCTCATTCTTGAATCAGATAAGCCAAAAAATGATAGTCGGTAAAAAATGGGTGCTAGAACTAGTCTAGAGGGTTGTCACGAATTAAAACAAAACAAAGAAACGAAAATAAAAAATAGAGCTTGTGGTTCTACTAATCAGAGAAAGAGAGTTCCTGGCTATGTAACCACAAATGGGACAATCTATGCACTCATTCTCGAGCATAGACAACCCTCAAACACCCAAGCAAGCACCTAGTACGCACAGTGGCATCTATCCTATGGGTCGTCCCACTCACTCTCGCGATGTGTGACTAGAACCATTGACGATATGTCATCGAGCCTCTCTTGAGGATGACATATGAATACCTCAAAATAGGCTAAGTTCCCTCTCGGGTCTTAGGACATTCAGAGATATTAGGAATAGAGTACCCTGGATCTTCCTCCTCTCAGGTTCAGATCCAAACTATCATCTCTTAGCTATTCCTACAATGGATCTCTTGATACGGGTAGAAATAACAATTCAAGCGAGTAAGAGATCAACCAAACTAGCAATCATAACTTAGAAAGAGAAAATAGAACATGCAACATACTAGATCTGATGTGATACTACTTACTTAAGGAAAAAGTACATATACATGCCTAGATCGGGCTACATAGCCAAGAAGGAGCTAACTAGCCATAGACAAGCATGGTTAGCACCGAACAAAGATGAATGAACATTGTTTGTACAAGAAATAAAGGAATGCAATAGAATGAAAGAGAAGAAGAAAGAGATATAGCCTATAGAGGAGAGGTGGGTCTTGCTCCTCGGCATCCATGTAGGTCAGATCTCATTCTTTGGTTCTTCTCTTCATCCTTCTGGACTCCTCGGTTCTCTCTCTCTAGATCTACTCCAAACAACAACCCGGTAGGTGAATGGAGGTGAGAGAATGTTGGTGGAGACTGATCTTCTCTCTCCTTCGCTTCCGCCCTTAGAGACCGTAGACCAGTGGTAGAGGATAGTGGTGAAGTGGATCTTTTCTCTCCTCGGTGGTGAGGATGAATGTAGCACATATCTTCTCTCTCCTCAGCTTTCGCCCTTTAGAGAGAGTAGATCTAAGGTTGAGATGGAAGAGAGAGTGTGTGGAGGCTGGCTGTAGGAGAATGTAGGCTGAGTGCCTTGGTCCTCTCAGACCTTGGGATGCTCCCACGGGTCTCTGGCTCCAATCTGACAGCCTCTCGATGTTTGTACCATATTTTGCAGCCTTTCGACTTCAAGACTGGATCCTGACCTCTCTGGACTCTCCCCTTTAGACCTACCTGGTTCAAAGATCTGGGTCTGCTATTTATAGGGGTAGATGGATCTGGGCACCCCTGTAAATCTCAGTCTAGTGGTTGTGGTTCCCTTGCATTTAATCTGGTCGTGGTAGCAAAAACTGCGATCGCAGTTTTGGTATGAGGAAACTGTGATCGCAGTTAAGGATGTGGAGGTTGAGGTTGTTTGTTGCCTTTGACACTTGGTTGCGGTGCGCTATGAAGCTATGGTCACAGTGTTGTTGTAGTCATGGTTGTGAAGGGCAATGCTTTCGGAGGTAGCGAGGCAAGGAAGCAGGCTGTAGATGTGCGGGGGTGGAAGGAATGAAGGCCGCTGGCAGAGGAGTTAATGGAGGGCATAGGAGGTGTTGGCGGGTCGAGGTCAGGAGTAGGTGAGTTGTGGACCTTGATTGCGATCTGGAGGAAGGTGGTCATGATGGTGGCATCACGACTATGATGGTCATGATGCTGGTTGAGGTCGTGGTGTTGCGCAGGGCACCACAGGCGCGGTGAGGTAAAGATCGCAGGTAGTAGGGAAAGGGATACCGTGACTGCGATTTTAGTTTGATAGGTGTCTGCGGTTCGAGGAAGGGGTTCTGTTTGTCACGGTTCTGTGAATAATAATCGTGGTTTGTGAGACCTGAGAAGTGAGGGTCGCGGTATTTGATCCGCAGGTCACGATGTAGGGTTGAGAGGGAAGAGGCCACGGGTGGTGAAGGAAACCGCGGGTGCAGTCTGTAGGTGTGGAGGAGACACCACGGTTGATTGAGGTGTCAAGGCCTTGCATTGTGTGGTCGCGGCGTTGGTGATGCTGTTGACTGCTGCATGGCGTGGTGGTGAGAGGAGGCACCGTGGGTCGTGGTTCCTGGACACTATGATTGCGGTGTGAGGGAAGGTCTCGATCATCACTGTGTAGTCGCGGCTTGAGGAGGTGATGCCCGTGGGTGTACACTGAGGGAGAAGAAGGATGTTGCGACCAGCAGTTGGGGTGAGAAGCATCGACGGCGAGCCAAGTTGAGGGAGCGGGTGCTGCAGTTGATCGCAGTCTTAGAAGTAGAGGAGAGGTCGCAGTGCCTCCTAACGTGGGTCGTGGTCTTGAGAAGAAAACTGCACCGTGATTGCGGTTAGGGTAGGAGACGCGTTAGTTGAGAAAGAAGAGCCCGTGGTTGAGAAGAGGTGGTTGGCCACGAATAGAGGAGAGTTGATCGCGGCTCATGCATTTACTTGAATGAAGAAAAGGGCCTCAGATTAGTGGATGGGCTGAGAAGATTTGGCCTTTGTGCCCACTTTGACCTACACATTGGTGCACAAATCTCAATTAAATGAAGATAAATCAATTAAGCTAGGTAAATTCACATATTAGAAAATAAGCCAATAAAAGCAATTTATAAGTGCAAAAATGGGCCCATGATGTGACTCAGACTACAATGAATATGAATTCATCAATAGATGAAATATCGAATAACACAATTCACTGGGTCTCTGTTGGAGAGAAAACAAGAAGAAATGCTGCCATCATAAGCTCGATGCCTGCTTTGTCCCAAAACTGGCTAGATTGGCTACTTTTTTGGCTAGCTAAGATACTTTTCCAATGAAAAGATAGAAAGCACTAAAACATGAGTAAAAGAGTGCATATTAAGACCAAAGTGACACGATACCATAGATGAAATGCATATATATAATGCGTAGATTTGGGTGTTATCAAGGACACATGGGTTGGTCTTCATAGAGAAATCCTGTTGAATCCAATTGATGGTCTGAATAAGATGGTGAGATATACTCCGATTCAGATCCAATGGAATGGTCTTGATGACTAGAGTTTTCATTATCTTGTGATGACATTTGTAATTGAATTATAACCAAATCAATGAGCTCTTGGAGCCTCCTGCCTTGTTCAACATTTTTGTCATGAAGCTGTCGTACTTGAGCAACAATGCTTTCGAGACCCATCAATTTTGCCATACACATCTGATGGGAATCCACTGCATCAAACTAATGTTTCCAGACGAATCCTTGTTCAACAGTTTGAAGCATACTTCTACTGTGGTCTGCAATCTCCGTAGCTATTTGGAGTTGACTCTCCTACTTATCCAATAGTTCCTGGAGTGGATCGACGTATTCTTGGAGATGAGGGGCTAAGGCGGTGAGTGCATGAATACTTTCCCCAGACAACTCCACTGCCTTAATTAGTTCTTGATCCCATGATAGCACGCAAGTCGAGGGCTGACAGGCAGTCTCTATTGTTGTAATTTCAACATACGACAATGGTGGAGGTGAGTATAACTCAACTAGCTTTAGAGCACGACCTTCAATTATTTGCCAGTAGTCGGAACTGTAGAAAAACTCGGGAGGACAGGTGGACAAGATGACTTGTCTCACCAAAGCAAGATTCGTGGCTAAAAAAGTATAAGAAAAAGAAAAGTTATTCAATATATATGAACAAGTATGTTTAAGATAAAATAAAAACTATGCATATATATATATATACATGCTTAAAAGTGACTGAAACAAAATCTTTTAGGCGTGTAAATGTGGAAAACCACGTCCCCGGAAACGGTGCCAAATAGTTGATCAGCCTAAAAGTCGGGTCAAACTTTACATTTATAAACCTAATCCTTCGAGGACACCCAAAACTTTATTATGAGATCGAAGTAGATATACGGGGTCGAACACAGGGATGTGGTGACGTTTAGGACACCACAGATCTTGTTCTTGATTCAGATAAGCCAAAAAATGATAGTCTGTAAAAAGGGGTGCTAGAACTAGTCTAGCATATTCTCACAAATTAAAAAAAACAAAGAAAAGAAAAGAAAACAAAATAGAGCTCGTGGTTCTACTAATTAGAGAAAGAGAGTTCTTGGCTATGTAACTACAAACAGGACAGTCTATGCACTCATTCTCGGGCATAGACAAACCTCGAACACCCAAGCAAGAACCTAGTACGCATAGTGGCATCTGTCCAGTGGGTCGTCCCACTCGCTCTCGCAATGCGTGACTAGAGCCATCAATGATATGTCATCGAGCCTCTCTCGAGGATGACATATCATTACCTTAGAATGGGATAAATTCCCTCTCGGGTCTTAGGACATTCAGAGATATTAGAAACAAAGTACCCTATATCTTCCTCCACTCAGGTTCAGATCCAAACTATCATCTCTTAGATATTCCTGCAATGGATCTCTCGATACAAGCAGAAATAGTAGTTCAAGCAAGTAAGAGATCAAGCAAACTAGCAAATATAACTTAGAAAGAGAAAATAGAACATGCAACATACTAGATCTGATATGAATCTACTTTCTTAAGGCAATGGTGTTGGGTTGTAGGGGAGGTAGATAAGGCAGCGGAAACAAAAATTTTCTCCTCCCCCGAACCCATGACAAGGAAACACGTCAACGTCTATAAATAGGAAAGGAAGGCTTGTGGAATCATACCTTTTACCGAGGCTTGTTCGGCGACAATACCTCGTGCCTTGCGCGGTCTTCACCTCCGATCTTGGACGGTGTCTGTGCAGCTCCTGGTCGCACCGGGACTGAGGACTCCTGGTCTCACCGGGACTGTCGGGATTGACAGCTGTCCTCCGAGCGGCAAAAATCTCCCACCTCTGAAGTAGTCCACACAGACCACCTAGAACTCCAATCTCCTTGTCCCACAAGGAATTAGAAGGAGTCACACCCTCCTGTCAGCGTACTAGTCGCTAACACACTCTCCTGCTACCAGTCACTTTCTGCAGTTGTCTTTCCCTTGCTGTGCCTCCCTTATCGGGTAGCACTTGCTCGGGCTCTCTCGGTTACCAAAACCAGAGAGAACGACAACTTTACAGAGCAACTAGTTGTACTGAGTTGTTATTTGAGAAGCCCCCAATACCCCTATATATATAGGAGGGTCATGGGACAGTGTTCTCTATCTCGGGCAATGCGGGATTGAAGCGGGAGTAGAAGGGTTTGAGATTTTCCACAAAAATAACCAACAACGTAACCTGAACCGATCGTTTCATCTCTGAAACGTTCGGTTGGGGACTTGAACCGATCGGTTGACCCCTCAACCGATCGTTTGGGACCCATGAAACGATCGGTTCACTTCTGAACCAATCAGTTTGTGGTCCTGATAAGTTCCTGATTGACTTTCCTTCTTTTGTTTCGAATCGGTATCAAATACTAATCCTTGTTCCAATCAAATTTGGGCAAGTGAAACATAAAGGGAAATTTCTCACCAATCCTATTTTCCCAAGTTACTCAGTTGGACCAGTTGAACCGATTGTTTCAACACTTGAACCGGTCGTTTCACCCTGACCATGAGCCGGTCGACTCACCACCTGAGCCGATCGGTTCACTAAGCTCAGCCGATCGGTTCATCACATGAGTCGATCGGTTGGGAGTGCAGATTGTGTAGAAATAGTCAATTGCAGTTTCAATCAATCCGATACTCTTAATCAATCTATCCAACACCTTGAACACTATGATTTTGAGCTACCAATTAATTGAGTGTTTAATTGAACTACTAAACTCCTTTAGTAATCAATCTAAACATAGTTTGTGGACAAAACTCCTCTTCCAGGTTAAATCCTATGTGTGTGACCCTATAGGTCCTTTTCACGTTGGCAGTGAAAGTCCATAACAATTATGACTTCACAAGCAAAGAGCGGTGCCTAGTCACACATCAGTGCAACCCAAGTGAAAAAGAAAGTTGGAGAACAACTTTCAATCCTACAATCTGTGAATGGTGTTATAGTGAACGTATAATTCCTTTGTCACTGATATCCCGAATGAACTCGAGGCATGGAACAGTCATCCTGTCAACGTTCATTCACTTTCTTGATCTCAGAGTAGATTGGAAGAGATATGTTATGACATCAGTATCACATACTGATTCACACATGCGTGCACGCCTTTCTCAATCCTACTCATCAAGTGGCCATGGATATCAAACTCCCTCATGAGGGACAAATCCCATATCTATCACTCACCCCTCAAAAGCCCCATCTGTCAAAGCCACCCAATCATCACCTTTATAACAACCCATGTTTCAGGACTGCGTTTGATGATGTCAAATTGTACCCAATGACATGTGTTGAGTGTAGTGATTTCAGGTTAAAGAATCACATTCACCACCATCACTATGAGTACTGACTGTGACTACCATGTCATGGTTCCATGTGTCAAACTCACGGTGGGTCTATCTGATACACTTGTTCTCTAACAAGTACCTATGTGTTTGGTTTGATATCTCTATATCATGACTAATGAGATTCTGTCATCAACCAACACCACAATCTAGTCTTGTGTGTCATTGTTGTCTATCTACCTTCCACAATGACATCCGACTAGGGACATAATAAGAATGTACAAACTCTTAGCATCCATATGATCTCATCGTTCAGATCATTAATCTGAAAGCATACGTCATTGAGTACTGTCATTCTCTAGACATTCAATATGTTCTATCACTATCTCATATGATTGAACTAGAAAGAATTGGAAGCTTTCCTTTGATGTTTATCAAATCAATCTTAATGTATCCCATCAATCATCCCATGATTGGCTCTCAGGGCATACATACCAACAGACTCCCACTTGCACTGCCAGCCAATCATCTTTGAATCATATTCATAGTGATTTTTCAAACATGTCCCACATGTTATTGTGCTCTAGTGCAAACATAGTGAGTTATGGCAACACCTTGCCAAAGTCAATATCAATTGCATGTCTCACATCTCTTCGATGTACGTCACACGTATGAGATGGAGCCGCCGTAATATGCGATCTAGTATTCCTTTGCTAACCTTTAGCCACATTGCATGATTAGGATTCCATACTTGTCATCAATGACCGGAATATCTATAAGTTCATCTCATGAACTTCCAGATCCATATAATATCCACTGCTGTTCTCTAACACATGGATACTCGACATTTCCTTTTAAATGGTTTCATTGGAACACTTCCAATTATCAACAAACTTTCACTTTTATATATCCTATATATATTTTGCGATTAATTTTCCG
Organism: Alisma plantago-aquatica; assembly: GCA_963693085.1. Lineage (NCBI taxonomy): Eukaryota > Viridiplantae > Streptophyta > Magnoliopsida > Alismatales > Alismataceae > Alisma > Alisma plantago-aquatica. The sequence goes on along the minus strand of OY856411.1, from coordinate 1,499,116,520 downwards.
TCCTTTTTGGAAGTTCGCATCAATGTAACTCTTTACATCGAACTCTTCCTTATCTCCATAGAACTAGTACTTCATAAGTACTTATCAAGTTCTCATGGTTTCCAGTAACCCTTACTGGAAGTAGACAGACATCCACTCGTCATGTCCCACATATGAGTTATCAGGATGAGCACATCATATTGTCATGTCCTACATACAAGATGATGAATGCATTTCATTCTTGCCATGTCTATACATGCAAGGTAATGGGATGATTACATACATGATAGATCCATATCTATTCTTAGTGTTCCCATTCTTCATAAGAATTGGACACTTGGCCTTGGGATACTAACTCCATGTAACATGGATATGTTTTCTCCCACTAAATTTGTGCACACTGAACCCTTCAGTACAGATTGCCAATGTATGCTCTCTCTTTTCTAGGTCAAGAGGTTTTTGAGAACTATCTCTATAGATATCTATTCCTATCACATAGGAAACATCTCTATCTTCCTTAAAGATAATTTCCACTTTGGATTTCCATTCTAGAACATTTCCATTTCACATCATACACTCGCACTAAATCATAGATCCCTTCTTTATCTTTGACATATCAGTCGAACCCTTTGACTATATCATCAAAGTAAAGATCCAATTCTGAGTTTCTTGTACTCAATCAATCACATTGATTAGTCCATTGTAACTTATAGACTTTATTTGCATTAGTGGATTCATAAACCTTATAGGTTGTGTCACATACACATCCTTATTTTATTCCTCATATTAATGTGGTTTTAGTATCCATATGACAAATGTCTTAGTCATTAAGTTGCAATCAACAAGCATCATCCTTCTCAAAATGTCATCCATGTGTCTTAACACTTAAGACTTGTTTGCACTTATGGATTTCCATCCAATGGGTGCTACCATCAAGGTCATACCTTATGGTTCACATGGAAGTCATTTAGGATGTAATGGTCATATACCATAACTCAAAATCCAGTTCCTCATATTCATCTATATAGTTGACTCATCACATGACCAACTTATCACATTGATAATTGAGGTGTATTTTTCAAGGATATAAGAACTCACAACTCCTTGTGATTCTTAATGTCCTTTATTAGTGTGGGGTATTTTTTTATTAAGAAGAATTTAGTTACTTGATAATCATTCTCTAACTCCTTAGAGTATGACTCCTTCTTGATTTAGACATCACCATGTCTTAATCATGAGATCACTATGATACACTATCATAATCACTCATAAGGATCTCAAACATTTGGTCCAAGTATTTCATTCATTGATCTCATCAAGAATTAGAACTTTACCAAATTTGTACTTAATCTATGATATTCTTGAACCCTTCAAGATATTCACCATTTGAAGTATTAGCATTTGCTCCAATAGGTATGTAAATATATCACATGTATTATACCTAATAGGATAATCATTCTCCCATTACCATTAGTGAAGATTTATTAATCATGTCCAAGATATTCATGTCTCTTACTGGTTCTCTAACCAAAAGAGTCTAGATCTATCCATCACATGGAAACTAGAAATGAATTTCTCATGATTGATGCTAATTTGATTGTTTGAGTTATCAATAACATTTAGATATCATTTTATCTTATGCGTATCAAATACCACAAGATAAACAAGGCATTGCCACAAAGATCATGTCTTTTAAAGAATGAAACATCAACTTTATTGATTGCCATCATTGTCATACAATATGCAAAAATAAAAGTTTCTATCTATTGGAAAATATGAAATAGCAGTTCATAACTCTATTACATGCCTTTAAGGATGAAAAATAAACTAAAGTACTCCTATCTATGGCGGCAACACTTGCCCCATTTATTGAATGCTTTACACTTTACATCTTGGTATCATATACCTCAAAAGTCTTACAAGTTTATTTCCATGACACCTTTATGTGGAGATGGCAGTTGCCTCCTTCTTCTTTTGTTCTTCCAGATAGAGAGGAAAATTCCTTTTCCAATGTCCTGGCTTTTGACAATGGTGGCAATTGCCTTTCTTGGTCACGCCTCCCTTGGCCTTGAGAGCTGAAGATGACTTGGACTCCTGGCTAGCATCAAAACCTTTCTTAGCTTTTCCCTTGCCCTTGCGCTTGGACTTGCCTTTCTTTCCCGTGATCACCATCACAGACTTAGTCTTGTCCTTCTTCATATGTGTCTCGGCTTTCCTCAACATTCCCAACAACTCTGACAGTGGCCTATCAAAGTTGTTCATGTTGTAGTTCATCACAAACCGACTACAGGATTCTGGCAACGATTGCAGTATCACGTCAGTAGCCAACTCTTGGCTCAGTGGAAATCCCAGTCTAGTCAAGTTCTCCACATACCCAATCATCTTGAGTGTGTGAGGACCAATTGGATCTCCTTCTATCATGACGCACTTGAAAAGTGCCGTTTTGACATCGTATCTCTCTTGCCGTGCTTGATCTTCATACATGTTCCTGAGATGTTGAACCATCTCAATCACACCCATGTTCTCATGTTGTCTCTGTAACTCGTGGTTCATAGAGCACAACATCAAGCACTTTGCATCAATGGCATCATCAGAATGCTTCTTGTAAGCATCCCTTTCTGCCTTTGGTGCATTTGGAGTAGGTTCCTCTGGAATTGGAGTATCCAGGACATAGAGCTTTCTCTCTTAAGTGAGAACAATTCTCAACATCCTATACCAGTCATGGAAGTTTGTCCCATTCATCTTGTCCTTTTCAAGGACCGATCGCAAAGAAAAGTGATTGTTGTTTTTTGCCATTTGTACTACAAAAAAGAAAACATGCAATTTCAGTCCAAAACTCCTTTTGACTTATTTGATTGATTTGAAAAATTAACGATAAAATTATGCATTTAATTAATTATCGCTCCCACTATTTTACTTCAAATTGATAGCCCTCACCATCAATTCAGAAGATTGCAGCGTCCAACCTTCTAGTGGGCAAGATCCTGAAATCCTTTAAGTAATGGACCAGCTAGGGCTGTCACCCAAAACTTATATCTCTCAGGTAGGCAACACTTGCCAATTGCATCATATGCAACTCTTGATAAGATGTCATATGCAACACCTTGCCATGATCATCTCCATGCCTCAAGGTGCTAGATCCTATCTAGGCCACCTTGTTAAGTCTGACCCAAAGCCAACACGATGAATATGCACCTTGCTAGGACATACCCACACATTCATCCTTCACACTTCCATGAGATAGACGGTGCACCATGCTAGGGCGTGCCCACACTTGGTAGATCAAGCTTTTCACATGTGTCATATTTGGAAGGCATCTAAAACTTAATATTTAATGAGGGATTTGGTTTTATATACATATACATATCCAATCACCACAATACATAGTACGTATCATATACATGCTATATCCCACAGAAAACATGCGAAACGATAAAAACGATGATTATGGCCATCCTAATGTGATTCCTCGAGCCAAGAGGAATCACGGTCATCTAGGTCTACATCACATGCAACCTGTACAAGAGTTAGGTCGTGAAATGAGAAATTAAGGGGAAAGGCAGGGGGATAGTATGGTGGGTTTTAGAGGCACAAGGGATGTGTGTGGTGGATTCTAGTGCGAAAATGGTTTGATAGCCAATTGAGGTGGAAATGGGGGAGGCTACATGTATCTCACCTACCCTTCCCAACCACCCCCAAAATTCTAGGCATTGGGCATCGATACGAGGGTCCAAGATGGGTGAAGAGGGTGAGAGAGGAGTTGGGAAAGGTGGTGGCACCGACTTCCATTGTAGCTTTGTTGCTGCTCAGTGCAAGGTAGTAGGTGGGATCATGACCATCAGCTTTGACAAGAATCTGTGGCATGAGGATTCAACAACCAAAATTTTCTAAAACACCTAAGCTGGATCACAACTAGTGCATGAGAGGGGAAGGAGTGTCCCACCCAACGGTTGGACCGCCCGAGTCCTTGGCGGGGGTTTTGGCCTTGTTAATCCAAAAAAGGCCCAAAAAGGCAGAAATCGAGGTTAAAGAAAGCTTTTTAGGTAAAATGTTTCAACTAGGGATAACTTGCTCATCATAGCCCTGATTTTGACAAAACAACTTGCATTGGAATCATGAGACTGAGCTGTACAAGATAATCATGAGAACCTGATAGGTATGTGTTCAAAATTAGTTCAACATAGGTGGAAATGATGGTGATTAGTGATAGGGTTGAAAACTATATTATAGTCAATTTGAGTGTCACCAAGGTATCAATTTCACTCTGTGGTTGTCAATTATGCATTGAATCCTATGCAATTATAAAATTGAAGGTAGTACTAGAACATAGAGAAAGGTAGGGCCTAGGATTTACACTAAGGGGAGAGAGAGATATAATCTATTACATCCTCTCCACTTTAAAAGAAATTTTGTCCCTAATATTAAATCATGTCATCAATTAATATTTAGTTTTCACAATCCATGTCACACTCTACTTGGTATTCCCTCAATGACAAATTTCAAAATCGAGCAATCGAGAATCGTGGTCAAGGTAAAGTGACATTGATCATAAAACTAGGGAGATCATCACATAAATCAACAATTAAGATAGATTATCCTATAAATCACCAATTTTAGAGATATCACATTTTAGGACAAAAATAGAACTCTTGAACGAAGAGTATAACAAGACTTTTAATCCCTACATTTAGGGTTCTAGCTTCTACATTGGGCTAAGTGAGGTTATACATCTATGATCGTGATTCACATTTCAATAGTTCAACACATACATCATATTTCATTATTGATATTTTGTATTCAATATCATGATATTGTGTTCAAGATCAATGGAAGGTCCCACCTTAGTCTACATGGAGATCACACCTGAGTCATATATCAAGTGAATTAACATAATCTTCATTTTAAAATTTTGAGATTTGGAACATGAAAGTCATTAATCAGAGATCCAGGGTGATCTCAAGAAGCAAATAGGGTGATCATAGGAGTCAAATAAATATCATTAATCATGAGTTGTGATTTCATTATTCAGTGTCGAGAGTCAAGTTTGGACATCAAAGTCATAGTCTAAATTTTTTTGAATCTAAGGTTTAGGTTCTTATTTTAGACCCTGGGGGTTACTTAGGGCTCTATCCCTCGTAAGGTTTTTGTTGAGATATCATTCTCATTTTTCTTGGGGTTTCTCTAACAACATTTGAGCGCATTATTTTCTATTTAATTCTCTAACACAATTTTTTTTCTTCATCTCTTAGGGTGCATATCATTTGCTTTATATCCCAGCATTGGGATCATGGAGACCTTCCCTCCAGGTCTTGGTCTTCTTGGTGACCTTCCCTCCAGGTCTTGGTCTTCTTGGTGACCTTCCCTCCAAGGCTTGGCCTTTACATTGGCCTTCCCTCCTGGGCTTGACCCCTTGGCGACCTTCCCTCCTGGGCTTGGTTTTCATGTTGGCCTTCCCTCCTGGGCTTGGCCTCTTGGTAAACTTCCCTCCTGGGCTTGGTCACCTACTGTCAACCACTTCTTCAGTGACTTTTCCTTATGTCCCATAGAGATGGCATAGTCTGGTTTAAAGAATTATACTCATTATCTATTCTTTCATGCTTTATATACTTTACCCTCCAAACATTTGGTAAGTTTTGAGGTTATCTCAATTTTTAGACCAATTGATTAACTCATCCTTGAGGAGTGATCATCCATCCATATACAACACTCGAGTAACAATTGAGCAATAGTTTGAACATTATTCAACATTTCAAGGTATCAAAATTGACTTTGTTTTCACAATATTCATGGTTAATCAATGATCTAGGCATGGGTTTTTTTAGGGACTAAACCACTAACTATGATTAGCATCATTGTTACGACCCCACCTTCCGATAACCCCCAATTAAGGGAGACCGAGAGGTTGAAGCCACACCCATAAATTCTGGATCAAAGGTTCGACATATAACCAATAACAATTATTAAATTCTAACAGACTATACTGAAAATGGTAATAAAACTTTTCTTTATCATACCTTTGAAAAGATTGGAGGTACTAGACTTCTAACCACAGATGAACTACTCTAACTAGTTCCTCCTTGTTCTTTAATTCTTGACTTCACAATGTGTCACTTTACTATTTGTGCTTTGGGATTTGTACCTAAATCGCTGACAAACAAAAACAACGGTCAGTCGAAACTGGTATGTGGGTGAAACAATAATCAAGCAATTATGCTAACAATGTAATCAAGCAATTAGTCTTTTTAACAATCAAGATTACATTTTAAGCCAAACTACTCAATCCATACTTATCCACAGCCCTGTGTTGTCCCTGTAAGGACTTATATGGTACCTCTATAAGGTGACTTGATGGACTTACCCTCTAGGCAGCCAAAGTCTTTCATGACCTGGTGGATCTACCCTCTAGGTAGCCTTTGTACCAGGTCAGCCATTACGACACAGAGAGGATCAAGGATTGAGATAGAAGGCATATACATTATGTGATAGTCATATTCACTTTATAATTGCATGAACTAAATTCATCCAACAGTTAATTCATGTCATCGATGAAAACTTCGGAAAACCTCAAAAAACTTACTCGAGATATTCATAAGCGTAACCACATACCTGATTTGATGAGTCAAGTAGATTATTGAACATATACTTCATGTACAATCAATCCAATCAACAGATCCAAGCAAGTAATTAAATCATCACATAACTCCTGAAAAGAATACATACTCTACTTATTACACACTTCATCAAGAATCTACTTTATTGACTTGGATTCACTTTCTAGTGTTTATAATCCGCATTAAGGTTCCATTAACATCCATTAGGGTTTCTTAGATCAATTTCTCAAATTTTATCCCTTTTTGGTTATCAAACCCTAAAAATACTCTTTTCCATTTATATAAGCCCTAATTGCTCAAACTAGTCAATTAATAGTCTTTTATGTCCAAATTGACTTCGGATCATCATATCCCTACTTATTCTTGGATTTGAACAATTAAACCAATTAAAAGACATATTCTCTTAAATTAGGGTTTTCAAGCTCATTAATGCATATTCATGCATGAAACCCTAAATTAAGTCAACTTATTAAAAGATTATCTTTTTAGATTCCATCTTCACATTTATCAACAACAGGTTATTATTGGCTTGAATTATCCATTAAACAACATTAAATCCATCTATCATCGAATCTAAGGATTTTTCATTAATTAAATCATTAAAGATTATAACTTTATATACTTTTCACATTTCAAGCATATGTATGCACATAATGTACCTCTCGGCGAATCATATGGCTCCACATCATCCTTTTCCATGCACGATGGTTGTTTGCAAATATAACGCAATTACTGCTTTGCCCCTGGTTAAGTCAAATGGTCTTCAGCTCGCGGAGGGGCAAAAGTGTCCAACAACACTTGCCTTCTCCTTCCTCGCGCGTGCCCTAGCGCGGCCGCTGCTGCAGCCCTTCGAAGCTCCGCCCTACCTCCCTGAGGGCTCGAGGACCTCCACCAGCGGGCGCCCTAGCGCCGCCGCCTTCCGCCGCGCCTGGGGAGCCGCCCAGCTTGTGGCCGAACCGACCTAACTACAGCGCACGGTCCCTGCAACTTATAGGCGACCTGTAGCGCCCAGCGGGTGTGGCGCAAGATCCTAGTGCACGGAACGATGGCCTCTTTCTTATGAAGTTGTCGTGGGATCAAAGGGCATCTAACCCACCTCCTTGGCGTCCCCTAGCTACTCCAGAATAGAGCCACACTCGTGTGTTAGAGTTTCTTTGCAAAGAACAAGAAGAAAACAAGAGGGAGAGAGAGAGAAAACCATGGGATCTTTCTCTATTCGACCCAAGGGCATACCCCTTTATATAGGGGAGTTCATGTATGCCCTAACGTGGCCTTCTAAGTGGGGACAAGTCCCACTCCCATAAGGACTCCTATTTCTTCAAGGAGAAGAAACCCTATACTCTCTCTTAAACCTTTTATGTTCCTTTTCTTTTACTATTAGGAATTCGATATCCATGGAACGAATTTCTATTTTCCCTTAATAGCAATTTCTTTCTTTTTAGCAATATCACTTAATACATTAATTGTATACTCACATTATTTCCTTATTTTTGATACTTTGATATTTTCTCTTTATTCCTCTTCTATTTTCCTCATTTGGTATTCCTTTTATCTTTAGGAATTCTTGGAACACGAAATTCCACAAAGGATCATTCAATTATACCTTTTTCTTCTTATTTTCAACATGTTTCCATTATTATCAATTTCTTTCTTCAAAAAGAAATATTGAATTAATCTTTTCTTTCCTCATTGCTTTCTTTTTGCTACTCTGGACTCCTTGGAATCCAAGGAACCCAAGAGGCACGAAATCCTCTTTGGATTTGCCTTCTAGAGGTTTCTCCATATTTCTTTTCTCAAATATTCAATTATCCATTAACTAATTGAATTTCCTTGTTATTGGGCCCAATAGCCAATAAAGCTCACAAAGCAACCAATCAAGGCTATTGTGAAAGGAATCCATTTATTTGAAGCAAATTATATCATTATTTATTCAAATATCTTTAATATGAGAAATTACATTTCTCACTACTTAAGCCCAAAACATTGGGGTTATATCATCCTTCCCCTCTTATAGGAATTTTGTCCTCAAAATTCAAACAAGCAAACAAACAATTCAGGATAAGACTTTTCCATGTTCATCATTGGCCCCTATGTGGCTTTACCGTACTCATGGTGCATCCAAACAACCTTTATCATCACATATTCTTTTCTCTGAGTTCTTTCATCCTGGCGTCTATAAACTACACAGGTGACTCAGGCCATTTCAGCCTCCCTTGGGGCTCACTAGGTTCATTGCTCAGCACATGGTCGGGGTACCTCACATAGTGATCTAAATTGGACGCATGGAAAACATCTCATATTACACTATCCTGAAGGGTAGGGTCAAAACCTAACCATCTCCACCCATCCATTTCTAATGGACCCATGTATCGGGGACTCAACTTTCTCAGCTGCAACTCAGGGGGGTCAGATTCTCACATGATATACTCCCACAGTGCATTGCATGTTAGTCTACCTTGCATCTGCTCACGACTCTCATCGTCTCTAGGCTCCTTTCAGCCATTGCAAGATTAAAGTGAGTTTCATCTTCATGCATTGTGGTTCATTTTTCTAACCATCATGTGGTCCTTTTCTAACCATCATGTGGTCCTTTCACCAACATCACCTTACTGAAGTGGTGACCGACACAACCTCCCTTACAGAGCTTCTTATAAAACCCGATACTGGATAGGGTGGTCATCATTACATCTTTTATATGAAAAGAACCGTCTCTAACCATCACCCTGAATGAGACCCCCTTTAGTCTGGATCATACTAACCATTAGTTAAGGGTGATAAACCGTACTAACATTGAGTCCTCCATGTCCCTACTTCCACCTTTTGGAAGGGAACCTTTAGGTCAAACTCAAAAACCTTTTAACTCACTTCATAGTTGAACCATATATCTCATGGATACATCAACTCGGTCTGTTCCTTCACAGAACTCTTTCTTTCTCATGTCATCTAGGTAAGGCGACCTACCATAACCCATAATGCATTTTGACCTTCCTTGGCTCAGGGGAGACCTATCACAACCTCCATAGTGTTTGAGCTCCCATTCCCTCTCAAGGACTCTCTTGTCCTCTATATCGATACACTCGGTTACTGGGGTTCATCCTTTGCCTCCTGGCTTGCATGGCCATAAACCACATGCCACTTCATCTTAAGCATCCAAGTGCTATTGCTATTTACCACGATGTATGATGATTTTCAATTATGATTTCCTGTATGTCATGATTCCTCAATATCGATTCCTTAGAAACCCTAAACCACTCTAGTCGGGGTTTCATCACCTTCTTTTCCAAAGAAGTGCATCTGAGGCTATACCACCATCCTTTCATCATATCAAGGACTAGACTGGCTAACCAAACAACCCTTTAACTTTTCAACGTATCTTGTTACATCTGAGAGTTATCCAAACACCACTCCTTTTCAAACTTAGGGTTAGCCAAACAACCTCTTCTAACTAGGTAGCTATACTCAACCAGAGCATTCATTACCACTTCACTTCCTTAGGTATTAGGTAACATCGAAGATATACCCTTCCATGCATTTCACTTATCATCTCACTTCAAACTCTATGTCCATCCTTATTAAGAACACTCTCTGATTTCATCATCATGGTGAATAAACTCAACCTGGTATAACTTGCAAGTTCCACTTAGATCAGGATAAAAACATCCTCATAAGGTGACTTCCTCATTCCTCTTAGTCTTTGTAAGCCATCCATGTATCATTCACTTTACCAAGGTAGGTTATCTTCTCTATCCCCCCTTTCTCGTGGCAACGTTCCAACCTACATCATCTCTTATCCTTTGTGTATGGCATGCGTAATGTCCTATCTCTCACCCCCATAACAAGAGGAAATAAGCATGTGGTTGCAGTCCAAATACGGAGTTCTTCTTGTTCCAAGAGTAGAGATGGTACATCCCATCTTGTCAATACACCTTTCTATCTAAGTTGCAACGTGCCACAGACATCATGATAACAAACTAATCTTATACTTACTAAGATTTATATCCTTGGTCATCTCCTCTAGGTCTATAGGGTACCGGCTCTTTTGGGGTCATCCCTCTACCCACATGCATCAAGAGAGTGCCCTACTCATCTGCCCTTTGGGTCCCATGAGTTCATGAAGGTGATCAATCTCCTAACCCATGGCCCTCAGACAATGATAGTTGTTACCTCTCGACCCTATGGTCATGTGCAACTGGGGAATTAGGCAACTCCTACTTTCATCGATCTTATCCCTACCTGACCCTAGGAGAGACTTAGGATTCTCCATAATATTACATGTTCACTTAGAACCTTATCCAAGTCTTCATCATCTCTCTTTCTGCATTCATGGGCTGACTTTCATCCTTTCATCAGGATCATGGCAACCTGTCTACCTTGGTCAATCCCTATACCGGTTACCTCCATGATAACACATCAGCATGCACTTAGAGATGGATATCTATGGGCCTATGGGTTCATTCTCATACCATGTACTTTTCACTTAGCTTCTCAAGATCCTAAGAGACCTCATTAGGTTACCTTAAACCAACAAAACTGATATATACCCTTCCAAAAGGGTCCCTCTCCCAGGATGGGAGGAAAACTATCTCTTGACAACAAGGTTACAAAAGCTCTTTAGGTCTAGGGTTTACACCCACATGAGTCTACTTAACCCTAGCAAACTACTAAGGCATAAGCAGATCACCTACTAAACCATGCTAGGTCATACTTGTCCTCAATGTCGTATCAAGACCATACCTTTCTATGTCATCACTGAGCTGTGAGGGGTTCATCAAACATACCTTTAATCTTAAGGGACTTCTCTTTTCCTTTTTACATGAGGCGTACCATGCTTGAAACTATAACAACTTAATTCTCATCATGAGCATTAGGTATACCACTTCCCCTCTTAGGTCAGGAACCCTAGGTTCACTTTGGGTGTCCAACTGCATGCTCAAACTCTTAACCACTAACCAAGCATGTACCGGGTCTGATGTACACTTCCTATCATCCTTCTCCTCGATCAACACTTTAAGGTTGAGTCCTCCTCAAGGTGTAAGGCCCCATAACCTGTGTACTATACCTCTCCAGGGTTTATGGAACTCTTCTTCTCATCTATACCATAGGTACAAAGGTATAAGCGGACCCGTCTTCTCTCTAGGTTTTGGTTCTTCTCATGATAACCAAGACATCAGCAAACCCTAGGGATCAAGCACGTGGCAACCACTATCATCCACTTAGGTCGCATCATCCTCGACTCCCCATGTTCCTCATATCTCGGGGTCTAGGTTTTCCAACCCTCTTGCTGGGTTCCCGGCTCTCTCTCTAGAGATAACCCTACATCCAACCTCACCATTAGAGGTCCTAGCTAGATGAAGCTTATGGTCAACTTATGTTTGTTCTAGGTTACCCATAACCCCTTATACTCATCACATAAGCTATCCATCAAACTCCCTCGGTCAGGGTTTAAACCTATTGCTCACACCACTTATGCCTACTGGGTATGCCATGCTCATATCAGCTCATGGGGTTTCCCTAGGTTCTTCTCTATCCTTACTAAGGAAGGAGCTATCCTTTGTCCTGACCTACACGACCCCTTTCCAGGGTTGGGTGGCCAAAGGTACTCGGTCATCCAACCCCTCATGGCTCATAAGGCATCCCAGGAAGGTCCATCCAAACACCTGGTCTAACATATCATGCCAACTCTTTCTCTATCCTTCACTTAGGGTTAGGGTTCACGTCATCTTCGTAAGATGTTCCAGGTATCTACTTACCATGGAGATCTCTATCTCCAACACTAACTTATCCTCCTGACGAGAAGGTCTAGCCTCAGGTCTCTATTGAGGACATGACAACTTATGTCATACGATCTAAGCATGTATCTATTCTTTAATTTGTGCTTACTCTATTAAGCTTATGTCCATGACATCTTATTTACATGCATTTCCTTTACTGTGGTGGAGGATCCCTTAAACCTTATCAACCTTACCCATACCTCAAGAGGGTGAGTAGAAGAGAGAAAAACCCTAATCCTTTAGGTCCTTATCAGAATTTTTATATTGAGAAGGGATGAATAAGATGAGAAGTCCTAAAGGTATCTTATTTCGATTCATACCCTAAGACTTTGGCCAGGCAGTCACACAGATCTGGGAGTCCTCGTATTCTGACTAGCGGTGCGGAGGAAAATATTTCCAGCCCCCGGTCGTGATCCTTTTCTAGACACCTCTTTCTTTCGGATAATCCTCTAATAACTCCCTTGGGTTCTATGGAGTTTGTAAAATTTAATAATTATTAATGGTTAAATGAGGAACCTAGGCTCTGATACCAAATGTTACGACCCCACCTTCTGATAACCCCCAATTAAGGGAGACCGAGAGGTTGAAGCCTCACCCATAAATTCTGGATCAAAGGTTCGACATATAACCAATAACAATTATTAAATTCTAACAGACTATACTAAAAATGGTAATAAAACTTTTCTTTATCATACCTTTGAAAAGATTGGAGGTACTAGACTTCTAACCACAGATGAACTACTCTAACTAGTTCCTCCTTGTTCTTTAATTCTTGATTTCACAATGTGTCACTTTACTATTTGTGCTTTGGGATTTGTACCTAAATCGCCGACAAACAAAAACAACGGTCAGTCGAAACTGGTATGTGGGTGAAACAATAATAAAGCAATTATCGCTAACAATGTAATCAAGCAATTAGTCTTTTTAACAATCAAGATTACATTTTAAGCCAAACTACTCAATCCATACTTATCCATAGCCCTGTGTTGTCCCTGTAAGGACTTATATGGTACCTCTATAAGGTGACTTGATGGACTTACCCTCTAGGCAGCCAAAGTCTTTCATGACCTGGTGGATCTACCCTCTAGGTAGCCTTTGTACCAGGTCAGCCATTACGACACAGAGAGGATCAAGGATTGAGCTAGAAGGCATATACATTATGTGATAGTCATATTCACTTTATAATTGCATGAACTAAATTCATCCAACAGTTAATTCATGTCATCGATGAAAACTTCGGAAAACCTCGAAAAACTAACTCGAGATATTCATAAGCGTAACCACATACCTGATTTGATGAGTCAAGTAGATTATTGAACATATACTTCATGTACAATCAAGCCAATCCACAGATCCAAGCAAGTAATTAAATCATCACATAACTCCTGAAAAGAATATGTACTCTACTTATTACACACTTCATCAAGAATCTACTTTATTGACTTGGATTCACTTTCTAGTGTTTCTAATCCGCATTAAGGTTCCATTAACATCCATTAGGGTTTCTTAGATCCATTTCTCAAATTGTATCCCTTTTTGGTTATCAAACCCTAAAAATACTCTTTTCCATTTATATAAGCCCTAATTGCTCAAACTAGTCAATTAATAGTCTTTTATGTCCAAATTGACTTTGGATCATCATATCCCTACTTATTCATGGATTTGAACAATTAAACCAATTAAAAGACATATTCTCTTAAATTAGGGTTTTCAAGCTCATCAATGCATATTCATGCATGAAACCCTAAATTAAGCCAACTTTATTAAAAGATTATCTTTTTAGATTCCATCTTCACATTTATCAACAATAGGTTATTATTGGCTTCAATTATCCATTAAACAACATTAAATCCATCTATCATCGAATCTAAGGATTTTTCATTAATTAAATCATTAAAGATTATAACTTTATATACTTTTCACATTTCAAGCATATGTATGCACATAATCTCTAAATTATATTAATCACGTGCAAAGATCTTCCTTTTTGAACATAATGTATCATTTTACATTTAACAGGTTAATATCAACTCTAATGACCCATTAAACCCTATTAAACACATTAATCGTATCAAAATAGGGTTTCTTAATCATTAAAGTATTAAAGATGATTACTTCCATTAATTTTCGGATTGCAATTAAAATCAGACTTGAAACATAATTTCTTTGGGTTCCTCTCGTTCTGAGGATCAAAATTCATATATAACTTGTTTTAATCTGAGCTCTCTAGAATTAATTACAATTTAACAAAGTAATGTACCTCTCGGTGAATCATATGTCTCCACGTCATCCTTTTCCATGCACGATGGTTGTTTGCAAATATAACGCAATTACTGCTTTGCCCCTGGTTAAGTCAAATGGTCTTCAGCTCGCGGAGGGGCAAAAGTGTCCAACGACACTTGCCTTCTCCTTCCTCACGCGTGCCCTAGCGCGGCCGCTGCTGCAGCCCTTCGGAGCTCCGCCCTACCTCCCTGAGGGCTCGAGGACCTCCACCAGCGGGCGCCCTAGCACCGCCGCCTTCTACCGCGCCTGGGGAGCCGCCCAGCTTGTGGCCGAACCGACCTAACTGCAACGCACGGTGCCTGCAACTTATAGGCGACCTGCAGCGCCCAACGGGTGTGGCGCAAGATCCTAGTGCACAGAACGATGGCCTCTTTCTTATGAAGTTGTCGTGGGATCAAAGGGCATCTAACCCACCTCCTTGGCATCCCCTAGCTGCTCCGAAATAGAGCCACACTCGTGTGATAGAGTTTCTTTGCAAAGAACAAGAAGAAAACGAGAGGGAGAGAGAGAAAACCATGGGATCTTTCTCTATTCGACTCAAGGGCATACCCCTTTATATAGGGGAGTTCATGTACACCCTAACGTGGCCTTCTAAGTGGGGACAAGTCCCACTCCCATAAGGACTCCTATTTCTTCAAGGAGAAGAAACCCTATACTCTCTCTTAAACCTTTTATGTTCCTTTTCTTTTGCTATTAGGAATTCGATATCCATGGAACGAATTTCTATTTTCCCTTAATAGCAATTGCTTTCTTTTTAGCAATATCACTTAATACATTAATTGTATACTCACATTATTTCCTTATTTTTGATACTTTGATATTTTCTCTTTATTCCTCTTCTATTTTCCTCATTTGGTATTCCTTTTATCTTTAGGAATTCTTGGAACACGAAATTCCACAAAGGATCATTCAATTATACCTTTTTCTTCTTATTTTCAACATGTTTCCATTATTATCAATTTCTTTCTTCAAAAAGAAATATTGAATTAATCTTTTCTTTCCTCATTGCTTTCTTTTTGCTACTCTGGACTCCTTGGAATCCAAGGAACCCAAGAGGCACGAAATCCTCTTTGGATTTGCCTTCTAGAGGTTTCTACATATTTCTTTTCTCGAATATTCAATTATCCATTAACTAATTGAATTTCCTTGTTATTGGGCCCAATAGCCAATAAAGCTCACAAAGCAACCAATCAAGGCTATTGTGAAAGGAATCCATTTATTTGAAGCAAATTATATCATTATTTGTTCAAATATCTTTAATATGAGAAATTACATTTCTCACTACTTAAGCCCAAAAATTTGGGGTTATAACAATCATCATACTTCCAACATCATCATCAAATCATGATAAAGATTGAGTACCAATATCATCACAGGCTTGACCTACTAGAGACTTAGGTCAAGAAATCAAAATTGGGTGGAAGGGCTTGCCTTTACAAACTCTAAATAATCCAATAGATGAGAATTTAGAGGTAGTCAAAATAGAGGTTTGACCTAGTTGGGAGGGTCATAAGTCAACTACCACCTTAATCTAGCACATAAATCTGTATTAATCATGTGTCATCAAAAATATCCAAAAAGGATGAGTATCAATTATCGAATCATATTTCATAACATCACGAGTCAAACATCAAGATCATTAGTAGGGAAACCATATTTCAAGATTTTGCAAGTTCAAAGTCATAATAGCATTCCCTTCCTTTCATGATCACGGTATGGGTATATTTTGAAATTTGAGAAGTCAAATTGAGAAACCAAGAGTTTAAGCATAATAAGGCTATAGTGATATACATGTCTATCATGTTTATTCAAATTGAATTTGCAAAGAGGCATAGTGGTCAATAGGTGTAATGCCCCTTGTCAAAAGTCTATCCATCATGATCTAGGGGTCCAAAGACGTAGTCATATCAAGGTAGGTGGCATGTTTCATATCAGTAGGGTGAGTTTTGCTTATATATGTTTGAGGTTTGATATAGATAGGGAAAACATAGTGATAAGCCTTAAACGTGGGTCCAAAAATGGAGACATGCCTAGGTCATCAAACTTTAATAATCTATAATACCTGAATGTTTAAGACTCCTGCAACTAGCACAAGGTCAGATTAGTTTAGGGTTGAACACAGGGACTAGGAGAATAGAACTTTAGAACCCAATTTTAACTTGTCTAGGCACGTCAGAGAGTCGAGGGATTAAGGTTTTTTGTAGTGAAAAAGAATCACAAAGAATTAAACTAAGACCTATCTCCAAGGGGAGTTACTAGAAAGATTAACGCTTTCGGTGTTTTGGGTTTTAGCAGTTTTTACGGTAGTTTTTGCATATATGAAGCCAAGGAGAAAGGACTATCTTCAGATTTTACCACGAAGAAAGAAAAATTAATCGTAACAAGCAGCAACGGCCTACATCCAGTGTCTTCTTCTCTCAAAGAAAACACTTACAAACCATGCACTGGGTTCCTCCTCTCAAAGGTACCAAGCATGAGATCGTGCGGAAAGATAATCCGAGCACATCTCTGGTTTTAGGCACTCTCTTACACCTAAATCAGACCAAGCTATAGAATTTTACCACATCCCTCTCTCAAAGGAGTCAAAACAAGAAACACGATTTGATCTAGTCAAAAGCGTGAATCAGAAAGAAGAAACTAGAACTCAGATGCCAGAAAGAAATCATCTAACGAGATAAAGCCATACATAGAATGATATGAGATGAACTCCATAGATTCCAATAATGATAAAGAATCATAATGGTTTAGTTACAATGTTGTAATTAAATGAAAGTAAATGATGTAAAGGGAAGATATGTATCGATCTCCTTGATTTAGGAGATTGAAGTACACAACAACAGGCACCTAAGATGATGCTAACTCAGTATCAGGTAGAGGCCATATTGGGATACGACCATATCGGCTCACTGACCGTGTCAGGTCATGGATCGTGATAGGTAAGGGTCGTATCGGGACATGACCTCTACCCGATACGGTCATGTCGGGTTGTTGGCCATGTCGGGCTGCAACCATGATGGGTATAGGCTGTATCAGTTTGGGTATTGTATTGGCTTAGGATACATATCGGGTTAACATTATCTTAAGGCTCTAGGGTGCTTCGTGTCAGGTATAGGTGGGCAAGCCATCTCAGTTTGAAGCCCAAAAAGGAACCCGACATGTTTAAAGTGGCCTTGAGGATCATATCGTGCTGCTTGCTACTACCGGAATAGTCTCTAAGTGAACTCCTCCCATCCCGAGACTCACCTAGTTATCGCCCGACAGGCTCCTTGGGACTTGACGCACTAGCTCCCTTACTCTAGGGACTATCTTTGATGGGAGTTGTAGCTTTTATTGGCCCATGTGTCTTTCATCCATGGCTCCACTCTCAAGGCTTTAGAAGGGTCGATACGGCTGTCACCCATCATGCATGTTAGGCTGGGAGAGTGTCGGGCAGTGAGCATATCGTGTACAATTGTGAAGGGTTGGAGCCTTGTCGGGCTGCGACACTAGGGAGGGGGGGTGTCCGTGTCGGGTAACGAACTCGTTGGTTTCTGAACCGTGATGAGTTAGGCACCATATCGGGTTAAGGGCTATAGTGGGCTGAGACTCCTGTACGACACGCCCGCGTCAGGTTCCTATCGTAGCGGGTAGCGACCATGACGAGTAAGAAGGGCATGTCGGCCTCAGATGCTGGCGAGCTACTCGGTTGGAATGTGGACTTTGTTGCTGATGGGCCTGAAGGGCCCAACTTCTATTCTTGTGGAAAAATAGGAAAAGCCCAGCAAAATATGGAAAATATTGTCAGTGGCATAGTGGGAATGATTCTTCATAATAAAATGAAGAGGAGGTTAAGTTTGGAGGCTATTTTGACAATAAAATATACGCTCTAGCAACCATAAAGTGGGTGTTATCACATAGGTATACTCAAAAGGGACCTCATCAAATGAGGTTTAAAACATGAGTCCCACCTTATTTCAACATATAAAGGATTCAACTCAAACATTGGAAGAACTTATTTTTCATCTTATAGCATTGAGTTTTTCATAAACAATACAGATGAGTTCATTGCTTTCAAGATTAATTTCATACATCCAATAGGGATTGTAATTTAAGATCAGATCATGGAATTATCATCTTAATCAACTCTTACAATTTCTGATAAATTTTATTGTTCCCCTGCATAAGCTACCCATAATCAAGATGTAATGTGTTTAATAGTCAAGAGAGAAGAATCACATGAGGATATAAGAAGACTAACTAATCATCATCTACTTTTGTGGCTTAGTGGTCCTTAAAGAAGAGATGATTTGCTAGAAGGCTCTCTAAACTATGAGGAAAGGATTCGAGTCCTCCATGGGTTCTTACAATATGTAATGCCTTAAAGACATATAGAGGCATGTGTGTATGGTTCTGATACCATTTGTCACAGAACCGTTTGTTACCCTAGTCCATACTCCTAATGGCTACAAAGATAAAGGCGAGTGGGCCTGGGCACTCATTCAGAGAATGACACAAACATTTCACACTAAAAATATATATGCAAAAGGCAGTGATAACACAAAAAAGATACTAAAGGAGATAGAGACATGTACCCATTCCATTTCTAGCATTCCATTGGTGTTTCATTTCATAGAGTAGAGCCTTGAGTGCAACATATCTTCATTTGGAAACTAAAAATTCGACAAAACAAAACATATTAATGCTGAAGCATTAAGTACTCTATGAAAAGGCATGAAAATAGTTTAATAATATATAAACTATGCTAGGCTAAGATGATTACTAAGTAAGAACAATAAAAAAGGTGAGGAAACTTGATGACATTATCTTATACTATGCATGTTTTAGGTATCTTTATCCATTATATTAAAATGGATTTCTTTTTATAATGTTCAAGGTTTGTCAACATATGATAACCAAAAATAAACATAGTATTCATAGTAAAAATAGCTCAACCAAGTAAGTAAGTAGCGAAGCGTTCATTCGAGCATACATACAAGTAAGCCAATATCAGAGTAGGGTCAAGAGAAAAACATACCTTGTGAGTAGAGAACAAAGCATAAACCATGAGTAGATTCTAGAGAAGGTCCAAACCAAAGGGGATCTAAGATATAAATATACATAAAAGAGGGTCTTAGATCAACAAGGTTTTGTTAATCTAAACATCTTATATGTCATTTGGATATTCCCTTAAACCTAGGTTTCAATTAGAACAAACACCATCTCTAAGGTTTCAAACATGCATGGATCGATTCAAGATCGCACAAGTATCGACATTAATGCCTAGGTATAGGCAAACCATCCACAGTAGATTATGTATAAAAAGTCATATCATCTCTGATTTGTAGTTAGGGACGCATGAAATTTATATTATCATCAAGGTATATACATGCAAGATCATAATTCAGTCATATCAGAACAAATTCGTGCAACATGATTACATTTTCAAGTCTTATGATCATGAAATAGCACAGGATAGGTCAAGTTGGTATTAGAGCAATGATTATGATGAATCTACTGATTTGAGCAAAACATTTGCATTAAAGTCACCGCTCATAATAGACAAACTAACTAGACCCCTTAGATCCTTTTAAAGCATAAAAGTGGTACTTGAGGTCCCATTAATCAAACATGGACCACTTATTATGATTTCTTGGCTTCACGTGTAACCAAACAACATATAATTTACTGATTTTGATATTAAAAGATTAGGTGATGATGAATTAATCCAAACTCTCAAATTTGATCTGGTCATATCATGTATGCATATAAATAGAAAATTTTGGACAAGGATTTCCATAGGAGGTCAATATTTAGTATTAGAGTGCACTAGATGGGCCAAGACACCAAGAACGGTAAAAGAGAGCTAGAGTGCTGAGATGTTCATGAAATAAGGCCCAAGGTCATTAAATATGCAAGTGGTGTAGGTTTAGGTTTGATTAAGAAGCATAAGATCACAAGAGACCATATTCACCAAAATGGAAACTAACCATGCGAAATTAGCAATAGATATTAGTGTCATCAAATAGGTGACATTTTTCTGATCAAAATGGTATATTGCATCATGGTATTTGGGTAAGAGACTAGCAAGATATGGTGATTTGAGCATTAAGCACATTAAAAGGAATTTTGAGGGAAATACCCATACATGGGATGAAAGAGGAGGATATGGGCCGACCATAGGAATGGAAAAGGGCATGTCGGTGTGCCCGATGCTCCCAACTATGGGAGAGAGCTCCTGGGCATGTTGGGTCACTATGGCGGGCATTCAGCGCACTGTACTGGGTCAACTATGGTCATGGCTGGTTGAGGAACATCGTGCTGGTGGTGTGGTGCTCATAGCTAGTCAGTGCCAACCAGTTGGGGTGATGTGCTCCCCACATGGTAGAGAGAGAGACTAAGAGGAAGTGAGATTGGGAGGGAGAGACAATGAGATTGAGAGGGGGATGGGCGTGCCTGGGTTGAGAGATTAGCACTGTTGGTCCTCTATCCGACGTCCCTCACATTGTCCCCTTCCCCGAGCTAGGTTTTCTAAACCCTAGTGAAGGGGCTGGTGGCGCCGTTGAGCTACTGGAGGGCGTGTTAGAGTTAGTTCGTGAAATGAGAAATTAAGGGGAAAGGTTGGAGGATATGATGGTAGGTTTTATAGGCACAAGGGATTAGTGTGGTGGTGTCTAGGGTGAGAAGGAGAGAAACGTACATAGCCTTAGGCACAGAGAGAACAAATTGGAAGTTGTACCAAGTATTTAAGACAGAGTAATTTTTACAAGTTTGAAAAACAGACAGTGTGTATATATTGCTTACTATCAAACATTTATATACAGTGTAAACATGGAGTACGATGAAGAAGGAAAGGAAAAAGAGGAAAAAGTTTAGAATACCTCCCTCATTGATGCTATGAAGTCCCCTCACACTTATCCCACACTCTGTCCCAGAGTAGTGAGATGAATAGGAAAGAGTAGTCATAGATCACTAAGGGTTCAGTGGATGCGTGCGCCTTCTGTAGATAGGAGCTTGATGATGTATTCTCCTTATTGGATGTGGTAGTCAAGGTCATGGAGCTTCTCCAGTGCCTTCCTCAGTGCTGCTATGCAGGATATCTAGTGGAGCATGTATACTCTATAGTCATTTGATAGAGGGGCTTGTTGTGGACTGTAGTGGCAGAAATGGAAATCGTGCCAAGTTTCCATCGGATCTTCAAGATATGGATTTATCATGGCCACCACATCAGTGTAGTATTTTCTTTCTAGTCATTTGAGGGGTGTTTCTGGGGTGATAGCATACTCTGTTGGCCAATCACTATTGGCGTCTGAGCTGTTATAGAAGATACCAACGCGAGCGTTGGTGTATATCATGATAAGTGTCTAGTGATTGTCATGCAACATATGAAGTAACATTATACGCAGTAGACGCTCCTGGATTTGTTGCTGAAACAGCTGGCATGCCCCTATTCGTCGAGTAGGCATAGATCGTTGAACAACATCGGATGGGTGATGTAGGGCTGTCCAATCTTCTTTTGTAAGATAGGGATGTAAGCTAATGCCACCGTCATAGCTAGATATCCGCCAGCCTTGACTAGATCCCGTAGGTCATCTAGGGGGACCACTACAATATCCTTCTTATAGAGAATATCCGTAGAGTTAGAATCAGCAAGATGTATGAGTATATGATTGACCTGTTCCTAAGATAGAGAGCTGCAGGCTGAACGGTCAAAGTTGTTGATGTCAGAGTATGAGATAACAGGAGAAATAGAAGAACCTTCGTTGGTGAGCAAGGCTTGCAAGTTCTCCAGCTACTTGGCTGGCCTCTAGACGTCAGGAGAGTCCCCGACCTCTTTTCTTGGAGGACTATTGGGTAGAGAGGAGTGAGAATCAAAATCAATATCCAACAGATCCGCAGGGAGTTTTGGATCTAAGAAATGGCACGTATTCTTTATCAGAAGTAGCGCATAGATGCCCCTTAGGTGATAGAAGTTTGTTTCCTGGCGCTACAACATATATCTAAAAATATTCAGAAGCTCCATGGCACGTAATACAATGAAAGTGCTATTGTCGCTTCCCGGGTCTTGCTGGACTCAGAAGTCCCTTATCACATAGAAATTCCAAACACCGCTGTGGCATTGGATGCCTTATTTAATGACCCGGTGAAGGCAGAGAGGTGGAAGCTTCAGGTCTTGATCTTCTGGATGAACGAAGGCCTGATCTAGGTGGGGGACCTCCGCAACACAACAGTTGAATAATGTGACGTCGTGGGAGCGAAGGTCGGCCACGCAGAGAAACCAATGCTTCTTATGCTTGTACACAGCCAGTACCAGGTTGGGGTAGTACTCTTCTACATGTTTCAACATGTCAACTATCGACCGTGATTCATCCGCCCCTATTAGCAGACATCTAGCCAAGGCAAGAGTGGCTTTATAGATTGGCTGTCGGTCTGTCCTAAATGCGATATTCTCAATCATTGTGCCTTCTAGGACTCTGAAGAGGATCTTTCCTACAACGGCTTCTGAGCAGAATATCCCCTTGAGCACTCGGCATTTTATGGAGATGTATTCGTTGCTCCAGAGGACAACTTCTTCATCAATCTGCGATCTCAGGACCATATTCAAAAATTGTTGGTCATGGACTGTCAGATAACTGATGACGCGTCTGTCGAAGTCGGCCATCGTGAAGACTAGTATCTCAGATGGTGCAGAGAATTGATGAGTCACTGAGTTCTTTGCTCTAGGGGGTTGTGTTGCTAGCAAGATGTATAAGTCGCCCCCTTCTCCTTCTAATGAGTCATCCTCTAGGCTGTCAGACAGATCTTCTATTATTTCATTTAGCTCTAGCGGGTGTAGAGGAGTAGCCGTGTCGACGCCGCGGGTGCTCCCCTACTCTATAGGAGCCCAGTCGGCGGGTTTCGAGGTCGCCTCCTCCTAGGGCGTTGTTAAAGGTTTGGAGGGCCCGCTAGCGTCGGAGGAGGATGACGAGTTTGAGGAATAGGGTATGATGAGGATGATGA
Organism: Alisma plantago-aquatica; assembly: GCA_963693085.1. NCBI lineage: Eukaryota > Viridiplantae > Streptophyta > Magnoliopsida > Alismatales > Alismataceae > Alisma > Alisma plantago-aquatica. The sequence continues at coordinate 1,499,092,900 of OY856411.1, read as the reverse complement.
AGATGAGGACGACGGAGATGATGGTGACCTTTGATATTTTCATGAGTGGCGGCGAGCATCCCTCTTGTCGAGCCTTTGATTGATGACGTCCAGGGGCTAGAGTGCAGCCTACATCGTTTGATTCATTGCTTCTAGTTGGCTAAGGAGACTAACTATACTTAGCAACTAGCGCTCCTATTCTCCTAGCCATTGCTGGAAGACCAGAAACTTATGGGTTAGGGAGAAGAAAGTAGCGTTGTGATTGTGTGTTACCTCCTGCAAGATGTCGAACTCATAGCTGAAAGTGTATTGAAGAGAGGGGGGATCGTCGATCGGATACGGCTCTTGGTGCAACTTCTCATCTTGGTGGCACAACTTGTTGAATGTGCATCGTCCATAGGGGCTGAGTCCACCAAGATGGTGTGTGAGGATGTGGCCTCTAGGTGTGGTGTAGGCACCTTTGTGGCTGTATCTACCACCTCAGTGTGGGGTCGTTGAGAGGATGGAGGGGTAGGTGGGTGCTGGCTGACCACACGACTCTCAGCATCATCCTCCAGGACGACTGCCGTTGTCATGGTTGGAGGTGTAGGGGCCTGCTGAACAAACCTGAGCTCGATGTCTAGAAGCTCGATAAAGGCATCCTCGCTATCACGAGAGGTGTCTGTCCGCGCAGAAGGTGTGGCTGCGGCTGCTGTCGTTACTGACAGTGTTGAAGTTAGTAGCGCCACAACAACTGATTCTGTGGCAGCAAAAGTTGTGGCTGCCCCAGTTGTGCCAACAGTCTCAACTATGGGGACGGCAGTTGGCACTTCTTCTGTAGTTGTGGCAGTTGTTGTTGTGGTAGCAGCTACTACGATAGTGGCTACTAGCTTGATGGTGGTGGCGACTAGAGAGTCGTCAAGAATGACCACCGGTGACTTGTCCCACTGAGCTACCTTAGATGTAGGCCCCTTCCTCATGGCCATCCTCTCTTGGATGGTCATCTGGTCCGCATAGGATGCATCGATGGTGAAAGCTTTGATCTCTGCTATCGTGAATACTAGCTTTTCTACATCGTAGTTGACACAGTCTGGGAGCGGTAGTAGGAGGTTGGTTCTTGAGAATCTGTAGAAGAGCTAACGACCCTCCTTTCTTTATTATGTTGGCCCTAGTGAGGAATTTGATATTGATCTTGTCATCACCCCTGGTCTGCGACAGGATCAGTGGCTCTTTTGGGTACTCGAGCCTGATCGCGATCAGGTTGATGATTCCTCCCATATTATACTCCTTGGTGGCGTCCTTGATTGGGTGAAGGTGGTTGAGTAGGAAGCACCCCAGGTTGATTGGCTTTCAAGCCATGATATGGTAGATCAGATGAAACTCTTCTATGTACATATTTCTCATTTTGTACTTGTTGAAGAGCAGGCTGGAAACGATCTTGTGGATAGTTTTCCAGAAGTAAGAGTGGACCGTAGCCACTTTTCTCCCAGGATTGAAAGATGATTTACCCTTCAATTCCTTCCATAGCTTGACTGGGTCGAAGCCATCGTTATCACTAATGTAGGGTCCATTGTTGAGCAACTCTTGCTCGACTGCACTGTGGAGAAGATTTCATTAAGGAGCCACTCTGTGATTTTGTGCTCCTAGTTGTAGAGGTGTCCTTGTAGCCGGTCCACTCAACTGTACCTTTTGCTTTCTTCCGGGGTGATTGGTACACGACAAAGGGAAGAGATGAACTCCTTCATTAACTCAATATATGAGTTGGAGAAGTTGAAGCATATCTTCCAGAGTCCAACGACCTCGAGGATGTTGTCCAGTCTTTCAAATATGGTGATCTGCCGGAAGGAAGATTGGCAGCAGAATCTGGTCAGGCGGTAGACTTTCACTGCCAACTCGGTGTAGCATTGTTTCTGCTCTATGTCTCTCGACACAAAGAGCCCCAGAGAGTGGGGAAGAGCTTCAGGCTCTGCCATTGCATCTGGGGTTACGCCTGCCTCAACGCGGGGCCACTTTTTGGCCTCAGAGGGCCCAACTATTGCTGGGTTAGGGAATTTTTTCCCTGCAGCTGCCACTGCTGTGGCTTCAGGGTTGATCCTTCGGCCCTGCTCATCGACTTGGACGACGGTTTCATTTGTGCATGCCATTTTCTAAAAAATGAAGAATAACATGTTTAAATCTAAAAAAAGGGTTATACTGGCAAAATTTCGTCCTCCTGATACGTGGAAGCATTATAGCTGAAACTTAGTAAGAAGAGATTAGGACAATACGGCCTAGGCAATATTGCGAAAACCATAATCAGGTTACATAAGAAAGCACAGCGTCGGGTCAAAGAAAAACTTGCTATTCTTTCTGCGTGACGTGCAAATGCACGATACCAAGGGAACCTGACACGTTCTTGTGTGATACTCATGAAAAACCGGTATCAGATATATAAGAAAGCGATACACTTGTAAAAATCAGCATCCCAAGAATGCGGTACAGCTGCGTGACACATGCATCGTGCAGACTCAAAGTGAGTCGGCAGGCTCCCCCAAACTTATTCAACATGATATGGATGCATGACATGGGTGGAAACCCGACATGCTCAGAGCGGTACTCAAGAAAACCAATAGCCATTTGAAGCTTTTCTCGATACGAGTAGAAATACAATATAGGGTATCATGATAAGGTTTAACATTAAGGATGCACGATACATATGGGTGATAGAACTACGTGATAGAGGCTTCACGGCACGGGTTATTACCTTATCGGGAAGGGAGTTGGCAAATGTGACAAGGGAGGGTAGGAGATTGGAAGCCCAAAACAAGAGTTATGAGTGGCTTTGAACGATATGAGAGCTTGCACGATACTGGAGAAAAAGCTTGGTAACTTTGGTAACCCGACAAGGTTAATCTCTTGTTTCTTATATAGCCATCTACGAAGGGTGGTAAAATAGTAAAATGGGGACACGCATCACGCATGTACAAGAATTGCCTTTCAAAGTAAGGTAAAACCCGTCTAATCACGTCGTATCATGAGGCTTAGAAGGAGGTGGTGTGTTGTCCGACATGCATTACCCAACACGCTCTTTGCGCGACACGGCATGAGTGCAACCTGACACACGATACGGATGCTGTGGGCTTGAACTGGTAGGCCCACACGATACGGGTGGGCGATAGGGATTTCCTGATATGCCCTGGCTGACAGGGGTACACGACGCACTGTGCATGCGTGATATGGATGGCCAATACATACACATGACACACTTTGCATTCAAGAAACTATAAAAACTTATAAAAATGAATCTCAAGTAAAATGTGCTTGATTTGTAAAACATCACCGGCCTAAGTGTGAACCTCAGCCTCAGCTAGTATTACATATCAAGTTGATAAAACTAAGTCGATGGCCCAGAAAGCACGAGAGTCAGTGCGTGTGACGTGTGCACAGACTCAGGCCTTATTATAATAAAAGTGTTCAGAATGTTCTTTGTAGGAAAAGGAAATAACAGTCCTATTCTAAGAAAGTTAAAACTTGAGTTGTCTCCCAAGGAGCACTATTGTTTTTGTCATTAGATCAACATCTTCAGTCTTTCTTAGGCTTCTTCAGTAGGTGCGGCTTCGGCATCATTCAGTGTCAACTCGGATCACCTTGTGAAAACTTCATCTTCGTAGAATCTTTTCATCTGGTGTTTGTCGACTGGGAAGAACTTTGTAGGATCATCCTTTTCTTATAGCTCCATCATTCTTGATGAGTATATCTTTGCTACCACGAACGGTCCTGACCAATGAGTCTGTAGTTTCCCTAGAAAAAGTCAAATAACAGATTTAAAAAGCAAAACCTTGTCACCTTCTTTGACATCTTTCTTCCTTAAGTGGGAGTCATTTCAGCCTTTAGTCCTTTGCTTATAGATCCTCACATTCTCATAGGCGTGAAGCCTAATTTCTTCAAGCTCTTGAAGCTGGAGTAACCTCTTCTTGTCGTCTAGGGATGGATCCATATTTAGATGCTTGATGGCCCAGAATGCCTTGTGCTCTAGCTCAAAAGGAAGATGACATGCTTTACCATATATTAAATGGTAAGATGTGGTGCCAAGAAGTGTCTTGTATGCTATTATGTACGCCCAGAGAGAATCATCCAGCTTGGTAGACCAATCCTTCCAGGATTTTCCAACTGTCTTCTCCAGAATCTGTTTGATTTACCTATTTGAAACTTCAACCTGCACAGACGTATAGGAATGATATGGTGTAGCAACCTTATACCGAACCCCATACCTACACAGAAGTGATTCAAATTGCCTTTCAGTAAAGTGCAATTCACCGTCACTAATCACCATTCGAGGGACTCCAAATCTTGAGAATATTATCTTTGTGAAGAACTTTATAATAGATTTGGTGTCACTACTGGTAGTGGGTATGGCTTCTACCCATTTGGAGATATAGTTCACTACAACTAGAATGTAATGGAAACTGCATGATGAAGAAAAAGGTCCCATGTAGTCGATTCCCCATACGTCAAAGATTTCAACTTCAATCCACTCAGACATAGGAATCTCATTCCTACGGGAAATATTTTCGATTCTCTGGCACTCGCTGTAGGCTTTACCATAGGCGTGGGCATCTTTGAATAGAGTGGGCTAATAGAAACTAGAATGGAGAACCTTGGCTGTATTTCTTTCAGCTCCAAAGTGTCCTCCATAGGGAGAGGAGTGACACTCATACAAAATCTTTAGGGTTTCATCTTCAGGTATACATCTTCTGTAGAGGTTATCAGTGCAACGTCTGAACAATAGAGAGTCATCCCAGTAATAGTACTTCAAATCAGACAAGAATTTCTTCTTTTGATAATAAGATATTTTTGGGGGCAATTGTTTATAGGCAAGATAGTTGCAGATATCAGCATACCAGGGCCCTTTTGGATTAGCTATTTGGGCAACATAGATTTCTTCGTCAGTGTTGATCTCATTGATCAGCAATGGGTGGTCATCCACCACTCTGATCCTAGATAGGTGGTCGGCGACCACATTCTCGGTACCCTTCTTGTCAATGATCTCATGATCAAACTCTTATATGCAATGCCCAACGCAGTAGCCTAGGCTTGGCATCTTTCTTCTGCATCAGATATTTGATGGCCCCATGGTCCATGTGAACAGTCACCCTGGAGCCCACAAGATAAGAACAAAACTTGTCGAATGCATAGAAGATATCCAGCATTTCCTTCTCTGTGGTCATATAATTTATCTGGGCCTCATCTAACATTTTACTGGCATAAAAGATTATGTGATGCTTTTTTCCCTAATTTTGTTTAAGGATTGTGCCTATAGCATAATCACTGGCATCACACATCAACTTGAACAAAAGGTTCCAGTCGGGTGGTTGGATAATGGGTGCAGAGACAAGAGCATCCTTTAAGGTGGAGAATGCCATGAGGCATTCTTCTGTGAAATTGAACTTAGCATCCTTCATCAATAGATTCGACAACAACTTTACGATCTTTAAAAAATCCTTGATAAACCTTCTATAATAGCTGACATGCCCAAGGAAGCTTCTGATTCCTGTTACAGACGTGGGTGGAGGGAGTTTTGCAATCACTTTTACCTTGGACTGATCAACTTGGATGCCTTTTTTGGACACTTTATGTCCGAGAATGATACCTTCTTGTACCATGAAATGACACTTTTCCCAGTTGAGGGTCAGACTCTTCTCTTCACATATTTTTATCACCAAAGACAGATTGTTCAAGAAATCTTCAAAGGAGCCACCATAGACGTTGAAGTCATCCATGAAGACTTCCATCTTATCTTCTAAGAAATCAACAAAGATAGCATTCATGCACCGCTGAAAGGTTGTAGGTGCATTACAAAGCCCAAAGGGAATCCTTCTAAAGGTATAGGTTCCATAAATGCAGGTGAAGGTTGTCTTTTCCTGATCATCTGGATGAATGGTGATTTGATAAAACCCTGAGTACCCATCCAACCAACAAAAGTATGAATGATGGGCCAGGCGTTCAAGCATCTGATCGATGAACATGAGATGAAAGTGATCTTTACCGGTGGCGGTGTTTAATTTTCTATAGTCTATACACATCTGCCAACCAATAACAGTCTTGGTTGCCACCTCAACCCCATTGTCTCCCTTGATTAGTGTGATACCTCCCTTCTTAGGGACTACTTGAATAGGAATCACCCACATACTATCACTCATAGCATAGATGATTCTTGCATCATAGAGTTTTATAACTTCCTTGCTAACCACCTCTCGCAACTTCTCATTCAGTTTTCTTTGTGATTGGGCGTAGGGTTTGGAATTCTCTTTGAGATGGATTTTTTTCATACACACAGAAGGGTTGATTCCCCTTAGGTCTCCAATTGAGTAACCTAAGGCCTTCCTTTGTAGTTTTAGCTCAACTAACGGTTGTTCCTTACCTGACCAGTGTGGCTCAGGTGGTTCGGTCCGGCTTGTCCTCCCTGGGGGACCCAGGTTCGAATCCCCCTGAGCGCATTGTAATTACCAAATCCTTGGGTCATCCAGGCTCTGGCACCTGTTTGAGGAGGAGGGGGAGCGGGGTCTCCCTAAGACTCAAAAAAATAGTTGTTCCTTCTGATCATCAGTGAACTCTGAATTGATAATAACTAGATTCATTCCTTCTTCATCCAGGAATTTGTACTCTAAACCTTTCGATAGAACTTTCAGTTCGGGTGGGGTCTTCTTTTTTGGTTCTCCGGTGGGATTGCTTTGTAGTTTTGCATACATCACAGTTTCAACTAGACTGTCTGCTTCAGGTAGTTCTTCAGCATCTAGAAATTCCAGGAGTTCTTTCACCTATGGGTCATCGACCACCTGTGCGTTGCCAACTAAGGCGTGCATCAGTGGGTCCACCATAGCTTTCTCCTCCCTTACCTCATCACTGAGTTTCTGGTAGCTTTTGACAAAGTAAGAAGACTCAAAGAATGAGGGGGCTTTCATGTAATCACAGATATTGAAGTCGATATGCTCTCATCCAACTCTGATCGTTATCATCCCTACCTCCACGTCGATGAGCACTCTTCTAGTTGCTAAGAAGGGTTTCCCAAAAATCATTGGGCAGCTAGGATCCTCCAAGCTGTGAATCAAAACAATGTCACATGGTATATATAATCACCCAACCCTAATGGGCACATCTTTTACTACTACAATTGGTCTTGTAATGGTGTGGTCCGCTGGATGGATCCTCATATTCATACTTACTATGTCAGTAAGCCCTAATATTTTTACAAGCGACAACGACATTAGACTAATGCTCGCTCCTAGATCCTCTAGACCTTTTTGGGTCACATTGTCTCCAACCTGGAAGGGAATAACAAAGGTGTAAAGATCTCTCTTCTTGGAAGGCATGCTTGCTTTAATAAAAGAGCTAGACATCTGTGCTAACTACACAGTCTCAACATCTTCTCCTCTCTTCTTGCTTGAGACCAGGTCCTTGAGAAACTTCACATAGGCAGACATTTCCCTGATGGAACCCAAGAAAGGGATGCCGAGGTGCAGCTTCTTCACAACAACCATGAACTTCTCATAACTTTTCTCTAGATGAGCTTTCACTAGCTTGTGCGGGAATGGTATGCAGGGTGTGTACCTATCCATATGCTCTTCAAAAGTCATGCCATCACCTCCTTTCTCTGTCACTTTGTTTTGCTTTGTAGGTACTTCTGCTGGCTCCTCAGGGGTTGCATCTTTGACTGGTACTGCTGCTCTCTTTTTGTCAGTCGAGTGTATCATTGTTCCTGACCTCAGGACAGACATTTTCAAAGTTTCATTTCCTCATGGATTTTCCTCGGTGCTAGATGGGAATCTCCCTACATGATGGTTGATGTTCTGAGCCAGGCTTGCCAACTACTAATCTATATGCTTGTTGAGCTACTGGAGCTCCCTGATCTGATCTGAGAAACCTCCTATCTGTTGTTGCATTAAATTGAGCAACGTCGTGCTGTCCATAGAACTCTTGTGTAGTTTCTCATTAAGATCATTCTATTTCTTAGTGAAGGGCATTAGCTCGGTCATCATTGACGGCCACTATTGCTGACCTTGTTGGAGATTTAGGTAGCTTCTTTGTTGCTAGAAACATGTCTAGCATTGATGATTCTACTGTCCCCCTAAAGAACTTTCACCTACCAGCTGGTGAGAGTTCTCTACCGCGCTGGTGTTTTCGTATGAGAATCTGGGATGGTCGGGATGTCGATATTGGATATAACTTACATTCTTCATACTTTCATCATCAAGCTCACTCTGTACAATTGTGTGTGGGTAAAAGTCAGAAAGGTGGTCCGGCTCTCCGTACATGACACAGCTTATGACCGCTTCTTGTCAGACCTTGTCTTTGTAGCTCTACTCCTTCAAGGTTTGGACATCAGTCACAATTTTGTCTAACTTGGCCTCCAGTGATTCCACCACCTTTGATTCTCCAGGGGTATAGTGACTTGTTGACTCTCTATCATACTCGTTGTCATGTAGATTTGTAGCCATATTGTCTATAATCTCCTTGGCTCTTTGGGTGATGAGCCCTAAGAAATTGCTGCTTGCTACAACATTCAAGGATTTCCTTTCTCCAATGCATAGCCCATTGTAGAAGGTGGTGATCAGCTTGGGCTCAGAAAAATCATGGTGTGGGCACTCTCACTGATAGCCTTGGAATCTTTCCCAAGTTTCATCCAAGTTCTCTGAAACCTTCTGTGAGAATCTGGTTATCTTATTTTGACATTTTATCATTCTCTGTATAGGGAAGAATTTAGCAATATAAGTATTGGCCAGATGTTCCCATTCAGGGAGGCTTCCATCTTAGAGACTTGAGTACCATTCTAGAGCTTTGTCCTTTGAGGAGAAAGGAAAGCACTGGGTGTAGATATAAGATATCGGGACCCTGTTAATCTTGAAAGCCTTACGAGGTCCTCTTGAATGTCGTGAGATGATTGTAAGGATTCTCTTTACTAGTGTTTTCTCTAAAACAGTTGTGTTGCAGCAGCTAGAGAAAAGCTGGCTTTAGCTCAAAGTTAGCCACATTGAGCGATTGCTCCACCACTAGGTTCATTTCCTCATTTGCCCTAACTTGGACAAAAGAACGAAGAGAATGAGCTTCAGGTGCTTCCTCGTCCATTGCTTGTCAGAAAATAGAAGGTTTTGAAGAGATGAAAAAGTACACAAAAAGAAGAGATGTAAAAGTGTGAGTTGTATAAACTATGTGCAATAAGTATCTACAATAATATATGCATATGTACAAGGTTTTTGGCAAAGTTCAAGTAGAACTCAAGTTTGTAAAATGGTATTTGTTGCCAAGTCCCCGACAACGGTGCCAAAAAGTTGATAAGCCTTAAATGTGGGTCCAAAAATGGAGACATGTCTAGGTCATCGGACTTTAATAATTTATAATACTCGAATGTTTAAGACTCCTACAACTAGCATAGGGTCAGAGTAGTTCGGGGTCAAACACATGGACTAGGATAATAGCGCTTTGAAACCCAAGTTTTACTTGTCTAAGCATGTTGGAGAGTCGAGGGATTAAGGTTTGTTGTAGCGAAAAATAATCACAAAAAATTAAACTAAAACCTATCTCCAAGGGGAGTTACCAGAAAGATTAAGGCTTTGGGTATTTTGGGTTTTAGCAGTTTTTATGGTAGTTTTTGCATATAGGAAACTGAGGAGAAAGGACTATCTTTGGAGTATAGCATGAAGAAAGAAAACTTACTCATAACAAGCAGCAGCGGCCTACATCCAGCGTCTTCTTCTGTCAAAGAAAATGCCAACGTTCACTAGGTTCCTCCTCTCAAAGGTACAAGGCGTAGCCTCACACAGAAAGATAAACTAGGCATAGCTCTGGTTCTGGGTACTCTCATACACCTAAATCATACCAAGCTCTAGAAGTTTATGACATCCCTCTCTCGAAGGAGTCAGAACAAGAAACATGATAAATTAGCTAGTCAAAAGTGTGAATCAGAAAGAAGAAACTAGAACTCAGATGCCAGAAAGAAATCATCTAATGAAATAAAGCCATACATAGAATGATATGAGATAAACTCTACAGATTCTAATAATCATAAAGAAGCATAATGGTTTAGTTACAATGTTGTAATTAAATGAAAGTAAATGATGTAAAGGGAAGATAAGTATCGATCTCCTTGATTTAGGAGATCGAAGTACACAACAACAGACGCCTAAGATGATGCTAACCTAGTACTGGGTAGAGGCCATATCGGGATACGACCATATCAGGTCACTGACTATGTCAGGTCATGGACCGTGATGGGTAAGGGTTGTACCAGGACAGGACCTCCACCCGATATGGTCATATCGGGTTGCTGGCCGTGTCAGGCTACAACCATGATGGGTATAGGCCGTATCGGGTTGGGTAATGTATCGGGTTAGGATACATATCAGGTTAACATTATCTTAAGGCTCTCAGGTTCTTCGTGTCAGGTATAGGTGGGGAATCCGTCTCGGGTTGAAGCCTCCTTAACCTGAAGACATATGTCATCAAGTCACATCATTTTTTGGACATCTATCATGTATGTGTCACCATCCCATGACTGGACAAACATAACTGACAAAATTACCTTTATCATTATCAAATCATGTATCATATGCCTCATTGCAATAATTACATGATTGTCTCTCTGGGCATACTATACCAACAGGTTGATGACAGAATCTCATTAGTCATGATATGGATATATCAAACCAAGAACATAGATACATGTAAGAGAATAGTGTATCAGACAAACCCACCTTGAGAATGACACATGAAAACCTTCCTTGATGGTCATATTCATCTCTAATAGTGAAGGTGGTGATTGTGATTCTTAGACCTGAAATCACTACACTCGTCACATGTCGTTGGATATGCTTTGACATCATCAAATGCAGTCCTAAAATATAGGTTGTTATAAAGGTGATGATTGGGTGACTATGACACATGGGGATAGACTGAGTAATAAATATGGGATATGTCCCTCCTATCAAAGTATGATATCATGACCACTTCATAAGAAAGATCGAGAAACGCATGTGCATGCGCATGTGAATCAATATATGATATTGATGTCACATTATCTCAGATAGTCTGCTCTTGGTTCAAAGAACATGGATTGAACATTGATAGGATGACCTTCCATGACTCAAGTTCATCCTAGATATAAAAAACAAAGGAATTATACAATCACTACAACACCTTACACAGATTGTAGGTTGAAGTTGTTCTCCAACTTTCCATTCACTTGGGTAGCACTCATGTGTGACTAGGTACCATTCTTTGCTTTTGATGTCATAAACTAATTATGGACATTCACTGCCAATGTGATATGGGATGTATAGGGCCACACACATAGAAACTCATCTAGAAGAGGAGTTGTATCTTGATTGATTATTGGATTGATTACTAAAGTGTTTATGTATTCAATTCACACAACATATCACCTTATTGGCAAACTACACTACTAAATGACCATCTCACTGAGTGAGATGGCCATTTGAGAAGCAAGACAGGCATCTCAAGTGTTGAGATGGCTGTTTAGACTGTTAGGCTGTTCAGAGTTTGAATTGCCTAAGTTCTTCTCTATGAACAGATCGATTAAACAACTCAGTTTGGCTCGACTTACCAGACTAGCATATGGGAAAGTGAAACGGGCATCTCGCCTGGATGAGATGGATCGATTGGGCCAAATGAAGGTTTTGGATGTTTCCCAAACTTATTCGATTGCATAATACTTGAGGTGCAAGTAATTAATATGTAATATTAATTGGAATTGAATTTTTTGGGAAATATGGGCCTAAAGTATAGTAGCGGAAACAAATTTTTTTATCTATCAGTATTCCCATAACAACAAGATCACATCAATTGCTATGATGTAGGAAGGATGGTTTTAGAGAGTTATACCTGGTCCTAGAGCAAGTCTAGCGACAAAACTCACTTCGTTACAACTATTCACGAGTTCCTCTTGGACAACGACTGTGCAACTCTTGGTATTCACCATGAACAACAAACATGACATTTTCTACAGCTACTCCTATGATCTGGCCATGGACTGTAGACTGCAATTGTCCTCCTAGTAGTAGCCAAAGCAATCATGCCTCTACAGTCATCCATACGGACCAACTAGAACTCTTGTTGTTCACCAAGAATGGACAGGAAGGAGTTGTCCCTCCCGTTGGTATACTAGTCACCAACCTTCTCCCCCTCAATGAAAACTCTTAGTTGTTATTTCCTATTGGCTATCCCTCCCTCCTAGGTAGGACTTACATTGGCTCTCTTGGTTACAAAAACATGAGAGGACAACATTTGTCAAATAAATTGATTCTTAGTTGTCTGTGTTGTATCTTGGGAAGCCCCCAATACCCTTCTATTTATAGTAGAGGCTAGGGTCAGGGTTCCCATTTGGAGTGGGATCATGCGGGAGTGGAAGGGATTGAGCTTGAAATTTCACAACTTGCAATATGCCAAACAGTTGTCTGGCACACCCAGACGGTCGTATGGTATGCAAGATAGTCGTTTGCACATGAATTTGGCAATTTTGATTCCAATTAATACCACATATTTATTTATTTTCTCTCCAAGTATATGCAATCAAAACTATTCAGGAAACATACTGGACCTTCTTTTAGCCCAAACAATCCATCTCACACATGTGAGACTCCCGTCTTGCTCACCCAGAAGGTTGTCTGGTGAGTCGAGTTGAGATGGTCGGTTCAAGGGCATAACTTAGCCAATTTGAACTTCGATTAGTGAGGACTCAAACAGTTGTCTCGCACCTTTGAGACACCCATATGGCTGCCCAAACGCCTATCTCACTTAGTGATATGGTCATTTGGAAGGCCTAGTTAGACAATCAAGCGATCTGTGGTGTGAATTGAATACCTAAATGCTTTAGTAATCAATCCAATTATCATTCAAGATCAAACTCCTCTTTTAAATGAGTTCCTAAGTGTGTGACCCTATAGGTCCCATATCACATTGGAAATGAATGTCCAGAACTAGCTTATTACATCACAAGAAGAGAGCGGTGTCTAGTTGGACATCAGTGCTACCCAAGTGAGTGGAGAGTTGGAGAACAACTTCACCTACAATCTGTGTAAGGTGTTGTAGTAATTTTATAATTCCTTTGTCTCAGGTATCTAGGATGAACTCATGGCATGGTTGGTCATTATTTTATCATTCAATCCATGTTTCTTGAATAGAGAGAAGATTGTCTGAGATAATGTGACCTCAATATCATATATTAATTCACATACGCATGAATTTCACAATCTCTCTTATCAAGTATCCAGCATATGATACTCCAGTAGGAGGAACAAATCTCATATATCACTCACAGACTATCCCCATGTGTCAAAGTCACCCAATCATCACCGTTATAACAACCCATGTTTCAAGACTGTGTTTGATGATGTCAAAGGATACCCAATGACATGTGATGAGTGTAGTGATTTCATGTCTAAGAATCACAAACATCTCCTTCACTATGAGATATGACTATGACCACAATAATCATGTGTCATTCTCAAGGTAGTTCTGTCTGATAAAATATTCCCTAACATGTATATGTGTTCTTGTTTTGATATTTCCATGTCATGACTAATGAGATTTAGTCATCAACCAACTCACACTCTGATCTTATGTGTTATTTCTTTCTATCAACCTTCCACAATAGAAACCAATCAAGGACATAATGAGAATATGTATATGTACTCTTAACATTTGTATGATCTCATCCACAAGGGTAATAACTTGAATACATACGTCTTTCAGTTATCTCCCCAACGGCCGTCGTTGGGGGGAGGGGGCGTTCTCCTTGAAGCCTCCCTCCCCCTGGCCCCAACCACGGTAGGCTAGGTTATGAGGAATGCAACGTCTTCTCTGGAGGATTTATTGGAGACGACGGCCAGTCAATCACTAAAGAGTGGGTCTTCTCATATGCTCTGGGCCATAGCAGAAGGGATGAGCCACAGGCTTCAACCCAGACAGGTGGATCGGAGTATCGACCTTGCCGAATCCATTCCATTCAAGCGTGATGGATGGATAGGAACCGGTCCCTGTCCGGATCTTGACCTTCTCTGCTGCTGCTCCACCGCTGGTGTTGCTAGGGGGTCTCTGTGCCACCTCACGCACTCGCACCTGCTATCTAGGAAACGAGGAAGTCTTCTCAGTCTCGACTAGTCCTTGATATGGCTCCTTGTGGTGACGAGAGCTTTCATTCGTGTGGCGGGGTGGATTTCCTCGTCTGCTGAGCGGCTGCTACTCCCCCTCCGGATGCTCTGCATCGACGGCTCCACCATAAGGTTTAGGGTAGCTTGATCTCCTTCCTCCCCTGCCGATCCGGCAGTTGGCCCATGGCCTTTAGTGCTGCGCGGGCGAGTCAAGGGGGTAGCAGGTTCCTGCTACTCCGGTAGCCACCATCCGACTATGGCCTTTGGCCATCTGAAGATCGTGTTCTGCTGTGGGTTGGAAAGCCTTCAGGTTTTCACTATTATGATGTTGTGAAGCAGCCTTGCCGTCATTTGTGGTCTCTGGTTGCTCGGCAACCTTGTGATTGCGTTCGGTAGGTTGGCGGCATCCTGACATCAGTAAGCAAGCCTTTGTCTTCCCCGACATTGGCTTTTGACCATTTGATGTTTGCAGGTTGCTGTGTGAATGAACGCCTTCTTGGTGTTTTGCTAATTTACTGCTGTTTAAACAGCAACTGCCGATGATTAAGAAATTCTTGCTGGTTATGTCCCTCCTCAACGTGGCTATCAGAAGCTAGGTCTGTAGATGTATGCAGGTGTTCAGTCGATCATGGCCTCTCTTTGTAGGTGAATTGAATGCTAGAGGCTCCAAGGTTGCCTGTTTGCAGCTGCAAAAGTCTTTGGATGTTCGCTGATGGTGTCCCCTGTTGAGCTCGAATTACAGGCTTGTTCAGTTTTGTTATTGGGTGAGGCAATGGACCAGGTGCAGATGGTTGACTGCTTCAAGGGGAGCCTCGTACTTCCTTTTGCAGTCGATTTGGTCTTTGTGTGAGCCTCGGATATCGATCATAGCTTAAGATTTGAGTGTAGAAACCGGAGCTCTGGAGATCTCTTCTTGATGGGGCATGGCTTGCCAGCTTGGCTTTTGTGCTCATATTTTTTGGGTTTTTTTTGCTATTGAGTGCTTGGCCTTGTATCAGTCTATGTTTCCTTAGCTTGAGTGTTTAGGGTTCATGTCTTTTTTATGCTTAGTCTTAGGTCTTTAGTTTATTTTTGGTCCTTGAATATCAACATGTTGGTTTCAAGGCTTTTGCTTTTGTTAGGAATGGTGTAGCTCCTGCGTGAGTTTGTCTTCCATTTACAGTCATAGTTTAGGGATCCTTTGTACAGTGCCCAAAGTTTTTGGTTTTCAATATAGCAACAGGATTTTTAGCCGACCAAAAAAAAAATTTCTCTAGGCATTCACTATGTATCCTCATTATCTCATAACTAAGTGAAACGGATGAATTGGAAGCTTGCCTTTATATATTTTATTGTTAATCAAATCCTTTTAGGTAATTGTGTCATGTCCATCATCATATGATTGGCTCTATGTGCATACCTTAGCAACATACTCCCACTTCCACTTAAATACAATCACCCATGAATCCCATTCACGATGATCCAAACATGTCCAACATGCTTATGCTGATCTAGTGCTTATCTAGTGGGTTAGCAACACTTTTCTTATCGTCGGTACATTACATGTTTCCTTCTCTCCTTACTGTACAATTTCTTGCATGAGATAGAACTTTCATAATATGATATCTGATATTCCTTTCCTAAATTTAGCTACATTGTTGTTACAATATCTCTACTGAGTCATCAATGGTCAGAATATCTTTAAGTTCATTATATGAACCTTTTAGATCCATATAGTATCACTATGTGTTCACAACACAAGTATACTTGACTTCTATTGTAGAATAGAATTAATGGATATTAGTTTGGAACCCTTCCATCTAATAACATCCTTTTCTCTTTTGACATCAAACATATTTTATTGCGATCACTTTTACCATTATGGAAGCTTGCATCAATGTAACCCTTTTACATCCAACTCTTCCTTTACTTCTATCCTTATTGACTAATAATGCATCCTTAATCACTTCTCAAGTATTAATGGATATATTAATGATTTTAATAATCCTTAATGGAATTTAATATCAATGTGTCATGTACAATACATACAAGATTGTATGATATAAGTACATTTATAACATTCATGATAAATCCATTGTAATACCAGCCTTCGAAATCTTAATCATGTTATTTCCTTTCTTCATAAGAGTTGGAACATATGGTCCATGAGAGACTAATATGTATTCTCTCTCATTGAATCCTTTCTGTGTTGAACTCTTTCAACACATTACTATTGTTTTTGCTTACACTTCCATTGTGAAACATTTAATAACTATCTCTATAGATCTTTAACCTTATCTCATAAGATGTTTCATTCTAACCCTTCGCTGCTGAAGGTGTTTTTCCATGCCAGTTCTCAATATTCATAATATTGAGATGATATTCCTCATCATATGTGGAATATTCATATATGCTCCCACTAAATATTTTGTAATTACAAATATCATCTTTTATCTTTATTTAAGTCAAACTCTTTGACCATCTTGTCAAGTCAAAAGATCCCATGTCTGAGTTGCTTGTTTCAATCCTGGATTGAACTTTGTAGGTTATAAACTTTATCTGCATTCTTGAAGTTATGAAACCTTTTAGGTTGTGTCACATACACATCCTCTAAAGTATTCCTTTGAGAAATTTGGTTTCAACCTTCATATGACAAATCTCTTAGTCTATCTTAACTACAACAAGCATGACAATTGGTAAATGAATTTCTATCATGTCCAACACTTGATTTGAAATTATTATTCAACCAATTTGTCCTTTTATGTTATCAATGTAGGTCTTTACCACAAGACGTTAACTTCACCCTTTTGAGTTTTACCCCTCAGGTATTACTATCAAGGTCATACGTTATTAGTTTACATGGACTCCATAATTACTCAGATTATAGTTTCTAGTTGATTAATCAGCTCATCATGCTATGACCAACCCAGCTGAATTATTGGATTCAAAATCCTTCAATCTCAAATGTGCTTTACTAGAACTATTTTATATTGTGAAGTACTTGATATTCCATCAACAATTTGTGATTCTCTTAGTTCTTATTGTACCTCATTATTGACCGCAAACATTTGAGTACTACTTTTACTCCCACTAATTCTTTAGGAACACAGTTATACCAATATCAAAACACTTTTGTTATTGGATTGTGATTAACAATAATATTCCAAAATCATGGTTTCTGGATAAGCCTTCTTCAAGAAACTACTTTCTAAATGTAGGTTCTAATCCTTTAGCCATTTTTGGGTTATTACCATATCATATCATATATGATGTCTTGTAAACCATTCATACGGTACATCATTTAGTGATAGATTTATATATAAGAAAATTAAATTAATTGATAATTATATCATGACTCATTATGGTATAATTCTTCATTCTGCCACATCATCATGTTCAAATGGATTTGACTTGTGATACATTATCGTAGTTCTATCTTTAAAAGTACTCAAGGTATTGATGTAAAGTGTTACAACATTTGTTCTCATCAAAGTTTCTTAATACTTTCACCAAAGTTATACTTCATTTATGAACTCCTTGACCACTTCCAGAGATTTCCATTTTTACTGAGTACATATCATCATATTACTAGTAAATGAAATGAAGTAGAAGTGATTATCTATATCATTCCTTCCATGATATATCCATGCATCATATGCATGATGTCCACAAGAAGACTTATCCTCCCACTACATCTAGTGAAGGATGTTATGTCACTTTGTGTACAAATAAGAATTGCATATTTCCTTAGGTTCAACAACCAAGGTAATCTAAATTAACATCAACATTTATTTGAGACATGCATTTCTTATATGTAAACGTCCAAGGTGACTTTTTCTAATAATATTCTTGAGTTATCAATTACAATCTTTGGTATTAACTTTGTAAGCATTCATCTTAAAATCTTTATATAAATACCATTCAGATGTTTGGGCATTGCATGCAAGATCATATCTTTTGAAATAGAAACATTAATCTCTAACTTTATTGATGTATCATCCTTATCATGCAAGATGCTTTAAAGTAAATGTTTCCATTACATGTCATATTGGAATAGAAGTTTTACTAACTCTATTACATGCCCATTGGGCTAAGATAAATTTAAATCTAGATTAAGGCTTCCACAACTCTTGCTCCTTCATGTCCATCTTTATCCTTCCATAAATGTCTTCTACTTCTTGTCAGATCTTGCACATCAATGTGTCAGATTTCTATTTGGTATCACATACCAAATGAAGAAGTAATCAAATTTATCTTGTAACATTTATACCTAAAGTGGAGCCTCAGTGCCTTCCTTGTTCTTCTTTAGTTCATTTAACTAGAGTAGGCAATTTCTTTTCCAATGTTCAGGTCGGTGACAATGGTGACAATCGCCCCTAACCTTCTCTACACCCCCCGTTAGCTTTGAGATCTGAAGACTTGGGCTTCTATCTAGCTTTAGAACTCATCTTAGTTTTACCTTCACCTTTTGACTTCTCCTTTGTCCTACTGATCATCATCACAAACTTGGGCTTGTCTTTCTTCATTTGTGTCTAAGCTATTCTTAACATGCCCAAAAACTCTATCAACAATTGGTCAAAGTCGTTCATGTTGTAGTTCATGACAAACTAACTATATGACTCTGGAAGAGGCTGTAGAATCACTTTAGTGGCCAACTCTTGACCCAAAGGGAATCCCAATCTAGTTAGGTTCTCCACATACCCAATGACCTTGAGTACATGAGGACCTACTGGATCTCCTTCTGCCATGTTATATTTGAACAATGACTTGGAGACATCATACCTCTCTTGTCTTGCCTAATCCTAGAACGTGTTCTTAAGATGTGTGACCATCTCCATGACTTCCATGTTCTCATACTACCTTTGAAACTCATAGTTCATTGTGCACAACATCAGGCATTTGACATCCACAACATCATCAGTATGCTTCTTGAAAGCATCCTTATCTCCTCCGAGTGCATTAGAAAGAGGTTCCTCTTGTATTGGCGTGTCCAGGACATAGAGCTTGCGCTCTTATGTGAGAACAATTCTCAGTGTCTTGAACTAGTCATGTAAATTGTTAAATTGTTCCCATTAAGTTTGTCCTTCTCAAGGACCAATCAGTGAGAAAAGTGATTCTTGTTTGATTCCATTATATTCTACAAAAGAATTTGCAATTTTGTCATAACTCTTTTTTCATTGATTTAATTTGATAAAAAAACTTTCGATAATAATTAGATCTTTAATACATTATTGTGCTCATTATTTTTTTCAAATTGATAACCCTCAAATATCAATTCAGAAAATTGTAGCGAACAATTCTCTAATGAGCTAGGATCCATATTTCATCAAATCATGGTCAACTTTTCTCGATCACCCACAACTTGATTATTTAGGTAGGCATCATGCCAATTACATCATATAATATGCCCAACTCTTTTCCATGATCATCTGCATGCCTCTGGGCTTGGGCTCTCCAAGTCACCAGTTAATCCTGACCCAATAGCCAATACAATATATACACAACATGCTTTGTGCAAATCTAAATATCTACCATCACACTTCCATGATATAAATGACACACCATGCTTTGTGCAAATCTACACTTGGTAGATCAAGTTTTTCATGTGTATTGCTATTTAAAAGTATCTTAGACTTAATATGTTTATTTGAGGGGTTTTAAATTATTCATGTATATATACGTATATAGTATCCAATCATCACATATATAGTATGTATCATATACATGCTATATCCCACAATGTAAACATGCAATATAAAACAAAAAGAGATGGTTATGTCCATGTTTACTTGTAATTCCTTGGAGCCATAAGGAATTACTACCACCTAGGTCAATCATCACATCACATGTCTGAATTTGTTTTGGTGTAGACATTTGTTTGCCAATTTGGGTGGATCGGTTCAAACCTTAAACCACTCGCCTCGCCTCTTGGCCAGTTGGTTGGTCCTCATGTCCAACAGATGTTTAGGCTCCTTCCAAACAGACGATTTGACCCACTGGGACTATGACGTCCCAAAATTTTAGGCCTTGTATAACATGATCTTAAAAGGAGTGATTGAACTATACACATCACTAAGGTGCACCTCCTTTTCAGGGAACCCATCACTAAAGAGCTCTATAGTTAAGCATGCTCAGCTTGGAGTAGTACTAGGATGGGTGACCAGTTGGGAAGTTGATCTTGGCTTGCACGTGAGTGATGACAAAGCACGCAGTTAAGGCTAGTGGTGGTCTGTGGGGCCATTTGTCATTCCTAAAACTCTACTAGAGTCTAGGGTAGTGGGCCCATGCATTACAAATGGTATTCGAGCCAATTACCCTTCATTAGGTGGGACCACATGGGCATGTGTCTTGCTAGTCTTTGAGCTATGCGCTCCACGCATGTTGGAAAGGGCTATCGAAGTTGATGGAGCTGCACATGTGATGGTAGTGTCCAGGCATGTTGGAAAGGGCTATTTATGTTGATGGAGCCAGTACCATGATAAGTGACCAATCAAGAAGTTGATCCTAGCTTGCGTGTGAGTGAGGAAAAAGCATGTTGTTAAACATAGTGGTGGTCTTTGGGGCAAGTCGTCATTCCTAAAACTCTACTTGATCCTAGGGTAGTGGGCCCAGGCGTTACAGGGACAATCGTCTACCTTATGTCCAACTAACTGACATTTGGATTCCTTCCATACGGTCAGTTGGGCCCACCAGGTGGTCATCTGGCTCCACCGTTCTATCCTCCATGGTCCTCCAGACGGTCATCTCGTCTCAAGAATTGGTGGTCTCAATCAGCGATGAAGAACATCTTCAATGTCATTGTAAGAAAACAAAACTATCCTATTACTACTTTATTACATTGAATAGGAGAAACATCGAGTTACATTTGAGGGGAGCAAAGGTAGGAAAGAATTAAGTTTACATTGGGAAGAGGGAGGCAGAGGCTCGATACATAGACTGAGATAAATAAGAACCAAACCATCCAACCACACACTAATATAGGGTATAGGCCATAACCACGCTACACATCCACCATCAAAACCACTTTTAGGGCAACAGATAATGCGTCAAAGTGCACTAGAATCACTAAGATTTTAATCCTAGAGTTTAACCTCTTTTTACTGTCCAATTAAGGCTAGTATAGAAGGGTCAATCCCATAGGACAACATATTTAAGAAAGTATCTCTAAACCCAATTGTTTTGTTGAGCTTTTATTTCTTTTTGATATTTTTTATTTTTAGAAAAGGAAGTAAAAATCAGATTGGGGTTTTGTTGATTATTACTAGAACAAGAAGGAAATGCAAGAATTCAATTATGCTAACAAGAAGTAAAATTGCCCTGTTACAAGGAAGAGAGATGATGGTTAGCGCAATAAAATATATTATGAATAGAAACCCATAATGTAAACAAAATAAATCAAATAGTGATTGAATAAGATGATGGAATATTAAGGCTTTTTAGGGGTTTTCACCACCTTAGCCAAGGCGAGAAAAAAACTAAATCATTTAAATGACAAAATCTGATGCAGGCATGGGAATTAACTAAAATCCACAAAAGACGAACTCCACATGAGTCCATTGGTCCTGGTGCTCATGTTTCTTAGTTCATCATCCCAAAAGAGAAAGATCCATGGTCATTTCAAAACCTCTATGCGATTGGTTTTATTATTCTAAATCCAGATTTCCATGGTTATTTCCACCTGAATTAACATATGATCAAATCAATTAATTACTCTTATAGATCATCAAATCTTCAAACCAAAAGCCTCTAATAGAAGTTTAAGGATTAAGTCGATTCAAACCATGGCTAAGGGGCTATTCCCCTTGTCTCGATAGGAAAACTACTCGCTCATGCTTGTAGAGAAAAGGGAGACAGAGGAAGAAAGTGTTCTAGCCATATTCTAGACTTAGCAAATGATTAATTCCTTAGTCTAGAGACTATCAAATGGCTGACTCTTATTTCCTTGCTCCAATCTACAGAGGAAGAAGAAGAAGAAGAAGAAGACCAAGAAGACTAGATCTAAAAATAACAAAAAGTTAAAGAACAATAATTAAAAGGGGCACTAAGCTTGCAATAATTAATCTTTATTGATGAACATAATACAAGAACATGAGAAACAATTTCTCAGAGATTATTCATATGAAAGATGATGTCCAGTGATGAGGAAGTGTCCCTCCTTTTATAGGTGAAGGAGGGAGCTTTTACAATTAGGGTTGAGGGAAATTGAGGCTGGCGACTGCATTTTTGAACTGGCTACACTGCCAACTGATTGGTTGGGTGGCGAACCAATCGGTTGGGAGTCTAGAAAGGGTGGGGGTCAGGGCAACAGTCACAAACCCTAAATCCCAGGTGGCAGCGCTCTTTGACCTACTTGACTGGGGCGGGAATACTCCCGCTTTGAGGTCTGAAATGATCGTTTGACATTCAAATGATGTGTCATTTAGACTGAGTGCTTGAACGAGGCTCGGTGGCTAAGGGATGACATCAATCAATCGTATAGAATAGGTGAGATGATCATCTAGAATAGGTGAGTCGATCGGTTGAAATAGGTGAGCCGATCAGATGGAACAGGTGAGCTGATCGTCTGGTATTCTGAGTCTACAAGAAATGCATAGATTTTGGTGAGGTTCAAGTTCAATTGTAATAAAGGGAAGTGAATAGCAATTTGTCTCTTTTCAGTGGATAAAAATAAGAATTTCCATGTGATAAGACTTAAAAGGATGTGAAAAAGGGTGCTAGATTAGCACGCATCAAAATATCGTGGACTTAAGCCTTTTCTTATCCTCAAGCAATTAAAATATCAAAATAATTCAATTTTTTTTGAAAATGACATCTTCATCCTCCATTAATTAGCAGTATATTCTATCCTTTTCATGGCCAAGCAACCCATCTCCTAGAATCAAAAAAATACAAGTTTTATATTTCTTACAAAAACATTTTTCATAACTTTCTCTTTCAAACTTATACTTTGTAAAAAAAGTCTTAATCCTACTTGTGCTTCAACACTCAAAATATTATTCTTCTTCCTTTTTTGGCACGGGAATGAGAAAAAGTGAGGTGTGGAAGAAGGATCCTTCCTCTATTCGACTCGGAATTCAATTTCATGGACTTGTGATTACATTAACCATACTTTTTTTTAGTGTGCACCTATTACATTTACGAGGAGTGTGGAAGAATGATCCCTCCTCTATTTGACTCAGGATATTGACCATTATTTTTTTTGTGCTCTTTTTCTGGCATCTTTTAGCGGTACCCCCCTATTACATTTACGAGGGGTATGGAATAAGGGAGAGAGGATGAGCATGCCATCCCAGACTTAGGGTTTGACGTGCAGCTTATTTTCTCGTGCAATAATTTTTTCCCGAGTGTTATTGCATCAGTAAGTAAAATCATGTAAATACATTATATGAGAAAGATTGATAATTTAATCTTGTGCTAAAGATAATAAAATTTGCATTTTATTCTATTTGATACTCTAAGGCATGCCATCTTTCCCAAGAATATTGCTAATTTAGGTGTAGAGAACTTGGTATATTCAAAAAAGAAATAAAAATTTTGAACAATTTGTGAAATAAAGATTTATCTAATTTTTGAAAAAGAAGATATATCGATTGGCCGACTAGGTAAAGGTCAAAGTTTGAAAAATAAAGTGCACTCTATTTTGAAATTCAAAAGTAAAATGCTAAAAGGGAAGATAAGGGGTGGAACACGTACCACCCACCCACACCCCGGACTTAGAGTTTTGCTCATCCTAAGCAAACCCTTAGACCGAGATGGAGGGAAGAAGATCACTGCGGTGGTGGATGTTGCTGGTGGGAGGAGTAGTAGTTTGGGGATCTGCGTAGGCCTTCTGGGCCCCATACTCCTCATAGGATGGGCAACTAGGGGCATAGTGGCCACAATCTACATGCCAAGACTCTTATGAATATTGCATAAGATACATGTGGTTAAGCTGGTGGCCCTAGCACTGCTGCTCATGCTGAATCTCATCCAGTTGCTGCCGGACCTCGTAGAACCCATAGACGTCTACATCATCATACGGCCGATGCCTGGTGCGATGACGTGGTAGTGACAGTGTATCAGAGGCATCATCGCCAGCCTCTAAAGAAAAGCTCCTCATGTGGGCCTGTGGCTCGGGGATGGCATTTGGGTATGGGTGCTCCAGATTGTACCTCTGGTTGTGTCCGGGTAGATTGATTAGCTCATAGATAAGGTTTGATTCTACAAACGTTGCATGTAAGGGTAGTTGTAGAACCTCCTAGGAATTGTTGAAGAGGAGGTAGTAGACACCATTGGCACCCAAGTAAATGAACTTGGTTCCCTTCATATAGTAATTGTCGATCAGGTGGTTTTTGAGCAGGTGTGGTGTGAAAGGAATGTGGGTGTAGCCAAGAAAGATGGCGAGCTGGTAACAAAGTGGCCAATGCATAATGAGGATGAGGTGGTATGGCTGGCTTGGGTGTTGAAATGTTCTAGAATAACATTCCCCCAGTTGAAGGGTTCTTCATTCAAGAGGCACCAGAGGGAGTAGAGTTCAACCTGAGTAATGGCCCCCTGAGTACCTTCTCTATTGAAAATAGTACAAGCAAGAATGTGATGGAGGTAGAGGACCACCGGGTTGTAAATATTGGAGGCCTTGGGCCCACTAGGAAGGAGGGGCATGAGACCGGTGATATCAGCCCAGAACTTGTGTTTGTCATACTAGTCGGGGTAGGAATCATGGGATTGATCCATGAAACAATCTAACCAATAATCATCCCTACTTTCAAGGATGAAAGAAGTGAACTCTCGAGTAGAGATTTCCAAAATTTTCCCAAAAATCCGGATCTTATAACTGGAATTGCCTTGGGAGCAGTGATAGTGATGAAATGTGGTAATTTCAAGTGTGAGGTTGCTATAGACGGAGGTGACATGATAAGGGAAAATGAGGATATGGTTTTTGTGGAGAATGTTTCCAGTGGTGTCTCAGATTCCTAATGCATCAAGGGTAGTGTCGCAATCCCACCGGGGAAGGGAAACACCCATGGAGAACATGTCCTCAAAATGTTGTAGGAGTTCGATGCTGGTGAACTAGATATAACTACATGGAATGGAGGAGATACGAGGTGGGTGAGGGGTGGTGGAATCTAGATCATTACTTTCCTTCTGGTTGCTCTCCATCTCATGGAGAAGAGCCTCAACTTCATGGATGTCATTAAGCATATCCTCGGTGAGATCGGGTGAGGATTCTCTGGTGGGGGAAGGTGTGCGGAAATGAATCCCAGATTGGGATCTGGATTGGTGAAGTGGTTCATGGGAGGATGAGGTGGTGGATTTGCCCTTATTTTTGTAGAATTGGATGAACATGGCTATGGGTGGGTCATGAACTGATTGGCTGGTGAGGTGAGATGGTCGTTTGGATGAATGAAATAGGCATTTCAACTGTCAGACGATCGTTTGGGAGAAGAGGAAACAAGCGGTTGAGATGATCAATTTTTCTGGGGGGGGGCAAAAATGATGGTGGTGAACGCAGTGGTGGACCGAGCGAAGTAACCTGAGCTCTAGTAGGGGGATGAGTGATTCACCTCCTCTTTTTCTCGGTTGCTGAAGGGGGAGGTCAGTCGGCTGGCCTGCGGATCGCTCAACGTGAAGAGGAGTTGAGGTGAGCGGTAGGTGGAGGAGTCGGTCGACTGGGGTGCACAGCCGCTCAATGCGTAGAGGAGAGGAGGTCAACGGCAGGTGGAGGAGCCAGTCGGGGAGGGGATGGTGTGGCGGTACGAGGCAGCCGATGTGAGGAGAGAGGGGCTCATCTGACTTTTCCAGGCTTCTCCTAGGGATTCTTCTGGGGACATGGAAAAGTGAGTGATCTGTCCCCTGATTTGATAGGTGAGAGAAGGAGGGTAGTACTTTTCAAGAAACTTATTTTGTAAGACCTCCAAAGTTGTAACATGTTCCTCACTCCCCATAGTGTTATACTAACTACTAGCTTGGCCGGTGAGAGAGTATTTGAACAATCTAAGGCAGATTGCATCTTTAGAGACGCCTGGGAGTTTGTTCAAGGAGAAAAGGTCGATGAACCTTTGATGATGATCTTGGCAACTTTCTCCATTGTTACCAAAGAATGGATTTTCTTGGATCATGGTGATCCATCGGGTTCGGATCTCTAATTGGGGGGCAATTATGTTAGGAGGCATGACTAGGTGTTGGGGATAGGCAGTTTTGGGAACACAAAAATCTTTTAATTATTTTTGCCTTTCGGCATCCCTCCTATTGGCCTCTAGTATTTCTTGTTCAGCCATGTTGGCTACTCAAAAAGTGGCCTCTCTAGTCGCATGATTGACTAGGATGTGCTCTCTTTGAGCCGCAACAGCTTGGTTGATCCTATGAGTGACTTCTTCCTCATCCATTCTAATTTGATTTTGATGGTTCAGATGATGAAAACTTCTATCTATCTCAGGATCAAACGATGTAAATCCGTCGTTCGAGCGTCGCATGCACAAATAAATAGTTAACCGTGTACAGAAAAAATGGACTGCTGGAATGAAAACTCAATAGAAAGAGGATTAGCACTTCCAGAATATTACTTGGAAGGGATAAAAAATGAAAAAAAAGTTTTTCAAAAGTTTTTGGGGTTCAAGAAAATAATATGTTATCCCCGACAACGGTGCCAAATTGATAATGCGTCGAAGTGCACTACAATCACTAAGATTTTAATCCTAGAGTTTAACCTTTTTTTACAATCCAATTAAGGCTAGTATAGAAGGGTCGATCCCACAGGACGACGTCTTTAAGAAAGTAGTCTCTAAACACAATCGTTTTGTTGAGCTTTTCTTTCTTTTTGGTATTTTTTTATTTTTAGAACAGGAAGTAAAAATTGGATTGGGGTTTCGTGATTATTGCTAGAACAAAAAGGAAATGCAAGAATTAAATTATGCTAACAAGAAGTAAAATTGCCATGTTACAAGGAAGAGAGATGTTTATTAGAGCAATAAAAGGTATAATGAATAATAACCCAGAATGTAAATAGAGTAAATCAAATAGTGGTGGAATCAGTTGATGGAAAATCGAGGCTTTTTAACGGTTTTCACCACCTTAGCCTAGGTGAGAAATAACTAAATCCTTTAAATGACAAAATCCAATGAAGGCATGTGAATTAACTAAAATCCACAAAAGATGAACTCCACATGAGCCCGTTGGTCCAGGTGCTCATGCTTCTTAGTTCATCATCCCAAAACAGAAAGATCCACGATCATTTCAAAACCTCTATGTGATTGGTTTTATTGTTCTAAATCCAGGTTTCCATGGTCATTTCCACTCAGATGAACATATGATCAAATCGATTAATTACTCTGATAGATCATCAAATCTTAAAATTAAAAGCCATCGAATAGAAGTCGTTATTAAGAATTAAGTCGATTCAAACCATGGCTAAGGGACTATTCCCCTTGCCTTGATAGGAAAACTACTCGCTCATGCTTTTAGAGAAAAGGGACACAGAGGAATAAAGAATTCTAGCCATAGTCTAGACTTATCAAAGGATTAATTCCTTAGGCTAGAGACTATCAAAGAGGAAGAAGAAAAATACCAAGAAGAATAGATCTAAAAATAAGCAAAGTTAAAGAAATATAACTAAAAGGGGCACTTAGCTTGCTAGTGCTTGAATGAGGCTCGGTGGCCGAGGGATGGCATCAACCGATTGACTAGAGTAGGTGAGCTGATCGGCTAGAATAGGTGATCCGATCGTCTGGTGTTCTGATTCTACAAGAAATGCTTAAATTTTGGTGAGGTTCAAGTTCAACTGTGATAAAGGGAAGCAAATAGCAATTTTTTTTTTTCAGTGGATAAAATAAAGAATTTCGTGTGACAAGACTTAAAAGGTTGTGAAAAAGGGTGCTAGATTAGCATGCATCAGTAACGCGTGTAAATTATATATATATATATATATATAATTTTGAGATAATGTGGTCTTTGATTGGATATACATATGAGGTTGTTAAAAAATTCACATCGTATGCAATAAATAAATGAGTAAACAAAAATCCGATCATATTATTATACAAAAACATAGTAAATTGATGTGACTCTGATACCACTTTTGAGAAATACAGGCACAAAGTGTATCAGCAGAAACCAAAATTTTATTTGTATGTATGTCCATAACAGCAAGATCGCGTCAACTACTATGAAATATGAAGGATGGTTTTAGCATGTTATATCTCACTCAGGAGCAATCCCAGAGACAAAACTCACTTCTTTGCAACTATTGATGTGTCCTCTTAGACTGAGGATGTGTAGCTCCAGGTCTTCCCCACAAACAACAAATAGGACATCTTCTGCATTGACTCCTATCGACTGACCACAAAGTGTATGTGGGCTCCGATCTCAATACCACGAATTAATCCCGATTTAAACATGTGCGGAAGCATCGATTAAACAGCGGAAGACAAAAATCACGGGAAATTAAAACTTTTCGAGATAAGAGCTTGAAATCACAAACCTTTTCCATAGAAAAAGGATTTAACTGTTTACATTACTGACAAATTACTTCTTGAGTAATTATATACAACATGGTACAAAATCTCTCAAGAATTCATACTCAAAACAATCCAAGACCTGAGAGTACAGAGGACACATAGGACTTGACTCTAACTACACCATAAAGCAGGCTGAATCTCCACCTGAGATTTACTGCTCCTGATGCTGTTGTTGCTGGGATAGGTCACCTGTGTTCTTGTTTCTCCGTCTTCGACGACCACCTAAAAAGTAGAAGTCTACGGGGTGAGACAATTATACATAATTGCCCCAGCGAGAGTTATAACTCTCCACTAGAAGCTTTATAAGCAAGACATGGAATAACTAAAGCAATAAAAGCCTTCAAGATATTCACTTGCAGTTTTGATGATAAGCAAGAGTTCAATCAATATTAAAATATGAGAACATCTATACTATTCAAGGTAACATCAATCAAATAACTCGTAGATACTCTAACAGATATACTACGTTGTTGATTATGTTTTTCAAACATTATTGTTATGCCCTGTGGAGATGAGGCTTACCACTCATACTCCAACTGATCGCTAAGAAGTCACATCAGTATCATACATAGGTCATTAAAAGAGCCAGATTCTTATGACCTTCACCTTCCTCAGTCAGTTAGAGGATTGTTTGATAGACATCTGGCGGGATGTCCTTTAATAATAGCTTTCCAGGGTAAACTGGACCTTCGCTATTTTTAGAGTTACAGTGGCATTCTGTACCCTCTTCGCCATCGGAAGATTTCTTGTTTATCTTTCACCGATGCGGTATTTGTGTCTTTAAGGGAGTGTAAAGATACATCTCTCCTTTTAGACTTTGTGGTGGGGTTTGATGGACTACTAGAATCTACATCAAATCCTCTCACCCTTTCTCTCTTAGTGAAGGTATGACGGACTACATGAATCTACATCAAATACCTACACTAGGATGTAAGGTTCTACACATCCATGTACCCCACATACTCAAAAGTATGTGATCCAGGAGTTCCCTGGGGAAAACCTATTTTACCATCATTTAGACTCTGACAATGATGGTTCTATGATCAGGGCTCTACATTTCACTTGATTAGTTAGGTACATTCAGCATTCTTAACATCATACATTGTTCTTCAAACAATAACATTAGCATCACAGCTTTATATAAGAAAACAAAATGTAGCAGGCCTAACTCTTTTCAATCATCAGTTCTCAGTCATCTCATCACAAGTCATCTGTCAAGCATGACCTTGATGGTGTTTATGGCTCTTACAGCCCATAAATCACAAAAGATGTCACTTAGCAGTGTATCAAGGTAGTTCACTATTCATAAAGCTTAAGGCATGCTTTCAATGAATATAACATGGTATTCCATACCTGGATATGACCATTATCTCATAACAACCTGCATGGTTAATTCAACAGATAATAGTAAACAATTCAACAATTAGGGTTTACTATTCATCTTTCATGTCATCATCCTGAAATTAGGGTTTACTATTCACTCCATGGTGATTTGTACTTATTACATCATCATGTATGAGCCACATCATTATTAGTGCTCTTAAATAAGATTAAGAATCATTAGATAGCATAACTAGGGTTTCCATGACCTCTCATAGGTGGGTCATTCCCTAATCATGCACATTTATGTGTAAAATGAAGTATCTCACTTGAGTTTCCACCTTAAAAAGGGTACTTTCTCTCTCTAGAAATACTTTCTCTCTCCTCTCACTAGTAGATGGTGGCAACACCACTCTAGATCAGGTTGAGATAAGTCTCCATTGACTAACATAAGTCAAAACATCCACATCATGTGATTAGGGTTTGATTAGAACAAGGTTTTATCTCTTTAGACCCCTCAAGGGTATTTTGGTAATTTGCCACATGATCACCATCATGGGTTAACTTACTAATCACATAGTCCCTTAATGACCTAGGTTACCATTAGGGTTTAGATTGGATCACCATTGAACTAGTTACACCATCAAATGGTTAAGTACAAACCATCACCAATCTCCAAACGGTTTCAACCTTCAAACGGTTTCAACCACCCAAACGGTCTTGAGACCGTTTGGAGGTGAAGACCGTTTGGAAGGATTGACTTCCAAACCGTTTGGAGCTTCAATCGGTTTGAAACCGTTTGATCAAAATTACTTGAGATCGATTGGACCAAACGATCCTGAGGTCGTTTGAGCCCAAACGGTCTTGAGACCGTTTGGCTCCAAACGGTCTTGAGACCGTTTGGTCTCAAACGGTCTTGAGACCGTTTGGATCCAAACGGTCTTGAGACCGTTTGGTCCAAAAAGGGCTCAAACCGTTTGGACCTCCAAAGTGGTTCAAAGGTTACCAATGTTCATGGATATGTGTGTTGAAGCCCTCAATTGGTCAAAGCTATGCTAACCACTTATAAATTGAGTCAATTAGGGTTATCCTTAGCCTATTAGACATCAAATTGACCCTCAATTGCAATCCAATTAGGATTCAATCGTTCTCAATTAGGGTTTCAAATCGGATGGTCATCAATGTTCAACAATATGAATCAACTCAAGGTTGAACCTATCAATTGACCTCCAATTGGGCTCAAACTTGGCCCAAACGGTCTTGAGGTCGTTTGGACATCATGCAAACGGTCTTGAGACTGTTTGCCCAAAGTTTGACCAAAGTCCAAGTCGTTTTGACTAAGGTTGAAGTCCAATTAGGTCAAAATCAGCAACTTTCATCAATTTCATCAATTTCCTACAATTGGACCCTCAAACCATTAGATTAACTCAACCCTAGACCTTCAAACGGTCTTGGGTTGTGCCCAAACAGTCTTAGGACCGTTTGGAGGAATCCCCAAATGGTCTTGAGACCGTTTGGGTCCTTCAACCCAAAACTCAACAAGATCTATGTTCCAAATCAGCACTTTTTCACCCGATTAGGGTTTCATGTTGAAGTGGCTTCAACTCCCAATTGGTTAAGAATTAGACTTTGATTCTTTGCAGAGATGAAATTCAATATATTAGGAACAGACCCTCAAATGGTCGTCCCTTGGTCAACTCTTTCAAATGGTCTTGAGACCGTTTCAATCCAAACGGTCTTGCAAGACCGTTTGAGAGCAAACGGTTTGAAACCGTTTGAACCCAAACGGTTTGCAACCGTTTGGACCAAAAGGGTCCAAGGTCGTTTGAAAAAGTAACATAGGGAATCACGCCCCTCATCTTCAACCTCTAGCAAGGTCGGTTTCTCCACTGATTTGCTTGCAAACGTGCAAGGAAGAAGGGAGGTAGAAGGAGAATTTACCAAGTAAATTGCAAGAATTAAAGCATGCATATAAAGCAAAAGTTTAGAGTTATAAAACCCACCTAAAGGTTGATCTTAGAGCTCCAAGCCTTCAAGCTCCAAGCTTTAATGGCGTCCTTGAGCTTCCACAACTTGGTCAGAGGTGAATTCTCCAAGGAAACGTTGGTTTGGTTGGCTAGAACAAGAAAACTAATAAGCTAACCACAAAACCAACCTTAGAAAGTGAATTCCTCCATGAATTCGAGCTAGAAGGTGGTGTTTTCTTACCTAGAACAGGTTGGTCGTCCCCCTGAGCTCCAGAGCTATCCTTGGCCGTTTGATCAAGAAGAGAAGAGAATGAGGGAAATAAAAGATCGTTCACTTATCTTGTAAAGAAGTGGCTTATATACTTTAGCCCCTTTTACACCCTAAGGACCTTACAAGATTGGAAATCACATCTAGGTCCCTCCTTGCTCAAAGGCACGTCCAAAATCATCTATCCTTATGCAAATCTCATGAAATCTCAAGATCTAAGGGTAAGGGAAGCCAACCTACAACTAGGGTACATCCATGAAAGGTTTCTATACCCAAATTAGGTGTCTTTTACCACAAAGTTCATCTTTTCTTATCTGATCAATCTTTGATGTGCCCCTTTCATCATTTCCACTCTAAATGATGACAAGAGTCTTAAAAGATGTTTTAGATATTAAGAATTACAACTTGGATCCCTCAATTTGGGTAAATTGCACTTTACCCCAAATTAGGGTTTCTAAGCATGGGAATTGCTTCCACAGCTGCACCTTGGTGCTCAAGCTTGGGAAATCCCTCAAACTTCATCATAACCATCCTCATGATGTTTCAACATCAGAGATACATCTTATATTGTGAATTTTGCAAGTTCAACCCTTAAACTGGGTAATTTGCACAAAGGTCCCTGCATAGAACACAATGCTACAACTTTATACAAAAATGAGCAAGATTGAAAGTAAATTGTTCCTGAGGAACTTAATTACATGCCAGGGAGTGTTCACAAGTATATTAATTACATATTTAGGCAAAACTTCCAGGGTTAGGTCATAACCTAGGTCAGGGGTGTTACAGTGTAGGTTGTAGTTGTCCTCCTAGAAGCAGCCAAAGGACTCATGCCTACATAGTAGTCCTCACAGATCAACTAGAACTCGTGTTGTTCACCAAGAACAGACAGGAAGGAGTTGTCCCTCCCATTGGTGTACTAGTCACCAACCTTCTCTCCCACAATGACAATTCTCAGTTGATCTCTCCCATTGGCTATCCCTCCTTATTGGGTAGAACTTTCCTAGGCTTTCTTGTTTACCACAGCCTGAGAGGACAACAGTTATTAAAGGAACTAATTCTCAATTGTTTGTGTTGTGTCTTGGGAAGCCCCCAGTACCCCTCTATTTAAAGAAGAGGCCAGGGTGAGGGTTCCTAGTCAGATTGGGATCGTGCAGGCAAGGAAGGGACTATAGAAGTTGAACTTTTACAACCTGTGAGATGTCAAAAGGTCATTTGGCACACTCAATCAGTCATCTACTGTGCAAGATAGTCGTCTTGTAGTGCCATACGACTGCTTGGTAGTTTCCCAATCACACGTGAATTTGGCGATATTGATTCCAATTAATATCACATTAATTTTACTTACTTTCTATGCATATGCAATTACAACTATTCCGAAAACATCATGAACCTTCGTTCGGCCCAACCAAGCCATATCACACATGTGAGACACTCGTCTTGTTCTCCCAAATGGCCGTCTGGTTAGTTGAGTTGAGAAATTTAGTTCAACCATATTGAAGTGGTCGATTCAATCATATTGAATCGAATAGTTCAAAGGAAAAACTTAGCTAATTTGAACTCTGATTAGTCTGACAACCCAAACAACCATCTCACACCTTCGAGACACCCGTCTGCCTACCCAAATGGCTGTCTCACTTGATGAGATGGTCGTTTGGCAGACCTAGTCATCCAATCAAATGATCTATTGCGTGAATTGAATACCTAAACACTATAGTGATCAACCCAATTGTCATTAAAGATCAAACTCCTCTTCTAGATGAGTTCCTATGTATGTGACCTTATAGGTCCCATATCACGTTGGTAGTGAATGACCATAACTAGCTTATGACATCACAAGTAGAGAGTGGTGCCTAGTCACACAATAGTGCTACCCAAGTTAATGAAGAGTTGGAGAACAACTTCAACCTACAATTTGTGAAAGGTGTTGTAGTGATTATATAATTCATTTGTCTCTGGTATCCAGGATGAACACGAGACATGGTTGGTCATCCTCTCAACGTTCAATCCATGTTTCTTGAACTAAGAGTAGATTGTCTGAGATAATGTGACCTCAATATCATATATTAATTCACATGTGCATGCACATGCATTTCTCAGTCTCGCTTATCAAGTGTCCAAGATATCCTACTGCAATAGGAGGGACAAATTTCATATCTATCACTCATAGTCTATCCCCATGTAGTAAAGTCACCCAATCATCACCATTATAACAACCCATATTTTAGGACTGTGTTTGATGATGTCAAAGCGTACCCAATGACTTGTGACAAGTGCAGTGATTTTAGGTCTAACAATCACAATCACCATCTTCACTATGAGAGATGACTATAACCACAATAACCATGTGTCATTCTCAAGGTGGGTCCGTCTGATACACTATTCCCTAACATGTGGCTCAGGATATGTGATGATAAGCATGATGTGATCATGGCTCGGATGTGTATATGGGTAGTTTGCGGAGCTGACCCAAAGGCTGAGGCCCTATAAGCATAAGACGACAGTCTTGCTTGATGATTCGTGTACTGACCACAGGAAGGTGAGGTCATGGAGTCTGGATCTCCTTATACCTTGTATGACACCGGATTGGGCTTCGCAGCCAATGGTTGGATTTGAGCAGGGAAGGCTCATTTCCTCTGGGCATAATAAAACGTAACCCAGCCGAATAGTGTATCTTACTTAGAGCAAAATATGGAACATTGTTTGAGACCTTGCTTATATAGCTGACCTAGTTGTACTATGCAGTTGTGTGTACGATCCTTATATCTTGTGATAAGTTCTTATAAAGATTATCTTGTCTATCATGTTCCATAAGAAAATACTTGATTATATGCCTCCTGGATATCTTGGTAAGATTGATGGCAATAATAGTATGTTGCTCTTATTATACGCTTTATCAGTTATCTGTTGTTATCTGCTTTAACCTTTTGAGGTTTTATAGTTTCGGAGGGGAGTTATGTTTCTCGCTGGGACTGTATGTCTCACCCCACTGGTTTACACCCTTTTTAGGTGATCGCTCTAGACGTGGTGGTGGTCGTGAGGTTGCGGCCGAGCAGCAAGAAGAGCAGTAGAAGGCAAGAGATGGACATGCTGATGTTTTGGTGGTTTTGTAGTAGAGTCCTAGAGTCATCCCTATACACTCAGGTCCTCGAAAGTGTTTGATGACGTTTCACGATGTCTAGCTGTTGTAATTTTTATATATCCTGTTGCTGGCCGTACGTGGCTCGTCATGTATGTATAAACAGGTGTTGAACTCTGGTCCTGACAGTACAGCTGGTTTCATTAAGCTGTGGACCTATAACAAGGCTTGTGAATGCATATATAACATGTTTCTCTCTAGGATCTGGATGCAAAAGTTCTCTCATGAATGCTTTCCTCAATCGGTTTAAATTAACCTATGTTTTCGGTAATATGTGGTTTATGGTGTTTCCGCATGTTTTTGCTTGTCATCTCTTTGTCTGGGTGATGGCGGGGGTCACAATCTTCTAGCTGGATCATGGGCAACCTCACATTTGGAAGCCATTATCCAATCAATAGTGATAGCGTGGAAAGTGATTGAGGAACATAACCTTATTATCTCATATGCCGATATTAATGATGAATACACCTACATCTCATCTACTGAGATTAATGATGAATACACCTACCTGATCTAGGGAAATTGCCAGAGTTCATGGCACCTTGATGCATTTGTAACGGAGATCGAGGAACTGTATTCCAGAGTTTTCTACTGTTGGAAATTGCATACACAAGGGGGTGAATGTAGTGGTCAGATCAATCAGATGGGGCGGAGGCCACATTTGTGAGACCATCTCAGAACCTCTCATGCTCCCGATGAGGACACGGGGCTTAATGAATTTGGAGAGAAGAAAGACACCATATGTAATTATGATTTGGATAAATAGTTAGGGAGTCAACATGTATAGACCAGACTCAAATGGTAGAGTCCCTACAGCGGACTTTCTCAGATGTTTTTTTGGTTGACAGGTTTACATTTTCTTGGAGCCACCAGGTTGGTAGGGGGAGGGATTAGTATACTCCAGTGAGGGAGTGGTGATGTAACTGTTGACATTCGCTCACTGAGTTTGCCTACGAAGGGAAGGTAAAATAAATACAATGCTTCCCGACTTATTAAAAAAGGGTAAGGAAAAAAGTAAGGGTTATCGCTCACAGAGGACAATGCTATCTAGTGGCGGCTAGGGCTCTGAGAAATAGTCCCTGATGTGCAAGTTTGGGTGTTCCATAGTCTTTTCTCAAACGTGGTCAAAACCAAATTGGCAAAGTTAATAAAATCAACATATTATGGCGCCAAGTACACAGAGAGAAAAATGAAGATACAAATCATAACTTCTAAAAATAAAAATGAAATTTTATGTATAAACATCGATTTCCTTTGTTTGATTTCTATTAACACTGATTATCAAGAATTATGTGGCATTTATACATCAAAAGCCAATAAAATTGAATATATATTGGCATTTTTAAAAAGTGCCACTACCTAACATGCGACTGATGAATATTTTTTTGTAGTGTAAGATATTCTGTACTCACTATCACTAAAAAAGGATGTTTTAGTTACAAATATTTTATTTACAATTACTTTACAAATAACGAATTCTTATTTTAATTACAAAACACGTTAATGTAAGTAAACAATTTGTAGTCAGTCCCATAAATTACACATGGCTACAATTTTCATCTTTCTC
Source organism: Alisma plantago-aquatica (assembly GCA_963693085.1). Taxonomy (NCBI): domain Eukaryota; kingdom Viridiplantae; phylum Streptophyta; class Magnoliopsida; order Alismatales; family Alismataceae; genus Alisma; species Alisma plantago-aquatica. Next base: position 1,499,056,072 of record OY856411.1, on the reverse strand, counting down.
ACATATGTAGTTTAAAATATTATAGTTAAAAACATTGTTTTTTATACTCATTGGATCAAAATTATACCGGGAACTCCATGCGGGATTAAGCAATTGAGCATGCACAGTTACAGGAGCCCCACGCGCGATTAGTCTCTCCCTGCAGTCTCTAACACGTTCAAGACCCCCTAAGATTTACTGTTCCTAATTAGACAAGGAGTAGACTGCACCTTGTGTTAGATGTTACTACATGTTATGTTATACGAATAAAATTCCAATCCTACCATTCAATGGGCAGGGACACGTGTGAATTGATGGGAAAAGGAGTAGGCTGCTCCTTAGATGTTACTACATGTTATGTTATACGAATAAAATTCCAATCCTACCATTCAATGGGCAGGGACACGTGTGAATTGATGGGAAAAGGAGTAGGCAAAGAGGGAACATCAAATCCTGACTCGTCCAAGACTCATCCCCGCGAGCGACTCACTGTGACTCTGCCCGCCATCAGGAACCCTCCCTCGCCGCCAATCAAGAACCCTCCCCCGCTGACGAATCACACGATCGGTGCCCTCTGCTCCGCTCTACCATTCACTGCTCTACGTTGCTGTCGTGTGCTACCGTTCACTTCTCGGCGAACGACTTGCACGATCGGCCGTTCAAGTCTCTGCAATCGCGCGTTCTCTGCTCTGCGCCACAATAGAGACCTGAAGCCGCACGCCGGAGATTCCAGCCGTGCATGTGCAGCCACAAGCAGCTGGCAAGATGGCATCGGAGCCGCAATCAAGGTTGTTGTTTTGATAACTTCACCCAATTTTCAGGTTATCTAGTTGTGGCGCCCAGATTCCCTATTTTTTTTTTTTTGAGTAAAAGACATGGCATATATTAAATAACACATCGAAACAAGCAAACACCTGCTTATGTGAGTTCCGTACAAGATGTTAAAAGTAACGTAAACTGAAATAGAAGTTAACGTTTGTGCCTAGTTGAGATAAAGCAAAGTTATGATGTAGTGGGGGAGACACCCCTTAACAAGCCTCTAGAAGAAAATAAGTGGAAAGTCTCAAGTTGTTAAAAAAGCATCCTCTCAGAAGTGTAATCAAATTTGTTGTTGGACGATACTGACCCTTGTTTCATCATCAACCATAACTTTGAGATCGCACAAAATTTTTACTTCTGATTCACCTTCATCAGATTCAACATGTTCACCTTCAACTTGGTTACCTGCATTTTGTTAGAATGTGAAGATCTGCATCTATCTGTGATATAATATTTTGTTTCAATTTTTTGTTGTTGTTGAAAATTCTGTTGTTTCTTTCTTTCCAGAGATTCCAACTGATAGTGGTGAAAATATCACTACTCTTGAAGTTTTTGAAGTGTCTTTTTGGTGTGATTTGTGATGGGAAAGTTGCTTCCTTGAGTTCAGAAATGTGATTTCGTGTGTAGTGTGAGAAGATGTTTTGTGAAAAGTTACACTTTTAGAAGATGTGATCAACTGAATCAAAGCTTCTTTTGCATAGTGAGCATCTGAAAGGTCCAATGAAGCCCTTTTTTGCAAGGTTTTCACCTGTGAGCAATTTGTCATGTAGTAAAAGCCAAAGGAACGTTTTATATTTTTGTGGTCATTTCTGCTTCCAAATTTTTGTGGTGGGTGGGACAAAACCTCTGTAGGAAAGGTAGGTGTAGGCTTGCTTTACCGAGTATATGCTACCCCATTTCCATGTTATGATGCTTGAGGTATTGTTTTCCAAGGAGAATTTTAGATTCCCTATTTATCTAGTTGCATCAACTGTTGCTTAGCTGTTTCCCAGATGGTTATTTTGTGGAGAGAGCCTCCTCTGGTTGAAACTAAGAAGAGAGATTTCTCCTTCAAGCTGTTAGATAAATGATTGTAGCATCGCGTAATTACTGTAGCACGTAATTACTGCAGCGTCGCTACTGTAGCAAAGCATTTATTTAGCATGGGTTAAGCTCAATGTAGTGCAGCAAGTACATGTGAGAAAGGTAGTTTGTCTCTAGTGCAAATGGAAAAGAAGTTTTATCCCATATTGCTCACTCTTAAAACTTTTGTGGTCCTCATATGTAGGATCACATGGGGCACTAGTGTCCAAAGGGTCCTAGGAGGGAGGTATGCTTACCTCCTTGGTGGGTGGGATTGCCACATCACAACGCACGCGCCACGCCACGCCTCGCCTGGCCGGGCCGGGCCGTGTTCGGGCTCGGGCTTGCGGCTTGGAGATTGGGGATTGGGGATTGTGGAGAATGTCTTCCGTCTTCCAGCTTCTTTCCTATTTGGATTTGTTTGATAATCCTAATTGGAAAGTGTTTCTCTTTTACAGATTATTCTGTATTGTGTACAAGAGCGACCGAGTGTTTGTGTCTTACTGGGAATAGGAATAGGGACGTGCGTGGCTATATATACGCCTCCGGTCATTAGGGTTACACACATCAAACAACGAAAATAGTTTCCAGCCGTCGTGTGTTTGAGAACCCTAATCCAGAGCAAGAGCATTCGTTCCCGAGAGAGTTGCTTCGTGGAGTTGTCCTCCTGTGCGAAGTGCAACTGCTTTCCTTCTTTCCGTCACCAAGGCGCAACTGTCAGGAGGTGGTTCCTGCGGTTGCTGTGCTGCACTGGTAGTGTGAGCGAGACGAGTCACAATTAGGTTCGTGCTGATCGAGACTGTGAGAACGGTGCCTATCCGCGAGGATTGTCGGGCACTGATTTCTTTAAGTAACATGTTCGTTTCTCAACGAACGATCTGATTTGCGAATCTAACTCCTATTTTTCTGTTCTCCTGCTTGGTTTAATCTTCGTTTCTTATTTTGGATCTGCCTGAATTGTTAATTACATTGCACATGTCGCTGTTGTATGAACGACATTAATAAATATTAAGAACAGACTTAAAGAAATCAGATTTCTGTCGTTAATTAACAATGGCCGGTCAGGGTGATTTGGGAAATAAAATTGACACAAGCAGTATGCCTGAAAAAATTACCGGTACGAACTTTGCTCGTTGGCAGAGTCGTATGGAAATTTGGCTGAATATTGCGGGTTATGATCAGTACTTAGTTGAAACTGAACCTAAATCTGATGAAACAATTCCTGATAATGAAAATATAATTGCTAATTGGAAGAAGGGTGACAAAACGTGCCGCGGGTTGATTCTGTTTGGTTTAAATAACAAACTGTATGATTCTTACTCAAATCCGCCAGTCACTACGTCCAAGGTTTTATGTGAATTGTTGATTAAGAATTTTAGCACTGAAAATCAAGGTGTTTTTAAAAATACTGCGTGTCTAAATTTTTGAAGTTTTAGATGGTTGAGGGTAAGTCAGTTTCTGATCAAACACATGGTGTTGCCTGATAAATGTGTTGTTATGTCTATCATTGAAAAATTCCCTAAGTCGTGGGAATCATTTGGTATGACCCTGAAGCATCGCAAAGGGACACAGTCAATGGATGAATTAATGATGGATACAAATATACAAGAAGAACATTTAAAGGAGAAAGGGGTCAAGGTGCCTACTCAAGCAAACCCGACAGTTAATTTTACTTCTGCGAAAAACACCAAAGATAAGAAATCTAAGAATGCACATAAACCTAAGGCAAAGATCCAAAAGAAACCGAAGAACAAACCTGTTGGACTTGTGGACAGGTTGGCCATTAGAACAAGGATTGTCCTAATAAGAAGGCAAAGAAAGCTACCGCATCTGCAATTGAGGAGGCTGTGGTCAACATGATGACTGCATCCTTGAACCTCAATGATGGGTACGTGTCTATTAAACCTGAAATCCTTTCTAATTTTGAACCACTTTATTGGATAATTGACATTGGGGCTAATGTACATGTGTGTGCTGATAAATCCCTGTTTGTGTCTTATCAGGCTCTCGAGGTCGGTCCGTGACTTGGGCGATTCCAGCTCTGCAGAAGTCAAAGGCGAAGGACAGGTGGACTTGAAGTTCCCTTCGGGGAAGGTTTTGACTCTTAACAAAGTCAGACATGTTTCGACGCAATATCCTTAGTAGCGTCATATTAGTTAGGGAAGGTTATAGAGTAGACTATAAATGTAATAAGGCTATTATTACCCGCCTTCGTGATTCTTTATTTTTTGGCAAGGGGTACTTATGTGATGTTGAGAACTTGTTTAAGATTCATGTTGAACCTATTTCAAATTCCGTTTTAAATTTGAATGATTATAGTTCTATTTGCATGAATCTTGTTTCATCCGATGTATGGCATTCATGTTTGGGACATGTTAATTTTGCCTCAATGAAGCGTATGACGAATCTAAATTTGATCCCTAAATTTGAAATTAGCAATAATAAATGTGAAATCTGTGTACAAGCTAAATTACCTAGGAAGCCTTTTCATTCTGTGAATAGGAATTCAGAAATTTTGGATTTAGTGCATACAAATATCTGTGAATTTAATGGTGTTGCTACGAGGGATCAAAAGTGTTATTTTATAACTTTTATTGACGATGCGAGTAGATACTGTTATGTCTTTTTACTTAGAAGTAAAGATGAGGCATTAGATAAATTTCAAATTTATAAGAAAGAAGCTGAAACTCAAACCGATAAAGTACTTAAGCGATTAAGGTCTGACAGAGGAGGACAGTATACCTCGAACTTGTTTTTGGAATTTTGCCAACTACATGGTATAGTTCATGAGGTCACTGCTCCTTATTCAGCACAACCAAATGGAATAGCTGAACGTCAAAATCGAACCTTAATAGATATGGTAAATACCTTACTCCAAACATCTGGATTACCCAACTTTATGTGGGGGGAAGCTTTGAATACGGCTTGCCATATTGTGAATAGAGTTCCCCATAAACATTCAGAGAGTAGTCTGTTTGAGTTGTGGAGAGGGAGGAAACCGAGTCTCAAATATCTTCGAGTGTGGGGGTGCCTTGCTAAGGTACTTGTCCCTGAACACAAAAGGAAGAAATTGGGACCGAAAACGGTTGATGCCATATTCTTGGGGTATATAGAGACAAGCTATGCTTACAGATTCTTGACTGTAAAATCAGATATTTCTGGCATTGAGGTCAATACAATTGTGGAATTACGTGATGCAACATTCTTTGAGGATGTGTTTCCTATGAAAACCGGTGTGGCCAATGAAGTATCTCAAGAAGATTCATTTACCACAGGTTCCATTCCCGAGCACGTGGAAAGGATGACAAATGTGGGGGGTGACTCAGAACAAGCTATTTCTGAATCTAATGATTCTGAAGAAATAGTTGAACCAAGGAGAAGTAAACGGCCTAGGACATCCAAGGACTTTGGAAGTGAGTTTCTCACTTACAATGTTGAGGATGATCATGTTACTTTCAAACAAGCTATGGAATCTCCAGAAGCTAAGTTTTGGAAAGAAGTCGTTAATGATGAAATCCGATCAATTCTCTCGAATGGAACTTGGAAATTGGTGGATTTGCCTCCTGGTTGTTCTGCAGTTGGTTGCAAATGGATCTTTAAGAAGAAACTTAATGTAGACGGGACAATCAATAAGTATAAGGATAGGTTAGTTACTAAGGGTTACTCACAAAGGGAAGGAATAGATTATTTTGATACATATTCACATGTTTCCCGTATGACCACAATCCGAGTGCTTATAGCATTGGCTTCCATTTATAACCTCTATATCCATCAGATGGATGTGAAGACCGCGTTCTTACACGGTGATCTTCAAGAAGAGATATAATGGAACAACCTGAGGGATTTTTGGGTCGTGGGAATGAGTCCAAAGTGTGTGAACTTGTTAAGTCATTATATGGCTTGAAACAAGCCCCTAAGCAATGGCATGAGAAGTTTGATTCTGTGATATCATCGTTTGGCTTTGTTTCTAATGAATTTGATAAGTGTCTCTACTATAAGATTGTCAATAATGGATTCATTTTGTTATGCTTATACGTCGATGATATCTTACTTTTTGGTTCCGATATGAAAGTAGTAAATGAGACAAAGTCATTCTTGTGTAACAAGTTTGAGATGAAATATATGGGTGTCACTGATGTGATTTTAGGGCTTAAAATCATAAGGGCTACTGATGGTATAACTCTCTCTCAGTCTCACTATGTTGAGAAGATACTGGAGAGGTTTGAGTACACATCACGTAAACCTGTTAAGACTCCATATGGTTCATCCAAACCCTTGTTCAAGAATGATACTGGGGTTCCAGTGTCTCAATTATGATACTCTCAGATTATCGGAAGTTTGATGTATCTTATGAACTGCACACGTCCAGATATTGCGTTTGTCGTGAACAAGTTAAGTAGATACACCAGTTGTCCCGAAAAGACCCATTGGGAAGCTCTTGACAGAGTTATGAGGTATATCAAGGGAACACGTTCCCTTGGGCTGCATTATGGTAAACATCGTTCTGTAGTCGAAGGATATAGTGATGCAAGCTGGATTGCCGTGAATTCTGGGAGTAATGGTGTCTCAGGATATGTATTCCTGTTGAGAGGAGGAGCTGTTTCCTGGAGGTCTAAGAAACAGACCATATTGTCTCGGTCTACTTTTGAAGTAGAGTTGTGTGCTTTAGATGAAACTGGATTGGAAGCTGAATGGCTACATGGACTTATGTCTAGTTTACCTATGGTAATGAAGCCGCTTCTTGCAATTTCAGTTCACTGTGACAACACTACAACTATTTCTAAGATAAAGAGTTCCAAGTACAATCAAAAACAGCGTAGACACATCCAAGTCAGATTGAAATCTGTAAGGGAGTTAGTGTCTAATGGGGTTGTGGCTGTGGACTACGCCGGTACCAAAGATAATACAGCTGATCCTTTCACTAAAGGTCTTACCTTAGCTTTAGTGGAAAAATCTAGGTTGGGGATGGGACTGAAACCCCTATAGATTTGCAGTCAGTAGCAACCCAACCCAAAAGAGTGGAGATCCCACAAATTGGGTTCAATGTGGTAATAACAAGCTGTCGGGTGAATCAGATGATACTATGTATTCTTGTTTGATGCTTCTCGCATCTGTGTGTCTATCCCCTGGGAAACCTGTTAGTGTCATGTCTTCAAGTTAGTAAGAGAGCAGTCTCTTGATGGTGTCAAGTCTTAGGATAGGATGTTAGCAGTACATTCTTGGAGACTCCAGCTAAGTGATTGATGTTGTGTAGGCCGCAACAGGAGAATTGGGTTGTTCTATGTTATCAATCATGATATAGATTTTGTATGCATGGCCTTAATGCATTGTTTTCTTTACTACTATGTCTTTATTGTGTTGTTATCAACCTATACTCTTGTACCCAAGATTCAGGTTCAAGACTTTTGTTCACCTAGTTCCTACGGGAGTCACAGTTGGATAACTCAAGTAGATTCAAATCGAAAGGTATTTGCTGAAAGCACAATATGGAGGACTGAATGGTAGAGCACACTACACATTGGACTTTGTGGGGGATTGTTAGATAAATGATGTTACTGTTATTGTAGCATCGCGTAATTACTGTAGCACGTAATAACTACAACGGCGTTACTGTAGCAAATCATTTATTTAGCATGGGTTAAGCCCAATGTAGTGCAGCAAGTACATTTGAGAAAGGTAGTTTGTCTCTAGTGCAAATGGCAAAGAAGTTTTATCCCATATTTCTCACTCCTAGAACTTTTGTGGTCCTCATATGTAGGATCACATGGGGCACTAGTGTCCAAGGGGTCCTAGGAGGGAGGTATGCTTACCTCCTTGGTGGGTGGGATTGCCACATCACAACGCATGCACGCACGCGCGCACGCCACGCCACACCACTCCACACCTCGCCTCGCCTCGTCTGGCCTGGCCGGGCTCGGGCTGCGGCTTGTAGATTGTGGATTGTGGAGAATGTCTTTCGTCTTCCGGCTTCTTTTTGCACTAGGATAAAACCAAGTAATTAATTACTCATGTAATTAATTATTTCTTTCCTATTCGGATTTGTTTGATAATCTTAATTGGAAAGTGTTTCTCTTTTACGGATTATTCAGTATTGTGTACAAGAGCGACTAAGTGTTTGCGTCTTACTGAGAATAGGATTAGGGACGTGCGTGGCTATATATACACCTCCGGTCATTAGGGTTACACACAGCAAACAACGAAAACAGTTTCCTGTCGTCGTGTGTTTGAGAACCCTATTCCAGAGCAAGAGCCTTTGTTCCCGAGAGAGTTGCTTTGTGGAGTTGTCCTCCTGTACGAAGTGCAACTTCTTTCCTTCTTCCCGGCACCAAGGCGCAACTGTTAGGCGGTGGTTCCTACGGTTGCTGTGCTGCATTGGTAGTGCGAGCGAGATGAGTCACAACCAGGTTCGTGCAGATCGAGACTGGGAGAATGGTGCCTATCCACGAGGATTGTCGGGCACTGATTTCTTTAAGTAACATGTTCATTTCTCAACGAACGATCTCGTTTGCGAATCTAACTCCTATTTTTCTGTTCTCCTGCTTGGTTTAATCTTCGTTTCTTATTTTGGATCTGCCTGAATTGTTAATTACATTGCACCTATCGCTGTTGCATGAACGACATTAACAAATATTAACAACACAAGCTTCACCAGCCAGTACCCTGTGACGATGTGGCCTACAAATCTCTGACACAATCAAAGCCAAGGCGTATTTTATTTCGCCATCTCTGTGATCTTTATCGGGTTAGTTGCCTCTCCGAGAGTATACTTCTTAAAGATGGTTTCCTGATCATATGGTTCTGAGCTTCCTGCATATGAGTAGTATATTTTGTTGGTACCCTAGGTGTAGCTACCTTTTTCTACTAGATATTGACTTGTTAGATGAGATGGTATTGTTGCTTGGTTGGTGCATGTGATACATGGATAGGGAAATAGGGGAGTGGGGCATTATCTACTACATATAAGAGAAGATTGATTAGTTATTGTCCAATTCAATTTAGCTAATATAAGATAATTCCTAATTTTAACAGAACGTGAAGTATTCTGAAATGATGATATCCCTGGTGATCCTCAGAGGCATCCCTCCTGGACGGGCCATCCCATATCTCCTTGCAATACTCTTTAGACTTCACAGTCTACTCATTGATGAGCATGGTGCAACAACAACATTAGTAGGCCTCCTACGATCCACTTTCTATATCTTGGTTTTCTTCAATTGGGGCTACAAAGACAGTGGTTGATCCATCCATTGTGGCCTTCTTGGTCTTTACCTAATGAGTTGTAGGGCATGTGATGGTGTTTTGTTTGATCTGGGCTTATCACATCAAAGTTATAACTCAGAATAACAGAAGCAACATTCATCCTCATCCTCAGTGCCTCTATTTCCTCATATTCTCTCCTCCTCACCAACACTCCCCTAGGAAATCAGGATTTAGTGTTGAATCAGGATTCTGTCAACACTTCTACTTGTGAAACTTTTGTAGACCAAAGTTCTCTGTTTGAGCATGCTAGTAGCAATACATATGCATAAGGCAATAAAACCATCGTCTATTTTGAATTCCCTCAGGGGTAAATACATCTGACGTTCTTGGTGTGCACTCCATGCAATCTCCATACACCTGGTGTTCTTGGTGTGCACTCCATGCAATCTCTTACTAGGAAAAAATTATAATAGATTCTTAGATTATTAAGAGGAGAATCTACAAGAATACTAGTCAAGGCAATGAATGGCATTGCTAGATGCATACGAGCATCTCTCATTTACAAAGAACTCGTCATAAGAATTATAAAAAAATTATTTTCTCCTTCATCTCGTGCATATGTAATTTAGTTGAGAATGTATTGCACCTCCACCACCCAACAACTAAGACCACTTGGAAGGTTGCTTAGGGCTACGTAGGAGGACTACATTTTTTTTCTAGGTTTTATTTTGGTTTATGTTATTTTAACATGTTTTGACATATGTTATTTTGTTAAACTACTAGCTCATTGTAGATTAATATTTAGGAAATAGATCATAAAATATACATATAAATATCATATATATTTAAAAGCAAACAAATTAAAAAGAGCAGTGTGGCGCTCGCCTATGCACCCTAGTCAAGCTAAGTGCCTAGACATACATGTATCTCTCATTTTTTTAAACATTGAGAGTAAGTTATGTATTGTTATTTTAAGTCTACTATATTGAAACTAAATTATGTAATACTTTTCTAATATGTTATGTATTTAATTTTTCATTTATTTGCTTGATTTTGATAGGTCATTATGACACATTAAAGTTGGATCAATAAGGAGCACAGGACAAGCACATATTACATACTTGGGGTGGTTAAACTTATAGAGAATGCGTTTTCAAAATATAGTACATATGGGACTATCCTATGTCCTTGCAAGCAGTGCTTAGATGTACATAGGCAGAATCGTCAAGTTTGCAACTGAGCACTGCTATGGAATGGATTCTTGACCAGCTAAACAAATTGGATTTTTCATGGTGAGAGTTCATTTGATAGCTCTGAGGATTGACCTATACAAAATGACACATCGACATATGACATGAGATACATGTTACATGATATGTATGGAGTATCACATGATGGAGCGAATATGGAAGACGAAGACCATGGATTTGTATTTATTGATGATGCAAAAGTAGATCAATTTTACAAATTATTAGACATTGTTGCACATGAGTTGTGCCTTAGAAATAAGAAGTACTCTAAATTGTTCACCATTGTGAGGTTGTTTCACATAAAATGTATCAATAATTGGTGTAATAGGTCATTTTCTGAGCTTCTTGAGCTTTTGAAGGAATTTCTTCCAAAGGGTGAGATGTTTCCTTGATCTTGTTATGAGTTTAGTAAAATAATCAGGGACCTTGGACTTGACTATGATAAAATAGATGCTTGCATAAGCCACTGCATTTTTTATCACAAGGATTTTGCAGATAACACTTCATGCCCTAAATGTGGTGCTTCAACATACAAAGAAATATAACTTGATGAAGCGATGCACAAAATACTTGCATGAAGAATAAATGGGTTCCTTGCAAAGTTTTGTGCTACCTTCCCTTGATTTCAAGGTTGAAGTGATTGTTCATGTCATCAGAAGTGTCATACCTAATGCGGTGGCACGATGAAAGTCATACCAAGGACGGAGTTCTTCAACATCTAGTAGATTCCCCAATATGGAAGATGTTTGATAATATGCATGTTGAGTTCACTTCGGATTCTCGTAATGCTTTTCGTGGATTAACTTTAGATTGATTTAATCCTTTTGGCCTTATGAGTCTATCATATAGCATTTGTCCCATCATATTGATTCTATACAACTTGCCACCTTGGTTGTGCATGAAGTCTCCTAATTTTATCCTTTACATGATAACCCCTAGTCCAAATCAACTAGGAATGAATATATATGTGTACCTATAACTGTTGATTGATGAGTTAAAAGAACTATGGGAAGCTGGTGCCGATACATATGATGTTAATTGTAAAGAGGTATTCAAGTTGCATGTTGTCTTGCTATGGACCATAAGCGATTTTCCTACATATGGTTATTTATCTGGCTAGAAAACAAGTAGGTATCTTTGGTGTCCTTTTTGCAACAAGGACACAAGCTCTTTTAGACTACCATATAGTAATAATACATCTTTTATGGGACACACAAGGTTCCTCCCAATGGATCATAAATATCATAGAGATCTTTCATCATTTGATGGAAAAGAAGAATTAAGAAGTGCTCCTAAGATGTTATCTGGAAGTCAAGTTCTAGATCAAACTAGAGATCTAAATAATTCACCGTATAATTAAAAAAAAACCAGAGCATATTTTTTGAGTTGTCATACTGGAAACATAACCTTATCTGTCACAACCATGACGTGATGCACATAAAAAAGAATGTATATGAGAATTTGATTCACACGGTTCCTAGGAATGTAGAAGCCAAACGACACTGAAAATTATTGATGTGAACTTGAATGGATGGGAATAAGGCATACACTTCATATTAGCAGGAACGAAAATAAAAATATAATCCCACCTTCATGATTTACTTTGAAGGAGGAAAATTTTATTCTGTAAGTTGTTGAAGTCTACATGAGTTCCTAATGGATATTCTTCTAATATAGCTCGAAATGCATGCATCACAGAAAGAAAGTTGATCGCATTGAAGAGTCACGATTATCATATATTGATGCAACAATTTCTCCCACTAGCTATACATGTAGTGTTGCCCAAAAAAAATGTAAGATCTGTTGTAATTAGCATGTCCAACTTCTTTAATGACTTGTGATCTAAAGTCATTAATCCAAATACTTTTGAGAAGTTGGAATCTAGAATTTTAGTGACTATTTGTAACTTAGAGAAGATTCTCTCGCTGTCATCCTTTGATGTAATGGAGCATGTGCTCATTCATCTTCCACGAGAAGAGAAGATAGTCAAAATGATATTCTATGGTTGGATGTACCCAGTAGAGAGGTAATATTTGTCACAATTGAATTTGTTAAGACTTTGCATTAGATTGTATGTGATAATTTTACAAAAGATTTTTTATCCTTTTATACACACTTAAAAACTTTAAAACAATATGTGCAAAATAAAGCTGCTTCAGAAGCTTCTATAGAAGAATGTTATTTTGCAGATGAATGCTTAACATTTTGTTTGAGATATCTCCCAATGGTTGAGACAAGGTTCACTAAATTGTATATAAATGATTTGGAGGATGACAATGTGGTTAATGATGATGAGTGGTCTATATTTTCTCATAAAGGGCATCCTTTAGGAAAGAAGACTCCTATTCCGCTTGATAGTGTAATGTTGAAAACTGTGCATCAATATATTTTAGCCAATTGTGATGCAGTTGATCCATTTCCAAAATAAGATCATTGTTTACTTTTGAGTATGTAATTTCATATTTAGGTTAATGTATAGGTGTCATACGTATTTGTTAGTAGGGAGCACATTTGATACTTGAACAAAATCATTCCATGTGCACGATAATGGGAAATCAGTAATCTTCATATGAACAGTTTTAATGAATGGTTTAAGGAACATGTGAGTTTAAATAAGTAATTTCCATAAGCATGATCATAAAAACATATAAATAATTATATTCATAATTTTTTCAGAGAAGGGTAAGTCAACAACTGTGTCACCAAACCTATTAGTGTTGGCTCGAGGACCACAAAAAATGACAATGCAATATGCAGGACATGTAACAAATAGTTATAGATTTTGTACCAAAGATTGATAACATGGAAGGAAAAACACAAAATAGTGGGATCTTGATGAATGCTCACACTGAAAGTTTTGCTAGATCCAAAGACAAAAATCATGTAGTAGTTCAAGTTACCTACTACGGAGTGCTAAGAGATGTTTTCTAGATTAGTTATTACGAATAACTTAAAGTTGTAGTGTTTAAATATGATTGGGTCAATGCAAATAAAGGTATGAAAAAAATATAAAAATGAATTCACAATGGTCAAATTAAATCATATTGCTTTAACTAATCATCTGTTTGCATTGTCCTCCCAAGCACAACAAGTTTTTTATGTGACAGACATAATTCATAAGAATTGAAGCTTTGGTGTGCACACTACACCATGTGATACTTAGGACATGGAGAAGCTTCATGACAATTTCATTGATGGAACCTGTTTATATAAAGATAATGCTTCAAGTTATTTGGAAGATATCTTTGGAACCTTCTTATCTGAAGATAATACTTCAAGTTATTTGGAAGATATCTTAAGTGATGTTTGCGATGACTTTGATTTAGTCAGAGAAGACATGGAGGGTGTGACCTTTTACGACAGGGGTCATGATGATCAACATTGATCTTATGTAACTCTCTATTTTTGTTAGATGGGTCAAATAGTATGACTACTCATGTCACCATATGATTTATAAAATGTCATATATTCTCTTACATTGGTTATTTAAATTTTATTTTATGGATAGTATGAATATTATTTAAATTTTCATGATAAATGGAGGACTATGTATGTAGAATTTATGCAATGGTTTTAGTTTGTAACTCAATATTTATGACATGAATTGTCAGGAGAATGAAAAGGCATGTCATCTTTAGCCTCCACTTACTAGTGATGTTTGCAATGAAGGAGTAACGTGTAGGAGTATGACAGGTAAAATCATAAATTATTACAATATGTAATATATTTTTTAGAACCTCTCATGTCATTAGTTTAGTTGCAAGGATTTCCTAAAGACCAAAAGGAGGATATCTTGGTTCAATAAATGCTGCTTGAGGGTGTTCAATTCCAAAAGAATGATACAAAAATAGTAAAATTGTGGCAGGATCAGTTGTAAAAAGCAAGAAAAGTGCTTCTGTGAACCTTGCAAAATAAGAGAATCCCTATGTGTCTAACGATGGAGTTGGTACAATTGATAAAAGTCATATGGTGGTAATCTCAAATAATTCTAGAGAAGGTTGTCATATTAAAAAACACTTATACAGAAGAAGTCACCAAGGAGTGCTTGTACCAACAAGTATGCAACATTTGGTAAATGATGTCAGTAGTAATCTAGAGGTTGGAGTTGATAATATAAATGATGGAAATTTGGATAGAGGTAAAAATTATGTTGATTAGTCTCCTACTGTTGACCCTAGGGAGGGTGAAAGTAAAAAAATTCTTTTAATAACATTATATTTTCACAAACAATTACTTATGTATATGTATATATGTATGTTCTTGTAAGTTTTTGCATCATATTCCTATTTGTTTTGGGGAGGGCTACAAATAAAAAAAGGACTATTCTAAGTGTACCCGATTATGGAGTAAGGCAGGGGATAAAAAGTTTCATGGTACTTTGGATGAGAATGGAGATCCAATAGGGCCACAACAGAATGACTTGTCTTCTTTTTTAGGAACTGTTGCTAGAAATTTTGATTTTGCACCATTAAACTATCTTGATTGGTGACAAGTACCTGCTAAAAGGAAAACCACTATATGGATTATGTGTTGGTAATTCTAATTTTGGATAATAATATAATAATGTGAAACAAACTTGAAAAAATATTTTTCTTTTGTCACATACCAAGTTTATTATCGACATAAAGGGGAAGAATTCTATTTTGCAAATGGCCAGGGATTGTTGGAGAAATTTCAAAGCGGATATCAAAAGGACTAACCATATGCCTTAGAAAAAAATATGACCAACTTAGATTGTCCCTCGCATGTTGATCCTTCTCAATGAACATTTATTGTTAATTTTTGGGAGTTTGATGACGAAAAGGTAAAACAATTTCTTCTTTAACTTTGTAAATTTCAATATTGTATATTGTATATAATTATATTATAATTCATTCTATGTAGTTACAAAGTGATCAAAATGTTATGAGAAGAAAGTTTGTAATGATATAGCATGCATTGGGATCGACGTCGAATGCTTGTGTGAAGGCTAATATGAGTTATCTTGTGGTTGAAATTTAAACATTAATACTATTATGCTCATATATGCTTGTACCTTTAAAAATAGTTGCAAGAAAAGAAAATTGGTGGCAATGTCAACTGATTAGACTTGTATAAGGCCACCCATTTGAAGAATAATGGTACTACTATGGATGCAAAATCTACAGAATTGATTGTTAGTAATCAATAAATAAATTTATTATCCTTGAAAGAAAAGATTCCCATTAATATTATAATGTAAGATAGGTTGAATGCAGTAGTTACAAGTAATGATGAAAATCTCAATGAAGATGAGATATTTGATCAGATTTTGGGTCCAAAGAAGAATAGTGTGAAACATGCGATAAATGAGTCTCATCATGAATATGTGGAGGGAGTCGATAATAATGTCAAAGACTTAGAACAAGTTATTGATGTTCAAAACTAGAAATACGAGGCTCAACAAATGGAGTTGTTATATTTAAAGAAAAGACAAGAAAATCCTGAAGATATGATTATGAGAAATTCTACCATGAGTGGTTCATTTCAGTGTAACAAGGTAACTCTTCACATTTTTATATAGTGATATTTACAAATGTTTATTTTTTTATAGTCACCGATTTATTTTGTAGAATATCACAAGGAAAACCAATGACAGAGTATCTAGACCAAATCAATCTAGTAGTGAAACAACCATTATCGAAGGACAGGTTATTATATGCAAACATTTATTGATTAATTTTTAAAATCTGAATTTTAGGTGTATATAATATTTGACGCATTCTTCATAATTTTTAGGTCATTTCCTTGTTAAGTTTTGATGACGGGAATCAATTGTAACACAATGACATGTTACTTCTACAAGTCCAACCTATGTTGTAGGAGGAGCAATGTTGGATTCCACATTTGATGTTGGGTCCATTACTATACTAATTGAACCTCAAGAGCAGTTGATTAGGCCTTTTGATCAACACCAAGTCATTGAGGAAGTAATTGGTACAGTGATTTCTTGGCCAAAGAAATTACTCGCTAGGTAACATTTCTCAAATTAATCTCAGTAAAATAAGCCTACTTCTTAATTTTTTTCTTCATTTTTGTAGGTGAAGCTTTTGGAGATGTGGAAATCTAGAATATCAATCATTTGATTGATATAGATATTCCCATATCATAGGAATCAATAGGATTTAGCAAAAATATAAGCATGTCATTCTTTTTTTTTCATTTTGTTGGTTTAAAATGTGGATTTCACACATATGGTAGTAGCATTCATTATTTTATTTGCTTGAGTGTAAGTTTTGGATCTGACGATTTATCCAATGTGAATGTGTCTTTAATTTCTACTTCATTCGTAATGTGTGTTATTTTTATGGTACTTTGGTGGTTTCTGTTTCATGGTAGTTGTGTGTTATGGCTGGTTTTACTGAGTGGTTTGATGTGTTTCTCGATTTGTGATTGTATCAAGTACATGCATGAGACACAATGGTGAAATTGTAGGTCTACACTACATTGAATGGACATGTTTATACTTGCCAAGTATTTTAGTGTGGTTTTGAATGAAAATCCAGACTCCAGACTATCTATCTCCTCCCACATTATCTATTGGAAAGACTTAGCCGGCATTCAATGCATTCAAGGAGAAGAAGAAAAGAAGTAAAGCAAGGAAAGCTTTCTCTAATTAATGATTCCAAATCCATGCTATGATTCTATGCAGGCTAAAAATGAAAGTAGATCTTTATTACTTCCTCCTAGATTATAGCTGAATTTTTGTCTGCATTGATTCTTCAACATTGTTAATAATTCTACTTTATGTTCTTTAGCAGTGGCACGATCCTACGTTATGTTGGATGATTTTATATTACAATTTTGTCTTGAAGAAGTTCTGTTACTCTATCACTAAGGTAATATTTACATTGGAGAAGATTGTTTGTAGCTTAAGAATTATTATAAATGATACATGCTATAAGGAAATTTTGATTTTTTTTTCACAGTAAGGACCAAATTCCTTATTGTTTGCATTTCCCAAGTATAGAACCTCTATGAATGATGGTGTTTATTATAGGAAGTTGACATCATATCTCCACTAATTCTAGAACTCCACTAACAATGTCCAACTTGATCAATGTAAGACAATATCATTGTCACTACTCATTCATTTTTTTGCTTTCAGTTGTGACTGTCAATCCCTATATGGGAAAACATATCTTGCAAGTTGGTCTTGTGCACTTCAAATGGTTTATTCAACCTTCCAATAACTCAAATCATCATTGCTTTAAGGAATGTTGCCCAAAGAGATTGTAAGGGAGTCATCTTTGCACAATCTACTATCAACACACTTGACTATCCTTATGAACTTTGTGAATTGTCTATCAATTGCAAAGATTGTACTTGTAGATCTTGTGGTTGTGAACAAGATGGTGCAACGCATAGAACTTATCGAGTAAGCTTCCTATTTTGATCTAGGATATAATTACATATTTGGCCTTTAGTGAAATTCTTTTTGGGATATGAGCTTTTGTGTTCAGAATCACAAATTCTAGGCATTATAAGTTTGACATGCATCTTGAAATGCTTTGAGGTTGGCTTATGTGTAGATGAGCTTTGGCTTACCTTGTTCTGTGTTTCACCTTTGGTTATGCTCTCTGTTAGAAAGTCTATCTATTCTTGGAGAGTTTGATGTCAACTCACACTTGGAATGTTTGTTTGTATACAGGTTCCTTTTGTTAGTGATTAGATGGCATCCCTCTCATGTGGTAATTGAGTATCTCTCTTACTCGTGGGTTGTCTAGATATCTTGCCTTATTTATCTATATTCCACCTCCACATGAACCATTAGTTCTTTAAGGTCTTAGGTTTGTATATGGCAGTATATATCCACATGTCATAATAACTCATCATCTACACATGGTTATCAATAAGGCACAAGAATATTTTTTTTTGTGAAGTCAGGGAGTTTATTATTCATCCCGCCCCCCTTAAGCAAGCTAAATCAAAGAAGTTCATACAATTTAAGCTAGAATGCTCAGTAGTAAACCTGGTAGTACTACTGCCATTACACATTTTTGAGCTAATGATAGTCACTAGCTCCTTTGGGATGTTTCTATAAGTTAAGATACCATCTCGGGTTTTTGGGTGGCATTTTTCCAGGGCATCCACAGCTTTGTTACCTCTTTACTCAGAAGGTTGCTTATCAACAGCTTTACTCGCTTCTGATGAATCTATTTCAACAATAGCATGTTCTACATTTAGCTCCTCGACAGAAGGTTGCTTATCAACAGCTTTACTCGCTTCTGATGAATCTGTTTCAACAATAGCATGTTCTACATTTAGCTCCTCGGCTAGACTCAGTGCAAACTCGATGGATCGAACCTCTGCTAACAGATCATTGTCAGCAAAAATCCTTTTTCTCCACCCCCCTCCCCACTGTCCCTTGTTGTTCCTGCAAACCACAGTAATGCAGGCTCTTCCATTTTTATAAGTTGCATCCACGTTAAACTTCAGATCATTGGACATAGGTGGACACCAACGATCATGCACAAGAATAAATTTAATTTATTACTTTATGTTGTAAATATTTTCAGCTCGTAGTTCAAAGTGTTGTATAAGTTTTGGTGTTTTAGTAGGATAAAGTCATACTCTAACTGTTTGGTTATACACATTGTACTTTCCATTGATTCAACATTCTCACCAAAGAAATTAATGAAGTGAGCTCACATACATTGCTAAAATATACCTATCAAAAGGGAATGCACTATGCAGTAAAATGATTTGGACTCTTTTAGGTCGGTCTTGTCACCAATGAAGAAATAAGAAGAAAAAATAATGTTTAGATTTGTCTGATCTTGTTCAGGTTTTTCTGATTTACTTTCATATTTGTGTCTCCTATAGGGGAAGCCCTCTTTTTCA
Organism: Alisma plantago-aquatica; assembly: GCA_963693085.1. Taxonomy (NCBI): domain Eukaryota; kingdom Viridiplantae; phylum Streptophyta; class Magnoliopsida; order Alismatales; family Alismataceae; genus Alisma; species Alisma plantago-aquatica. Next base: position 1,499,036,900 of record OY856411.1, on the reverse strand, counting down.
TGTTGAAAACTTTAGATTATTCAAGGTATTCACCTTGATAGTTGTAGATGTAGTGAACTTTGATGACAACTGTAATTGCCACATAATACTATATTTAATGACAAATGAAGAGAGATTGATCCCTTCCCTCCAACATACGGTGGAAAAATTTACGAGCACCAAAAATACTAAACACCAACTCCTGCAGCTATTCCAAAGGCATGATGATAGGAAAAATAAATAATCGTTGATGTACATAACATGGAACTAGTGGAAGAGGGAAAATGGGCTAATTAAATGTAAATTGTGTAGGGGAATTAAAATTAACTTGAGTAATAAACTAACTATTAGTATAAAAGCCCAGTGTTAGGTTTTTGGCTTGGGCTTCATAGAAAATCTGAACATATATAATATATCTTCATTTATAATAAGAACCTTTACAATACTATACATAATTAAATAATGTACACGTCCTAGATGAATATATCTTCATTTACAATAAGCATTTTTGCAGAAATATCCATAACTAACCTACACCATACATCTATGTGCCATTTGGAAATAGAATTGCATTTGGAACTGCACTTGAAAAGAAAACTTTATTTAGTATTCTAAACAATTGTCTAGATCATAATTAACATACACCATACATCTATGTGCCATTTGGAAAGAGAATTGCATTTGAAACACTTAGAAATATGGAATAACTAGAACATAACTATAAAGGATTGTTTGGATGGGAATGTGGAAGAATTTAGGAAGGAATGGGAGAAAAATTGCAACTCCAACTCCATGTAGTAATGAAAAAAAGAAAACACAGTTGGAATAAACTTAACAATTCAAAGAGAAAGACAAAACAACTGGCATCTGATCCATTTGAGGCTATAGTTTTCTCAAAAGGAAATTTGGGGCTTATCCTATTGTCAAACTATATGAAAAAACTAAAATTTACAATAAAATATTGAGTATAAATATCATGCATTCATCACCAATGAAAAGAATAGGCCAGGGCAAGACTAGACCTCTAGAGCATTTCAACTTTCTTCTAAATTTTACATTGATTGTAGAGTACTTTGTTTAATGGTTCAGATTGTAGTATTTACTTGTATCCCTTGTAATTATTGCATGCACAAGATACACCACAATCAAGTTTAAAAGTTATAATTCATCATCCACTATATTGTTTGGTCACCTTCCATGGTATGCTTGAAAGGCTTAAGTATCTATTTCCTGTGATTCTTTGCTCATCTTTTGATGTGATGATATATTAGGTCATATTTTTTGCATGTTTATTTATGAAGATTCATACTTGAATATCATTTAATTGAGATGGTTACAATGCTCTAACTCACCAAATTTCATCTTATGCTCAACAATGATTAAAGGAAGGTGAACTTTTTTAATTTGTTGTTGAACATGCTCAATGTTGAGCTTCTACCTTTTGCCAACCCTAATGTTTTCACCTTCACATATGTGCTTCTATACATATTAACTCTGATTGGAATGTGAGGTGTTGGTCTGTTGCTTCCTAAGTGAGGATGAGTAGTTTTGTGTTGGTTATTTTTCCTTAAAATGTGTTGTATAGTTTTTCAGTGTATCTATCTTTGACTGCTTCTTGTAGTCCTTTTTGTGTCAGTTGATCTCTTTTCCTTTCCTCTTATTTGTTAGGCCTTGTTCTTTGACAAATATATAGATATCATCTTGTGAATCTTAGAAACCACTTGAAGTAAGGACCAGTAGATACTTACATCCAACTTTCTTCGCATCCACTCTAGGGTGAATTGGATCCTTTTTTGGTCAAGTCTTGGAGAGGAGAGGTAGTGTTTAGTACTAAATATATGCACACCTTTTTCTTGTGTTTTTAACAGATTTCTCAGTTACTCTTGGTGGCCGATTCATGAGAACTTTCTATAGGCCTCCCCCACCCAGATGAAATAATGTAGAGAAGTGGATTGTATGCTATTAGAAGTTGCCACAGTAGTCAAATGCTCTCAAAATGAGCACTTCACTAAAGTAGGGGAGCTAAGAAATATTTAATGTTGATATGAGAGTTGATCTAGAGGTTGTGTTGCCAAAATAGAGATGCTCTTTGTTGGTTGTTTACACTAACGAGTTTCAATCCAAGTAAAGGATAGTTTACTCAACTTAACCAAACTCCGCAAGTATACGAAGGTAGTATAGTCAAGGTCGAACACAAGGAGCTTAGCTAACTTAATTGAGCGCAACAATACTAAAGTTCAACAATCTAGATCGATTTTAAAGAGTAAAGAAGATTTTTCTAAAAGCATAAAAATCAGATTTTAACTATAGGACTTTTAAATTCTAATTAGCAAACAAGGATTACAAGGAAAGTTCGATTTCAGAAAGTTAATAAATATTAGACATTAGGATTTCACTTACATACCATAGCAATCAAGAGAACAAGATAATTTAAACATACATAAGATCACGTTTCAAGGAAAAGTTGTGTTACATTTCACCTCCCGGTGTAAATGCAACGATCATAACTCAAAACAACACTCTCATGCATGAATTTCGTTTATGATCACAAACAATTCCTCAACTCATTCCTCTCTACTCTCATAGAAGAAGAAGAGTTACCAAGAAGAGCGCCTCCATACATTCCTACTTGTCTTCTCAAACTAAGCAAGAAAGAAAAAAATATGCATATAAGGCGGCCAACAATACATGCAAGGAAAGAGTAATATGGCACTTTCATGGTAATGAAACAAGAACAAATGTATTTAGTACGAAATTACTTGTTCATTACATGCTATAACATGGAAGCTACTCTCTCATGCCCAAGAAAAGGGGGTCTACTCGTCCATAATAATGTACAGCAGATTTGCTACAGAAAATTCAGTTCTAGACATGGTTTAGAGAGGAAAAGACAAAGAGAACTGAAGATGTAACCACAAGAAGTAAGAATTCCGGCTTGAGGATGAAATTCCCCTTCTTTAGATGCTCAAAGACGAACTAGCTCCTCTCCCAAGAAGCTACTTTGAGTTGGGAAAGCTTTGTTGCACCTTGAAGGAGACAATGGAGAAGTGAAGAAGAAGAAATGGTATCTTTATGCAAGAAACCACCTTGGATCCCTCCAAATTTGCCTTCCTCCGCTCTCCTCTGGCTCTGGGATGAGAGAAACTTCTCAAATGGTTGAACGTAATTGTCCCTTGCCTTCCCTCTTTCTTTTAAACTCGTATTCTGAATTTTTGAAATTCTAAAACTGCCAGATGCACGCTGTGCACTTTTGAGTGCACGTCGTGCACTTCAGACCATTTTGCATCAGCGGAGGATTTGCACGGCGTGCGACTTTCCAAAACTTTGTTTTGTTGTTTTCATTCCAGGTGCACGCTGTGTATTTTGGTGATGCACGCCGTGCAACTTTCCCGAACTTCCTTTTCTCGTTTGAACTCCAGGTGCACGTCGTGCATTTTGGAGATGCACGCCGTGTCACTTTCCCGAACTTCCTTTGCTCGTTTGAACTCCAGGTGCACGTCGTGCATTTTGGAGATGCACGCCGTGCGACTTTCCTAAACTTCGTTTGCTCGTTTGAACTCCAGGTGCACGTCGTGCATTTTGGAGATGCACGCCGTGCATTCTTCAGGTTGAACGAGCTGATTTCTTTCTGGAAACGCGCACGCTGTGCGTTCTCTCGGTGCACGACGTGCGTTCTGTTGCTTCAGCGAATATGTCTTTTGCTGGAAAGGTGCACGTCGTGCGTCTGAGTTGCACGCTGTGCATTCTTCTGTTTCAGTAAAAATAACATCTGAATTCAGTTCTTTTTTAGGCAAATCTGCAATACAAGTTATGGGATAAGTAGAATAACACTACTATGAAAAAGACTGAATTACATCAGAAAGAACCAAATTTGTGCGTGATAACATGTGAAAAGATGATATATAATTCACACAACACTCTTCGATGTAGGTTGTGGGTAAGAATAGGAAAGAGAACTCATTCCAGTCCTCATTTCTGAATGTTGTGGAGAAATGCTCCTCTTCCTTGAGGAATTCATCTACTCACCTCAAGAAAGTGGTTTCACTTCAAAATGAAGTACCTCGGGCAGCTAGACCTGGTAATATTTTATTTCTACTATAAACCTCATTCAATATAAACTGAGCAATAAACTTAGTATTAGCATTTAAATCATATGTTAGGTTTGTGCTTGGTAAAGATCAATCTGAACATATAAAAAGGGGAAAAACACCATGACACCATGTATCTGTTCTAGTAGGAACACCATGACACATGATGGTCATTGGAAAGTAATATATTTTTGCTATCCTATTTGAAATTATTATCACCTTTCATTATTTGAAATGTGTGTAGAGAACTTCATGTATGCTTGCACACTCCATTCTTGTAGGTGCCTTCAAACCTAGGAATGTGCCTTCACAAAAATGCTCCCTTCACAGAATTCTAAGCTACAAAAGAGGGTATTTCTACTCTATTTTAGCAATGTGAAATATGTATATAGAAAACAACTTGATTAGCTGATCTTTTCTTTTACAAAGTCTATGGATCTCTATTTGAATATAGAAAACAAGTCTATCTAGTGTTTCCTTTAATCATCAATGCTTTCAGGTGATGTAGGGGACATCAAAACATGCAACCAACTTACTACTTGTATAACTCAGTATTATTGAAATAATGAGCAACATATTCCAGTCCATGCTTATCAAGCAATGAGAAACATATATGTATGTAGCAACAACTGAAAGGGTCCTTAGGGATCTTTGAAAGCGCCATGTCATTTTGGAGTCCCTTGCATTATATTTTTTCCTAATAGAGTTGGAACATCATTTCTTCTGTTCCAATTTATTGTAATAAGTTATGGCAATAAGAGGATTTGAGTAAAGAGGTAAGGGGAAGGCCAATCATGTTCATTAGGAAGTTGTTAATGCTCTAAAAGAAGAATTACTATGTGAATCCTAGAAATTTGATATTTGGATTAGTACATGGGGTCAAAATTGGTGTTGAGTTTCATCATAGGACATATCTTACTATCACTGCAGCGCACCACACTTTTTGCTAGCATAGGCAAAACAAAAGTAGGGCGGGGTATCTTTTTGGCAACTCAACATTGTGGCTGGCTGTAGATACGGTGTAATGAGAATTGTTTATAGGTTTTGGAAGTTCAAAGATTTCTTAGGTCATCATTGATAAATGCTTTGTAGGGAAATATGGCATCAGATAGGTAGCGGAAATAAAAAAAATTATTAACATATTTCCCATTAACCAGCAGACCGCATCAATAACTATGCAATGGGAAGGATGGTTTCACGAAGATATATCTGGTCCTAGAGCAAGTCTAGCGACAATCCTCATCGATGTAGATGTGCAGTCTGTCTTGGATGGTGTTTGTGCAGCTCCTAGTCGCACTCGGACTCGTCTGAATGCTCCTCCACAGACAATAGACTTGGACAACTATTGCAACGGATCCTCAGATCTCGTCACGAACTATGAGTTGACGTTACCTTCCTAGCAGCAACCAAAGGACTCCTACCTCTAGAGCAGTCCACACAGACCAACTAGAACTCTTGTTGTCCTACAGGAATGAATAAGAAGGATTTGTCCCTCCTGTTGACGTACTAGTCACCAATATACTCTCCCACAACAATGATCTTTAGTTGTTTCTCTCCCATGGCTATCCCTCCCTAGTCGGGTAGGACTTGTCTGGGCTCTCATGGTTACCACAACCAGAGAGGACAACAATTGTTAGAGCAATTGATTCTCAATTGTTTATGTAGTAGTTGTGTTGTGGGAAGCCCCCAGTACCCCTCTATATATATGGGAGGTTAGGGTCAGGGTTCCCAGTCCCCAGCCAATGCAGGACTAAAGTGGGAGTGGAAAGTATAAGAAGACCTTAAATTTTCATAATAATTCTAGAAGTTTCACAACCTGCATGCGATGAAACGGTCATCTTGCATGCGAGACAGTCATTTTGCACCTTCCAGTTCTGCATATATGTCGGCAATTTAATTCCAATTAGTACTCAACTTGACGTACCCCCGAAACGGGTGTTTGGTGCAACTAAGACAGGCGTCTTGCACCAGGCCAGACGGTCGTTTGGTGAAACTGAGACGGGCATCTTGCACTAGGCCAGATGGTCGTTTGGCACAACTAAGACATGCATCTTGCACCAGGCCAGACAACCATTTTGACAAGAGAGACAAACGTCTCACAGCCCAAGTCAGGCACCATTCCAACCAAGTATAAAACAATCAGCCTGACACTCCAAATAATAGTCTCAACACTTGAACCAATCGTTTGGAAATTCTAGTCAGTTGATCTGTTGCATGAATTGATATACCTAAACACTTTAGTAATCAATCCAATCATCATTCAAGATCAAACTCCTCTTCTAGATGAGATCCTACGCGTGTTACCCTATAGATCCCATATCACGTTGGTCGTGAATGTCCATAACAACTTATGACATCACAAGTAAAGAGTGGTGCCTAGTCGCACGTCAGTGCTACCCAAAGGAATGGAAAGTTGGGGGGGGGGGATTCAACCTACAATATGTGCATGGTGTTATAGTGTTTGTATAGTTCCTTTGTTACTGATATCCAGATTGAACTAGAGGCATAGAGCAATCATTATTACTATTCAATCTTGTTCCTTGAACCAGATAAGACTGCATGAGATATATGTAAGCTCAATATCACATATTGACTCACATGCGTATGGCCATACTTTTATCAGTCTCGCTAATCAAGAGGTCTCGGATATCATACTATTTTCGGAGGAACAAATTCCCATATCTATCACTCACAGTCAATCCCCATGTGTTAAAGTCACCCAATCATCACCATTATAACAACCCATGTTTCATGAATGAGTTTGATGATGTCAAAGTGTACCCAACGACATGTGATGAGTGCAGTGATTTCAGGTCTATGAACCACAACCACCACCATCACCATGAGAGCTGACTATGAATTCTATGATGATGGCTTTCATGTGTCAGTCTCATGGTGGGTCTGTCTGATACATCATTCTCTAACATGTATCTATGTGCTTGGTTTGATATTGTCATATCATGACCAATGAGATTCAATCATCAACCAACTTACACTTTGATCTTATGTGTCATTGTTGTCTATCAACCTTCCACAATGACTACCAATCAGGGACTTAATGAGAATATATATAAGTACTATTAACATCTCTATGATCTAATTTCTTATAAGTCTAATACTTGAAGACATACGTCGTTGGGAAATAATATTCTCTAGACATTTAATATGTTATTCATAATCTCATAACTGAATATAAAAAATAAATTGGAAGCTTGCCTTTATTATTATCAAATCAGGTATCTATTGCCACATCCCAATCATCATATGATTAGCTATCTGGGCATACATACCAACATGCTTTTCCTTTCATCTCTGGCAACTTTGATTTCCTATTGTTGGTTGGAAACAGGCTACTGCCTAATGTACTAACCATCAAAATAATGTGTTTCTTGAAGTTAACCATCTTCTTTTGTTCTTGTATGTATATATCTTCTTTTAATAGTATGATGATAGACCAATTGAATAGTAAGGTCTATTACCTAAAGAAATCAATGTCTGATATTTAGTGTTACACTTTAAAATTGCATCATCTCCTTCTAACATTGCCTCCTTTTTTCTATAATGCATGGAGATCAGCTAAATAAGAACACCTAGAAGGCATCCCAATGCATAAAGAGAAGAGACAACTCAATTTATATTGTTTCTTTCCATCTATGGTGTTGCTAAGGTTGCTCAGATATGGAGGGAGAGGTGGAAAAGTGCAAGGACTCACCATTTGTTGCTGAGATGGCTCAGATACAGACAAAGTTTCCTCTCATAGATAACCACTATTGTAGCCAATGGTATTCAACATGTTTTCAGTCCACTTGCTACTTTAAGTCCACTGACGGCCACACCAAATAGTACGTCAATTACTATACCAACTTGGACATGTGTACTGAATCGAGCAATAATGAATGCCTTAATCAAACATACTGGAGAAGAAGAAAACCATATGGCAAGTAGAAGGTAACTTTGTCTTGTCAATCTGAAATATTATTTGCATTTCTTAGTATGCAAGTTTACCTATTTTATGAATGCAAATGTTGGGGAAGAGCAAGCCACTTATAATTCAGGCATATGTATGCATATTCAATTGTAGATCTCCAAAACTAAAAGAATAGCTATTGCAGGACATATTGAGCAGTGGACAGTCTGAATTTACTTTTGTAGATATGTATTCTTGTGTAGTCACTAAATAAGACCTTATGTCCCTTGTGGACTTCCCAAAAGATAGTTATTTGGCTAAATGAAGTGTGTAACGGTGAATTGGCATTCAATATTTATTCTTGTGTAGTCACTAAAGAAGCCCTTATGTCCCTTGTGGATTTCCTAAAAGACGGTTATTTGGCTGAATGAAGTGTGTAATAGTGAATTGGCATTCAAAGAATGCCTATTGTCACTCTCAACAGGTATGAAACACCTCATAAATTGTCAATTCCATAATCATTATGACTTGCTACAATACAAATAAAATTTATAGTTACTTTCTTCCAAACTGAATCAATTGATGGTTTGGCCTCTTCAAAAATGATTAAATTCTGCATATATCATACATGGTTATGGAATCATAAGTCTAAGGATTCTATCTTTTTTCCCTTTAACATCTAGGAGCTCACTGTTGCTTCTTGGTATAACAGGAAGATAGGAACGAGCCTTGTTCGACACACCTTTAGTAAATCTACATAACCATATGATGTGTTTTGGAGATTCATATTCCATCCTTCATAAAGGGCATCTTGACACCAACTGGAAACCCCTTTTCATAAGATAATCCTCTGTGATAAGGTGATTATGCATCATCTTCCAACCAAATAGTTTGACTCGATTTGATACCTTTGTATTTCATACCCACTCGACCCAATGCATCTCATTTGAATGGGTTCTAGATAGCTCCCAAGAACCTCGTAAAGAGTATTCAGTCAAGCCTTGAAAATAACATAGATTCTTTGTCCCTATAGGGATGTCCCTATATATCAGACTTAGGGGTTCAGTCCCTCTTGATTCAGTGATTGTCTAGATCCCATTAGATATAATATAGCTAAGCATCTGGCATTGGTCGAAGCTAGATTTGAACTTTAGTTGGTCTCCAATCACCTCTTGCAGGAACCTTCCACTGACCCAAGGGTCCTTCCACAGGGAGACAAGTTTGCCATCACCTATGGTATATCTCACCACCTTATATTCAGGTTTCATTTTCTAAGCATCTTTTTTCAAATATGTTGCCATCTAGTGGTAAATTGAGAAGTTTATTTTGTTACTAGGAAGAGAATGGAGGTATATATATAGTTTTGATTCCTCTAAAATAGGCTACAAACTTGAATCTTATGTGCTGCTAGCTTATAAGATGAATGGTGAGGTAGCATTTTGACTTAACTTCTTATTGAAATGAAGAGGTCATATCTGTCTTGATCAAAATTTACATAGCACGTAATAGCTACCTAATTTTCACTCTGGTTCATCCAAATGATCTTTTTAGTCTGAACAAGATTTTAGGTGGCCTACGATCTCAAGGAGTATTCTAAAGGACTTTTGCTGATGGTCTAAACCATATTGATTTAGGAAATATTCAGTTCTTAAATTTGCGGTATGCATTTCAAGTTCTTAGATTCATGATATACATTTCAAGTTTTTATATGTAATTTTGGAAGGAAGACTATGTGAATCTTGTTGGATCTAAGGGATCTAAAGAGGGGGTGAATAAAGCTAAAAAAATCTCACAAAATAGATTAGACCTTCAAATTATATCAAATTTAGAGCAGTAGCTTAATTGCAATTTGAACTCCTATGTAACGAGCATAGCAAGGATGGGAGAGATTGATAGCAAGCACTTGACAAAGGGATGTAGAGTGGTTCCACACTTCAAACTAGAAATGAGTCAGTCCACTACCTAGAGAGGCCAACCTCTATGAATTTGCAAGTGATTTTCTCTATATTATCACCAAAAAGATTACAACACAAGACCACCAAAGGACTTACCCATCCAACCACAAGGACATATCTACCTTACCAAGGAGCTTGCCCACTTAGCTTGAGCCTGCAGCCTTCACCAAGGTCTTACCCACTCAAGCTCAATTCTTCCTCCTTGAAGGACTTTGCTTCTCCTATTGGATCTTTAGCCTTTGCCTTCTCCTTCATCTGGATAATATCACCACCTCTTCATGAACCTTGAAGAGGACCAACTACAACTCCTTCTTCACTCGATGGAGCTTGCTTCACCTTTTCTTCATCTAGGAAGGGGATAGGGAAGTAGTGGAAGATCGAGAGCTTTACATGTACAAGGGTGGAGCTCTCTTACAATAAGCCTAACTCACTCACAAATCATGAAATGAAGTGTAAACTAGAGAGAGAAAGGGGCTCAAGGAGTACTAGCACACTCAACTACAGCTAGGTCCTTGAATGTATTGAAAGAGCAAACTTGGAATGAACTCCAAGAGGTCCTATTTATAGTTGGGGTGCTCCCTTTCACTTAGGGTCAAAATATAGCCATTTTCCTCAAAGCAACAGATCTATTTTCACCCCCAAACAAGTCACCAACGGTTATAATCATTTTTTCTACATTTTTCATACAGTGCATTCGGTCGAGTTTCAATAAAGGTAACTCGACCGATCGACTAAAAGACAAAGCCAATTTTCAAACTATCAGTCGAGTTTATTTTGGGGAACTCGATAGATCAGCCAAAATTGAATTTGATCAGTGAGTCAGATGGTCGAGTTCTGTGAATGCACAAGTCGACTGATTGCCATCTTCAAAAAATCAACCACAGGATCGGTCGAGATTATAACTCGACCGATCAACAGCCTGTGATCGATTTTCTAATTTGGCTATAAAGTAACTAAAACTTGGTATTAAGTGTCCCACATATTTTTCTCATCTTAGTTACAAGTCATATCATCAAAACAAGTGATTACAAAATTCTTCTAAGGTCGTTTGAAGTGATTTACTTATTAGCACGCTTGCATTGCATTTGACTTGAACTTGGACAAGCTAGGGCTTGTGTAATGTGATCCTTTTCATGTACCTAAAGCCTGAAATCAATCTTGAATACACATATTAGATACATATGAATGGAATGGTTAGGTCATTATCAAAATATGGATAATGTATAACCTTTAGGTCAACATTCTCCCCCTTTTTGACAATGACAAACCATTCCTCAAACATATTGAAATTATACATTTGCCTTATGAATTGTAAGGGGATTCAAGATTTGAACAATGTGAATTGCTCACCCTCAATCTATGCTCACTTTAACCTGTATAGTCAGTCTATGTACACAAAGCAATATAACATACACATACTATATGGTCCTTTAGTAGGTCACATGATAAAGCATATAATGAACAAGTAAAGGATCACATAGGCAATAAATGCAATATGGTTGAGCTCAAAACATTGAATTTTCTCTCCCCCTTCCGACATTATCAAAAAGGTAGGGGTGGAAGAGCATAAAAGTAGGTCTTCTTCAAGCACAACCAAATAGATATCCAAACATGCAATCTCAAAAATCATACACCAAACGGAGACGAGAGAAGAAAACATGCTAATTCATAATCAAAATATGGTGAAACTTGGCACCAACTCATAAGATATAACAGATCAAAGAGTAAGAGTTCACACAACATAGATTACAACTCAGAATGCAAGTTCTCATAAAGCAACTACACGCAAAAGTGATGAAAGCTAAAGAGAAAATAGTACAGCTTAGATCATGTGCCCAGATGTTTCTAATACAAAATAGCCTAGAAAGATATACATGATTAGCAAACTAGACTAAAAATTAAGAACATCTAGACGTCTAAGCTATCTATAACAACAACATCATCATCCTCAACATCAGGCTCGTAGTCATCATCTCTGTCGGAAGGTGCAGCAGCATGCCTTCATCACCGAAGTCACCAGCAAAACCATCAGAGTCATCATGATCGTCTGATGCAGCACCATCATCCTCACCATCACCAGCATCCTCATTAATATCAACAGTCTCATCATCAACATGATCCAGCATCTCCTCATCAACAGAAGGATCAAAGTGACGACAGGGCCAACGAGCATTGTACTCATTCAAAGACATACCAAGAGCATAGAGCTCATTGGCATGTGGGAAGGAAGGGGAAGAATCACCAAGACTGGCAAGCAGAGTGGCCAAGGGGCCAGCAGGTAGAGGCCAGATGACTGGAGCAGGTCCACCAACAGTAGAGGGTGTGAGAGCAGTAGCGGAAGGAGCAGGTCCAGGTTGAGGGGTAGGGTAAAAGTGATTATATGCATAAGATGCATAATTACTTCTCGGGTATGGATGGTAGGTAGGGTAGGGGTGTGCATAGGATAAGTTCATGTGTGACATGATTGAACATCAATCCTGGTGCAGGTTCTCCTGGACCTGGAGGTTGTATGCATGTTGGTGTATCATATAACCCACGAGGGCTTCATTGGATACATGAAACGAGGCACGCCTAGGTTGGATAGGCTGAGGAGGTGGAGGTGCTCGGGTAGAGGTGGAGGCAAGTGCAACTGAGGCAGAGGGTGAGGCACTAGGTGTGGAGGAAAGGATAGGCACAGAGTTCTGGATAGTGGTCTCACTAATGCATACTCCCTTCTGGGTTGGTCTGTAGTGGAAGTCATGAAAGAGAGATTGCTTAGTGGCGAACTAGACGAGACCACATGTCGAGGCAGGGTATGGAGGATGGGTTCCATAGGCATTCTTGCCTGAGTCGAAGCAAGTCATGTGGTGGAGGATTTATCTATATCACTTGACTCTGACATTCTCTAAGATGCAGTACATTATCACCAAAATTTTCTCTACAATATTCGTTTGATTTTTTTTGGGGTGGATGTTGCAGTTGACCATTAGGGCAAGTATACGCTTCTTGAGATCCAAGGTAGAGGAAGGTAGGATGCTCTTCTTCTTATAGGGAACCTGAGGTTTCTTCAAGTAATGATGGATGTCAAGAAGGGTGATGTCGTATTGCATGTAGAAACCCTCAGGGTGAAGAAGGTCAAAATACTCTCAGTAATCCTTACGCCAAGAGTCATTCTCATCGGCACCTGACAAAAAGATGTTCAGGATGTCCTCCGAGACTTGGAACTTCTTCTCAGCTATCATATATGTAAGGATAACTTGAGTATTAGGAGAGGGTACAAGGGTATTGTAATTCCAACACAAGTTCGTGTGGAATTCGTGAACGTCTTTTGTGCTAGTCATGGAATTATTGAAGCACGTTCATTCGACACCCAGGGTGGATAGGTGGTGAACTTGAAGCAACCTTGCCACTTGATCGATGACCTCTTGGCGTCTAGGGCTAGTCTGAAAGAGGGTGTGAAAAGGGAAAGGACTCCATGGAAGAAGGTCCTTATACCTATTAAAAGCCTTGTTTGAGATAAAGAAGGTTTCATCGAAGGGGATCAAGCGAGAAGATGAGGAGGAGGATGATGCACTGCTAGGGGCGGATCTCTTCCTTCTATTAGAAGCCATGGGGTGAAATGGAGAGGAAGAAGAGCTCAAACGCACAAAACACTTCACCAAAAAATGTTCACACACCTAGGTTTAGCAAGGGGGAAGGTCTAGGATGGTCTTCCTAGGTCAGATTAGGGCTAGGTAAAGGAAGGGAAGGTCAAGGATTGAGAGCTTAGGGCTTAAGAGAGTGGAATTGGTCAACTTTTCTCTAGTTGAGAGGGAGAATAGTCGGCTGACCCAACTTAAGTGTGCTCCAGCCCAGCGATCGGTCGAGTTATGGGGACTCAGAAACTCAACCGATTAGCCTTTTTTAAAAGCTCTCGACCATCGATCGGTCGAGTTTGTCCTGGGGAAACTCGACCAATGGTCAACCTGACCTAAAACCATCAAACTTAATTTCTAGCCATATGAGTGCCAATTAAATTTATTTTTCAAGTCCATTATGTATATTGAACATATTGTTGGGTTTTGTCAAGTAAATATGCACTACAGAAGCAACAAAAATAAATTTCCACGCGACCCAAAATAGGATCTCGTCGACAACAGCGTATTCGGAAGGAGTGTTTGCGGGATATACCTTATCACGGAGCAAGTCCGACGATGTCCCGCTGCACGATGGTGTGCAACATTGCTGGCCTACACGGATGATACTTCTCTCCTATTCATTGAGTGCATTGCGGAAAGATCTGACGACACTCCTTTCGTGCGGTGGTGTACGCCGCTCATATCACGTATGGATGGTCGTTGACGTCCTCTGAACGTGGGTGTCTAAGCGTTTGCATCTCTACTTTGTCCACACGGATGGACTGGAACTCCACGTAACGCTTCCTAAGCCAGCGGGAAGGAGTAGCCTCTGTGTGGTGATGTGCTAGTGTCGCGGTGCTCTCCTTTCTCTCCTGAGGACGGTGATGGGTAGGGTTTACGTACGTGAGTGTAAATTGAAAAGTATCTCTCAATATCTTATATAGATATCGATCGTCAAGCCCCTTAAATAGGAGACGAAAGGAATTAGGGTTTCCTAAACCCATTGATAAATAGAAGACTACATTTTTAAAATACTTGTGGATTAATTAGAATATTTTGGAATTGATTAATTAACCAAATAATCATATTAATTGATTAATTAATATCTGACTCCATGTAATCACTTGGGATGGCTCTATGGGCATATATACCAACACATACATCAACACATATCACTCATCATTGAGTACTATTTTGTCATAAAACATGCGTTTGCGAAAAATGCCCAAAAAAAAGGAAAAAAGGGAAAAAATGAACATGAAAAATTGATTTTAAGCATATTAGCAAGTACAGATGATCAAGATAGATCCAAAGAATATAGGATAGATGACAACTATCTAGAAGGCATATCATATTCATTTACAGCAATTATAAGCAATTTTGATCTAATAAAATTAAATTGCTCTCAGGCTAGAGGTTTAGTAAAAATATCCACCAACTGATTTTCCGTGTCCACATGCATGATATGGATACCCTTCTTGACAATGTGATCACGAAGAAAGTGATGGCGAACCTCTATATGTTTAGTACTACTATGCAATATAGGATTGTAAGACAAGTTAATTGCACTAGTATTATCACAATAGATAGGATAAGTATCAAAATGATTTTTAAAGTCTTGGAGCATTTGCTTCATCCATAGGACATGGGCACAAAAACTCCCGACTGCAATGTACTCATCGTCGATGGTTGATAATGACACTGTGCTCTATTTCTTAGAGAACCAATACACCAAGCATGGTCCTAGGAGGAAACAAGTGCCACTTGTGCACTTTCTATCAATCAAGCATCCTGCATAATCCACATCACTATAAGTAGTAAGAGGAAAGTACCTTGACTTGGAATACCATAGTCCAAAATTTTGGGTTTTGGCTAAGTACCTTAAAATCATATTAACAGCTATAAGATGTGATTTCTTAGGATTTGATTGAAATCTAGCACACAAGCCAACACTAAACATTATATCAGGTCTAGATGTAGTTAAATAAAGTAAACTTCCAATCATACCTCTATAGAGATTCTCATCTGCCTTCTCACCTTCTTCATCTTTATCAAGTTTGGCGGTGTTTTACATGGGTGTGTCCATCGGCTCGGTGTTCTCTATCCCAAAGTGCTTAAGTAGGTCACTTATGTACTTGCCTTGGTTGATGAAGTTCCCATCTTTTATTTGATTTGAAAGTCGAGGAAGAATGTGAGTTCACCCATCATACTCATCTCAAATTCACTCTGCATAAGATCACTAAATTCTTTACAAAGATCAAGGTTAGTTCCACCAAAAATGATATCATCAACATATATTTGTATGATAGGAAAATTGTTAGAAGTGTGTTTTAGAAACAAGGTAGAATCCACTTTTCCCATGATATAACCATGATCTAACAAAAAGTTCTTTAATTTCTCATACCAAGCCCTTGGTGCTTGTTTGAGTCCATAGAGAGCTTTTTGCAACAAATAAACATGGTTAAGTAGACTATCACGTTCAAATCCCAGAGGTTGTGCGACATACATTTCCTCCTCAATTGTACCATTCAAAAACACATATTTAACATCCATTTGATACAAAAGGAAATCTTTATAACTAGAAAAAGCAAGCAATATATGAATGGACACAAGTCTAGCTACATGTTCATATGTCTCATCAAAGTCTATACCTTCTTGTTGGTTGTAGCCTTGAACCATTAACCTTGCTTTATTTCTTACCACTTTTCCGCTTTCATCTAGCTTGTTGTGGTAGACCCATTTGGTGCCAATGATCTTTCTATTACTTGGTCTTGGCACAAGGGTCCAAACTTTGTTCTTATCAAATTTTTCTAGCTCCTCTTATGTATCAAGGATCCATTCTTCATCCCCAAGAGCTTCTTTGACATTATTAGGCTCGAGTTGTGAGATGAAGGCGATGATGGCTTGTTCTTTGTTGAATGCAGCCCACATTTTGACTCTTTCAAATGGATCACCTAAAATCAGCTCCCTTGGATGATTCTTTACAAACTGGGGAGTTGGGTCATTCTTTTCATCATCTTTGTCTTCTTCTTGAGTAGCCACCTATTTTCTTTTTGAGTGATGTTGAGTTCTTTAAGGGTAGGAATTACTTCACCTACAACATCATCATTTGGAACAATATCTTTGGGAATAGAGGGGTGAGTCTCAATAAAATTTACATTAATAGATTCTTCTACCTTAGCAAGATCAATGTTAAAAACTCTATAAGCCTTGCTAGTAGTGCTATAGCCAAGAAAAAAAGCTGTGTACAATTTCAGATCAAACTTGTCAAGAGAGTCTTTCGTATTCAAAACAAAACCATGACATCCAAAAATGTGGAAATATTCAATAGAATGCTTCCTACCACGCCATAGCTTATAGGGGGTTTTCTTAAATGAAGGATGTGTAAGAACCCAATTTTTCACAAAATAAGAGGTACTGACAGCTTCAGCCCAAAACTTCTTAGGAGTATCATACTCTAGAAGCATGGTCCTAGTCATCTCATGTAAAGACCTATTCTTCTTCTCTACAACCCCATTTTGTTGAGGTGTTGAGGTGAAGAGAAGTTGTGTGCATAGCCTAATTCTTGACAAAAATGCTCAAAAAACTCATTTTCAAATTCTCCCCTCATGGTCATTACAGATGGAAACAATCCGGTAAGAAGCTTCATTCTCAACTCATTTACAAAAGCTCAAAAAAATCAAGCGTATCACTCTTGGAAATGAGAAAGAAGGTCCAAGTATGTCTTGAGAAATCATCTACAATAATAAGGCAATACTTGGAACCACGAAGCAATTGAGTTCTCATTAGACCAAATAGATCAATGTGAATAAGATCAAGATCTCTCTTAGTGCTAAGGACTCCTTTGGATTTGAAGGAGGACTTGGTTTTCTTACCTTGGGTACAAGGTTGGCATTCTTCATCTTTTTCAAAATCTAATATAGGAAGTCCCTTGACCAAGTCCTTTTTGCTCAACTTCTTTAATTGATGCATATTTACATGACCAAGCCGGCAATGCCAAAGAGAAATATCATTCGAGTTGACTACTAGGCGTCTACCAACCACAGGCTTAATAGAGTCAAGAACAATAATATATAGATTACCACTTCTAGTTCCCTTATATATAACTTGGTAGGTGAGGGAATCTAGAATCAAGCATTCAAAAGAAGTAAATAGCACAAGGTAACTATTATCACTAAGTTAACTAACACTAATTAAATTGTGATGTAGGCCATCCACAAAGAGAACATTCTTGATGCATAAGGATTTACCTACATCACCCTCACCTTTGACTTTACCTTTCTTGTTGTCCCCAAAGGTGATCGATCCTCCTTTCTTCTTGGTGAAATTGTTGAAATGGCTTATGTCACCGGTCATGTGCTTTGTGCAGCCACTATCAACAATCCATCTATCTTTTTCCTACAAGAAAGGAGAATGTTGGTTTCTAACTCAAATCTTGGGATCCGGAGTTAGCTTGGGGACCCATTTCATCTTTGGGTTGGTCCCCTTAGGTGTGTAAGGACAATAAGTGGAATAATGATCATCACATTTGCAATGAGAACAAACTATAGGATTCTTAGTTCCCAAAGACTCTCCAATAAAGAAGGAGGTCTCCTTGCTCTTTTTCTTACCTTTGGCCTTACTCTTTCCATTTGAAGCTCTCCCTACAAATCCCAAACCACTAGTACCACTTTGTTTGGTAGAATGGTAAAGATTTCATTTAGGGAGTTCTTCCCTTTGAGGACTTTCTGTAGGGATGTTCTCAATCTATGGCAATCATCATTCAAAGAAATAATAGTAGATGATAAACTAGATATGTCATCCCTAGCATGTACAAGATTAGCCTCAAGAAATAAAGCTTTAGTAATATATGAATCTTTTTCAAGAGAGATAGAAGAAACATTAACACTAGGCAATAATGGTCAAGAAGATAGATCGTTTATTTGAGCAAGCAACCTAGTATTTTTAGATTTAAGTATTTAGATTTCTTTAAGATAAATATCTCTCTCTTCTCTACGAGCATCGATAAGAAGCTTAAATTTTGTATTTTTAGTTTTAAGCAATTCAAGATCTTTAAGGCAATTTTGGTTTTCTTCCTTATGATTTTCAATATTCTTAAGGTAGATACCATTCTCAACTTCAATCCCATTATATTGGAGCTCAAGATCAAGGTATTTCCCTTGCAAATTATCAATACTCTCAAGGTTTGTCTTTTCATTTAACTCAAGAATTTCAACCTTAGCATAAAGATCATCAATAATTTTTCCTAACTATTTTCTTTTAGATTTACATTTAGCAAAAGATGAACGTGTAGCAATAAGCATGTCAATAATAGCTTCACTAGATAATTCATGCAAGCTTACCTCACTTACCTCGCCAATATATTCACTTGTAGGCCATGAGAGCAAGGTGGCACTCTCCATCTTCTTCGGAGCTTGAGCTACTTGAAGATGAAGCTTCCCAAGCCGCATGAGTTGCATTATTATGTCTCTTCTCCTTCTTGTCCTTCCTCTTGTGTTTTCTCTCCTTCTTATAATCCTCTTCCTTCCTTGAGATTCTCTTGTGTTGTGACTTTCTTGACTTTGGGCATTCACTCTTGTAGTGCCCCTTTTGACCACACTTGTAGAATCTCGGAGTAGAGGATGAAGAGGCTTACTTTCCCTTGAAGTGTTTTCCCTTGATGTAGTTGGCTTCATGCTCACTAGGGCCTTCATCTTCACTAGAGGAGGAGGGAGAAGTCTGGCAAGTAAGTTGTTGTTGAAGGATGACAGCCTCCACTTGTGCTTTGAAAGCACTATCTTTGATCTTCTTGGCTTCCTTCTCTTCTTTCTTGGCTTTTTCTTCTTGCTTGTCAAGTCTAGGCTCATCGGCTTGAAGGTTGCCAATGAGTTCTTTAGTTGGGTCTAGGCTCATGGGCTTGAAGGTTGCCAATGCGTTCTTTAGTTAGGATGTCACCAAGGCTCCTCACTTCTTCAATGGAGGTGACCTTTGACTCCCACCTCTTTGGAAGAGTTCTCAAGATCTTTGAGTTGATGACGCCTCTATCCAAAGTGTTGCTCAATGCAGCCATCCCATTGATGATGACGTTGAGTCTTGAATACATCTTGACAATCCCTTCTTTCTTACCCATCTTGAAGTTCTGTAGAAGGTTGTTCAACATGTAGATCTTTGCCTCCTTGACTTGTTTTGTTCCTTCATTGGTAATGCACAGATTGTCCCAAATCTCATAGGCGGTGTCCCATGATGAGATCCGATTGGGTGAGGGCTGCATAGGGGATGCTAATGGCCTTGGCATTGAGTTGAGCCTCCTTGAGAGTATCTTCACTCCATGTTACAATAGCTCCGGTTGGCCCCTTGTAAGGTGTGACCATCACCTTCCACATATCAAAGTTCATCCCTTGAATATAGAGCTACATCTGCCTCTTCCAATAGAGGAAGTTGGTGTCGTCAAAGATCAGAAGACGCATGGAGAAGCCTCCCTCTAGGTTGAGTGAATCAAGTAGGTTGTCGCCCATCTTCTCATTTCATGGGAGATTGTTGGAGAAGATCTTTGGCTCTGACACCAATTGTTGGATCTAAGGGCTCTAGATGGGGGGTGAATAAAGCTACAAAATTTCTCACAAAATATATTAGACCTTTAAATTATACACTACTACAGAAGTGCCTTTTAGTGTCGGTTGTTTAACCCCCTTTGGCGTCGGTTTCTGAACGACGCCTATGTGGGCGCCGCTAAAAGGTTGGACACTTCAGCGTCGGTTAAAAAACCGACGCCTATTTAATATAAAGGCGTCGGTTTATTATAAAACACCGACGCCAAAAGGGTTCGCGCCACAGAAAACGGCGTCATCTAGGACGCTTTCTGCGTCGGTTATATACTAAAAAACCGACGCAGAAAAGTGTCCTAGATGACTCCCATTTCCTGTAGCGCGAACACTTTTGGCGTCGGTGTTCAACAAAAAACCGACGCTGTAAGTCTGTGCTGACGGTTATCGGTAAATAACCGACGCCTATATCTATTTTTTTTTTATAAATCTATTTGCAGGCCTGCTGTGGCTGGTCAGCAGGATGAGAACCTGCAGTTTAGTTTTCTGAACTGCAGGTTTACGACATCCATTGATATCAGCCTACAAACAGGCCACAAACCTGCAAAATTAACATAAAAAGATTCACACAAGTAGATACATTCAGACATCAATTCAATTGTCACGTTCACACATATAGAATCATTCAAATACATGTTTTAACATTCAGAAACATTCATTTACAAAGTATCATTCATCATCACTATCAACATCCCAATTATATCTAATAGTTTATGACCCCACATGCCTTCCTCCCCAGTTCATGCCGCTAGACAACCACACAATGGATCCAAGAGGATATGCAGGCGTTTGCCAAAGACTATAGGCTGAGTTAACTATTGAGTTAACTCAGCCTATAGTCTTTGGCGAACGCCTGCAATCCTTTTGGATCCATTGTGTGGTCGTCTAGCGGCAGGAACTGAGGAGGAAGGCATGTGGGGTGATAAACTGTCAGGACTAGCACAGCAAGTTGCGATGGAGGTGGAGACGACGACGACGGTGGTGCTTCAGGCGACGCCTGCTTGGCCGGGTAGGGCTCGGCGAAAGGGTTCAACTGCGGCATGGCTTCGATGTAGTAGAGGGAAGGGAGGGGTTCAGAATCCTACGAGAAACGTTTAGAGATGAGGATATTACTGCGGAGGAGGAGGAAACGGTAGACGATATCTCGAGTTGGAATGTCCTCTCCGCGCATCAAGTTGCTCCAGTGCTTCAGTGGGTACATGTGCATCATCAACCTAAAATTTGACAAAAATAAACACACTGAATTAGGCCAATATAGAAATATAGGATATATGACATAACTAGAAGATAATGAATTTTATAGAAATACAGGATATGTTTTTAGAACTTACATTGGTATCCTCGCCATGCTCGTCATGGACAACATGCTCATCATGGACTTCATGCTCATCATGAACATCATTCTCATCATGGTCAGCCATCTGAAAATGTCATAAAAAAGGCAAACATTTAGCATTTGTATCAACTAGAAAAAGGAAAACATTTAGCATTTGTATAAATTAGAAAAAGGAAAACATTTACCATTTGTATAAACATACATGTCTCTAAAATTGTGATCTTTTATCAATTAACAATCCTTCATTGTGATCTCCGCGCACATATAAGTCATCATTAGCTTCAATATTTTGTGGAGTTGGCAACCCAACTGAGAATGGACTGGAGTCATCATACTTATCATAGTACTCTTCTTCATCTATAGGATCTTCAATGAACTGTCTTTTACCATGAAGAACAACCGACCATTTATCATTTGCAGGATCATCGATATAGAATATTTGTTTTGCCTGTGATGCCAATATGAATGGTTCAGCCTTCTCGCCAATCATTTCAAAGTTCACCAAAGTGAAACCCAATTCATCCACTATAACTCCTTTGGTGTTATCAACCCAATTACATTTAAAGAGCGGAATATTGAAATCTATGTAGTCAAACTCCCAAATGTCTTCAATGACACCGTAATATGACATTTTAGCTTCATGTGGACTCTTATCCTTTGCACTTGCAAAGTACATAGTTGACGCTTGAAGAGTGACCCCACTATTTTGGACGACACTCTTATCATCTTGGCGCTTTGTGTAATATGTGAATCCATTAATGTCAAACCCTTCATAAGACATAACATTCGGTTTGGTTTAAAGGCGAGACATTTGATAGTTTCTGTAATATCATTTGGTGTTTGAGATAGTTGATGTAAGACTTTATCTTCAAACCACTTAGTAAAAGTCTTATTATGCTCTCTAGCAAGCCACATTGAACTTGCTCGAGGATGTTGTCTCTTTATGAAATTGGTATGTTCCTCGATATAAACACTCACTTCGTCCATATTATGTAAAATATACAAGTGAGCTTGTTCCAACTGCTCACGGCTGATTACTTTCACCCGTGATCCCAAAATTCCTTTGCCCTCCTCAATATTCTTGTCATTATCAGGAGTGTCATTACCACTGAGAAAGTCATTGCAGAAATCCATAACCTCTCTCGCCACATAACCTTCAATAATACTCCCTTCAGGACGATAACGGTTTCGAACATCACCTTTAAAAACGCTCATGTATCGTTCAAAGGGATACATCCAATGCAAGAAAACCGGTCCCAAGATTTTCACTTCCCTAGTCAAGTGGACAACAAGATGTACCATGATATCAAAGAACGAAGGAGGGAAATACATCTCAAGCTGACATAGGGTAACAACCACTTCTCTTTGCAAATTATCGAGAGTATCAGGGTCAATAACTTTGCTGCATAGACTGTTGAAAAAGAAACAAAGTCTGGTAATTGCAAACCTTACATGCTTCGGCAATATAGATCGAATTGCCACGGGCAATATTTGTTGCATTAGAGTATGACAATCATGAGATTTAAGACCTATCAACTTCAGATCTTTCATTGATACCAATCTACGGATGTTGGATGAGTAACCATGTGGCACCTTAACATTTACCAAGCATTCACAAAAAGTTTTCTTCTCCTTTCTAGACAACGTGTAACAAGCGGGAGGTAAGTATGTTCTTTTATTACCCATTTCACATAATTCTGTTAATTCTGACCTTATTCCCATTTCACGTAGGTCCAGTCTGGATTTTATCCCATCTTTAGTCTTACCTGGTATATTTAATAGAGTACCAATGATGCTATCACAGACATTTTTCTCAACGTGCATTACATCGATACAATGCCTGGCTGACAAAGAACTCCAATAAGGAAGATCCCAAAATATTGACTTCTTTTTGAATGAAGAATTGTCACTCCGTGTGGCCATACTACATTGTGATTTCTTACCAAATTCATTGACAATGTCTTTTACTCTTTCATAAACAACATCCCCTGGTATAGGTTTAGGTGCACTCCGTTCATCATTCCATCCATTGAATGCTTTGCACTTCCTATGATACGGATGGAATTTTGAAAGAAACCTTCGATGACCAAGATATACAGTCTTGCCGCCATATTTTAGTTTTATTGAATCAGTGTTTTCTTCACATATAGGACACGCTTTATCTCCTTTGACACTATATCCAGACAAATTCCCATATGCCGGAAAGTCATTAATAGTGCAAAACAACATAGCATGCAAACGAAATGTCTCTCTTGCTGAAGCATCATAGGTCATCACACCTTCAGCCCAAAGTTTCTTTAATTCATCAATCAAAGGTTCAAGATAAACATCGATATCATTTCCGGATTGTTTAGGGCCCGATATCAACAATGACAACATAACGTACTTATTTTTCATACACAGTCAGGGAGGAAGATTGTATATAACAAGCATGACTGGCCAAGTGCTATGTTGGCTGCTCAATGTCCCGTACGGATTCATCCCGTCTGTACAAAGCCCAAGTCTTAGATTCCTGACTTCTTCACCAAATTCAGGGAACAATACATCAATCTTCTTCCACTGTGGGGAATCAGACGCATGTCGTAGGATCCCATCATTATTTTTCTTAACATCTGCATGCCACCTCAAATTCTTCGCATCTTTCGGATTTGCAAACAAGCGTTGAAACCGTGATGTTATAGGTAGATACCACAACACCTTGGCAGGAGAACCAGTTTTGGACTCCCCTGAAGTCGTCAATTTATATCGTGACGCACCACATTTTGGACAATCTTTCAAATCTACATAGTCCTTTTGAAATAATACACAATCATTCGGGCATGCGTGTATCTTTTTGGCCTCCATTCCCATTGGGCACAACATTTTCTTTACCTGGTATGTTGAGATTGGCAGCTCGTTTCCTTCAGGAAGAATTTCTTTCAACAAAGTCAACAATTCAGTGAAGCTTTTGTCGCTCCATCTATTGTTAGCTTTCAACTTATACAATCTCAGCACAGCGCTAAGCTTCGTAAACTTAGCACAGCCTGTGTATAACGGTATCTCAGCATCATGCACAATGTTTGTAAAGATAGGAGGTGGATCGGTGTGCTCTACCCTACAACTATCCAGCATCGCATCAACAATGTCTGCTGGAACTGGTTCGTTCACATTTACGTCATCGGAGGCAATTTCTTCTTCCACCCAAGCACTGCTATTTACATCTACTGGATTCGATTTTGAAATCTCTCCATGCCAGTGCCATTCTGTATAGCCTTGTGCAATCCCGTTGCACATGACATGACTTTTGATTTCCTCACCAGTGTTGAGTTTCAAGTTGTTACCGCAATGCCTACATGGACAGTAGAACCTATCTGTAGGTTTTTTCCTATGTTCCTCGGCAAATCTAATAAACTGATCAAGACCAGATATAAACTCTGGGGTGCAACGATTATGAATGGACATCCATGATCTATCCATTCTATGATCAGAGAAAGCAAGTATATATTAGGAAAGCAAGTATATATTAGGAAACAAGTATATAAGCAAGTATGTCGTATTACAGTTCATCATTAAGAAAGATATAAGCCAGTATGTCGTATTAAAATAGACTAAACAATAAAAGAATTTTTTTTGAGGCAAGACAATATGAGAAAATAGTAGTGTAATCATGTAAATGGGAACATTCATGGGAACACACACTTCAGTTATAAGCATTCATGTAGCAACTTACAGTTCCATTCATGGGAACACACACTTTAGTTATAACAATAACTAAACAAAGGGGTTGGTGTACCCCTAAACACGCGCATAATTAAAAAAACTATTACTACAGACAAGTCTAGATAGATAGACAACTAAATACTACACCAACATGGTCCTGCATGCATCAGTAACTTCTTTTTGATGATGAAGCTGTGTCACGAAGCTCCTCACTGTATTTAGATGAATCTGAACTGATAGGGGCCTCAGATTCAGATTTGTCTGAGCTGATATGCGACGCCGTGCGCTCATACCGCAGAAAATGATCGGGGGTCTCACAGTTGCTGTTGGTTATCCAAACTTTGATGGAATTATCGCCAACTGGACGGAGAAAAAGCCTATTCCAACGGACCACATGCAGCTCTCCAATCCAATCACGCCAACCGGATTTTGATACAAGATTTCCCGCCAAATCATACTCAACCTCGATTACATGTGAATAATTTCCAAAAGTTAGGGTCACTTTACCAGGCATGTAGTGTCTTCCTTTTAGAAAATGCCAATGTTTGGGTATGACTAATTGGTTTAAAGAACGATCATCTAGGATGATGTCCAATTGTTCTTCAATAGGGAACGTTAACATTGACATAGAGGCCCAATTCATAGTCATTGTTATGGGAAGACAGAGACTGCACAATATTAGTATTAACAAAGTGTAAGTACATATAACGATGTTATATATTTTCAGAAAAAGTTGTATAACATCAGTTAACCTTTTAAACAAGTATATATTAGGAAACAAGTATATATTAGTCAATCTTGGACGGGTTTCTAGGCCAACAAACACATTTGATGTCAATCTTATATATAATAAATGTGTACCACCTATCCCATCCTTGAACACCTAATCTCACTTAGGATGTAAGTGTATAATGTGTATTTGGTTTTCAAGAAAATTTCGGCAGCATTTCCCCGTTGTTCTCTAAGTACATATGTACTTAGAGAACAAACGGGGAAATGCTACCGAAATTTTCTCGAAAACCCAATACACATTATACACTTACATCCTAAGTGAGATTAGGTGTTCAAGAACAGTCCCAAACTGGGGACTATCCAAGATTTACTCCTACTGAGTAAATCTTGGACGGGTTTCTAGGCCAACAAATACATGTGTTGTCATTCTTATATAAACCCTATAATTCATGAAATCATTCTAATTCAATTTAATATGTTGGGATCACATAATTATATAATGACATCAGAATATATAGAAGAATCATAATTAACATGATTAACAACATGCTCATCAAACTAGGGTTTTCTTGAATATCATCTAATAAATCAAGAATTTCATAGTTTCAAACATGCAATAATTCACAATGCAATGTTATAAACTATAGGCAACATGGATAGATGAAATAAATAAACATCCAGCATCTATCACTTATTCAATCTTCAAGAAACCTTGACAAACATCCAACATCTATCACTTATATAATTTGCATGTATATACACCCTAAAGTGCCACAAATAATATAATAAAACTATCATGTTATGATATTAGGACCACTTAAAGCAGATTAGGCACATTAAGCAAGCAGAGTAGGGAGCCAATTTCGTGCAAGCAGATTAGGTCAGCACATAAAGAACCAATTTCGCGCCTGGGTAGGTCTGCAGGTACCTGGGCAAGAAGAGTAGGGTGAGGTCAAGCTGGTTGAGTACGTGGGTGGCGGCCGACGAGCTCCAGAACCAGCGGCAGTGACTCCGACGAGCAGGAGCGTCAGCCGCAGTAGGCAGGCAGGCGGCCAGGCAGCGGCCAGGCGGAGGAGAAGGCGAAGGGGGTACGGCGGCGCCGGTTCTCAGGCGTGGCAGGCAGGTGGGCACCAGGCGTTGCGGCGGCGCCGGTTGTCAGGCGTGGCGGCGGCGCAGGCGGTTGGAGCAGCAAGGCGGGCAGCAGGGGTGCCAGAGAAGAAACGCGTCGGAGAGGGGCGCCGGAGATGGGACGTCGGAGATGGGGCACCGGAGAGAAGCGCCGGAGAAAAACTAGTACCAGCAGCAGAGAAATCGCCGGAGAAATCGCCGCAATAGGGAAATAGGGTAGCAATGAAACATAAGAAAGGGGAAGAGTCGGGCGATCGAAGGTTATGAAGTTCCACAATAGCGTCGGTTGTTTACAAAAACCGACGCCTAAACATCTTTACCGTCGGTCGTTCGCAACATCCGACGTCCATTTGGACGATATTTTCGTGAAAATGTTTGGCGGGAACCACATTCAGCGTCGGTGATTAAAGGACGACCGACGCGGAAAAGAACACTTTTCGCGCAAATTTCCATCGCACATAAGCGTCGGTGTTTTAACTACAGACTCGACGCCGAAAGTGACATTATTTTTTTCGCTCGAAAATTGGATGACATGATGCGTCGGTTTTGTATAAACAACCGACGCTGTATACAAAGTGGTACCCGTGTTTGGCTGGTCTTTGACTATAGACGTCGGTTCTTCTAAATAACCGACGCCTTTAATATAAGGCGTCCGTGTTCCTTAATAACCGACGCCCAGAAAAGCGACACTGAATGCTATTTCTGTAGTAGTGATATCAAATTTAGAGCAGTAGCTTAATTGTAATTTGAAGTCCTATCTAACAAGAATTGCAAGGATGAGATATATTGATAGCAAGTACTTGACAAAGGGATGTAGAGTGGTTCCACACTTCAAACTAGAAGTGAGTCAATCCACTACCTAGAGAGGTCAACCTCTAGGACTTTGCAAGTACTTTTCTCTATATTATCACCAAAGAGATTACAACACAAGACCACCAAAGGACTTACCCATCCAACCACAATCAGATATCCACCTTACCAAGGAGCTTACCCACTTAGCTTGAGTCTTCAGCCTTCACCAAGGTCTTACCCACTCAAGCTCAAGTCTTCCGTCTTGAAGGACTTTGCTTCTCCTCTTGGATCTTCAGCCTTTGCCTTCTCCTTCACCTAGAGAAGATCACCACCTCTTCATCAACTTGAAGAGGACCAACTACAATTCCTTCTTCACTCAGTGGAGCTTGCTTCACCTTTTCTTCATGTAGGAAGGGGGTAGGGAAGTAGTGTAAGACTGAGTGATTTACATGCACAAGGGTGGAGCTCTCTTACAATAAGCCTAACTCACTCACAAATCACAAAATGAAGTGTAATCTAGAGAGAGAGAGAGAGAGAAAGGGGCTCAAGGAGTAGTAGCACACTCAACTATAGCAAGGACCTTGAATGTATTGAAAGAGAAAACTTGGAATGAACTCCACGAGGTCCTATTTATAGTTGGGGGTGCTCCCTTGAGTTAGGAACACTTAGGGTCGAAATTAGCCATTTTCCTCAAAGTAACAGATCTATTTTCACCCCAAACAAGTCACCAATGATCATGATCACTTTTTCTGTGTTTTTTGTACAGTGTATTCAGTCGAGTTTCAATAAAGGTAACTAGAACTCGACCGATCAGCCAAAATCAAATTTGATCAGTGAGTCGATCGGTCGAGTTCTGTGTATGCACAACTCGATAGATTTCCATCTTCAGAAAATCAACCATAGGATCGGTTGAGATTGTAACTCAACCGATCAATAGCCTGTGATCGATTTTCTAATTTGTCTATGAAGTGATTAAAACTTGGTATTAAGTGTCCCACATATTTTCTCATCTTAGTTACAAGTCATATCATCAATACAAGTGATTACAAAAAATTTCTAAGATTGTTTGAAGTGATTTCCTTATTATCACACTTGCATTACATTTGACTTGAACTTGGACATGCTAGGGTTTGTGTAATTTGATCCTTTTCATGTACCTAAAATCTTGAATACACATATTAGATACATATGAATGTAATGGTTAAGTCATTATCAAAATATGGACAATGTATAACCTTTAGGTCAAAAAATCTTTATAGAGTATGTCAACAATTTTGACTCTGTCTGGGGGGAGCTAAAGCATGAGCTGGGTTTGATTTCCTAGAGTTCAAAGTTGAGGTACAGAGGTGAATCCCAATTTCAATTGAGTTCTTTGTTTAGGGTAAGTTTACTTCTATGTAGAGTTAGTCATATAACTATTTACATGTAGAGTTTCTAAACCTTTTTCAATCTTGTATTTTTTCTTACATGAATTTAATTCATAATCTTGTAGTTCTTATCGATCATTCGCTTGGAAGGAACAAATTGGAACAACTCCTGTAGTATATGGAGGCAGTCAAAAGAGGACATCAATGTAATATATATAATAATGAGGCATAGAGAGGTTGAAGAACTTGCACTAGATGCTTAAGGTCATGATTACAAATACAAAACATGATATTTAGGAGCAATGGTGACTATATGATGGTTTTGATGTCTACTTTGACCATGGCCTAGGGTGGAACTTGGAGATGTAAACTTTTTTTTGCTCTTCCAAAGCGTGTTGCTCCTATTTTTATATGATTTTTGCGAAAGAAAGTACAAAAATTCCCCCAAGAAGGAGAGGTACTGCCAAAGCAGACCAACATATGAAAAAGATCTGTACAAGCAAGGAAAACAAAGGACTAAAACTGTATCTATCTATACAGAAACTAAAGGATTAACTCCATATCCTTTTTAACAGTCTTCCAGATCCTCTCAGAATGGCAATCCATTCCATCAAAAATTCTTTGATTCCTCTCACTCTATATAGCATAGATGACTAGATGAGAACATGTACTACTCCTATTACCCGTGTACTGCATAAGGTTATAGATAGAAATAGGAATTTCCTTGATGAGGTCTTTAGCAACAGCAAATGCTGAAATGCTTTTAGAGAAGTCACACCCAAAGATAATGTGGTTCAGGTCTTCATCACAATCCCTACAGAGCTCACATATGGAGGCGAAGGAAAAGCCTCTTTTCTTAAGATGATCATGAGTAATCAATTTATCAAGCATAACTCTCCACATAAGAAACCTACACCTCACTGACAATTTTGCTTTCCATACCCAGCTAGCCCAAGAAACACGAGGGCTTTCCTCCCACAGTAAATTCCAGAAATCCCTCAATCTATGAGGTTCCTTGCCATCTAGGAGGATACTGCCTTTAATAACAGAAGAAGGATGAAAGTACAACTTGATGACATAAATGATTCTAGAATAGTTCCTAGAATTCCTCTCAAGCCACACACCATCCTTCAGCAGACTGCTCATCTTTGCTAGCTTCCCTTTACCAAGTTTCAAGATATCCTTCTGATCGAGCACACTATCAAGGAACTTCCCATTGGGAATCCAAGGCTCTCTCCAAATAAGGGTGTTTATATCTGGGTTAACAGAAATCCTATTAATAATCAGGTTCCTAGTCCTTAAAATATGGTTCCACGTCCAAGAAGAACTAGAATTACCTTCACACTTCCAAATAGAATCACCTTTGAGATATCTAGCATGAATCCATCGCACCCAAAGTGATTCCTTCCTCATGGAAATATTCCATATGTTCTTAACAACACATGCTTTAACCATATCAGAACTTATCTTAATGTCTAAGCCACCTTCTGCTTTGGGTTTACACACCCTGCTCCATGAAACCGCATGGGTAACCTTCGCACCTGAGGCACCACTCCACATAAAATTTTGAAACAACTGATCAATTTCATCTGTGACTGTAGAGGGAAAAGGAAAGGAGGAAGCCCAATACATGTGAAAAGCAGACAGGGTAGAATTAATAAGTTCAAGTCTCCCTGCATAAGATAGGTGAATCGATTTCCATCTAGCCAACCTTTACTTAATTTTGTTGACAATAGGAGAGCATAAAACTACAGTAAGCTTGCCTGTAAAGAGGGGAAGCCCAAGATATTTTAAAGGCAACTTGCCTATCTTAATATTCAAACCAGAATCCTTCACAAAATTGTTAGCAACTTCATTACAAATCACAACACTTTTGTCTAAACTAAAGCTCAACCCCAAAACCTTGTTGAAAGTATTGATCACCTACTTAACACCATCAGTAGACTTTGGATCAGCCTCAGAGAAAAGGAACATATCATCAACAAAGATGGCATGAGAAACAGTAAAGTCATGAGAACCTTTAATGGGCCTAAATAGATTCTGAGCAACATATTATAAGCTTCAATGGCTTCCCTTCTTTTCTTTACAACAACCGATTGAATCTCATTATCAGTGGGATGTCTATCTGCCTCAAGCTGGGCAATGCACGCCTCACTTTCCTTCATTATTCCGTTATCAAAAATGTTGCCCACTTCCTTTTTATTCCAGTCACACAGATATCTCTTGAGCTTCCTCATCTTTTCACAAACCCGAAACATAGGACAACCTAAAACTTCAACCTTCCAGGCCTCTTCAAGAATACTCAAGAAATCTGGCCGGTCAGTCCATGCATTGATGAATTTGAAAGGTGTTTTCTTTTTAAAAACACCCTCCTCCAGCTGAATAGAAAGGATTCTATGGTCGCTATGGTTGGAAGCAGAGATAATACCCCAAAGTCGGGGAAACTTGTCAATGAATTCCAAATTGTAAAATCTTTTGTCAATCTTCGACATAACAAGGTTAACACCTTCTCGCCTATTATCTCAAGTGAAGTCAAAGCCAAAAAAGGGAACTTCAAAGAGACTTGCATCATTCACAAAATCATTAAATAGAGTCATGGATCTATATGAAGGCTCTGCACAACCAAACCTATCAGTAGAGAAATGGACACAGTTAAAATCTCCAACAATCAACCAGGGGGAATTACCAACCATATCTCTAATACTCAGTAACTTAGGCCAAAGAATAGCTCTTTTAGAATTTGGGTTGTGAGCATACACAACAGTGAGATGAAAAGAAAAATCATCAATAGAAACACAATAGTGAATAATTGATCATCATAAGACACAGGAATAATTTTGATAGAGTCACTCGACCACATGATCACTACTCTGCCCAAAGGATGCTCATCGTGGTTTGAAATCCAGCTAGCAAAAGGCCAACATCTATTAATAGCTTTGGCCATTTTCTTCCTTCTAATCTTCATTTCATACAGACAGACTAAAGAAGAAGAGTTCTTGGATACCGCCTCCCTCACTACATCCTGGCGCCCTGGCTTATTCAATCCACAGACATTCCAGGACAGAATAGACAAAGGATTAACCATTGGGGGGAATCGATGGTGCAACCTCTCCCCCATCTTCATGATGTACAGAACTCTCCCCCTCCTGATGATCAGTACTGTCGTGGCTAGAAAGAGGAGAAATTTATTAATGGAAGCATGGATATTCCAATGAGTATTCTTAGGATCCACCCTAGGTGGGGATCTGGATTTCTTCCTCCTTTTCTCCTAGTCAACTTTAGGGGTTGGTATAGGAGTGATCGAAGAAGAAGACACAATAGTTAAAGCTTCAACTCCACCCGACTATGATGATTCAATCACCTCGACTTGAGATCTTTCTATCAACTCGATAATGCAAGCAGAAGCATCATCTACCTCTTCAAAAACATCAATGAAAACTTCACTCTCTTCGTCCACATTTTTTATCTTTGGCATTCAAATCCTTTTCGCCTTCTTCTTCAGAGAACCTTCGTCCAGGTCTTTGGATGAATCACACAAGCCTGTTTCATGCCCAAACAGACCATAGGATAAACACTTGGGTGGCTTCCATTTGTACTCAAACTCATTCGTGTCACAATATCCATCATCGCTCATGATCTGCAGGTCTTTCGGGAAACTAAAATCTGAAGAAATGACTACCTGCAACTGAGCATACTCCAATCTTCTGAATTCAGAGGTAGATTTATCCTGTCGAAGAGGCCTTCCCAGATAGGATCTGATGATATTGAGCATCTCAACGTCCCATAGTTTGAGAGGAAGCTTGTGAATCTTCAACCAAATGGGGATCTCTGTGAGTTTCATTTTCTCTAAAGGCTCCCCCCGTTCCCACTTCTTAATGATGAGGGGTTTCCCTGCCACAAACTAAGGTCCACCATCCACTGCCGTAGAAAGATCTTCATCTTTTTTGAATAAGACAATGAAGAAGACACACCCCCTGGATCTCACTTCTATCGCCCCTTTGGCATTCCACATCTGGGCTAGATGTCTAGCAAGTGCCAGCCAATGATGTTTCAACCCAATCACATAACCTGCAAATGTTCTATTCCACATGCTAAGATTCCTTTCTGCTATTTCCTTTGGATAGATTAGGTTCCCCTCCTCAAATCAAAATTCTTCCTTTCTCAGCTTGACAGGACCAACACTATCTGTCTTAAACATATCAGACCATTGCTTAGGTTGCTCTACAACGAAAACAATCCCTACATATTTGAGGTGCGTGTTTGGCCTAGTAGGATTGCGAGCAAGGTTTGCAACCTTAGGATCTGGCGGGTCCAGCGGAACCGTCACCTCTTCGGCCACCCCCACATTCAAAATAAATAAAAGTAGGACTGGCTGAATTATGAGCACAACTTGATCTAGATCAATATTGGTTTCTTTCTCTTTCTAAAAGTTACCTTTGCATTGGCAAGTTATTGATTGGATACATAATCAAACTACATATGTATGTGCAGTACAGATGTCTTTCACTACATTTTAACTACATTTACAAATGTAGTTAGTGTCATTTTTTTCTACACACAAACAACATATACAATTGTAACAAATGTAATTTTTTCCTACATATCATAGCTACAAATAGAATTGTAGTCATCTATTTTACTACAATTGCAACTATGTTTTTTATGTGTAAGGACAATTTTTACCTATAATTACGATTACATATGAATTTGTATTTAGAAGAATATCTAACTACAACTTTGAAAAATGTAGCAAAAACAATTAGCTACACAGGTATTAGCTTCATATTATAAATGTAAGAATAAATGTAGACAAAGCTTTTAGCTACAAAATTTGGGGGTTTTGCTATATATTTTTTTGTAGTTAGAGACCATTTTTCTTGTACCGTATGACTCTAAAAGCTCAAGTGACTTTGTTGAGTGTCGTGAAGTTTTTGGTTTTAAAGACCTTGTCTCATCAAGATCCCGACTGACCTTAAAAAAGACTTTCTGTAAGATTGAAATATCTTATAGTTTCCTAAAAAATGGCTCTCAAGGTTTCTATTCGATTTAGGTGGATGAAGATACTACACCTAGACTGGTGGTTGAACCTTTGCATCACCACTATTCACATGTGAGTAACAAGGCTTCCTTCAACTCACATATCAATTCATAAATAGCAGAGTGTAACAGAGTCTATTGAAATCAACTTACCATTTTGGATTGAAGGAACGTTGTGAGTGGGAAGGAGGGGTGCCCTTTGTGATGCTATTAAAGGAGGCCATCAAAGATGATCCACACTTTGGCTGTGAGTGGGCAGGAGGCGGCGCGCTTCGTGATGTAGAGAAGGAGGCAATGACAATGGGCCAGAGAAAGCAAACAAGTTGATGCTATGAGGGGCGGTTGACAATGGTGTGGCTATGAGATCTTGGATAAGGAAGTGTGTGCAACAGCTGCCACAACTAAGCAAGTGAATGTGGTGTGCGGGAGGAGGATGATAGGGCAGTTAGAGGATAGGACTATCCAAA
The DNA here is from genome assembly GCA_963693085.1 of Alisma plantago-aquatica. Classification (NCBI taxonomy): domain Eukaryota; kingdom Viridiplantae; phylum Streptophyta; class Magnoliopsida; order Alismatales; family Alismataceae; genus Alisma; species Alisma plantago-aquatica. The sequence goes on along the minus strand of OY856411.1, from coordinate 1,499,002,236 downwards.
CTGAGACTCAACATTCACGCGATGAAAAAAAGACGCACATGACAAATAGTTTCAGTGCTTTTTAATAACACACTAGTATATATATGGCTCATCAATATGATTTATGTCTAGGGCTAGTATTTTTTAAAATTTTGTATAGGGATAGGAACTCAACTATTGTCATGTTCTATAATTTCAAATTTTACATATAGTTTTAAATAAAATGATTATTTACTAATTAGGGGCTTTTGTCAAAAGATAACAATTTTAGCACATCTTATGATGTATATAATCTGTATCTAGGTTAATCAAGATTTAGGAATTTCATGGACGATTATTCAGTGTTGGGTTGATCGAACATGATACAATTGGCGATCGTGTAAGGTAAGTGTAGTAATGGGATCGATTGAGTGTTAAATTGAGATGAAGATAAGACGAGTAAGAGGATCGCTTGGGGCAAGACCAGATGCAACATTCAAAATAGGGCGAGGATGCAGAATTGGATAGTGTGCCACTTGGGGAGGAAGAAATGCACTCATCATGTTAGTTGAAAAGAAGGAGAGGAGAGAGCATACTCATCACGTCAATTAAAAATTAGAAGAAGTCATTCCAATGGGATTTTATATTTTTTGGATTTATTTTACAAATAAATTTTAATTATAAAACTTGGTAACTAAGGGGTCGGGTTTCTAAATAATAAAGGCACATGTCTCATACAATATGTTGGAGTCTATTGTGTAACTACGATATATTTCAACAAATTAGAGTCTATTGTGTGACCTTAGTATATAACAACGAATTACAACATATTGTTTGATCGTGGTCCCTTACAATAGGTAACTAATACAATAAATGAATATTTGTTGTCTGATTATGGTATATTACAATGTGTTAGAGTATGTTGTGTAACTATGGTGTATTACAATAGGTTATCATAAGTGACTATTGCAGCGTGTTAGAGCATGTTGTGTCCTTTTACGGTGGGTTTAAGTATGTTGTGATATTACCATCTATTACGATAGTGTATCACATATACTACAATAGATTTGACTCATTGTATATAACTTGTGTTGTATAAAATAGACAATATACAACATGCAAATAGACTTGTACAAACAGTTTTGGTTCTTTTTAATAGCATACCACTATATATATAGCTCACCAATATGATTCATGTCTAGGGCTAGTATTTTTCTAAAAAGTTTGTATAGAATTAGGAACTCAACTATTGTCAAATTTTATAGTTTCAAATTTTACATATAATTTTAAATAAAATGATTATTTACTAATTAGGGGGTTTTGTCAAAAGATTACAATTTTTGAACATCTTATGATGTATATAGTCAGTAGCTAGGTTAATCAAGATTTGGGAATTTTAGGAATGATTATTTGGTGTTGGGTTTGACCGAACATGCTAAAATTGGAGATTGCGTAAGGTAAGTGTGATAATGGGATAGGTAGTTGTTAAAGTGAGATAGAGGTGTGACGAGTAAGAGGATTTCATGGGGCATGACCGGATGCAACAGACAAAATAGGGTGAGGATGTGAAACTATATAGTGCACCACTGGGGAAGGAAAGAGCGCACTCATCGTGTCAATTGAAAAGAAGGAGAGGAGAGGGCATACCCATCACGCCAATCAAAAATTAGAAGAAGTTAGTGCAATGGGATTTTATATTTTTTAATTTATTCTACATATAAATTTTGAATTATAAAACTTGTTGACTAAGGGGTCGGTTTCTAAATAATAAAGACACATGTGCTTGTACAACATGTTGGAGACCGTTGTGTTACTATAATGTATAACAACAAATTAGAGTCTATTGTGTGACCTTAGTATATAACAACAAATTACAACATATTGTTTGATCGTGGTTTATTACAACAGGTAACTAACACAACAAATGAATGTCTATTGTGTGATTATTGTATATTGTAATATGTTAGAGTACGTCATGTAACTATGATTTGTTACAACCTGTTAGCATAAGTGACTATTACAATGGGTTAGAACATGTTGTGTAATTAGAGCCTTTTACGATGGATTGGAGTATGCTATTATATTACCATATGTTCCAACAATTTATCACCTATTGTAGTACCATGTATATTACAGAAAATATATAACTTGTATTGTATAAAATATACAATATACAACACACATATAGACTTCTTGTAGTAAATATGTTAACTACAACACAATCAGAAAAATTGTTGTATACTTTTTGTTGTAAAAATTATTTTCCATAGTACTATATTTTGCATGTGGTATATTTTATTCTCATTTTCATTACTTCCCTGATCTCTCCCTCCCCACATCTCTTATTGACTATTTTATCTTACACCAAAAAAGTAAGACATATGGTTCACTTCTTCCTCCCTCTTAATCTGTCCTTGCCTCTTAGTACAATATGTCAATCTGCCCCACCTCTCTCTCTCTCTCTCCCTTTGATCAACATGCCCATGGAACTTGGTGTGGCCCCTATATGAAACAAGTGTGGTCAATGTGCTCAATAGAATGCCTTTTTCAATGGTAATGAGATATATAATGGAGATGAAGAAGCTGATTTTTATTGATGGATGTACTAAAATCGATGTTGGATGGCATTCATCAAGGAGTTGGCATTCACAAACCATCCCGTGATGGAAGAGGGTCAATCTCAAACATGGTTGTGGGGGATCACATTGTTTTTCAGGTCCAAAAAGTGAGAGACTGGATAGTAAAATTCGAAATCGACCAACATTTGAATTAAATTATTCTTCCCGATCTTGAAACCTACCTGATTAATCAGTTCAAACTTAAAATTGGCATGGATTGTTAGAAACTTGTATTTTGTTAAAATTCTGGTATAAATCTATTACATAAAATCACAATGAAATAGAAGGCAAGTAGGCAACAAGTTGTGCCGCCAACCCCTTTTAGATGGCAAAACAATCCTCCAAAATACTACTTCCATAGACCTAGGCGTTGTAACACTACTGTGCATTATTTTTTGAATCCTTTTAAGGAGATCCACAACCTATGGTGCTAAGAATCTAAAAGTATCAAGCCTGAAAGGTATAAATACATGCTAATTCTCAATGTACGCTTTGTCATTCTTAACCACTTTGGCTGTAATACCTTTTAGGGTATCATGTCCCACAATAAAATCTCCATATTTTAGGGCCACTGATGGGGAGAATCCTATTAGATTGACATATGCGTGTTTTCCTCCAGACCAGCCAAAAATTAGGAAATCTAATGGTCTAAGTGTCAATCTCTCATCATGTGGATCGGTCAAGAAATTCACAGGCACCTCTTTTTAGCAACAGCTCCAACATGTACATCTCCTAATAAGATCACGTCTATACTTAAGCCTGGGAGCTCCTTGCAATGAACCACATGCTCCCCAAATGCACTTAAACATGCCTTGTGACAAATAAGACATTCCTCATCAATCAGAAAAAAGAGGCATCACAAGGCGATACTTGAGGATAGTGTGGTACTCTACTGGTGACATATGCAGATCAAGCCCATCAATAGGAATATCCAGAAAAATCTTGAGGGTGCTCATCTTATAAACACCTAAAAATTTATTTCTGTCTAATGGTCATGTCAAACTTAAAATCCATGTCCTTAATAGTTTTGCTAAAAAGGGCACTCGACAAAGAATTTTGGGCTTTTGTGGGGACGGTGTCTTTATTAGAAAAATAGCTAAGGTCAAATTTTGGAATTATGACACATAGAGAATCAAAAGCATAGTCAAAATTAGAGTTCATACCATGTATCCCGCTGTCTCACGAATATGATCTTGGAGTGCCCAAGACTGGACCCTAGATGCCACAAAAGTATAATAAGAAGCCTGTTGCCGAATACAGACCCAGACCACCAAGTTTGATAGGTAAGGAAGCCAAACTCCATTGAAGATATCCAAGGAAGGGACCTCCACATACCAAAATATCCTCAACAGATCCACATACCCCTTATTAAAGTAGGTTGCAGCCTCCTGTTGACCTTAGTGTTATACATTGTCCATATTTTAATGATGACTTAACAATTCCATTCATATGTATATAATATGTATACTTGATATTGATTTCAGGTATTAGGTACATGAAAAGGATCATTTCCATCAAGCCCTAGATTGATCAATTTCAAGTCAAAAGCAATGCAAATGCACTTTTGTGGAAAATAGCCTAAAACCCTTAGGATGACTTTGTACTCATTTGTATTGATGCTATGACTTGTAACTAAGATTAAAAAAAATCACGAGCCCTAAATTCAAACATTTAATCACTCTAATGACATATTCCAAAATATATCATAGAGTGATTTTCGGTTGATTTCTCCTATTGCAAAACTTGACCGACACCCTTGATGCATTTTGAGAATGTCCAAGTTTGGTCGATGACCGGCCTAAATCGTGCGTCCAAAAGCAGCGGATTTGAATTAGTGAGACTTTTAAATAACCCGACTCTTAGGCCTCCGCAACTGTTGGCTAAATTGGACATTAGTATACTCCCTTTGTTTTGATGATAACAAACATTTCATTCTTGTCGATCTAACATGCTACTTGAGTGTTGCAGGAATAAGGTGGATGATAAAGTACAAGGGAATCTATACGCTTGAATGTTTGTAAATTTCATGAAATGTAATCAATTGTAAACTTATACAAATATATAATGTACAAGTACTTAGACTTCATGTAAATCAAGCGTTAGATCTCCTCTAGCCAATCACTACACTTAGATAGGTCATCCCCTCCAATAGTGCCACCTATGCACACTCATACACATACTTAATGCCTTAAATTGAAACATTGAAACAGGGTCAATCTCGGTCGACAAACTCCTCGACCGAGACACTCTCGGTCGACAAACTTCTCGACTGAGAAAGACCCAAGTAGTCGTTAGACACAGCTGACAAGGTAGTTGGCAGTTGGAGATGAACGTTGCAAACACTTGATCCAGAGAGCCTGTCGGTCGACAAATGCTCGACCGAGTAGGTGTCTCGGTCGACAAGTTCTCGACCGAAGTGGACTCTGACAGCAACTGCAGAATTAATTAACTAGCCATTGCTAATGCGACTAACGTGTATCTAACGGCTAGTTAAGCACTTAGAACCCCCTAGAAAGTGTCTAGAACGTCCTTAAGCACTTGTAGGCCATTCCTATAAATAGGACATGCCTTAGAACACCTAAACCCACCTAAGCTACACTTGTGATACACTTGAGCATACTTGCAATCGAGCAACCTGTTTGTGAGCAGATTGAGCACATTGGCTATTGGCTACTTTCCTCCTTGATATAATTTCGTGTCCTATAGGATAGTATCTCCTATCCACAGCAATCACAATTCCATATACATTGGTTAGGGGATCTACACGCTTGATCTAGGCAAATCAAGCCTTGTGATTCAAAGGGTAAGTTGTAATTTCCATTTTCCTTTCTTGTTCACTTTTATTGCTTGTACTCCCCTTGCTACTCCTAGGTTGGAGGCTACGGATTGGAGAGGGTCGTGATCTTCTTGGTGAAGAAGGAGACATTGAACTACTTCAAGAAGGCTGGTGCAAAGGGAGGTTACTTCTAAGAGGAAGGCTACTTCAAGGGGGAGCTTGAAGTTACTTCAAGAAGGCTACCTCGAGTTGGTGCATCTACTTCAAGTGAAGGTTGTTCAAAGGGGTGTAAGAAAGTATTGTATTTTGTGTATTTCCTTGAGAAGGTAATAAAATTAATACTTTCAAAATGCCGGTTGGGTAAGCAACTGGGTAGTGGATTGACTGCCTTAGTATTTGCTAAGGTTGGAACCACTCTAAACACCTTGTCTCCTTCTTGTTATAGCAATTGTGGTTGTTTGAGTTAAATTATTTTAAAATATCTATAAAACCATATTCACCCCCCCCTCTAGTGTTTTTTCAATTGGTATCAGAGCAGGCTTCAAGGAGCTCTAATCGAGTCTTGAAAAATGAAGGGTGGTGGTGTATACAACCGCAAGGAAAGGAAAAGCATGGACCAATCTTCAACAAATTGCAATTGGTGCTTAGGAACAAGGCACACGACATCTAGCTGTCCATGGAGGTCAAAGAAGGAAGATGCGCATAAAGAATGCCTCATTGCTACAATAAGTGAAGAAGAAGAAGAAGAAGAGGTAAGCCTTTTTTATTTACCTAAAGAGGATTTAATTGCTAGTCTTCAAGAAACACATGAAAAATATATTGAGTGTAAGAATAAGCTAAAGAAATCAAATAAAGTAAATGATGAGTTACATGCCAATCTTCTTGCTCTCACATCTGAAAATGAAGATCTCAAAAAGACTATTGAAGATCTTGATATTAAGCTGAAATCTGTAGAAGCAAATTGCAATCTTCTTTCTCTAGAAAAGACAAATTTGCAAACTCAAGTAAATGATCTTCAAAAACAACATGTTTTGTGTACACATCTAGATTATGATATTATTGTGAAAGAAAGAGATTCTTTATTATATAATCTTGATCAAGCAAAGTTGGATATCAAAAAGAGAATGGATGAGATTGTTAAGTTGCAACAAGAAATTAGTAGTTTGGGTAACAATGATATTCTTGATAAAATCTTAAGTGATCCTTATCGACAAATTGGAAGGAGAGGACTAGGTTATAAGCCTAAAGGAAAATCTTATCAAAAACCTAGTTGGAGAAGGACACAGGTACTAGAGAGTCTATCCATGAATGCACCTAGAGGCAAATATACATATGTACCCAAGAACAACCTAGAACAAAATCATAGAAAGAGATATGAGGTTGATTCTATATGTTGCCATTATTGTTTACATCTTGGACATTATTCCTTCTCGTGTCCTTACAAGAAAAAGGATGTTGAGTTAGTATGGGTTCCAAGACCCCCAAACTGAATGAATATAATTAAGTTGAGATATGACCAAAGACTCTAAGTTGTATATCTCCATGTCTATCTCAACTTAAAATAATAAGATAACAAATTGATTAAAATCTCTAACTTGAAGAGACCCATTTTATAAAATCTGCAAAGACACATCTTTAGAAGTTTGTCTTAATTTGAGTTCTCAAAACCTAAAGATTTGAATATGATTAGTTGAGATTTGATCTACATATTAATTTGATATCTATATATTTTATCTAAACTAAACTGATTTTTAAAATTGCATAATTGAATTAAATATAGTCTATGATCTACTTGGAAATAATTACTGAAAACAGTTCAGAAAACAGTACAGAAACATTATCGGTCGAAAAATTGTCGACCGAGATAAATTCGGTCGACAAACAGTTTGACTGAATCAAGTTCTACTGAACCTATTTTCATTAATCTAGTTTTTCTATCAATTTGCTATAAATGTTTGATTTAATATATGAATCAAGATTAAATCGTGGAGAATATCTTTGAATCAAATCATATTGATCTTTTTGCATCATGAATTAAAGTTATGAATATGAAATCAAATATATTACAAAAATGTTATATGAAGATTGATTTTCCTTGATTGAGAAAGATTATTAAGCATGTTCATAGTTTGTATTAAAATTGAAACTCATGAATAAGATTCTTTTGGATTATCATCTAATTGGGTTACACTTGAACCATGATAGTTTAATCAAGGAAATTACTGTTCTATTCCACATGGTTTGTGCTAATTGTTTCTTGGTCTATCTATATAGGAACCATGTGTATTTAAATTTTAAATGGTCATAATCATTGTATGAAATTACATGCTCCTATCATAATCATTTGAATATGCTTATACTATTATTGTGCCATTATGATTCTACTTTACTTGGTTTGCCTAAAATAATCTTTGATCTATACTAACCATGAATGAATATTGTTTCAAAATGATCGTAGTGATTCAAAGATGATATCAATGAAAATGTCATCTTGCATAAAAGTAAAACTCTATGGCATAAATGCATCTTGACATGATAGATAATCTGAAAATTAGGGTACAAGAAGAAATAGGATTTGATATTTATGTACCCATTGCAGAGCTTAGGAGAAATCATTCAAAATACAAAATAATATTCAAGAACAAAAACTTAATTATGATACCTATATTAAAATTTTATAGGTATCACTTAGTGTGCTTCAAATTGATATTTATTCAAGCTTACTGCAGAAATTATATTTCACATATAAATTGGAAATCTGCAGAAACCGCCTCTTGGTTGAAATCAAAGTTTGACCAAGGGGCACTATGGTCGTAGTCAAGGTCGACCTAAAATAAGCTTGACACAATATTTACTTGGATATCATTCTCTATATAAAAATTGTGATAAAAAGACAAAATTATAACCCCAAAATTTGTCCAAATATTGATAATAATAATCACAATATTATTCCCTTAGAATATATAGATATGCTCTACAAATTCAGTCTATCATTTGCACCAAAAATTAGCTTAAAATTTCATCACAGAAAGTCTCTCGGTCGACGAATTGCTCGATCGAAAACATCTCAGTCGGCTATCCCTTTTTCGACCGACAGACTTCAAGAAAGAACTAACTCAGACACACTCCCGATCGACAATTGTTCGACCGAGAATTGACCGTTGGAATACGACCGTTGGAATCCGACCGTTTGAATATGACCGTTGTCGGTCGACCGTTGGGCGACCGGGAGGCGCGCCTAGGATATGACCATTGTGGTTGTCGGTCGACGAATTGTCGACCGACTTGGGCACTGGATCGCTATAAAAAGGACCAAAAACGGGTCATTGCATCACACTTTCACACTCTTACTTCTATAGCTCCCTTCTAGTGCATTTTTTTGCAACTCTTTAGCTTTTCAACCTCCAATACTTTCTTGCTTCTTCTTTACCTCAAAGCAAAGCAATGGCTTCATCATCTGCACGAGGAAAGAAGTAGGTTGCTGGAAGGAAAGGAAGGACGGCCTCCCCACCTTTGATGATCATCAACGACATCTCCTTCGTCGACGCTGCTGCTGGTGATCGCTACCTAAGGCTCTCCTCCAAAACTCCTCTTCCACGACGGCCGGTTGACGTCATGGACTTCTACAACATCGTTGACTTGGAGGATCTCTTCGAGGTGCAAAATCTGAAGTATTTTCTGAACCCTTCCTTCCCTTTCTACTCTTCCAAAATTGTGAATGAGTTCTATGCAAACTTAAACCCCCATCCCGAAAATAACTCCTTCTCTTCTATGGTCAATGGGCATATCTTTCACTTTACTGAAGAGGATATCCTTGACATGCTCAACATAGATGTAGAAGAATACCAAGACACCTTTGACCTTACCACCGGAAATCCACTCAATAAATTTTCCCAAGATGACAATACGGTCAGCCTTAGTGACATTAAACGAGCCATTTTTCAATCTAACACAACTTGTCACGAAGATAGGGGAACCTACTATGCTATTAACCTCAAACCTGCAGCTAGGATTATCAACTTTATTGTTTCCACAAACATACATCCTAGAGCAAACAAGTCTGAAGTTCCTATTTTTCGTATGTATCTAATTTATGTCATTATCAAACGCATTCCCATAAATTTTATCTGCATTATCATTAAGAATATGTTTGAGTTTTCTGGCAATCCTCCTTATGTTGATTTTGTATGCCAAATCACTCAACACTTTCTTAAGACACAAATTGAGGATCTAGGATACACATGGGAAAGAAGACCACAAAAAATAAGCAAAAATATAGTAGAGAAGATGGGAATTGATTTTGGTCACAAGAGGGCTAGGACGGAAGGGGAGACATCTACTCAAGACATACCACCACCTCCTCCTACCAACCTACCCTATGATCCCATCCAAAACACCCTAACCTACATTGTTGGATCCCAATATCATCTCAGTAAACAATTAGACTATAACCACCATGCCATGACTTACTTAAACCAAAGGATGCAAGCCCTCTCTCCAAATCAACCAGATGCATATCCTTATTTTCTAAATCCTGGCATGATCAACCCATATAACCCTTCCCACAACTATTACCAAACTCCACTTCCACCATCTCCAGATCTCACACATACTCAATTTTCTCACATGCAACTACAAGATATTGATGCTCATTTTCGCTTTGATCGTGTTCCCACCTTCTTGGAATCATATGCCTTAACCAAGACAGGTGCCTTGGAGTGGCAAACTTTAGTCAAGTATTATGGAGCTGAGCCATTTCTTGGAAAAGACCCAGATATTGATGTAATACTTAAGTCTTTCCAGTGAGAATCTGAGTGTCCTTTGTAATAATTGTTATGAAATGGTTGTCTTTATATAGTTGTAATGGCTATCTTTACATGGTTGTATTAAATTGGTTATGTTTGCAATAAATTGGTTATCCTTGCATGATTATAAAGGATCATCTTGTAAAATGCTAAGCTGTTGTTCCTTCTATGGCATCACTTAGACCATTATAGGGGAGTAATATATATGTAATGAATAACGAAGGATAAAATCTTTGCAAATGATTGATAAATAAATTGTGGCTAAATTTAAATAATTGCTTTGCATTAATCCCTTGCTTTTAAATTGAATATTTCTTTAAGGGGGGGCATAGCATAAAATTAAGGGGGAGAAATATAAGTCATATAAAATGATTATATTGGATATCTTTTTGAAATGACAAAGGGGGAGAAATAATATAACATCAAAAACATAATATAAAATGAGTTTCATAATATCTCGTCCAACATCCACTTGCAAAACAAGAATGGATACAAAAGATAAACTTCAGGTATGAAACTCATATGATTTATATTTCCTTATTTTATATTTGAGAAATGTTTGTCATCTTCAAAAAGGGGGAGATTATTGGCTAAATTGGACATTAGTATACTCCCTTTGTTTTGATGATAACAAACATTTCATTCTTGTCGATCTAACGTGCTACTTGAGTGTTGCAGAAATAAGGTGGATGACAAAGTACAAGGAAATCTATACGCTTGAATGTTTGTAAATTTCATGAAATGTAATCAATTGTAAACTTTTACAAATATATAATGTACAAGTACTTAGACTTCATGTAAATCAAGCGTTAGATCTCCTCTAGCCAATCACTACACTTAGATAGGTCATCCCCTCCAATAGTGGTACCTATGCACACTCATACACATACTTAATGCCTTAAATTGAAACATTGAAACAGGGTCAATCTCGGTCGACAAACTCCTCGACCGAGACACTCTCGGTCGACAAACTTCTCGACCGAGAAAGACCCAAGTAGCCCTTAGACACAACTGACAAGGTAGTTGGCAGTTGGAGATGAACGTTGCAAACACTTGATCCAGAGAGCCTGTCGGTCGACAAATGCTCGACCGAGTAGGTGTCTCGGTCGACAAGTTCTCGACCGAGGTGGACTCTGACAGCAACTGCAGAATTAATTAACTAGTCATTGCTAATGCGACTAACTTGTACCTAACGGCTAGTTAAGTACTTAGAACCCCCTAGAAAGTGTCTAGAACGTCCTTAAGCACTTGTAGGCCATTCCTATAAATAGGACATGCCTTAGGACACCTAAACCCACCTAAGCTACACTTATGATACACTTGAGCATACTTGCAATCAAACAACCTGTTTGTGAGCAGATTGAGCACATTGGATATTGGCTACTTTCCTCCTTGATATAATTTCGTGTCCTATAGGCAGTATCTCCTATCCACAGCAATCACAATTTCATATACATTGGTTAGGGTATCTACACGCTTGATCTAGGCAAATCAAGCCTTGTTATTCAAAGGATAAGTTGTAATTTCCATTTTCCTTTCTTGTTCACTTTTATTGCTTGTACTCTCCTTGATACTCCTAGGTTGGAGGCTGCGGATTGGAGAGGGTCGTGATCTTCTTGGTGAAGAAGGAGACTTTGAACTACTTCAAGAAGGCTGGTGCAAAGGGAGGTTACTTCTAAGAGGAAGGCTACTTCAAGGGGGAGCTTGAAGTTACTTCAAGAAGGCTACCTCGAGTTGGTGCATCTACTTCAAGTGAAGGCTGTTCAAAGGGGTGTAAGAAAGTATTGTATTTTATGAAATTCCTTGAGAAGGTAATAAAATTAATAATTTCAAAATCCCGGTTGGGTAAGCAACCGGGTAGTGGATTGACTTCCTTAGTATTTGCTAAGGTTGGAACCACTCTAAACACCTTGTCTCCTTCTTGTTATAGCAATTGTGGTTGTTTGAGTTAAATTATTTTAAAATATCTATAAAACCCTATTCACCCCCCCCCTCTAGTGTTTTTTCAGCAACGATGACGGGGTACGAAGTAGCGATCGGGGTTGAACCACAGGGACAAGGGTGGTTGTGCTAAGAACGCAGAATCAACACTCTACACTCCAGTAGAAGAAGGGTGAGAAAATATTTCCAAGGAAACGGTAGAACAACATCAGTAAAACAAAAGAATAAAAAAAGGAAACAAAATGCCACAAGAAAGTGTTATAAAGAAAAGCTATCTCCAACTGGAGTTACAAGGAAGATAAAGGTTTTGGCATTTATCAATTTTTAGGATTTTTGTGTAACATAACTTGAGGAGATAACACTATAGCCAAGGCAAGGAACGAAGGAAGAAAACTTAGGCATAGCAAGCGGTAGCAGAAAACATCCAGTACCCTTTCTCTCAAAGAGGGTACCTCCAACTAAGCACCAACACCCTCTCTCAAGGGTAGGGGACTTGGGTTGGAGTGGAAAGATAACCGAAGCAACTCCGACCCTGGGTACTCTCATGCTCCCTGATCGGACCAAACACTAGAGTCACAACATTGTTGGCTAAATGGACATCTATAAATCCCTTTGTTTTGATTATGACAAACATTTCATTCTTATTAATCTAACGAGCTACTTGAGTGTGCAGGATTAAGGTGGATGACAAAGCAACTAGGGAAAATCCACAAGCTTACATATTTATATTTTCATGCAATGTAATCACTGTTGTAAAAACTTGCACAAATATATAATGTACAAGTACTTAGATTGCATGTAAATCAAGCGTTAGATTCTCCCTAGCTAAACACCACATTTAGACAAGTCATCCCATTCAAATAGGATCACTTATGCACACTCACACATATAATTAGTGCCTAAATTGAAACCTTGAAACAGGATCAATCTCGGTCGACCAACTCCTCGACCGAGACACTCTCGGTCGACAATCTTCTCGACCGAGAAAGATCCAAAGTAGCCGTTAGACACAACTGACAAAGTAGTTGGCAGTTGGACATAGACGTTGCAAATCACTTGATCCAGAGAGCCTGTCGGTCGACAAAACTTCGACCGAGTAGGTGTCTCGGTCGACCATTCCTCGACCAAGACGATCTCTGATAGAAACTGCAGAGTTAATTAATTAGCCGTTGCAAAAGTAACAAACGTGTACCTAACGGCTAGTTAAGCACTTAGAAACCCCTAGAAGTTGTCTAGAACGTCCTTAAGCATCCTTAGGCCATTCCTATAAATAGGACAAGCCATAGGACACTAAACTACACTTGTTACACTTGAGAAACTCTTGAGCATACTTGAGCAATCTGTTTGTGAGCAAAATTGAGCATTGTGATCATTGGCCTACTTTCTCTTTTAGCTCAATTTCGTGTCCTATAGGCTAGTATCTCCTACCCACTGCAATCACAAGTTCACACACTTGGTTAGGAGATCTATACGCTTGATCTAGGCAAATCAATCCTTGGGCTATAAAGGATAAGTTGTAATTTCTATTTTCCTTCTTGTTCCTTTTATCCTTTGTATTCTCATTGCTACTCCTAGGGTTGGAGGCTGCGGATTGGAGAAGGTTCTTCTCAGAGGAGAAGGTGGACTTCAAGCTACTTCAAGAAGGCTATCGCATGGGAAGCTACTTCAAGAAGGCTATTGCTACGGGAAGCTACTTCAGGAGGAAGGCTGCTTCAAGGTGGTGCAATTACTTCTAGGTGAAGGCTGCTTCAAGGTTGGGTGATTACTTCTAGGTGAAGGTTGCTTGAAGGGTTTAGGGAGAGAATTGTAATTTTATGTAAAGTCCTTGCGAGGTAATAAAATTAAATTCTTTCCAAATCCGGTTGGGTAAGCAACCGGGTAATGGACTGACAACTTTAGTATTTGCTAAAGTTGGAACCACTCTAAATCCTTGTCCCCTTGTCCAATACTTTTGTGGTTGATTGTTTGAATTCAATAATTGTTAAAATTATCTATAAAACTCTATTCACCCCCCCTCTAGTAGTTTTCAGTTGGTATCAGAGCAGGCTTCAAGGAACCCTAACCAGGTCTTGAAGAATGAAGGGTGGAGGTGACTACAACCGCAGGCAAAGGAGCAACTTGGACCAACTTTCAACAAGCTGCAATTGGTGTTTAGGAACAAACCATACAACAATCGGTTGTCCATGGAGAGAAAAGAAGAAAGAGGTCCACAAAAATTGTCTCATTGCTACAACCAATGAAGAAGAAGAAGAAGAAGAGGTAAGCCTTCTTGATTTATCAAAAGAAGAGCTAATTTCTAGTCTTGAAGAAACACACAATAAGTATATTGAGTGAAAGAAGAAATTAAAGAAATCTAGTAAAACAAACGATGAGTTAAATGCTAGACTTCTTGCTCTTACATCCGAAAATGAAGATTTATTTGCTAAATTGAATAATCTTGGTTTTGAAAAAGATAGCATTGTTTCTGAAAATCGTACTTTGAAATCATCTCTAAGTAGTAGTGATGTGAAGATTTTTACTCTAGAAACAAATTATGATCTGCTATATCAAGAAAAGGTTGGATTACTTGCAAAGTTAAATGATCTTAAAAAACAACCTGTTTTGTGTACCCATATAGATTATGACACTATTGTTAAAGAAAGAAATTCATTGTCATCTAATCTAGACCAAGCAAAATTAGATATCAAGAAAAGAATGGATGAGATTGCCAAGCTACAACAACAAGTTCGTAGTTTGAATAACAATGACATTCTTGATCAAATTCTAGATAATCCCTATCAACAAATTGGGAGAAGGGGACTAGGTTACAAGCCTAAAGGGAAATCCCATCAACAACCTAGTCGGAAAAAGTCACAAACCCATCAATCTATATATGTACCTAAAAGGACATCTTCACCCAAGGACAACATAGGACACAACCATAGAAAAAGATATGAGGTTGACTCAATATGTTGTCATTACTATTTGCGCCTTGGTCACTATTCTTTTTCATGCCCTTACAAGAGAAGAGATGTTGAGTTAGTTTGGGTTCCTAAACCTCCAAACTAAACAAATAAGATTAAGTTGAGATATGACCAAAGACATTAGTTGCATATTTCTATGTCTATCTCAACTCAACATAATGAGATCACAAATAAATGTAAGTATCTAAATAGTTAACTCACATAATTATGTTTATTTAGAAACAATTAACAGTTCCAGGAATCTTGTCGGTCGAAAAACTGTCGACCGAGAGACCATCGGTCGAACAATTGTCGACCGAGCATATCACTGTTCTCCAGTCTACTACAAAAATTGTTGCATTTATTTTAATCTGATGAAATTGCTATCTACTTGTGATTGATGACTGGATATATTTTTGAAAATCATCTCTACAAATTTAAATGAAATTAATATTAGTTTATTCCGTAAATGATTTAAGTTTAAACTGAAATTATGCTTAGTTCAATGAAAAGAAAATTCCTATTTTCACATGATTGTTCCTAAAAGTATCTTCTGGTATATTCATATACAAATCATGTGATGGACTTATCATTATATGTTGTTATTGTTCTATCATTTCACCATGGATATGCTTTCATTATTGGGTGCGCATAGATAATGATAATTGTATGCATGGATCCATGAAAATATGTATAGGCAAGCAAAATGATTTATTGGTTATATGTTATTGCTTGCTAAACATAAGATAAAAATATCTAAATTAGTATCTTTGAAGATTTGAGATATTAATTGTGCCTTCATTTAAGAATCATATTAAGTATTATGCTTCAACTTGATATTTAATGTAGATATTATACTCAATATATTCAATTTGAAAATCTGCAAAATTTGCCTCTTGGTCAAAATCAAATTTGACCAAGGGGCGCTATGGTCGTAGTCAAAGTCGACCTAAAATAAGTTTGACACAATACTTATTTTAATATCATTTTATTAAAAAGAACCATAAACTTATGATCACAAAATTGTCCAAATATTGGTAATAATAATATCCACAATATTGCTCCCTTAATATATATATATGCTCTACAAAATTAGTCTATCAAAATATTGGTAATACGTCATTTGCACACAAAAAAATTAGCTACCCAGTAAGTCCGTCGGTCGACGAACTCTTCGACCGACAACCTCTCGGTCAGCCTATCTCTTTCGACCGATAGACCTAAAATAAAAACTACATCGGACACACTTTCGGTCAACGATTGTTCGACCGAGACAATGTCGGTCGACAATTGTTCAACCGAGAATTAGCCGTTGGATACGACCGTTGTAAACCGACCGTTATGACCGGTTATGACCGTTATATGACCGTTGTAAATCCTACCATTGGGGAGCCGAGTGGCGCGTCTGCAACATGACCGTTGCGGATGCTCGATCGACGAATCGTCGACCGACCTGGTCGCTGGATTGTTATAAAAGGAACCAAAAACGGGTCACTTACTCACACTTGCATACTCTTGCTTCCATAGGCTCTCTCTAGTGCATTTTTGTGCAACTCTTTAGCATCCTCATCCCCAAGCCTTCCTTACTTCTTCTCCACCTTCAAGCAACACAATGGCCTCATCATCTGCTCGTGGGAAGAAGAAGGTCGCCGGCAGGAAAGGAAGGGAAGCTAGGGAAGCTACTCCACCACTGACGATCATCAACGACATCGCCTTCGTCGACGGAGATGCTGGTGATCGATATCTACGGCTTTCCTCCAAAGCTCCTCTTCCACGACGACCAGTTGAAGTTATGGACTTCCTCAACATCGTCGATCTGGAGGATCTCTTTGAAGTGCAAAAGTTGAAGGAATTCATCAACCCTTCTTTCCCTTCCTATTCCACCAAGGTAGTGAATGAATTCTATGCCAACCTCATATCCCATTCCGAAAATGAAACCACCTTCTTCTATACTATGGTCAATGGGCATAGATTTAGATTTACTGAAGAGGATATTCTAGACATGCTAAATATTGACATAGATGAATATCAAGACTTCCTTGACCTTACCACCGGAAATACACTAAATCAATTTTCTCAAGATGACCATACCGTTAGTCTTAGTGACATAAAAAGAGCCATTTTTCAATACAATACTACTTGTCACGAAGATAGGGGAACCTACTACGCCATAAATCTCAAACCTGCATGTAGGATTGTAAATCTCATTGTTTCTACAAATATACACCCTAGAGCCAATAAGTCTGAAGTTCCAATATTCCGCATGTGCCTAATTTATGCCATCATAAACCGTATTCCCACAAACTTCATCCGCATAATCCTTAAAAACATGCTTGAGTTTTCTGGAAACCCACCATATGCTGATTTCGTATGCCAAATCACTCAACATTGTCTTAAGTCACAAATTGAGGATATTGGATATACATGGGAGCGTAGACCACAAAAGATAAGTAAGAATACCGTAGAAAAAATGGGAATTGATTTTGGTCATAAAAGGGCTAGAGTAGAAGGAGAAACATCTCATCAAGACATACCACCACCTCCTCCTCCTACTAACCTATCACATGATCCCATTCAAAACACTCTTACTTATATTGATGGCTCCCAATATCACCTTAGCAGGCAACTAGACTATAACCATCATGCCATGACTTATATAAACCAAATAATGCAAACCCTTTCCCCAAACCAACCTGATGAATATCCGTATTCTTTAAATCCTGGCATGCTCCATCCATACAATCCTTCATACAACTATTATCAAACTCCACCTCCACCATCTATGGATCTTACGCACACTCAGTTTTCATCCATGCAACTGCAAGATATTGCCGCTCATTTCCAATTTGACCGAGTTCCTACATTCTTGGAAGCATATGCTTTAACTAAGACAGGTGCTCTGGATTGGCAAACCTTGGTTAAATATTATGGAGCTGAGCCCTTTCTTGGGAAGACCCTGACATTGATGTAATTCTTAAGTCTTTCCAGTGAGTGTTGGAGTTATATTAGTTGTAATGACATCTTTTGAATGATTGTAATGAATGGGTCATCTCTAAAAGATTTGTCTATCTTTCTATGCTTGTAATACATTCCATGCTTTTAATGAAATTGGTCATCTTTGCTTGATTCCAATGGATATTTTTCTAAAGAGCATATGAGACATCTTCAAAATATGGATTATAAGATCATCATTGTAGAGCATACAAAATAAGGGGAGTAATAAATAAAAAATGCAACCTTTAAAATTGTGGCGAAATTGACAAACGATCTATGACACAATTATGAAACAATCCAAAAACATTCTCGGTCGAGAAACTGTTCGACCGAGAACACTATCGGTCGAAAAATCGTCGACCGAGCAGGTTTCTGTTGTCAAGTCTGCAATAAATCTGCTGAATATGTTTGCTAATCAATGAATTTCTTTTTAACCAAGAATAAATGTTGAAGATCATTCGTGAAATAAAATATTTTTTATGAATATGAAAATTCTTCAAACATATTGCAAAGCATTTAAACTTTTATTTGGGTTATCTATCTAAGGGGGAGCATAGCATAAAACTAAGGGGGAGAAATACTATAAAATATTTAACTCGGATATCTTTTTGAAATGACAAAGGGGGAGAAAAAGAATATAAAATAAAATCAAAAATATAAATGAGTTTCATAACATCTTGGCCAGCACTTACTTGCGAAAACAAAAATGGCTACAAACGGAAATCTTCATGTATGAAACTCATATGTTTTATATTTCCTTTATTTATATTTTGGAAATGTTTGTCATCTTCAAAAAGGGGGAGATTGTTGGCTAAATGGACATCTATAAATCCCTTTGTTTTGATTATGACAAAAATTTCATTCTTATTAATCTAACGAGCTACTTGAGTGTGCAGGATTAAGGTGGATGACAAAGCAACTAGGGAAAATCCACAAGCTTACATATTTATATTTTCATGCAATGTAATCACTGTTGTAAAAACTTGTACAAATATATAATGTACAAGTACTTAGATTGCATGTAAATCAAGCGTTAGATTCTCCCTAGATAAACACCACATTTAGACAAGTCATCCCATTCAAATAGGATCACTTATGCACACTCACACATATAATTAGTGCCTAAATTTAAACCTTGAAACAGGATCAATCTCGGTCGACCAACTCCTCGACCGAGACACTCTCGGTCGACAATCTTCTCGACCGAGAAAGATCCAAAGTAGTCGTTAGACACAACTGACAAAGTAGTTGGCAGTTGGACATAGACGTTGCAAATCACTTGATCCAGAGAGCCTGTCGGTCGACAAAACTTCGACCGAGTAGGTGTCTCAGTCGACCATTCCTCGACCGAGACGATCTCTGACAGAAACTGCAGAGTTAATTAATTAGCCGTTGCAAAAGCAACAAACTTGTACCTAACGGCTAGTTAAGCACTTAGAAACCCCTAGAAGTTGTCTAGAACGTCCTTAAGCATCCTTAGGCCATTCCTATAAATAGGACAAGCCATAGGACACTAAACTACACTTGTTACACTTGAGAAACTCTTGAGCATACTTGAGCAATCTGTTTGTGAGCAAAATTGAGCATTGTGATCATTGGCCTACTTTCTCTTTTAGCTCAATTTCGTGTCCTATAGGCTAGTATCTCCTATCCACTGCAATCACAAGTTCACACACTTGGTTAGGAGATCTATACGCTTGATCTAGGCAAATCAAGCCTTGGGCTATAAAGGATAAGTTGTAATTTCTATTTTCCTTCTTGTTCCTTTTATCCTTTGTATTCTCCTTGCTACTCCTAGGGTTGGAGGCTGCGGATTGGAGAAGGTTCTTCTCGGAGGTAAAGGTGGACTTCAAGCTACTTCAAGAAGGCTATCACACGGGAAGCTACTTCAAGAAGGCTATTGCTACGGGAAGCTACTTCAGGAGGAAGGCTGCTTCAAGGTGGTGCAATTACTTCTAGGTGAAGGCTGCTTCAAGGTTGGGCGATTACTTCTAGGTGAAGGTTGCTTGAAGGGTTTAGGGAGAGAATTGTAATTTTATGTAAAGTCCTTGCGAGGTAATAAAATTAAATTCTTTCCAAATCCCAGTTGGGTAAGCAACCGGGTAGTGGACTGACAACTTTAGTATTTGCTAAAGTTGGAACCACTCTAAATCCTTGTCCCCTTGTCCAATACTTTTGTGGTTGATTGTTTGAATTCAATAATTGTTAAAATTATCTATAAAACTCTATTCACCCCCCCCCCCCTCTAGTAGTTTTCAAACATATCTCTCAAGGGAGTTGAAATGGGAAACACAATTTGATAGCTAGTCAAAACATGATCCAAGCATACAAGCTAGAGTTCAGATGCTAAAAAGAAATCATCCAACAAAAAGGGACCAAACATAGAGTAATAGATATTAAAACTCCATTAATTCCATTAGCATGAACATTGTATAAAAGGTTTAGTTACATTGCGTAAATAAAGAAAGTAAATGACTATAAAAAAGGAAGATAGGTATCGCCTCTTTGATATAGTAGGGCGATATACAGCAGCAGACCCCCTAAGATGTCTCCAACCTGATACCGGGCAGGAGCTCTGCCTGATATGCCTGTGTCGGGTAGTCAGCCCTCCTTCTTGGGCGACATGCCATGACTGGTGGACATATCGGGTTCAGTATCGTGTTGAGTTGGGGTTACTTAGGTTCTCGGGAACCATGTATCGGGTGTAGCGGGCGAGCCATCACGGACAGGAGTCTATCTAGGGACCCGGCACATCAGGTGGCCTCCTTGGTCGATATCGGGCTGTTGTGGCTACCGGGACGGATTCTACGTGAACCACTCTCGCCCCTCTCGGGTTGGGGAAGTACTCACCTAGTATCGCCCGGCACACCTCGGGGACGCGACACACTAGCTCCATATGCTTTTCAAAGTTAGCCTTCGTGAGATTCCGACCCGTCCCATCGGGGTCCTGTAGCTGCTATTTATAGGCAGCGATTGGAAGGAGTTGCAGATCTCCGGGTGCCACGTGTCCACCATCGGCTCCATTAGCGCGGCTTTGGGGATGATCGACATGTGTTTCGTCCGGCATAGCCTGGCTATCACGTGCCGGGTTACGAAGGTATCGGGCGCGACGGGCGACTGCTTCCAGTGGGTGGCTCGTATCGCGCGACATGCCATAACAAACTAATTAGTCGTGGCGGGCAGAGCTCTCTGTCGGGTAAATGGCGTATCACCCGTCAGTGACCGCACCGCGCGACATGCCTGTGTCAGGTTGTACTCATATCAGGCAGCGTCCGCGATGGATAGTGGACGTGTCGTGCAGCTAGCAAAAGGGCCGATTCTTTGTAAGTGGGTCGGGACGGGCCGTTTTGCTGATTTTGAGTGGAAAAGTGAGGAAAACTCTGTAAAACATGATAAAAATGAGTTTAGAGCATAGTGTGGCTTATTTATTCAATAACATGATGAAATGGAGAGGAAAACATTTTAAAAAGGCAGTTTTGACAATGAAATATGGGCCATAAATACCACAAAAATGGGTGTTATCAACTCCCCCAAACTTAGCATTTTGATTGTCCTCAATCAATTTTAAAACGTTGTTTTGCGATACTTCTTCTTAACCCGATATAGTTTTCAGACAAGGGGTTTGAGCGAGTATTGAGATGTCTTAAAGAGAATAATGTCTGACCACGAACAACTAACTTTATTTTTCCTTCCTTATTTAAGCAAAATTTACTCTTCAGCTTCGGCGAGACTTTGGTGCATGATTTCGAAGTTAGCTTTCACACCAAACAGCTTTTGGGAATAGAAAGTTGTGTTTTTGGGTAGGTTTAAGGCCTTTTGGGTTTTTCTTGTTTCCCATCAGTCCATCTAGGTACGGGTCCGTTAACTGGCAAGTGGTCCCTGCAGTCCAAGCCAGTTGGTTTTAGAGCAGTGATTTCACATTCTACGTACCACTGCCCCGGATCTACCACGCCTAAAGATGTGTACTTTTTGGGAAGACAAGAGTATATATATATATATATATATATATATATATATATATATTCATTTGGAACAACTCTCATACTTTTATTCACTCTCATAAGGATTTTCTCTCTTTTTAGGGTTTTTGATGGGTAGGGAAACAAAAGCAAGTTGTTGTTTGGGCAGCTTTTTCCTTCTGCATACACATCTCTTAGCTGTTGCGAGATTATTTTTCAATTTTTTTGTGTGGAAAGTCATAGTCTTTTGTCATTTTGAGACTACATTTTTAGAAAGAGCATAACAAAAACCTGCAGCGCTTTAGACATAGAGAAAACAAGCTGGAAAGAAGTCGTATAAGGTTTTTACTATAGAGTGTCTTTGTACAATTGTATAGAGGCAAAATTTTGTATATGCAAAATTTTTGTATCAAGCATGTATATGTATATGTACACAGGTTATGTTATAGGAAAGAGAACAAAAGGTAAAATTTGGAGGGATTTTAGTACCTCCCTCACTGATACATAGTACCCCCCAAACTTATCCCACACTCTGTCCCAGAGTTGTGAGATAGATAAGGTAGGGTAATGTTAACTCAGTAAGGGTTAGCTGGTGAGCGTGCCTTCTCCATATAGAAGCTCCCACACATATTCTCTGTGTTTGTTGTGGTATTCGATGTGGTGGAGCTTGTCGGGCGTCACCTGGCTAGATATCCATTCCAGCATGAAGATGTCACAATCGTTGGATAGTGGAGTTTGTTGTGGACTGTTGTGGCAGAATTGAAGCTCGTGCCAATAGTTCTCAGTGCTCTCCAAGAATGGCTTGATCAGTGTTGCCAACTCGTTGTAATATTTTCTTGTTAGTCTCTCTAGAGGTGTCAACGGTGTTGATGTACAGTGCACTGGGTGATCTTTGTTCATGTCCAAGCTGTTGTAGAAAATTCCTACTCGGGGTCGAGTGTACATCGTCAGGAGCATCCAATGGTTGCAGTGCAGGATAGGAAGGAAGATGACATGTGGCATTCTACTTCGTATCTCTGTCAGAAATGATTGTTTTGCTCCTGACTCGTCGGCTAGGCAGATGTCGTTGAACAACATTGGATGGGATATGTATGCGTGTTTTATCTTTCTCTGTAGTATCTGGATGTAGGCGGATGCTACTGATATCGCCAAACATCCTCCTTCTTTCACCACATCCCTTAAACCATCAACTGGGACTACTACATAGTTTGCCTTGTAGATGACGTCTGTGGGGGTAGAGTCAGCCAACTTCTGCATAATCTCATTGACTCGTTCATGCGTTAGTGTAGAGCATGAAGAATGGTCGAAGTTGCTGATTAATTCATTCGGAGCATCAGGCAAAGCGGGGCCTTCCTTGGAGAGTATTTCTTATAGAATTACCATCCACTTACCTGCCCCATAGACATCTGTAGTCATCTCACTTCTCCCTCTGTAGAGCTACTGGGCTGGGAGGATACATCTTCTTGATTACTGCCCAACAACTTCTCTGGAACGCCTGTGTCCCGGAAATAGCGCCCGTCTTTGATAAGTAGCAGTGCATAGGTGCTCTTGAGCTGGTAGAAGTTCTGGTCCTTGAGATGCTTTAGATATCCGAAGATGTGTAGCATTTCCATGGCTCACAGAACTATGAAGTCATTGTTTCCACTTCCCTCTTCTTCTTAAATTGGGAATTCCCTGAGCATGAAGAAATTCCAGACGTCGTTGTGGCGTTGGATCCTGTATTTTATCACACAGTGGAGACGCAGTGGGAGCAGCCTCAGATGCCTGTCCTCGGGGTGTACAAAAGTGTTTCCTGAGCGCGGGACCTCCTTGTTGCAACAACTGCACGTCGTGATTTCAGAGGTCTGCCACGCACATGAACCAGCTCTTTTGGTGTCTGTAGGGGGCCAGCACCAGGTTTGGTTTGTGCTCTTCGAGGTACTCCAGCATACTGGCCACCTGTGTAGATTCATATAACCCCTTCATTAGTCTTCTCGCCAAGGCCGGGGTGGTGTTGTAAATCGTCTGTCGGCCTGTCCTAATGCCTGCGTTCTCTATCATGACACCTTGTAGGACCCTGAATAGTTTCTTTCTGATGACGGCTGGTGAGCAGAATTTACTTCTTAGCGCTCCCCATCGTATGGAGAAGTATCCGTCGCTCCAGGCGACGTCTTCTTCTTTAGCATGTGACCTCACGACATTGTTCAGCAGTTTATGGTCCCTGATCGTCAGGTATCCGATGGCCCATATGTCGAAGTCTGTCATCTCAAAGGAAGGTATCTTCGATGGCGCAGAGAACACATCTGTCGTCGAGCTTTTTCCTCTGGGGGGTGTCTTTTGTTAGCAGCATAGATGTCCCCCCTTTCTCCCTCTGATTCATCAGAAGAATCCTCCCTGATGCTGATTGATTCGTCGTTGTCTTCAGCTTCATCTAGGGAGGCGGAGGGAGCAGCTTCTTCCATGTCGGGAGAGCTCTCATGTTCTGCTGGAGCTCCGTCGGTAGTCTTGTGCATCGTCCCCTCCTCGGGCGTTGTGGAGAGCCCACTGGAGGGGGAAGAGGACGATGTTCCATATGAGGACGCGGAGGAGGAGAGCTGGGAGCCTGAGCCGGGAGGTGATCGAGACCTCCTTGGCTGTCTTGAGCATGGAAGGTTATCGCTCCTATTCGGCCTCTCCTTGATAACGTCGAGGCGTTGGAGGGCCTGCTACAGTGTCTTGTTGAGTGCCTCTAGTAGGCCAGGAAGGCCAACTAGAGTCAGCAGTTGCTGCTCCTGGTTGTTTAGCCTCTTTTGGAAAATAGAAAACTTGCAGGTAAGTGAAGGAAAAGTAGCTGAGTGGCTGTCTGTTACCTCCCGCAAGTGGCCAAATTCTTGACCCAACATTTGTCCCAGTGACGGAGGGGCTGCATCAGATCTCCCTCTCGTCCTCGCGACACTCCTCGCGCGTGAAGTTTGGCCTGACGAGTGTGTTGCCTCACTCGGGGTCATATCAATTTGGATTGTTCGCGAGGGCATCGCTTCGGGGTGAGGCATCAGCACCTTCACGGCTGTCTCTGCCTCGCTTGCTGGTGTTGGTGGAGAAGGGTGCAGGGTGGGCGGTTGTTGTTCCACCATCTGGTTGTCCGCGACCTCCTCTGCAGCTACCACTGGAGACACCGGCAGCAACGGCGGCGTGGGCTGAATAGCCCTGAGCTCCATCTCGAGGATCTTAGCAAATGCCCCATTGGTGGCGTCCGGCTGCACCATTTCCTCTGCCATAGAAGGCACAACAGAAACTTCAGGAGCTGCAGATGTCTATCCCGCGATAGCTTACCTTGGGGCAATCATCATTGTCTAAGCCCCGATTGTCTCGGCGACCTCTACGATCACCATCACTTCTTCTACAGTCGCGGGGGTTGTTGTTGTGGCAGCCATAGCTAGTATGGGAGTAGCGACGATAGCCTTATCAGTAGCTGCCGCCGATTGCGCGGCGGCGGTGGGTTGCTCGGCAAGAACCGTGAAAGATTTGCCCTGTCGGGCGTCAGGAGGGATCGGTCTTCTTGTCGCGGCTGCCCTCTCTTGTATCCT
Source organism: Alisma plantago-aquatica (assembly GCA_963693085.1). NCBI lineage: Eukaryota > Viridiplantae > Streptophyta > Magnoliopsida > Alismatales > Alismataceae > Alisma > Alisma plantago-aquatica. The sequence goes on along the minus strand of OY856411.1, from coordinate 1,498,976,698 downwards.
CGTGGTGGTGGCATAAGCATCTTCGACTATCACAGCTTCGATCTTCGTTGTGGTGAAGACCAATTTTTCTGCGTCATAGCTGGTGCAGTGTGGGAGTGGAAGGAGGGTGTTTGTTCTTACAAACTTATAGAAGTAGCATCACCCCTCCTTCTTGATGATGCTAGCCCTCATTAGGAACTTGAGGTTGATCTTGTCATCACCTCTCATCCTTGAGAGGCTACACGACTCTCTGGGGTATCCTAACCCTACCGCAATCAGATTCACCAGTCTGCCCATGTTGTAGTCTTTGGTGGCATCCTTTACTCGATGAAGATGGTTGAGGAGGAATCACCCTAAATTGATTGTGCATCCTTCCATCATATAAGATTGCTCGACTCGTATTTGCTGAAGAGCAGGCACGCAACGATTTTGTGCACTATCCTCCAGAAATAGGAGTGCACTGCCGCAACCTTGCTTCCCGGCTTGAATGTTGACTCACCAGTTAGCTTCTCCAGAGTTCGACCAGGTTGAACCCGTCTCCTTCGGTGATTCTGACACCGTTGTTGAGAAGTTCTTTTTCTGCTTTACTGGAGGAGAAGATTTCATTGAGCAACTTTTCTGATATGTCGTGCTCAATGTTATATAGCCATCCTTGTAGTCTGTCCGCTCTGCCAAATCTTTTGACTTCATATGGTCTATTATGTACCCAGTAGAGGGATGACATGAACTCCTTTGTGACTTCTGTGTAGGAGGCGGAGTGATTGAAGCAGATCTTCCTCAGCCTGACTGCTGCTAGGACATTTTCCAGCCTGTCGAAAATGCCTATCTTGTGGAAGGACGACTGATGGCAGAACCTGCTTGGCATGTAGACCTTGGCTGCCAATTCTGTGTATCGCCGTCCGTGCTCATCGTCTCTGGGCATGAACCTGCCTGGTGAGTGATCTAGAGGTTCAGGTTCGACTGCCGTGGTTGAAACTGTTGTTGGGGCTGTTACTTCTTCCATCCTGGGCCTCTTCTTAGCTCCCGATGTCCCTGCTGAGTCAGGGTTCAGGCGTTTCTGCTCGACTGTGGTGGATTCTGCTATGGCCTCAGTGTTGATCCTCCAACCTTGTTTGTCTACTTGGACAATAGTTTGCTTGGTGCGGGCCATTTCTCTTATCATAAAATAAAAGTTTAATGAGCATCAATTTTACTAAATGATTCACCTTGCCTGATATCGGGCGGCGGGGTGTGTCGTCTGATATCGGATAGGTGATATATTTTGAAAATGACCAACAAAACCTGATAGCGTTAAGTTGTTAACGTTCGGGGGTTAGCACATATATCGTCCGATTGGAAGCGTTGGACGTTATCAGGCAAAGATAACAAAATCGAGATAGCCCGACACGGTCTCAAATAGGTAAAATGCAAAGTCAGTTGCATGATAAGTCAAAACAAAAGGCCGTCCTGATATTAGTGATGCTCGATACAATCGTATTGGGCGACACGAATTAAAGCTCTTTGTTGACAAAACTTGGACGATACGGTACTTTGCCCGATATGCCCGTGTCGGGCGGAACAGTGTTGGGGACCGATACTGCCACAAAGCTATCGTGCAACACCAGGCATCATCATGAGTAGTTATCCTACCCGATACGATCTCTCAGAAAAAGGGTGTCGCCCGAAACTTACAAGATGTGAGGTGACACAAGATAAAATTTTATTAAAAATAAAATTAGGCACACAGGTATCGCCCGTAGGTATCGGTCGCGCATGCGATAGAAGTGTGTCGCACAATGCAGTCAAAAGGCAGGATACTCGACACAAGCCCGTGTCGGGCGACAAAAAAGAAAAAACTAAAGTCATGTGCCCGATACGAGTTGCGTGACATGAGAGGCGTGTCAGGTAAGTCATGCGATATGTGTATCGTGTTATACCTTTATCTTATGAAGGTAGTTGCACGGCACGGGAGCAGAAGCAAGGTTGGCCGACACGAGAGCAAAGCGAGAGTTAAATGCGAGATATGGGAGTAGGTGAAAAATAAATGCCTGCGCCCGACACAGTTAAACGAAAGTTACTATATATAGCAATCGAGGGCGGGGGTAAAACGGTTAAAACTGGTGCACATGTCGCCTGAGGAGACAAATCATTCCTAAGACGAGCAGTAAAATCAGTCTAATCTGTCACGTCAAAGGTCATTTTGGCTTCCTAAGCACGACTCGATATGATCATTTACCTATGCTGCCTGATACGGCAGGAGTCTGCCGCGCGATACGAGTAGTGCTTCCCGACACGGTACGATCCGTGCAGCTCAGTGTATCGCGCGACACGGGCTCCTCGCTAAAGTTTGATGCCTGATATTAAAGCCCAATAAAGGCGTGTTGCGTGGCTCCCGGGACCTTGCCCGATACAGGTCCGGACGATACTCAGCTCGATAGAGTGCAACGCACGCAAGTTGTCGCTAGCCGACACAACTTCGCGACCCTGGCAAACAGGTCGGATGCCCGATAGGGCAAGAGAGCTTGGTATCAGTAATGGCAACTTTGCATGCCCGATACCAAGCCTCAAAGAAAAACAAGGTAAGAGATGAAAAGCTAAAACTAAAGAAAAGGAAAAAGCAATTGATGGGTAAAACATCATTGGCCTAAAGTGAAACTCCTAGCCTCATATAGTATTACTCATCAATGCTTATAAAACCAAGCGGTGGCCCATAAAATGGGGGAGTCTGAGCATGTGGCGCATGCACTGACTCGGGCCTTATTACAATCATAATGTTCATAATGTTTTTCTTGCTGGAAACGAAATAAAGTCCTATTCTAAGAAAAGTAAATACTCGGGCTGCCTCCTGAGGAGCATTGTGGTTTCTGTTGTCAACTCGACAGCTTGAAAGCCCTTTCACTCTGCTCCTTTGGTTGTTGTTTCGGCATCCTGCAGGTCTATCTCTGACCTTCTTATGAACTCCTCATCTTCATAGTACCTCTTGACTCTGTGTCTATTCACCGAAAAGACTTTTGCTGGATCATCTTTGTTGTGCAGTTCCATCATCCCCGAAGGATAGATCTACGCCACTGTGAAGGGCCTGGACCACCTTGTTTGTAGGTTACCTAGGAAAAGACAGATAGATGATTTAAATAATAGAACCTTATCACCTTCACTGACGTCCTTTTTCTTCAGGTGGACATCATGCCACACCTTAGTCCTCTTCTTATAAATCCTTGCATTTTTGTAAGCATGTAACCTCAGCTCCTCTAGCTCTTGCAGCTGTAGGAACCTCTTTTGCCCGGACTTTTCTAAGTCCATATTCAGAAACTTGATCGCCCAGAGGGCCTTGTGTTCAAGCTACAAAGGTAAGTGACAAGATTTTCCATAGATTAACCTGTAAGGCATTGTGCCTATGGGTGTCTTTTATGTAGTTCTATACGCCCAGAGAGCATCGTCTAACTTCAACACCCAATCCTTCCGCATGCAGATGACAGTCTTTTCTAAGATGTGCTTGATCTGCCTATTTGACACGTCCACCTGCCCAGATGTTTGGGGGTAGTATGGTGTAGCAACCTTGTGCCTGACCTCATATTTCTTCAACAAGGCTTCAAACTGCTTCTCTCCAAAGTGTGATCTGCCACCGCTTATCACAGATCAGGGTACTCAGAAGCGAGGGAAGATGGTTTTCTCAAACAAATTAATCATAGACTTGGAGTCACAAGTTTGGGTGGCCACTGCCTCAACCCACTTTGATACATAGTCCACTGCTACTAGGATGTATTGATAACTTTTTGACAGGGGAAATGGACCCATGTAGTCTATTCCCCAGATGTCAAAGATCTCAACTTCTATCCAATTTGATAAAGGCATTTCATTTCTTTTTCCGATATTCCCAGTAGATTGGCACTCCTTATAGATTTTTACGTAGGCAGCAACGTCCTTGAATAGCGTAGGCCAGAAAAATCTATATTGAAGCACTTTAGCGGCTATTCTGTCTCCACCATGGTGCCCTCCATAGGGTGAAGAGTGGCATTCTTTTAAAATTTGTGGGACCTCCTCCTCTGGTATGCATCTTCTGTACAGGCTGTCAGAACACTTCTTGAAAAGTAAGGGATCGTCCCAATAGTAGTTCTTGACATCAGAAAAGAGCTTCTTTCTCTGGTTGTAGGTGATGTCTGACGGTAGTTGTCCACAAGCTAGGTAATTGCAAATGTCAGCGAACTAAGGAAAGGTTGGCTCATCGGACTGAGCCATCAATCGAGCTTCATCAGCATAGTTGTCGTTAATGGGCAACTTGCTTCCTTCCTCACAGGTTATTCTGGAAAGATGATATGTGACTATGTTTTCCTTGCCTTTCTTATCAATTATCTCATGATTAAACTCTTGAAGTAGCAGGGACCATCTCAACAATCTGGGCTTCGTATCCTTCTTTTGCATCAAGTAGCGAATAGCTCCATGATCAGTATAGACTTTTACTTTTGCTCCAATGAGATAGGATCTGAACTTGTCAAACGTGAAGACAATCACTAACATCTCCTTCTCTGTGGTTGTGTAGTTTACCTATGCCTCATCTAGAGTTCGGCTGGCGTAGAAAATTACATGATGTTTCTTATCCTTAATCTGTCCCAAGATAGCCCCCACAGCGTAGTTGCTAGAATCACACATCAATTTAAAAGGGAGCTCCCAATCTGGATCTTGAAGAATCGGGGGATTCACTAAGGCCTCCTTCAGGGTCTGAAAAGCTTTCAAACAATCCTCATTGAAAATGAACTATGCATCTTTCATTAATAGGTTCGTAAGAGGTTTAGATAACTTTGAGAAATCCTTGACGAACCTCCTATAATAGCCTGCATGACCTAGGAAACTTCACACTCCTGTTATGAACTTTGGTAGAGGTAGTCTAGAAATAGACTCGACCTTGCTTACATCAACTTCAATTCCTCTCTTGGAAACTTTATGACCAAGGACTATGCCTTCTTGTACCATAAAATGGCACTTTTCCCAGTTAAGCACCAGGTTCTTCTCCTCACAGCGTTGCAGAATTAAAGACAGGTTCTTCAAACAGGCATAAAAATCCTTTCCATAAACAGAGAAATCGTCCATAAAGACCTCTACAGTGTCCTCCAGGAAATCTGAGAACAATGCGATCATGCAACGTTGAAACATTGCAGAGGCATTACATAGCCCGAATGGCATCTGCCAAAAAGCATACATACCGTACAAATAGGTGAACGTGGTTTTCTCTTGATCGTCAGGCAAGCTAGGAACTTGGTAAAACTCAGAAAATCCGTCCAAGAAACAAAAGTACTCATGATGAGCAAACCTTTCGAGCACTTGATCGATAAAAGGGAGAGGGTAGTGGTCTTTCTTAGTGGCTTGATTTAGCTTTCGATAATCAATGCACATCCTCCATCCAGTAACAATCCGGATGGCTACCTCATCACCTTTATCACCCTTAATGACGGTCATACCCCTTCTTTGCACCACATGAATCAGGCTCACCCAGTTGTTGTCGTTGATTGGGTATATGATGCCTGCATCTCTGAGCTTGATAACTTCCTTCTTTACTACTTCCTTCAATGTCTGGTTCAACTTCCTAAGGGGTTGAACAAGGGGTTTCGCAGATTCTTCAAGATTTATTCGATGCATACACAGGGCGGGGCTTAGCCCCTTAATGTCATCCACCGAATACCCGATAGCTTATCTGTGGAGCCTCAGCTCTATAAGGAGTCATTCCAGTTGTTCCTTGGTCAAATTGGCATTGACAATGACAGGATGTCTTTCTTCTTTATCTAAAAACTCATACTTCAAACCTTCTGATAGCTGCTTCAGCTCTGGTAAAGGTTTTGGTACTTTTTCTTCTTCCTCGGTTGATTCCAGAGAAGCATACATCACTATCTCGACCACTTCCTCTTCATTGCTCAGATCTCCTTCATCTTGGTTCAGGTAGTATCTCAACTATCTCGGGGTTGTAAACCTCTGAGATTTCTTCGTTTAAAGCCCTCATAAGAGGATCTACTACTGCTACGTATTCTGCTATTTCTTCACAGTATTGATTATAGCTATCCATGAAGTAAGCTGATTCCAGTAGTGACAGTCCTATCATAGAATCTTTGACCTTGAAATCCATATTATCATCCCCAATCCTTAGGGTGATCACGCCCTCAACGACGTCAATAAGTGCCCTTCCGGTTGTCAAGAAAGAACAATCGAAGATTATGGGACACTTAGGGTCATCAACGGTATCGATGACAACAATATCACAAGGAATGAAGAAATTTCCCACTCTTATCGGGACATCTTCGATTATCCCTATCGGCCTTTTAAAAGTATGGTTTGCCAAATCTATCATCATATTAGTCCTGACCATATCAGTCAGTCCTAAGCGTTGCACGAGACTTAGAGGCATGGGGCTGATACTAGCCCCTAAATCAGCGAGACCTTTTCTTTCAACGTTGTCTCCTACCGCAAAAGGTATAGTAAAGGCCCCAGGGTCCTTTCTCTTGGTTGGTAAATCTAGTTTCACAAAGGCAAATGACATAGCGGCTAGATGCACTATTTCTATCCTTCCACCTCGTCTTTTCTTTGTTATGAGAACCTTGAAAAACTTGGTGTAGGTCTGCATTTCTTCCAGAGCGTCGAGAAATGGTACCTCCAGGTGAAGCTTTTTCACCGAATCCATAAACCTTTCATATCTTTTCTTGAGGTGAGCCTTCACCATCTTGTACCGAAACGGTAACCTTGGCGAGTATCTCTTAGCGAAAAAGTCCTAAAAAGTCCTCGCTAGGTCCTTGTTCCCAAACTGGAGGATGTTGGCTCTCTCCGTTGTCAGGATTTTCTACAATATTATCTTACTCTGGCTCTTCTACTCTCAGCTCCTCATAGTGATCTATCACACGTCCCGATCTGAGGGTCGCCATTTTGGCAGACTCTGTACTAGAAGGAATCTTCCCTAATGGGTTCTTCACAAGCTCAGCCAACTAATCTAGCTGTTGATCTATCTGATGCTGATGAGTTTGCATATCCCCCATCTGGACTTGCATAGAATTCAAAACTCCTGAGTTGGATAGTGCACTTTGCGCAAGATGATTATTAATGGTGTCCTGCCTTTTAACAAAGTCAAAGAGCTGACCCACTAAGTCTGGCTGGTTGTTGCTATTGGTCTGGCTCGGCCCTTGAGCTTGCACTTGCCCTTGACTCGTGTTAGTAACTTTACGGGGTTGAAACTTTCCCTGACCTTGGTAATTGGTTTTTATTCAACTGAAAAGAGCTCGTCTTGACGTATTGTCCTTGTCCGCTTCTTTTCTCAAAGACAGGCTGCTGCTTGGGTGGGTTGTTCAGTTGATGTGAATTCTCTGCGGCATCCTTGTTGCCATAACTAAAACTAGGATGGTCCGACCTCTTTAACATGACGTAGGATATGTTTTCAGCTTCCTCCTCTTATGAATCATTTTCACTAGACTCTTTAGGTCGAGTGTATACACATCTATCTACTCTGTGGCCTGCTTCGCCACAGGTTACACACTTCATAACCTTCTCAATTTGTTTCTTTCCTTTTCCTCTGGACTCCTTCAGCTGTCAGACATCCGTAGCTATCTTTTGAATCTGAGACGTTATCGCCTCCAGTGCTTTTGACTCGATTGACAGACCTTTGTTTGTGGCTTTCTTAACATGTCCTCTGTCAGTCCTGTCGTTCTCAGATCTGGCTTGTAATTCGGCCATGTTCTCGATGATCTTTTTAGATCTGTTGGGCTTCTTCCCAAGAAAGTCACTTCCAACTACTACATTCATTGAGACTCTCTCTTCAGGGGTTATTGTGACATCCAACTTATAAAACACAAGATTAACTTAGCGGAAGCAAATTATTTGTAGCGGATTACTGAAAATCACTAAAAATTAAAACTTTTTGTATAGAGATCCACACATGGGAAATATTTTTTCATCAAGAACCAAAGTATAATATTTACATTCTGTTTCATAAGTACGCAACCTGTACCATCTCTTCTCAGGATTACAACATCAGCTGTTCTAATCAGCATTACATATAGCCAGCATAAAACCTCGAGGCATCAAGCCAAAATCTCAGATCGATTCAATGAAAGCACTGACTACTGACTCCGAGGATCTGAGAGTACAGAGACGACACATAGGACTTTCTAACTATCTAACTTGACAGTCACTGCCTCCACCTGATATCTCACTACTCTCCAAGCTGTTGCTTTCCTTTTCCTGCAAAAGAGTATCTGCCTCTTTGTACGCGTTCACCTAAAAAAATGTTGGATCCCATGGGGGTGAGACAATTGTAAATTGCCCCAGCAGGAGATATAACTCTCCGCCAAAACATTATTATTGCAGTTTAAAGATATGGAACTGAGCATAGGATAAGCAGTTTAAAGCATATTCAACTTTGAAAGCATTGCAACTATTTATGATAGAGCAATATATCATCTATTCTTTTAATAAGGAATATGAATGACATGTATATCATTTATTCATCATATTATACCATCATGTTAAACTTTTCTTGTGACACTTATTAACTTGATATGTCACTTATGAGACATTCTTGTCTCAACTTGTTGGCCTTAGCCAATCTACTAAACAAATAAGGGAATACATCTACCATGTACTCATATATCATTAATATAGGCATTGGGTTATTACCAATCATGTGCCATCGTTACAGGCATTGAGCCTCTGCCAGGTATTGGACTCTTCCAAACCTGATTACACCGCCAGGCATTGGACTTTAACCAATCCTGATTACAAGCATTACACCTCTGCCAGATATTGGACTTCTCCAAACCTGATTACACAGCCAGGCATTGGACTCTATCCAATACTGATTTCACAGCCAGACATTGGACTTTAACCAACCCTGATTACACAGCCAGGCATTGGACTTAACCAATCCTGATTACACAGTCAGACATTGGACTTTATCCAACCCTGATTACACAGCCAGGCATTGGACTTAACCAATCCTGATTACACAGCCAGGCATTGGACTTAACAAATCCTGATTACACAGCCAGGAAATGGACTTAACCAATCCTGATTACACAGATCATGAATATAAATTCTTTTGACCCATCATTAATCATCTTGGTGCCTCTTACTATGCTACAATTGTTCTTATAGCTCATAAAGTCCATAAAGCATCTTGTCACCTCTCATTGGGCAACATCTAATCATATGGCTCACAGTGCCATTCAACATATTGTCACCTATCACTAGGCAACAAAATCATTTTTATCTCATGTCATATGGTAGTAACACCACTTTTCCCTCTATAGGGTTAGGACTTACTGTTCACATTACATTAGGGTTTCTCATGTCCCATTACCCAATTTAGGGTTAGGGTTTTCCCATCTCACATTAGGATTTCATAATTATCAAAGTACATCAACTTTGACAAGCTAACTGTGAAATATTTCATATCTTTATGTATTACTTCCCTCATTACTCCCCACTTTCTTAAGTTATCAGCTTGACTTAGAATAAGGTATTTCCCATCTTAATCCTTTCATCCACTAACCTATCACTCTTACCATGAAGTGCATAGGTTACACATAAGAATGATCCAACTATGTTTAATGATATGGACTCATCCTTAAGTTAGGAATTAACAAAACGACCATGTTAGGTCCTTTTCAAATCAATTCTAAGACAAGCATAGACCGCCACGGCTGTGCAGCCAGGAACGGCCGTGCAAAGGGAAACCACCACGACCGTGCTACCTTGCACGGTCGTGCAAAGTGAATCCACCACGGCCGTGCTGCCTTACACGGTCGTGCTACAGAAGATCATTTCATGAATCGTATTCATATATGAATTCTATTCTTTCATTCTTTCAACTTGATTAGGTCACATTGACCCTTCAATTAAGTATAGAGTATCATGCTTAAAATCATATCAAAAAATTAGGGTTTACTGTTCATATCATCACATTACCCTAGATTAGGGTTTATTATTCACATTACCTCACATTACCCTAAATTAGGGTTTACTATTCACACTTCAATGAATTAAGATCATACCATCATCATGTGTGAGGATTACTTTCATTAATGTTTTTAAATTAGGTTAAGATTCCTTAACCATCATAATTAGGGTTCCCATGATCTTTCTATAAAGGATCATACCCTAATTAGATACATTCATACATATTGGAAGCTTATTACTTGATTCTCATTTATATAAGGAGTCTTATCTCTCCTCTTTCTATTAGATGATGTTTACATCATTCTTGATCAGGCTAAGTCAAATCAACACTGACATCATGGGTTGTGTCATTCCTATTGTGGTCATTAAGATTCACTTGATCAAAGGGTATAGGTCACTCCATTCCCTCAAGGGTACTTTTGTAATGTTCACCATTGATCATAACATGCATTAATCAACTAATTACTTGGTCCCTTAATCACTTTAGGTATCTATAGGGTTTAGGTTAATCAACCACTAAACCATCTTGACCACAAAGGTATCAAACGATCTTAACCATTAGAGACCTCAAACGGTCTTGCATACTAACCCACCAAACGGTCTTGAAAGGACCTTGAAACTGTTTGGTGATGTTGACCGTTTGGTCCCTTTGACTTTTGAAACTGTTTGATAAAGTGCACGCTCAAAACCGTTTGCCCAAGGTGAGGTGAAAACCGTTTGGTCATGAAGACCGTTTGGCCAACTTTGACTTTGGAACCACATGAGCACCAAACGGTTTGGGATCGTTTGGTCCCAAACGGTCTTGGTCCCAAACGGTCTTGAGACCATTTGGACCCAAATGGTCTTGAGACCGTTTGGTCCAAACCACCTCAAAACCGCATGGACCAAAAAATGTCTCAACCACTTCAATTGAGTTAGGGTTTTCAGTGTTGAACCCCTCAATCATCCATGCACTTGTTAGACAATTATCAATTGAGTTAATTAGGTCAACCCTCTACTGATTTGATACTCCATTGACCCTCAATTGATCACCAATTAGGGCTTGGATCAATTGAATTAGGGTTTGGAATCGATCATCCTTCAACATGTATCAACATGAGTCTAATTGACATTGAAACCATTCAACCATCATTCAATTTGGTCATGACCTGACCCCAAACGGTCTTGGGATCATTTGGATGTCCTCCAAACGGTCTTGAGACCATTTTCTCAAGTCAACATCAAAAACTAACTCAACCTAATAAGGTTTGGATCATTGGATTGATCATCAAATCAGCAATTGATCATACTACAACTTCGTATCTTTGAATCTTCAATTGCTTAACCATACTCAACCCTAGACCTACAAACGGTCTTGGGTGACCTCCAAATGGTTTTGAAACTGTTTGGGTGATCCCCAAACGGTTTTGAAACCATTTGGGCTAATCAACCCAAAATCTCAAATCGACTCATTGGAATTTCAGCACTAATTTCAATTAGGGTTTGCCCAATTGATTAGCCTTCAACTCAAGATTCCCTTGGAGTTAATCCATCAAAATTGGAGGGTCATTAACCAACATAATTAGGAACAAGAATCTCAAAAAGTCAACCCTTGGTCAACCATCTCAAACAATTTTGAAACTATTTTCTCCCAAACGGTTTGCAAACCGTTTGGTCACCAAACGGTTTGGTGAAACCGTTTGGTCCAAACTTTGAAACTGTTTGCCCAACATACTTGGGAAGGTGTGTGCTTATGATGAATTCATCATCCTCAAGCTTCATACTCATGAGATCTACTGTGATTTCCATGGAGATTTCATCAATCAACCAAACTTAATTTTGGAAATGTAGAAATGATCACCAAATGATAAGGAATTGATTGCAATAATAAAATTAAGGGTTCAAGTTATAAAACCCGCCTCCAATTGAGCTCCAAAGCTCCAAGATCATGGAAACAATGGTATATGAAGCTCTTGCAACTCCCCCTAGGCTCGTCCTCAAGCTTTTGATTGAAAAGTTTAGCTAGGGTTGAAGAGGAGATCGAAATAAGAAGAAATCAATGATTTATTTTCGATTTCCACCATGGAATCAAGGAGAACGAAGGTCAAGGACTTACCAACAGGTTGGGGACGTTCTCCCTGCTGTCCTTATAATTCTTGTTCGGTTTTGTAAGAAAGGGGGAGAAAAGGAATCACAAATGACCCTTAGGTGGGTTGAAAAAGGCTCTTTTATAAGAAATTGATGAAAGAGAAAATGTTTAATTAAAATTTAATTAATTCCAAAAATAGCACCACCTCTTCCTCCTTGGTTTGCTTGCATACAAAGGCAACTCAAAGCCACCGAACTCCCTTCCATTATACATGGATTAAGGGAAAAGAAAATAAGCACCTTAATCCATTATAATAAGAATATCCATATTTGAGTGGAAATTCTTTTTCTTATAATAATGGTGAGTGGAATTTCACCTCCTTAGGATATGCTCGTGCCTTTGCAAGGTATTAGGCTCATCCAAACACATTTGAATCCAACCATTTTAACTTTGGTTGAAGGCCCTTTAATTAATACATTCATTTTTGCCCTAAATTGAATTAGGGTTTCACTTAGGATTAAATCTTGATTATTTTAATATCAAGATTCTCTCTCCTCCAACTTAATTCAAATGAGGCACCCTCTCATTTTCTTTGCTCTACATGATTCCAAGAAACATTAGGGGCCTTATTGAAGTGGTAATTTGCATATCGAACCCTAGGTTTTGGGTAAATTGCACATTACACCAAAACTAGGTTTTAATGCACAAGGCTTGCTTTACAAGCTTAATCTTGGTGTCCAAGCTTATGGAAACCATGCCACTACATCATATTCATTCTTATGATATCTCAATATCAGAGGAATATCTTATCATGCAATATTTGCAATTTAACCCCTCAACTTGGGTAATTTGCACTTTAGTCCAAAATAAGCGAACATTGCTTCAACATTGTTCAAACAGGGCCAAAATTGAAACATAAGTTCCTCAAGAGACCTAATTACTTTTCCCAAGATAAGATTAAGCATATACTCAACCTTATTAGGTATAACATCTAGGGTTAACTCACAACCCAGGTCAGGGATGTTACAGTTATACCATTGTAGAACGTTGTTATTAGGAAACCCTTTTTGTAGTTGTGGTGAGGGCAGTCCCTCAGATACTCCTGGTATCTCTCCCAGGCTTCATGTAGGTTTTCTCTTGGTTTCTGGGTGAAATATGTGATCTTCTTCCTATTCCTAACGGTCTTCTTAGTAGGGTAGAACTTGTTTATGAAAGCATCTGCTAAAGCATTCCATCCGTTCAAAGATTGATGTGGCAGTCCAAGGTACCATGACAGTGTTTTGTCCTCCAAGGAGAAAATAAAACCCTTGCAGTAGATCACTTCTTGTGGTACTCCCCTCATCTTGATGGCATCACATATATTTTTGAAAGCATCGGGGTGACGGTAGGGGTTGTGATTCTTGGAACTTCCCCTTAAGCTTTTATTTTGAATATTGGAGATCATAGCTGGTTTCAACTCAAAGTTTACAACATCAAACCTTGGGATTACCACTGGGCATCTTGAGTTGTTGGCTTTCGTGGCAGCCAACTCTCGAAGAGTCTTTTCTTCTTCATCATCATCTTCACTTGCACTGTCTCTATGATTCCGCTCTTGGTTATGATGATTCCTTATATTCCTACGGCAATGACGACGTCCCTCGTGATGATGATCATCCCCAAGTTGTTCTGGTTCAGGATCTTCAGGCTCTTTGTAAAGTTGGTCATCATTGTAACAGTCATCTCTGTCTTCTTCTGTTCCAGGTGGAGGTGGGTGGTATGGTTAAACTCTCGCATTCCGCTCATCTGCGTAAAGGGGTGGTTCCACGTGAGGTGGCATGATGAACAGTGCTCAACCGAGCAAATTGCTTCTTCCCTGAGTACCTGAATAGAACGTATGATCAAGTTAGAAAACCTGTGTTAATGAAACGAACTATTATGTACACGTTCAGGTTAGAAGACTAAAAGAAACTGTGATGTCAAGCTTATTACTAAGCTTGAGGCACGGGAGTGTAGTTATGGATTCGGGTTCGTTAACAATACTATTTTGCCTTGTCCTCGACAACGGCGCTAAAAAGTTGACCGGCCTAAATCGCACGTCCAAAAGGAGCGGATTTGAAGTAGTCGAACTTTTAAATAACCCGACTCTTAGGCCCCCGCAATGATGACGGGGTCTGAAGTAGCGATCGAGGTTGAACTACAGGGACAAGGGTGGTCGTGCTAAGAACGTGAGATCAACACTCTACACACCGGTAGAAGAAGGGTAAGAAAATGTTCCCAAGGGAACGATAGATCAACATTGGTAAAAATAAAGAATAAAAAAAGGAAACAAAATGCAACAAGAAAGTGTTATAAAGAAAAGCTATCTCCAACTGGAGTTACAAGGAAGATAAAGGTTTTGGCATTTATCAATTTTTAGGATTTTTGTGTAACAGAACTTGAGGAGATAACACTATAGCCAAGGTAAGGAACGAAGGAAGAAAACTTAGGCATAACAAGCGGCAGCAGAAAACATCCAGTACCCTTTCTCTCAAAGAGGGTACCTCCAACTAAGCACCAACACCCTCTCTCAAGGGTAGGGGACTTGGGTTGGAGTGGAAAGATAACCGAAGCAACTCCGACCCTAGGTACTCTCGTACTCCCTGATCGGACCAAACATTAGAGTCACAACATCTCTCTCGAGGGAGTTGAAACGGGAAACATGATATGATAGCTAGTCAAAACATGATCCAAGCATACAAGCTAGAGTTCGAATGCTAAAAAGAAATCATCCAACAAAAAGGGACCAAACATAGAGCAATAGATATTAAAACTCCATTAATTCCATTAGCATGAGCATTGTATAAAAGGTTTAGTTACATTGCGTAAATAAAGAAAGTAAATGACTGTAAAAAGGGAAGATAGGTATTGCCTCCTTGATATAGGAGGGTGATATACAGCAGTAGACCCCCTAAGATGTCTCCAACCTGATACCGGGTGGGAGCTCTGCCCAATATGCCCGTGTCGGGCAGTCATCCCTCTCGGGCGACATGTCGTGACAGGTAGGCATATCGCTCAAGGCTACCTACCCAATATGGCAGTGTGAGGCAGTCAGCCCTCTCGGGCGACATGCCGTGACGGGCAAACATATAAGGTTCAGTATCATGTCGGGTTGGGGTTACTTAGGTTCTCGGGATCTATGTATTGGGTGTAGTGGGTGAGCCGTCTCAGACATGAGCCTATCTAGGGACCCGACACATCGGGTGGCCTCCTTGGTCGATATCGGGCTGTTGCGGCTACCGGGATGGATTCTAAGTGAACCACTCCCACCCCTCTCGGGTTGGGGAAGTGCTCACCTAGTATCGCCCGGCATGCCTCGGGGACGTGACACACTAGCTCCAGATGCTTTTCAAAGTTAGCCTTCATGAGATTCCAACCCGTCCCATCGGGGTCCTGTAGCTACTATTTATAGGCATCAGTTGGAAGGAGTTGCGGATCTCCGGGCACCACGTGTCCTCCATCGGCTCCATTAGCGCGGCTTCGGGGATGATCGACATGTGTGTCGCCCGGCGTAGCCCGGCTATCGCGTGTCAGGTTATGAAGGTATCGGGCGCGACGGGTGACTGCTTCCGGTGGGTGGCTCGTATCGCGCGACATGCCATAATGGATTGATTAGTCATGGCAGGCAGAGGCCTCTCTATCAGGTAAATGGCGTATCGCCCGTCAGTGACTGCACCGCGTGACACGCCTGTGTCGGGTTGTACCCATATCAGGCAGCGTCCGCGACGGGTAGTGGACGTGTCGTGCGGCTAGCAAAAGGGCCGATTCTTTGTAAGTGGGCCGGGACGGGCCGTTTTGCTAATTTTGAGTGAAAAAGTAAGGAAAATTCTGTAAAATATGATAAAAATGAGTTAAGAGCGTAGTGTGGCTTATTTATTCAATAACATGATAAAATGGAGAAGAAAACAGTTTAAAAAGGCAGTTTTGACAACAAAATATGGGCCATAAATACCACAAAAATGGGTGTTATCAGTCGAGTTTCAATACACAGAACTCGATCAGCATCCTACACTAGCAAAACCAATTTTAAGCGATTGTCGAGTTTCATCTAGGATAAACTCATCCAATGCTTAAAATTTGCTTTGTCATATAGTGTAATTGCTCAATATACCTTAATTAAAACTCGACCAAATGCAATATACGGAGAATGCAAAAAAGGTGATTCTACCATTGGAGTGTTATAAAGCTTGAAATTATATATGATGCAACACCCCCAAATGGCTAAAAACATTCCTTAATGCTCCTAGCCTCCAGTGGACGCCCACAATTATAAATAGGACCTCTTGGAGTTCATTCCAAGGTTTCTCCTTCATGCTATTCAAGCTCCTAGCTATAGCTGAGTGCATCCAACACACTTGAGCCCCTTTGTCTTTTTTGTTTGCAAATCAAAACGTCCATATGAGTAAGATAGGTTATATGTGAGAGAAATAATCCATTTTATACCTACAAAGCTCTCAAATATTCTCTTTCTACAACCCCTTTCTTCAAGTGCAAGTTGGTGAAAGCTTCTCTAAGTTGAAGGAGAAGGTGCAAGCTTCTTCAAGGTGTAGAAGAAGGTGGAAAAGATTTTTCAAGATGAAGGAGAACGTCAATGCTGAAGATCCAGGAGTAGAAGTGGGTAAATCCTTCTAGCAAAAAGACTTAGAGTAAGAAATAAATATCCTTGGTAAAGGTGTCCATTTACTTGCAAGAGTGGGTAAGACCTTGTAGAGGTAGAAGACTCTAGCTCACCGGATAAGTAACTCCTTTGTTGGTTATTGGATCAAAGTGAAGGTTGGGTATCCTTGACCCGGAAAAGGAAGGTCATATTGTATGTCTTATAATGGAATATAAGTATACACTGGTTTTAAAATACTAGAGCTTGACATCTCTAGGTAGTGGACTGACTTTCTCCTAGTGTGGGGATCACAACCACTCTACATAGCATGATCATTGTGATTTTTCAATCTCTCTCATCCTTGCTAGTATGATTACTTGCACTACAAATTCAATATTTGCAATCTCATATCTTGTAGTAACTTGAAGGTCTATATAATTTAGTGTAAGTTCTTTTAGCTCTATTCACCTCCGCCTCTAGAACTCATTGATCCAACAAGTGGTATCAAAGTCACGGTCTTCTCCAAAATACTCTCCCATGAGACGAAAAGATGGGAGAAAACCTACTTGGGTCTCTCAACTTGAATGGTGGTTTCTCTATGAGACCCCCAATCTTCTACGACACAAACTTCCTATATTGGAAGAGATGGATGCAGATCTACCTTCAATGTATGACCTACAACATGTGGAAAGTATTCATCCTTCCCTATAAGGAGTCAGGTGGTGATGTAGCTATTTGGGATGAAGCTACACTCAAGTAGGCACAGCTCAATGCACTATAAGAATCATATATTCTACCCTCACTCCCTCTGAGTTCAATTGGACTTCCTCTTGGGACACATCCCATGAGATATGGAACAAGTTGTGTATCATCTATGAAGGCACAAAGCAAGTCAAGTAGTCTAATATCTACATGATCAAAGGTCTCCTTGAAAACTTCAAGATGTGTAAGAAGGAGAAAGTGGTTGAGATGTACACAAGGCTCAACACCATCATTAATGGACTTGCTTCTTTGGGCCACACCATGGATAGAGGGACCATCAACTCTAAGATTCCGATGTCTCTTCCCAAAAGATAAAAATCCAAGGTGACATCCATTTAAGAAGTTAGAAGCCTTGGTGACATGGCCACCGAGGAGGTCATTCGCAACCTTCAAGCTCATGAGCCGAGACTTGACAAGCAAGAGGAAGATGAAAAGCAAGAAGAGAAGGAATCAAAGAAGATCAAAGATAATGAATTCAAAGCTCAAGTGAAGGCAATGATTCTCAAACAACAACTTACTTGCCGGTCCTCTCCTTCTTCCTCAAGTACCCCTAGTGACCATGAAGCAAACTACTCAAATGGGAAGCACTTCAAAGAAAAGCCATCCTCCTCCTCTACTCCAAGGTGCTATGAATGTAGACAAAAGGGACACTACAAGAATGAGTGGCCCAAGGCCAAGAAGTCCTACCACAAGAGCAACTTCAAGAAAAGGGAGGACTACAAGAAGGGTGACAAGTACATGAAGAAGGACAAGAAGGAAAGAAGAAGAAAGGATGCAACCCATACTGTATGGGAAGAGTCTTCTTCAAGTGATTCCAGCTACAATGAGGGAGAATGTCATCTTGCACTCATGGCCTCTACTAGTGAAGACATTGGTGAGGTAACTGAGGTAAGTGGGGTGAGCTTGCATGAGTTATATAAAGAAACTCTAATTGGTATGCTTAATGTTATCCACTCTTCTTATTCTGAATGCAAATCTAAGAAGAAGAGATTAGAGAAGATCATAAGTGATTTGTATCCTAATATTGATATTCTTGATCAAAGTGAAAATTTACATGTTGATAGTGTTGATTCTTTTCAAGGTCACTTTCTTGATCTTGAGATTTAATACAATGGAGTTGAAGTAGAGAATGATATCTACCTTAAGAACATCCTTAGTCTTAAGGAGGAAAACCAAGCCCAACTTGATGAGCTTGTTTTACTTAGAACTGAAAGTGATGATCTTAAACATGCTTGTGATGCTATTCAGACGAGAATAGGATTTATCTTGATGAGCTTATCTTGCTTAGAACTGAAAATGCTAGATTGCTTGCTCAAATTAATGATCTTTCTTCTAGACCTCTATTGCCTAGTAATGAGGTAACTACCATTACTCTTGAGAGAGATTCTTATCATAATAAAGCCCTCTATTTGGCGGCTGACTTACTTAATGTATAAGATGATATTATTAGTTTACTTCTACTATCATTACTCTTAGTGATGATAATCACAGCCTTATAGCTTCCTTGTAGAAATTCCTTCAAGGAAAAAGTCCCTCAATGAAGTACTAGATCGCTCTACCAAACATAGTGGTAAAAGTGGTTTGGGATATGAGGGAGCTCCAAAGAGAAAGGGCAAGGGTAACAAAAAGAGCAAGGGACCTCTTATTTTCCATGGAGAGTCATCTAGATCTAAAAACCCTATGGTTTGTGTACATTACAAGAGTGATGACCATTACTCTACTTATTGTCCTTACATAGATTAGGGGATCAACCCAAAGATGAAACGCGTCCCCAAGTTAATACCAGATTCTAAGGTTTGAATTGGGCACCGACATATTCCTTTCTTGTCGGTAAAAGGAAATTAGATTGTTGATTGTGGTTTCTCAAAGCACTTGACAAGTGAAATTAGCCACTTCAACCAATTCACAAAGAAGAAAGATCAGTGACATTTAGTGACAACAACAAAGGTAAAGTGATAGATAAGGGCGACGTAGGTGATTCACTATGCATCAAGAGTGTTCTTCTTGTGGATGTCCTACATCACAATTTAATTAGTGTTAGTCAATTATGTGATAATGTCTATCTTGTTCTTTTTACCTCACTAGAATTCTTGCTTCTAGATTCCCTCTCCTACAATGTCATATATAAGGGAACTAGAAAGGGTAATCTCTATGTTATTGTTCTCGACTCTATTAAGCCTATTGTTTGTATATGCCTTGTTGTTAATTCGAATGATATCTCTTTGTGGCATTGTAGGCTTGGTCATGTAAATATGCATCAGTTGAAGAACTTGAACAAAAAGGAATTAGTCAAGGGATTTTCTAAATTGGATTTTGAGAAGGATGAGGAATGCCAACCTTGTACCCAAGGAAAGCAAAGCAAACCCTCCTTTAAATCCAAAGGAGTTCTTAGTACCAAGAGAGCTCTTGAACTTCTTCATATTGATCTATTTGGACCAATGACAACTCAAACACTTCGTGGTAGAAAGTATTGCCTTGTGATTGTCAATGAATCTTCTCGCTATACTTGGACCTTCTTTTTTGTTTCAAAAAGTGATACTATCAATGTTTTCTCAACGTTTTGCAAACATATTGAAAATGAAGCTTCTTGTGGGGTCGTCTCTATTTGTAGTGATCATGGGGAGAATTTGAAAATGACTTATTTGAATGTTGTTGTGAGGAATCCATGTATGCACATAACTTTTCTTCACTTCGAACATCTCAACAAATGGGGTTGTGGAGAGAAAGAATAGATCGCTATAGGAAATGGCTAGGACTATGCTTCTAGAGTATGACACTCCAAAGAAGTTTTGGGTCAAAGCTGTTAGCACTTCGTGTTTAGTGAAAAATGGGTTTTCACTCATCCATATTTATAAAAAACCTCATATGAGTTATGGCGTGGTAGAAAACCTTCCATAAATTACTTTCATACTTTCAGTTGTCCTTGTTTTGTTTTGAACACCAAGGATTCCCTTGACAAATTTGATGTGAAATCTTACAAGGCTTTCTTTCTTGGCTATAGCACTACTAGTAGAGCTCATAGAGTGTTTAAAATTGAATTGTCTAAAGTTTAAGAATCTATCAATGTTAATTTTTTTGAAACTAACCCCTCCATTTTCAAGAATATTGTCAATGATGATGTTGTAGATAAGGTGATCCCTCACTTAAAATATCTCAACATTGTTGATAAAAGAAAAGAGGATGTCGTTGATGAAGAAGAGAAAGAATAAGAAAAGAAGGATCCAACTCCTCGCTTTGCAAAGCATCATCCAAAAAACTAATCATAGGTAATCCTTTTGACATTATGAAGACGCGGGCTGTCTTAAAAAAAAGAACGATCCGACAATGCTTTCATGTCACAATTTGAGCTGAAGAATGTCAAAGAAGCTCTTATGGATGATGAATGGATCCTATCCATGCAAGAAGAGTTAGAGCAGTTCGACAAGAACAAGATGTGGACCCTAGTGCCAAGA
This sequence comes from Alisma plantago-aquatica, assembly GCA_963693085.1. Lineage (NCBI taxonomy): Eukaryota > Viridiplantae > Streptophyta > Magnoliopsida > Alismatales > Alismataceae > Alisma > Alisma plantago-aquatica. Next base: position 1,498,955,919 of record OY856411.1, on the reverse strand, counting down.
CCAAATAATAGAAAGATCATTGGCACCAAGTAGGTCTACCTCAACAAGCTTGATGAAAGTGGGAAAGTGGTAAGGAGCAAAGCAAGGTTAGTAGCTCAAGTTTACAACTAACATGAAGGTATTTATTTTAATGAAAATTATGAACATGTTTCTAGTCATGAATCTATTAGAATGCTACTTGCTTTTACTAGTTACAAGAATTTCTCGCTTTATCAAATGGATGTTAGGAGTGCATTTTTGAATGGTACAATTGAGGAGGAAGTCTATGTGGCTCAATGTTACGACCCCACCTCCCGATAAACCCCCAATTAAGGGAGACCAAGAGGTTGAGCCGCATCCATTAATCCTGGATCAAAGGTTCGACATATAACCATAAACAATTATCAAATTCTAACGGACTATACTGAAAATGGTAATAAAATTTTTATTTACATACCTTTTGAAAACTTGGATCTCTAAACTTTTATCCACACCGATACTAACCTATCTAATACTCCTTTGCACTTTAATTCTCTTTTCGTATCACATGTGCCACTTTACTGTTTGTTCTTTTCATTGTACCTAAAACGCCGACAAACAAAACATCGGTCAGACGAAGCTGGTATGTGGGGGAAACAGATAATCGTGCAACTATGATAACCATGTAATAATTCAATTAATCATTTAACAACCAAGATTACGTTTTAAGCCAAACTACTCAATCCATCTTTTCACAACTCTGTGTTGTCCCTTTAGGACTTACATGGTACCTCTATAAGGTGACTTGATGGACCTGCCCTCTAGGCAGCCAAAGTCATTCATGACCCTACCCTCTAGGTAGTTAAAGTCATTCATGACCCTACCCTCTAGGTAGTCAAAGTCATTCATGACCTGATGTACCTACCCTCTAGGTAGTCTTTTATCAGGTCTGCCATTACGACACAGAGGGAATCAAGGATTGAGCTAGATGGCATATACATTAAGTGATAGTCATAGTCACTTTATACTTTGCATGGCAGAAATAAACATCCAAACTGTTTAGTTGCATTCAATGCGATTAAACATTCAGAAAACGTCGGGAAACCTAAACGGTTAACCATAAGTAACCACATACCTTATTCCTTGCAGAAACCATGCCAAACATCATAGACTTTATGAGTGCATCCAAACATCCAAGTAACCAAGCATATAATCAACAATATCTGAAACATGTATACTACATATGTGTCACCATGTATTCACATTACATTACTCAGATCTAGATGTGCTCCTAAACTAGGGTTTAGGGTTATTTCTTGTTTGGACTAAGGATTAGGGCTACGAACCCTAATTCCATCATATTATGATTTATAAGATTACAATCTCACTTTTGCATACTAGGTTAAACCCTAATTATCTTCTTAAGCATATTAGACTACTCATTACATCTAATACACATTATCAACATTAAGATCTTTGGTACTCAATTTATCTTCGAATCGTCATAATTCTATTTTATTCGTCGATTTGTACAATTAAAACCATTAGAATTCATATCAACATAAATTAGGGTTTCTAATCCCATTAAGGCATATTCATGTACATAGAACCCTAAATTAAACCAACTATATAAAAAGATCATCTTTTAAAAACCTATTTTCACTTTTATGAACAACAGGTTAATATCATATTGAATTATCCATCTATCATCAAATCTAAGGGTTTTTTTCATTAATTAAATCATTAAAGATTATAACTTTATGTACTTTTCACATTTCAAGCATATTTATGCACATAATCTCTAAATTAGATTAATCACGTGAAAAGATCTTCCTTTTTGAACATAATGTACCATACTACATATAACAGGTTAATATAAACTCTAATGACCCATTAAACCCTATTGAACACATTAATCATATCAACATAGGGTTTCTTAATCATTAAAGATGACGATTTACACTATATTTCGAACTATGATCAGATTCAGGTTATGAAACTATTTTTATTGTATTCCTCTCGTTCTCCTGATCAATTTTCATATATTATTCGTATTGATTCGAGCTACGGTTTATGAGTTATGAATTTTGCAATAAAAACACTTACTTGGCCAATAGCATGCTGACACGTCAGCATGGCTAAGCAACGCGCCCCCTTTGGGAATTATAACCCAATTACTATTCTGCCCTCCGTTAAGTTGACGAATCTTCAGCCCGCGGAGGGGCATTTCCGTCCAAAGCCGACCCTCCCTATCTTCAACCTCGGGCAGCAGTAGGCTGCCGCCCTAGCGGTCGTGGGAGCGAGTCTCCTCCCTCTTCCTGACCTCCTCGGCCATCGGGGAGGGTTCCATTGCCTCCGCCCAACCCTGGTGCACGCGAGGCTCCCTTGGGGGTGGCCGAAACGGCCGGAATCACGCTCTACAAACCCACGACTCTCTGCCATGCTTCTGCCGTGTTGCAGGCGGCCGCAGGTGTGTGGGTGAAGATCGGCGCTCCAGGCTGCTAGCCGAACATCTACGGGTCATCGGGGTACACGAGGCCTTCCTCCAGATGACTCCATATGTCCTCGTTGCTCTAGAGGAAACTCCACCCGTAGCTTAGGGTTTCGGATGTAAAAGATGAAGAAGAGATACATATAGCAGCAAGGACTCCCTCTGGACTCGATCCCAGAGTCTATACTTTATATAGGGTGAGATTTAGGTCGGCTATACACGAATATGGTGTCCCTTTCCAAGTAGGAAACTACTTCCTTCAAAGAGAAGGATATTCTCTCTCTCCCTTATTTCTTTGATAAACTTTCTTCTTGTGTTATTAGGATTTCGAAAATCCCTCTCATTATTCTCTTATTTACTTGCCCTTTATACAAAGGCACGAATTCTATTTTCATATAATAGGAAAATACTTTCCTTTTTATCAATATCACAAATTCATTAATAATTTATCTCATTATCTTTTTATTTTGCAAATATTCTATTTTCTCTTTCCACTTTGCAAATATCTCATTATTTTGGGTTCCTTGGACCTCAATAAAACCCAAGGCACACATTCCCACATTGGGAAACGTTGGTTTGCCTTTATCTTCTTTTAAAAAGCCAAATTCTCATACTATATCTATTTCTTATTAAAACACCTCCTTTTTTGAGGATTTCCCTTTATTTCTCTTTCATTTTCTTCATTGGCCCTTCTTTTATTATTAGAAACCTCATGGATACAAAATCTCACCAAGAAATCTCATTTATGCCTCTTTTCATTCATTTTCCACATTATATCATTATTTTCATTTTATTTCTTAATAAAGAAATACATAACTAATCTTTTCTTTTTCTATTTGATTTTCTTTGCAACTTTAGACTCCTTGGAACCCAAGGAATCCAAGAGGCACGAAATCCTCTTTGGATTTTCCTTCTAGAGGTTTCTACCTATTTCTTTCCTCATAAATTCAATTATTCCTTCACTAGTTGAATTTTCTTTGTTATTTCCTTGTTATTGGGCCCAATATCCAATAAAGCCCACAAATCAAACAACAAGGCTATTTTAAACGAAATCCAATTATTCAAAACAAATCACATCATTATTTGTTCAATTATCCTTAATATGATAAATTGAACCCAAAATTTGGGGTTATAACATCCTTCCCCTCTTATAGGAATTTTGTCCTCAAAATTCAAACAAGCAAACAAACAATTCAGGATAAAACTTCTCCATGTCCATCATTGGCCCCTATGTGGCTTTTCCATACTCATGGCATTTTCAAAGAACCTTTATCATCACATATACGTTTCTCTGAGTTCATTCATCCTGGCGTCTATAAACTACACAGGTGACTCAGGCCATTTCAGCCTCCCTTGGGGCTCACTAGGTTCATTGCTCAGCACATGGTCGGGGTACCTCACATAGTGCTCTAAATTGGACACATGGAAAACATCTCCCATTACTCTATCCTGAGGGGTAGGGTCAAACCTAACCTTCTCCACCCATCCATCTCTAATGGACCCATGTATCGGGGACTCGGCTCTCTTAGATATAACTTAGAGGGGTCGGATTTTCATGTCACATTTTCTCCCACAGTAACTTGTATGTCAGTCTACTTTGCATCTGCTCACAACTCTCATCGTCTCTAGGCTCCTTTCAGCCCTTGCACAACCAAAGTGACTTCATCTACACGCACTGGGGTCCCTTTTCTAGCCATCATGTGGTCCTTTTCTAACCATCATGTGGCCCTTTTCACCAACATCACCTTACTGAAGTGGTGACCGACACAACCTCCCTTACAGAGCTTAATATAAAACCCGATACTGGCTATGGTGGTCATTGTCATATCTTTCATAGGACAAGAACTGTCTCTAGATATCACCCTGAACGAGCACACATGCCCTCATCAGACCCTTTAGTCTGGATCATACTAACCATAGTTAGGGGTGATAAACTATACTATAATTGAGTTTTTCATATACCTACTTCCACCTTATGGAAGCGAACCTTTAGGTCAAACTCAAGAATCCTTTGAACTTGCTTCATGGTGTAATTGAACCATCTTTCTTATGGGTAGTTCAACTGGATCTGTCCCTTAATCGAACTCTTTCTTTCTTATGTCATCAAGGTAAGGCGATCTATCATAACCCATATTGTATCTCGACCTTCCTCGATCCAGGGAAGGCTTATCACAACATCCATTGAGCTCTCATTCCCTCTCAGGGATTCTTTTATCCTCCATATCGATACACTGTGTTACTGGGATTCGTCCTTTAATCCTGGCTTGCATGGCCATAAACCACATGCAACCTCATCTTAAGCATCTAACGTGCTATTGCCTTTTTCCATGGTGTATCATGATTTCCTGTATGTCATGATTCTTTCAAGATCGATTCCTTCGAAACCCCAAACCACTCTTGTCAGGGTTTCATCACCTTCTTTTCCAAAGAAGCGCACTTGAGTTTCTACCACCATCCTTTCATTGCATCAAGAACTAGGCTGGCTAACCAAACAACCCTTAACTTTTCAACGCATCTTGTTTCATCTGAGTGTTATCCAAACACCTCTCCTTTTCAAACTTAGGGTTAGCCAAACAAATTCTTCTAACTTCTAGTCAAACAAGTCTTAATCAGAGCATTCATTATCACTTCACATCCTTAGGTAACATTGCACTTCCATGTATTTTGCTTATCATGTCACCTTAAACTATATGTTCATCTTCATAAGAACACTCTCTGATTCTATCATCATGGTGATCAAACTCATCCTGGTATAACTTGTAAGTTCCACATAGATCATGATAAAAACATATTCATAAGGTGACTACCTCATTCCCTTTTATCATTCACTTTACCAAGGTAGGTTATCTTCTCTGTCCCCATATCTCGTGGCAACATTTCAACCTACATCATCATCCCTTATCCTTGGTGTATGGCATGCGTAATGTCCTATCTCTCGCTCCCATAACAAGAGGAAATAAGCATTTGGCTGCAGTCCAAATACAGAGTTCTTCCTATTCCAAGAGTAGAGATGGTACATCCCACCTTGCCAATACACTTTTACATCTAAGTTGAAACGTGCCACATATGTCTCTACATCACCGACATCATGTTATCAAGGTTACCTCCATGGAAAACTAGTCTTGAACCTACTGAGGTTTATATCCTTGGTCATCTCCTCTAGGTCTATAGGGTACCGACTAGTTTGGGGTCATCCCTCTTCCCTCATGCATCAAGAGAGTGCCCTACTCATCTGCCCTTTGGGTCCCATGAGTTTATGAAGGTGATCAGTCTCCTAACCCATGGCCCTCAGACAATGATAGCTGTTACCTCCCGACCCTATGGTCATGTGCAACTAGGGAATTAGGCAACTCCTACTTTCATCGGTCTTATCCCTACCTGACCCTAGGATAGACTTAGGATTCTCCATTATAGTACATGTTCACTTAGAATCTTACCCAAGTCTTCATCATCTCTCTTTCTGCATTTATGGGCTGGCTTTCATCCTTTCATCGGAAACATGGCAACCTGCCTACCTCGGTCAAGCCCCATACCAGTTACCTCCATGGTAACACATTCACATGCAATAGAGATGGATATCTATGGGTCTGTAGATTCAATCTTATACTATGTACTTCTCACTTAGCTTCTCAAGATCCTAAGAGACCTCTTTAGGTTACCTTAAACTAACCAAAACTGATATACACCCTACCAAAGGTGTCTCTCTCCCAGGATGGGAGGAAATCTATCTCTTGACAGCAAGGTCACAAAAGCTCTAAGGTCTAGGGTTTACATCCACATGAGCCTACTTAACCCTAGCAAGCTATTAAGGCATAAGTAGATCACCTACTAAACCATGCTTGGTCATACTTGTCCTTCTTTCCTCTATGTTGGATAAAGATAAAACTTTCCCCTTTATCATCAACCTAACTGTAAGGGGGTTCACCAAACATACCTTAAACTTAAGGTACTTCCCTTTTCCTTTATTCATGAGGCGTACCATGTTCGAAACTATAGAAACTTAATTCTCCTCATGAGCATTAGGTACACCACTTCCCCTCTTAGGCCTAGGAACCCTAGGTTCACTTTTAGGTGTCCAACTGCACGCTCTATCTCTGAACCATGAATCAAGCTTGCAAAAGGCATGACATGCACTTATTGTCATCCTTCAACTCGAGCAATACTTAGGGTTGGGTCCTCCTTAAGGACAACTAACAGGGTACAAGGCCTCATAGCCGGCTACCACACCTTTCTAGGTCTAAGGAACTCTTCTTCCTACCGTAGCCACATAGGCACCAGATGCTTCATCTTCTATCTCTCTAGGGTTTGGTCCCTCTAAAGGAAACCAAGATATCATCAACCTACAGGGATCGATCATGAAGCAACCACTATCATCCGTAGTTCAGGGTTTTAGGCTTCCAACCTTCTTGCTGGGTTTCCTACTCTCTCTAGGGCTAACCCTACATTCAACCTCACCATTATAGGTCCTCTCTTCCTGAAGGTTCATCCTCAAAAGCATGCTCTACATGGGCGAAGCCTAGGTTTGAACTTAGGGTTGCTCAAGATTATCCATAACCCTTTATGCTCTATCATAATTCCTTGTCCAGGGTTTCACCCTACTGTCAGCACTAAGACGTGCCCCATGTGCCAACTATACCCTACTAGCACAAGCCCATAGGGTTTCTAAGATCCTTTACTAACCTCATCATCTAAGGAGTTATCCTTTACTCTGACATGCACGATCCTTCCCAGGGTTGGGTTGCCCAAGGTGTTAGATCATCCATGGATCATATGGCCTCCCAAAGGCATGTCCCTTCAAACACCTGGTCCAACTCATCTCTCTCTAACCATCACTTAGGGTTAGGGTTAGAATCATCCTCATAGGATGTGCCAGGTCTCAACTAGCAATGGAGATCTCTATCTCCAAGACTAACTTATCCTCCTGACAAGAAGGTCTAGCCTCTGGTCTCTCCTGGGGACATGACATCTTATGTCATACGACCTAAGCATGTATCTATTATTTATTTTGCGCTTAATCTATTAAGCTTATGTCCATGACATCTTATTTACATGCCTTTCATTAATTTAGTGGAGGATTCCTTAAACCTTATTAACCTTACCCATACCTCAAGAGGGTGAGGAGAAGAAAGGAAACCCTAATCCTTTATGTCCTTATCAGAATTTTGTGATGAGAAGGGATGAATAAGATGAGAAGTCCTATAGGTATCTTATTTCGATTCATACCCTAAGACTTTGGCCAGGCGGTCACACGGGCCCGGGAGTCCTCGTATTCCGACTAGCGGTGCGGAGGAAAATCTTGCCAGCCCCCGGTCGTGATCCCTTTCTAGACACCTCCGTCTTTCGGATACTCCTCTAATAACTCCCTTGGGTTCTATGGAGTTTGTAAAATTTAATAATTATTAATGGTTAACTGGGGAACCCAAGCTCTGATACCAAATGTTACGACCCCACCTCCCGATAAACCCCCAATTAAGGGAGACCAAGAGGTTGAGCCGCATCCATTAATCCCGGATCAAAGGTTCGACATATAACCATAAACAATTATCAAATTCTAACAGACTATACTGAAAATGGTAATAAAATTTTTCTTTACATACCTTTTGAAAACTTGGATCTCTAAACTTTTATCCACACCGATACTAACCTATCTAATCCTCCTTTGCACTTTAATTCTCTTTTTGTATCACATGTGCCACTTTACTGTTTGTTCTTTTCATTGTACCTAAAACGCCGACAAACAAAACGTCGGTCAGCCGAAGCTGGTATGTGGGGGAAACAGATAATCGTGCAACTATGATAACCATGTAATAATTCAATTAATCATTTAACAACCAAGATTACGTTTTAAGCCAAACTACTCAATCCATCTTTTCACAACTCTGTGTTGTCCCTTTAGGACTTACATGGTACCTCTATAAGGTGACTTGATGGACCTGCCCTCTAGGCAGCCAAAGTCATTCATGACCCTACCCTCTAGGCAGTTAAAGTCATTCATGACCCTACCCTCTAGGTAGTCAAAGTCATTCATGACCTGATGTACCTACCCTCTAGGTAGTCTTTTATCAGGTCCGCCATTACGACACAGAGGGAATCAAGGATTGAGCTAGATGGCATATACATTAAGTGATAGTCATAGTCACTTTATACTTTGCATGGCAGAAATAAACATCCAAACTGTTTAGTTGCATTCAATGCGATTAAACATTCGGAAAACGTCTGGAAACCTAAACGGTTAACCATAAGTAACCACATACCTTATTCCTTGCAGAAACCATGCCAAACATCATAGACTTTATGAGTGCATCCAAACATCCAAGTAACCAAGCATATAATCAACAATATCTGAAACATGTATACTACATATGTGTCACCATGTATTCACATTACATTACTCAGATCTAGATGTGCTCCTAAACTAGGGTTTAGGGTTATTTCTTGTTTGGACTAAGGATTAGGGCTACGAACCCTAATTCCATCATATTATGATTTATAAGATTACAATCTCACTTTTGCATACTAGGTTAAACCCTAATTATCTTCTTAAGCATATTAGACTACTCATTACATCTAATACACATTATCAACATTAAGATCTTTGGTACTCAATTTATCTTCGAATCGTCATAATTCTATTTTATTCGTCGATTTGTACAATTAAAACCATTAGAATTCATATCAACATAAATTAGGGTTTCTAATCCCATTAAGGCATATTCATGTACATAGAACCCTAAATTAAACCAACTATATAAAAAGATCATCTTTTAAAAACCTATTTTCACTTTTATGAACAACAGGTTAATATCATATTGAATTATCCATCTATCATCAAATCTAAGGGTTTTTTTTCATTAATTAAATCATTAAAGATTATAACTTTATGTACTTTTCACATTTCAAGCATATTTATGCACATAATCTCTAAATTAGATTAATCACGTGAGAAGATCTTCCTTTTTGAACATAATGTACCATACTACATATAACAGGTTAATATAAACTCTAATGACCCATTAAACCCTATTGAACACATTAATCATATCAACATAGGGTTTCTTAATCATTAAAGATGACGATTTACACTATATTTCGAACTATGATCAGATTCAGGTTATGAAACTATTTTTATTGTATTCCTCTCATTCTCCTGATCAATTTTCATATATTATTCGTATTGATTCGAGCTACGGTTTATGAGTTATGAATTTTGCAATAAAAACACTTACTTGGCCAATAGCATGCTGACACGTCAGCATGGCTATGCAACGCGCCCCCTTTGGGAATTATAACCCAATTACGATTCTGCCCTCCGTTAAGTTGACGAATCTTCAGCCCGCGGAGGGGCATTTCCATCCATAGCCGACCCTCCCTTTCTTCAACCTCGGGCAGCAGCAGGCTGCCGCCCTAGCGGCCGTGGGAGCGAGTCTCCTCCCTCTTCCTGACCTCCTCGGCCACCGGGGAGGGTTCCATTGCCTCCGCCCAACCCTGGCGCACGCGAGGCTCCCTTGGGGGTGGCCGAAACGGCCAGAATCACGCTCTACAAACCCGCGACTCTCTGCCATGCTTCTGCCGTGTTGCAGGCGGCCGCAGGTGTGTGGGTGAAGATCGGCGCTCCAGGCTGCTAGCCGAACATCTACGGGTCATCGGGGTACACGAGGCCTTCCTCCAGATGACTCCATATGTCCTCGTTGCTCTAGAGGAAACTCCACCCGTAGCTTAGGGTTTCGGATGTAAAAGATGAAGAAGAGATACATATAGCAGCAAGGACTCCCTCTGGACTCGATCCCAGAGTCTATACTTTATATAGGGTGAGATTTAGGTCGGCTATACACGAATATGGTGTCCCTTTCCAAGTAGGAAACTACTTCCTTCAAAGAGAAGGATATTCTCTCTCTCTCCCTTATTTCTTTGATAAACTTTCTTCTTGTGTTATTAGGATTTCGAAAATCCCTCTCATTATTCTCTTATTTACTTGCCCTTTATACAAAGGCACGAATTCTATTTTCATATAATAGGAAAATACTTTCCTTTTTATCAATATCACAAATTCATTAATAATTTATCTCATTATCTTTTTATTTTGCAAATATGCTATTTTCTCTTTCCACTTTGCAAATATCTCATTATTTTGGGTTCCTTGGACCTCAATAAAACCCAAGGCACACATTCCCACATTGGGAAACGTTGGTTTGCCTTTATCTTCTTTTAAAAAGCCAAATTCTCATACTATATCTATTTCTTATTAAAACACCTCCTTTTTTGAGGATTTCCCTTTATTTCTCTTTCATTTTCCTCATTGGCCCTTCTTTTATTATTAGAAACCTCATGGATACAAAATCTCACCAAGAAATCTCATTTATGCCTCTTTTCATTCATTTTCCACATTATATCATTATTTTCATTTTATTTCTTAATAAAGAAATACATAACTAATCTTTTCTTTTTCTATTTGATTTTCTTTGCAACTTTAGACTCCTTGGAACCCAAGGAATCCAAGAGGCATGAAATCCTCTTTGGATTTGCCTTCTAGAGGTTTCTACCTATTTCTTTCCTCATAAATTCAATTATTCCTTCACTAGTTGAATTTTCTTTGTTATTTCCTTGTTATTGGGCCCAATATCCAATAAAGCCCACAAATCAAACAACAAGGCTATTTTAAACGAAATCCAATTATTCAAAACAAATCACATCATTATTTGTTCAATTATCCTTAATATGAGAAATTGAACCCAAAATTTGGGGTTATAACATCCTTCCCCTCTTATAGGAATTTTGTCCTCAAAATTCAAACAAGCAAACAAACAATTCAGGATAAAACTTCTCCATGTCCATCATTGGCCCCTATGTGGCTTTGCCGTACTCATGGCATTTTCAAAGAACCTTTATCATCACATATACTTTTCTCTGAGTTCATTCATCCTGGCGTCTATAAACTACACAGGTGACTCAGGCCATTTCAGCCTCCCTTGGGGCTCACTAGGTTCATTGCTCAGCACATGGTCGGGGTACCTCACATAGTGCTCTAAATTGGACACATGGAAAACATCTCCCATTACTCTATCCTGAGGGGTAGGGTCAAACCTAACCTTCTCCACCCATCCATCTCTAATGGACCCATGTATCGGGGACTCGGCTCTCTTAGATATAACTTAGAGGGGTCGGATTTTCATGTCACATTTTCTCCCACAGTAACTTGTATGTCAGTCTACTTTGCATCTGCTCACAACTCTCATCGTCTCTAGGCTCCTTTCAGCCCTTGCGCAACCAAAGTGACTTCATCTACACGCACTGGGGTCCCTTTTCTAGCCATCATGTGGTCCTTTTCTAACCATCATGTGGCCCTTTTCACCAACATCACCTTACTGAAGTGGTGACCGACACAACCTCCCTTACAGAGCTTAATATAAAACCCGATACTGGCTATGGTGGTCATTGTCATATCTTTCATAGGACAAGAACTGTCTCTAGATATCACCCTGAACGAGCACACATGCCCTCATCAGACCCTTTAGTCTGGATCATACTAACCATAGTTAGGGGTGATAAACTATACTATTATTGAGTTTTTCATATACCTACTTCCACCTTATGGAAGCGAACCTTTAGGTCAAACTCAAGAATCCTTTGAACTTACTTCATGGTGTAATTGAACCATCTTTCTTATGGGTAGTTCAACTGGATCTGTCCCTTAATCGAACTCTTTCTTTCTTATGTTATCAAGGTAAGGCGATCTATCATAACCCATATTGTATCTCGACCTTCCTCGATCCAGGGAAGGCTTATCACAACATCCATTGAGCTCTCATTCCCTCTCAGGGATTCTTTTATCCTCCATATCGATACACTGTGTTACTGGGATTCGTCCTTTACTCCTGGCTTGCATGGCCATAAACCACATGCAACCTCATCTTAAGCATCTAACGTGCTATTGCCTTTTTCCATGGTGTATCATGATTTCCTGTATGTCATGATTCTTTCAAGATCGATTCCTTCGAAACCCCAAACCACTCTTGTCAGGGTTTCATCACCTTCTTTTCCAAAGAAGCGCACTTGAGTTTCTACCACCATCCTTTCATTGCATCAAGAACTAGGCTGGCTAACCAAACAACCCTTAACTTTTCAACGCATCTTGTTTCATCTGAGTGTTATCCAAACACCTCTCCTTTTCAAACTTAGGGTTAGCCAAACAAATTCTTCTAACTTCTAGTCAAACAAGTCTTAATCAGAGCATTCATTATCACTTCACATCCTTAGGTAACATTGCACTTCCATGTATTTTTCTTATCATGTCACCTTAAACTATATGTTCATCTTCATAAGAACACTCTCTGATTCTATCATCATGGTGATCAAACTCATCCTGGTATAACTTGTAAGTTCCACATAGATCATGATAAAAACATATTCATAAGGTGACTACCTCATTCCCTTTTATCATTCACTTTACCAAGGTAGGTTATCTTCTCTGTCCCCATATCTCGTGGCAACATTTCAACCTACATCATCATCCCTTATCCTTGGTGTATGGCATGCGTAATGTCCTATCTCTCGCTCCCATAACAAGAGGAAATAAGCATTTGGCTGCAGTCCAAATACAGAGTTCTTCCTGTTCCAAGAGTAGAGATGGTACATCCCACCTTGCCAATACACTTTTACATCTAAGTTGAAACGTGCCACATATGTCTCTACATCACCGACATCATGTTATCAAGGTTACCTCCATGGAAAACTAGTCTTGAACCTACTGAGGTTTATATCCTTGGTCATCTCCTCTAGGTCTATAGGGTACCGACTAGTTTGGGGTCATCCCTCTTCCCTCATGCATCAAGAGAGTGCCCTACTCATCTGCCCTTTGGGTCCTATGAGTTTATGAAGGTGATCAGTCTCCTAACCAATGGCCCTCAGACAATGATAGCTGTTACCTCCCGACCCTATGGTCATGTGCAACTAGGGAATTAGGCAGCTCCTACTTTCATCGGTCTTATCCCTACCTGACCCTAGGATAGACTTAGGATTCTCCATTATAGTACATGTTCACTTAGAATCTTACCCAAGTCTTCATCATCTCTCTTTCTGCATTTATGGGCTGGCTTTCATCCTTTCATCGGAAACATGGCAACCTGCCTACCTCGGTCAAGCCCCATACCAGTTACCTCCATGGTAACACATTCACATGCAATAGAGATGGATATCTATGGGTCTGTAGATTCAATCTTATACTATGTACTTCTCACTTAGCTTCTCAAGATCCTAAGAGACCTCTTTAGGTTACCTTAAACTAACCAAAACTGATATACACCCTACCAAAGGTGTCTCTCTCCCAGGATGGGAGGAAATCTATCTCTTGACAGCAAGGTCACAAAAGCTCTAAGGTCTAGGGTTTACATCCACATGAGCCTACTTAACCCTAGCAAGCTATTAAGGCATAAGTAGATCACCTACTAAACCATGCTTGGTCATACTTGTCCTTCTTTCCTCGATGTTGGATCAAGATAAAACTTTCCCCTTTATCATCAACCTAACTGTAAGGGGGTTCACCAAACATACCTTAAACTTAAGGGACTTCCCTTTTCCTTTATTCATGAGGCGTACCATGTTTGAAACTATAGAAACTTAATTCTCCTCATGAGCATTAGGTACACCACTTCCCCTCTTAGGCCTAGGAACCCTAGGTTCACTTTTAGGTGTCCAACTGCACGCTCTATCTCTGAACCATGAATCAAGCTTGCAAAAGGCATGACATGCACTTATTGTCATCCTTCAACTCGAGCAATACTTAGGGTTGGGTCCTCCTTAAGGACAACTAACAGGGTACAAGGCCTCATAGCCGGCTACCACACCTTTCTAGGTCTAAGGAACTCTTCTTCCTACCATAGCCACATAGGCACCAGATGCTTCATCTTCTATCTCTCTAGGGTTTGGTCCCTCTAAAGGAAACCAAGATATCTTCAACCTGCAGGGATCGATCATGAAGCAACCACTATCATCCGTAGTTCAGGGTTTTAGGCTTCCAACCTTCTTGCTGGGTTTCCTACTCTCTCTAGGGCTAACCCTACATTCAACCTCACCATTAGAGGTCCTCTCTTCCTGAAGGTTCATCCTCAAAAGCATGCTCTACATGGGCGAAGCCTAGGTTTGAACTTAGGGTTGCTCAAGATTATCCATAACCCTTTATGCTCTATCATAATTCCTTGTCCAGGGTTTCACCCTACTGTCAGCACTAAGACGTGCCCCATGTGCCAACTATACCCTACTAGCACAAGCCCATAGGGTTTCTAAGATCCTTTACTAACCTCATCATCTAAGGAGTTATCCTTTACTCTGACATGCACGATCCTTCCCAGGGTTGGGTTGCCCAAGGTGTTAGATCATCCATGGATCATATGGCCTCCCAAAGGCATGTCCCTTCAAACACCTGGTCCAACTCATCTCTCTCTAACCATCACTTAGGGTTAGGGTTAGCATCATCCTCATAGGATGTGCCAGGTCTCAACTAGCAATGGAGATCTCTATCTCCAAGACTAACTTATCCTCCTGACAAGAAGGTCTAGCCTCTGGTCTCTCCTGGGGACATGACATCTTATGTCATACGACCTAAGCATGTATCTATTATTTATTTTGCGCTTAATCTATTAAGCTTATGTCCATGACATCTTATTTACATGCCTTTCATTAATTTAGTGGAGGATTCCTTAAACCTTATTAACCTTACCCATACCTCAAGAGGGTGAGGAGAAGAAAGGAAACCCTAATCCTTTATGTCCTTATCAGAATTTTGTGATGAGAAGGGATGAATAAGATGAGAAGTCCTAAAGGTATCTAATTTCGATTCATACCCTAAGACTTTGGCCAGGCGGTCACACGGGCCCGGGAGTCCTCGTATTCTGACTAGCGGTGCGAAGGAAAATCTTGCCAGCCCCCGGTCGTGATCCCTTTCTAGACACCTCCGTCTTTCGGATACTCCTCTAATAACTCCCTTGGGTTCTATGGAGTTTGTAAAATTTAATAATTATTAATGGTTAACTGGGGAACCCAAGCTCTGATACCAAATGTTACGACCCCACCTCCCGATAAACCCCCAATTAAGGGAGACCAAGAGGTTGAGCCGCATCCATTAATCCCGGATCAAAGGTTCAACATATAACCATAAACAATTATCAAATTCTAACAGACTATACTGAAAATGGTAATAAAATTTTTCTTTACATACCTTTTGAAAACTTGGATCTCTAAACTTTTATCCACACCGATACTAACCTATCTAATCCTCCTTTGCACTTTAATTCTCTTTTTGTATCACATGTGCCAATTTACTGTTTGTTCTTTTAATTGTACCTAAAACGTCGACAAACAAAACGTCGGTCAGCCGAAGCTGGTATGTGGGGGAAACAGATAATCGTGCAACTATGATAACCATGTAATAATTCAATTAATCATTTAACAACCAAGATTACGTTTTAAGCCAAACTACTCAATCCATCTTTTCACAACTCTGTGTTGTCCCTTTAGGACTTACATGGTACCTCTATAAGGTGACTTGATGGACCTGCCCTCTAGGCAGCCAAAGTCATTCATGACCCTACCCTCTAGGCAGT
Source organism: Alisma plantago-aquatica (assembly GCA_963693085.1). NCBI lineage: Eukaryota > Viridiplantae > Streptophyta > Magnoliopsida > Alismatales > Alismataceae > Alisma > Alisma plantago-aquatica. The sequence goes on along the minus strand of OY856411.1, from coordinate 1,498,939,875 downwards.
TAAAGTCATTCATGACCCTACCCTCTAGGTAGTCAAAGTCATTCATGACCTGATGTACCTACCCTCTAGGTAGTCTTTTATCAGGTCCGCCATTACGACACAGAGGGAATCAAGGATTGAGCTAGATGGCATATACATTAAGTGATAGTCATAGTCACTTTATACTTTGCATGGCAGAAATAAACATCCAAACTGTTTAGTTGCATTCAATGCGATTAAACATTCGGAAAACGTCGGGAAACCTAAACGGTTAACCATAAGTAACCACATACCTTATTCCTTGCAGAAACCATGCCAAACATCATAGACTTTATGAGTGCATCCAAACATCCAAGTAACCAAGCATATAATCAACAATATCTGAAACATGTATACTACATATGTGTCACCATGTATTCACATTACATTACTCAGATCTAGATGTGCTCCTAAACTAGGGTTTAGGGTTATTTCTTGTTTGGACTAAGGATTAGGGCTACGAACCCTAATTCCATCATATTATGATTTATAAGATTACAATCTCACTTTTGCATACTAGGTTAAACCCTAATTATCTTCTTAAGCATATTAGACTACTCATTACATCTAATACACATTATCAACATTAAGATCTTTGGTACTCAATTTATCTTCGAATCGTCATAATTCTATTTTATTCGTCGATTTGTACAATTAAAACCATTAGAATTCATATCAACATAAATTAGGGTTTCTAATCCCATTAAGGCATATTCATGTACATAGAACCCTAAATTAAACCAACTATATAAAAAGATCATCTTTTAAAAACCTATTTTCACTTTTATGAACAACAGGTTAATATCATATTGAATTATCCATCTATCATCAAATCTAAGGGTTTTTTTTCATTAATTAAATCATTAAAGATTATAACTTTATGTACTTTTCACATTTCAAGCATATTTATGCACATAATCTCTAAATTAGATTAATCACGTGAGAAGATCTTCCTTTTTGAACATAATGTACCATACTACATATAACAGGTTAATATAAACTCTAATGACCCATTAAACCCTATTGAACACATTAATCATATCAACATAGGGTTTCTTAATCATTAAAGATGACGATTTACACTATATTTCGAACTATGATCAGATTCAGGTTATGAAACTATTTTTATTGTATTCCTCTCGTTCTCCTGATCAATTTTCATATATTATTCGTATTGATTCGAGCTACGGTTTATGAGTTATGAATTTTGCAATAAAAACACTTACTTGGCCAATAGCATGCTGACACGTCAGCATGGCTATGCAACGCGCCCCCTTTGGGAATTATAACCCAATTACGATTCTGCCCTCCATTAAGTTGACGAATCTTCAGCCCGCGGAGGGGCATTTCCGTCCAAAGCCGACCCTCCCTTTCTTCAACCTCGGGCAGCAGCAGGCTGCCGCCCTAGCGGCCGTGGGAGCGAGTCTCCTCCCTCTTCCTGACCTCCTCGACCACCGGGGAGGGTTCCATTGCCTCCGCCCAACCCTGGCGCACGCGAGGCTCCCTTGGGGGTGGCCGAAACGGCCGGAATCACGCTCTACAAACCCGCGACTCTCTGCCATGCTTCTGCCTGTTGCAGGCGGCCGCAGGTGTGTGGGTGAAGATCGGCGCTCCAGGCTGCTAGCCGAACATCTACGGGTCATCGGGGTACACGAGGCCTTCCTCCAGATGACTCCATATGTCCTCGTTGCTCTAGAGGAAACTCCACCCGTAGCTTAGGGTTTCGGATGTAAAAGATGAAGAAGAGATACATATAGCAGCAAGGACTCCCTCTGGACTCGATCCCAGAGTCTATACTTTATATAGGGTGAGATTTAGGTCGGCTATACACGAATATGGTGTCCCTTTCCAAGTAGGAAACTACTTCCTTCAAAGAGAAGGATATTCTCTCTCTCTCCCTTATTTCTTTGATAAACTTTCTTCTTGTGTTATTAGGATTTCGAAAATCCCTCTCATTATTCTCTTATTTACTTGCCCTTTATACAAAGGCACGAATTCTATTTTCATATAATAGGAAAATACTTTCCTTTTTATCAATATCACAAATTCATTAATAATTTATCTCATTATCTTTTTATTTTGCAAATATGCTATTTTCTCTTTCCACTTTGCAAATATCTCATTATTTTGGGTTCCTTGGACCTCAATAAAACCCAAGGCACACATTCCCACATTGGGAAACGTTGGTTTGCCTCTATCTTCTTTTAAAAAGCCAAATTCTCATACTATATCTATTTCTTATTAAAACACCTCCTTTTTTTAGGATTTCCCTTTATTTCTCTTTCATTTTCCTCATTGGCCCTTCTTTTATTATTAGAAACCTCATGGATACAAAATCTCACCAAGAAATCTCATTTATGCCTCTTTTCATTCATTTTCCACATTATATCATTATTTTCATTTTATTTCTTAATAAAGAAATACATAACTAATCTTTTCTTTTTCTATTTGATTTTCTTTGCAACTTTAGACTCCTTGGAACCCAAGGAATCCAAGAGGCACGAAATCCTCTTTGGATTTGCCTTCTAGAGGTTTCTACCTATTTCTTTCCTCATAAATTCAATTATTCCTTCACTAGTTGAATTTTCTTTGTTATTTCCTTGTTATTGGGCCCAATATCCAATAAAGCCCACAAATCAAACAACAAGGCTATTTTAAACGAAATCCAATTATTCAAAACAAATCACATCATTATTTGTTCAATTATCCTTAATATGAGAATTTGAACCCAAAATTTGGGGTTATAACACTCAACCTCCCAGCTTTGAACATGATAAATTGTCTAACCATATTTATTTGTTGCAAAAAGCTCTATATGGACTCAAACAAGCCCCTATAGCTTGGTATGATAAACTAAAGAACTTTTTGTTAGACAATGGCTATATCATGGGTAAATTCGATTCTACTCTATTTCTAAAGCACACTTCTAGCAACATTTTGATCATTCAAATTTATGTTGATGATATTATCTTTGGTGGAACTAATCTTGATCTTTGCAAGGAGTTTAGTTCTCTTATGTAGAGTGAGTTTGAGTTGAGCATGATGGGGGAGCTTACTTTCTTCCTCAAATTCTAAATCAAACAAACCACATAAGGTAACTTCATCAACCAAGGTAGATACAAAAGTGAACTTCTTAAGCACGTTGGGATGGAGAAAACCAAGCCCATGGACACCCCCATGTTAGACACCACCAAGCTTGACAAAGATGAAGAAGGTGAGAAAGTGGATGAGAATCTCTATAGAGGCATTATTGGAAATTTATTATATTTAACTACTTCTAGACCTGACATAATGTTTAGTGTTGGCTTGTGTGCTCGATTTCAATCAAGTCCTAGGAAATCACATCTCATATCAGTTAAGAGGATCTTGAGGTATCTAGCCAAAACTCAAAATTTTGGATTATGTATCCCAAGTCAATGAACTTTACTCTTACTACCTATAGTGATGTTAATTATGTAGGTTGTTTGATTGATAGAAAGTGCACAAGTGGCACTTGCTTCTTCCTAGGATCGTGATTGGTTTCTTAAGTCTCTAAGAAACAAGGCACTATGGCTATTTGAACTACCGAGGCTGAATACATTGTAGTTGGAAGTTGTTGTGCCCAAATCCTATGAATGAAGCAAATGTTCCAAGACTTTAACATTCATTTTGATGCTTATCCTATCTATTGTGATAATACTACTATAGTTAATCTCTCTTATAATCCTATATTGCATAGCATAAAGAAACATATAGAGGTTCATCATCATTTCCTTCATGACCACATTGCCAAAAAGGCTATTTATATCACGCATGTGGACACGGAGAATAAGCTTGTGGACATTTTCATAAAACCTCTAGCTAGAAAGAAATTTATCTTTATTAGATCAAAATTGCTTATAGCTACTCTTGATGATGTTGACATGCCTTCTACCTAGTTGCTTCATACATATATATGTTCTTGCTCAGTTCTTGATCACCTAATGGTTGCTAAGAGCTAAATTTACCTAGTTGGATTGCCTTTTTCTGTTGTTTTTGACCATGTTTTGCAAACACATGTTTTATCACAAAATAGTGGCCAATGATGAGTGGAGTGAGCCCAAGTACGTTCAAAATGCATGAAAATATAGAGAAATAAATTTATATAGCACTCTAGAGGTTTAGAATCAAATTTTCTATGTTTTTGACAGGCTAACCAACCGGTCGAGTTTGACCTGATACAACTCCACCAATACCTGACTGAGGACTGATCTATGATGTAGGTTTGGTCGAGTTTCCTACACATAGAACTCAACCGATCACATGACTGGACGCACATTAAAAAGGGCAATCAGTCGACTTTTCTCCCTCTCAACTAGAGAAATTCAAATTATACCCGATCTCCAGTGCTCGTCCTTAAACTATCCTCTTCTTCACTCTTCCTACCCTCCAACCAACCCTCCTTGCCACTCCCAACTGTGACCTAGGTGGTTTGGTGACCTTCCTGTGGTGTTTTCCTTCTCATTTGATGGTCTTTTCATCTCCATCTGACATAGATGACCTCAAATTGTAGGAAACTATGTGCCCCAGCTGGAGCTCCATCATCCTCCTCTGCTCCTTGCCATGTCTCCTTTGATGGCACCTCTTTTATCTAAACTCAAGCTATGAATAGGTACAAGGAAGTCGTTCCCAGGAATCCCTTTCCTTTCTGGGCTTTGTTTGAACCTCACTTTTAACGAGTGAGGTAACTAAAGAGGTTGCTAGGGTGTTCAAAGCACATCGTCTTAGTTCTTTGAGTGTATAACATCCATGCTTAGCAAATTCCATGTCTAGCACAAAGTTTGTCAATGAGTTTTACACCAATCTCACATGGAACTACACCACCCATGTGCCGCCACATAATACCCAAGTCATCCTAACTTTGGTGATAGCCGGTACCAAGATAACCATATATAGGTATTCGTTGAATACCTATTTCTCTGGTGCTAATTTTATCGGTACATGGATGGCTTCTTATCCTTCCTACCATGACCTATTGGACCCTAAAGGTTTCTAAAAAATCTTTAACCCTATGCTTACCCTTCCAGATATCCATAAGTTTTTGAAGAATCCTGATGTCCCACACCAGAAGAAGTCCACCTTACTCTCCTCTTCCCTCGATATTAAGATATGAATGACCGCTTTAGTAGTCAATTGCAATATCCATACCAAGAGGAATCAAATGAAGATTGCAGAGAATACTGCAACAATCATGTATTGTCTATTAAACAATACCAGAGTCAAGTGGTCTCATTATATTCTTCATCATGTGACCTACTTCGATTTAGGGAAGAACACCACAGCTACCCATCTCCGTTATCCTAACATTATCATTGGTGTGTTTTCTCACCATGCTAAAAAATCTTTATTCCATGACCTTGGCTACAAAGCAAGTCGAAAAGGAGTTTGCATTAGTGAGACAACCATTAAAAAAAACCTTTACTCCTACCTCCTCCACCACACCTATTGCCTCTACCTCCACCCAACCCCCTCCTCCTCCTCCACCACCCCAACCTGATCGTGCCTCATTTTCTGTATCCAATGAAGTCCTCTCATGGGATATATGATACATCAATAGGCATACAACCTTCAGGTTCAGGACCACATCCACCAAGACCTCGTTCAAATCATGTCTCACATGAACCTATCCTACATCCATCCCTACCCACCCTACCAGGCATACACCAATGCTAACTATGCTTCTTATGCATATATTCAGTTCTACTCTGACCCACCACGTTCTACTTTAGCCATACCCCTACTGCTTTTGATGGTGGACCTGATATTGTTGCTCCTCATCTGAGCGATGCTCCTCAACTACTTTCTCTTCCACTTGAACCTACTTCTACTCTTCTTGCTGACTTTAATGGGGGTTTCTCAACCCAACTTTCCTGCAAGCACAATCCTTGCTTGCTTGTGGCTTGTCTTGGGCTGAGCAAAGTGCCAAGTGGCCCTCTGCTTTCCCCTTTGGATCTCCAGAGGATGAGGAGATGGCAGACCGGGATGCTGATGATGATGTCGAGGATGAGGATGTTGATGATGATGTCAAGGATGAGGATGTTGTTGTTGATGATGTTGATAGTTCTGATGATGGCTCCTCGGATGATGGTGATGGTGCTGAGGCTACACATGTTGCGACTACTTCACCCTCAGATGATGATGAGGACTATCAGCCAGAGGATGATGAAGTTGATGATGACCCCATTGATATAGATAGCCTAGCTATTTAGTTCTTGGTCTATAGCATGCTTATCTAAATATATTTTTGTAGACTTTTTATGCATTGAACATCTGGGCACTGTAACAGAGGTTTATTATTTTTTCCATCTCCTTATTTCTTGCTGGCTTGTATTTTTTGTATCTAGAAGACATTTAATATTATTATAATCTCATCATGTACCTTGACTTTGTTTTTGGTTATATCCTATGAGTTGTTGATATGTGTTACCATATTTTGGTTATGACTCCAGTATGTTTGTTCTCTCTATTTTGTCTCTGTTTGATGCTTGCTTTAGTGGTTGCATATATGGTTTGTGCCTGTGGCAAAGACCTATGTTTTATAGCTCTTCCACCCCCTGCCCTTTTGAAATGTCTAAGGGGGAGAGAATACGAGAGCTCATGTATTATAGGTGCCACAGGGGAGAATGAGCTCAACCATATTGAATTTTATTTCATATGTGATCCTTTTCTTGTCAATTATCTAAAATATCATGTGACTTGCTAAGAGGTCCATATAGTATATATATGTTCTCTGGTTGTATGTGGAAAGACTAACCTTACAGGTAAAAGTAAGCATAAATTGAGGGGGAGAAATTAACATTGTTCATTCATGTTTATCCTTGCAATTCACAAGGTAAATACTAAATTTTAATATCCTTTTTAATATGTTAAGGAATGGTTTGTCATCTTAAAAAAGAGAGAGAATGTTGACCTAAGTGTTATACATTGTCCATATTTTGATGATGACTTAACCATTCCATTCGTATGTATCTAATATGTCTATTTGAGATTGATTTGAGGTATTAGGTACATGAAAAGGATCGTTTCCATCAAGCTATAGATTGATCAAGTTCAAGTCAAAAGCAATGCAAATGTGATTTTGTGGAAAATATCCTAAAACTCTTAGGAAGATTTTTGTAATCATTTGTATTGATGATATGACCTGTAACTAAGATGAAGAAAAATCAGGGGCCCTAAATCAAACGTTTAATCACTCTAATGATATTTTTCAAAATACATCACAGAGTATTTTTCGGTCGAGTTTCTCCTATGACAAAACTTGACCAACACCCTTGATGCATTTTGAGAATGTTCAGGTTCGGTCGAGTTACAATACACAAAACTCGACAGACACCGTGCACTAACAAAACCAATTTTAAGTGATCGACCGAGTTTTATTCAGGATAAAATCGACCGATGCTTCAAATTTGGTTTGGCATATAGTGCAATCGGTCAAGTTACCTTTTTTAAAACTCGACTGAATGCACTATACAGAGAATGCAAAAAAAAGTAATTTTAACCATTGAAGTGTTGCAAAACTCAAAATCCGTTACAACACCCCAAGCGGTTAAAAAATGTTCCTCAGTTTTCCAGGCATCTAGTTGACGCTCCCAACTATAAATAAGACCTCTTGGAGTTCATTCTAAGGTTGTTCCTTCATGCTATTCAATCTCCTAGCCATAGTTGAGTGCATCCAGTCCACTTGAGCCCCTTTATCTCTCTTATTTGCAAATCAAAACGTCCATATGAGTGAGACAGGGGAGAGCAACTCTATTATAAACTTGTAAAGCTCTCAAACCTTTCCTTTCCCCACCGCCTTTCTTCAAGTGCAAGTTGGTGAAAGTTTCTCCAAGTTGAAAGAGAATGTACAAGCTTCTCCAAGTTGTGGAAGAAGGTGCAAATTTTTTTCTAAAGTGAAGGAGAATGCCAAAGATGAAGATGCGAAGTAGAAGTGGGTAAATCCTTCAAGGCAAAAGACTCAGTGCAAGAAGGGAATCTCCTCGGCGAAGGTGTCCAGCTACTTGCAAGAGTAGATAAGACCTTGCAGAGATAGAAGGTTCTAGATCACTAGATAAGTAAGTCCTTGGTTAGTTATTGACTCCCTTGTCCTCAAAGGGAAGGATGAGTAAAAAGATAAGTAAATAGCTTTTGCCCCGCCGGATACAATGATTCTGAACTGGAAGTTATTGAGATATTTCTGTCATATCTTTACCCACTTCTATCATTGTGACTTTAGATACAAGACATCTCCAAATAGTGGCCATGCAATATTATTATCCCGTTGTCAGACTTAAAAAAGAGGGATAAGGGGGCATAGGCTACGAACTCTGTCAAATTTAAAAGGCACCTCCCGCTCAATCATAAATTAACCACCATATTAAAACAATAACGTAAATGACTCGTCTTGCCTGATCGGATATTAAACCGAATTCACAGATTTTGTAGACGTATCATTGACGGCCTTCTTTTGTTGAGAGAATAATATGTTGTATTGAATTAGTGTTGTTGGTGTTGTCATGTTAGTGACATTCAGGTCGTGGTGACTTCACGACGACGTAGACAGCAGCAGCGCACGCGTGGGCGGTCGTGTGGGCTGCTGGAATCGGATCCAACCCCGAATGGAACATTTATAATAAGAGAAAGAAATAAAATAAACGAGAATCCGATGTTTATTAGGGTCCCACGCACTCAGTCACTACCATTTGGTTGGGATTCCACGTCATCCCGACGGTTCTGGCTCTGGGCCTGGAAGTCAACCTGCGCGTGGAAAGAAGAAGAACCGGAGGGACCCCGCCCGAGGAAGTAAGGTGGAAAATCAGGGTGAGTAAGAACCAGACGAAAGAGGCGTGTTCTCTCACGCATAAAGTTGAAAGAAAAAGAGAGAGTAAAAAACGCACCAACGTCGTCACGGGGAAAAGGAAGGCGGGATCCACCCAGGACTCTATCTAATCTATGATGCCTCATTCGGCCGCCGCCTCCTAAGCCCACGTGCGGGTGGGAAGGCAGGAAGGATAGTTCCACGTATAGATTGTCAAACGGGTGGGTACCAGACTGGGGCGAGTTTTCTTGGACTTAACGGCGGCATCCCGGCGTGGTGTGGTCGGTATTTTCACGGGTCTGGAAGGGGCGTTCTTTTTCCTGTTTGCGGGGGGGGGGGGTAGTGGGGTAAACTGGGGCTAATGAGTTAGGCAGGTCGCGGCGCCGACTAGCGAATGGTGGACTGCACCACTGATACTGATGGGTGTGGGGACTGGAATGGAAAGCAGGGGAGAGAGATGAAGACGGGTCCCCGATGGGCCAAGGCAGCCAGCGGGTGGTGATGATAGCACCACCACCAACCCGCCGTTATTGACCTCGTTTTTGTCCGGCCGGGCTGCTCAGTCGTCTCCTTCCTCTGTTAGAGAGAGAGAGAGAGAGAGAGAGAGAGAGAGAGAGAGAGAGCATCTGTTTGCTGTCCCGTTTCTGCAGCCACCACTGATACTGATGGGTGTGGGGACCGCCGTTATTGACCTCGTTTTTGTCCGGTCGGTCTGCTCAGTCGTCTCCTTCCTCTTTTAGAGAGAGAGAGAGAGAGAGGAAGCATCAGTTTGCTGTCCCGTTTCAGCAGCCACACGGTTGCACGCGTGCACCACTGCTCTCAAAGCCGTGTTCCGTGGGGCAGAAGGTTCCCGTGAACCCATCCACTCCCGCCCGCCTTATATAAATACCTTCCTTTCATCCCCATACCACAACTAGTCTTCTCTCACCCCCCCGTCCCCACTAACGATCCGCCCAAGTCCACCCACCAGCTGCTTCCGGCTCTCCTTCGCACTCACGAGCGCCTCGGACGGCCAGCGCTTCTGTTTTTCTACGCTTCTAGGATCGCTCTCCACCTCTCCTTGGCGGCGGAGGCCGGGTACTCATCCATCGTCAGAGCTGGAGGAGGAGGAGGACAAGCAAGTGGAGAGATGAGCACCAGGCCGCGAGATAACACCGTCGAGACCATCAACGCCGCAGCAACAGCCATAGCTGCCGCGGAAGCACGACATCAGCAGGACTCGTCGCCGGTAAGAACCCCCAATCCTTACTCTCTGCCGTCTGTAACCACCACCTGAAACAATATTAATATAATAACAATGACCCCTCAAGGAATTGAGTTTGTTATCTCAACTGGATGGTTTCTAACCATTTTTTTTCTTTTCTTTCCATTATATATTACGTATGTCCTATTAAAAAACAAACACAAATTCTTTATGGCCTTGCTTGCTGCAGTACGAATCATCCCTAAGCTTGAAGAGAGTAGGTTAATTTGCTTATAGAGACTAGATTATAAGGAAGCTTTATGATTGTTAGAAGTATAAGTCATATCTTATACGGGCCGGAGTCTATAAGCCCATATAGAGTTTAGTCAGGTCTAGTTAGGTTTGGTCTCTAGAATCATGTCCACCTCTTATAAAAAGGAGAGGGGTCTCTTTTATACTAGGAAGCACAGACACTTCCCTAGAGCAGCAGTGGCCGTCCTGGACACGTGTCGGACACAGACACGGTGGACACGGCTCAGAAGTGTCCACTTTTTTTAAAGCCCAGACACGGCGTGGACACAGCTTGGACACAGATTGGACACGCCATGGACACAACAAACTCAAACTAATTCCCTATATAAAAGAATTATTAATTATATATCTTCTCTCTCCCTCCTCTTATTCCAACACACTGCCATATGTCTCCTCCCCATCCTTTTCCTAATGATTATTACATATTTATCTATTATACACCATACTTATATATATAATACATCATTATGTAATGAGTATTCTACGAATTTGACATACAAATTCGTTATATTCATCATTCTTCATCCATACTTACTTGATTTCATATGGAAAATGTATTCTAGATTAATCTAGATTGATCATTTATTATCTCATAATGGAAACATACTAGTGCTTTCTTATAAAGTCTGCATATCGTAAGTGAATTTTGGATTTGATTTATATTTCTTTAAATCTCATTTAATTAGCTGCTTTATACATTTCGTAGACATATATTTGTATTAACTCCATGTTAGTGTATGCATATGTATATTCGTGTACATGTATATGTATACATATATATTTGTCTATATATGTATACAACTATATTTATACTTATACATATATGTATATATAATTATATATATGTATGTATATGTATATGTATGTGTGTATACCGTGTCCAATGCCGTGTCCATGTCCTATATTTTTTAAAATTGTTGTGTCCCATGTCCATGCTTCCTAGCTTTTATATCAAACACAGTGAATATATCATCTATTCATTATTTCCAACACAATATCAACATCTTCTTTCTAGGGACTAACCCTGGAGAGAAAGTAACGAGTCTCCGCTCGCGGGGGGGGGGGGGTCTGTCGTCATGGTTGCCTGCCTATAGGGCCATCTCCATCACCCTCTCTATAGAGTCATCTCTGTTGCCCTCTCTCTTTGAAGGGCCATCATCATGTCATCTTCATCGTAGATCCAGATGGGATAAGTATCGTCTTCTTCATCATCTTGCATCCCTGTGTATCCGTCTTTCGTCTTCCCTAAGCATGGAGTTTAAACGCTCTCTCCATCAAGATGAAGTCCAGATTCAAGCCGTCACCCTTCTTGCATCACCAAGATCAGTAACGTCATGGTGGTCTTTTCCGTGGTGGAAGTCATCTCCATCACCTGAATCGTCATCGCCATATTGGTGGAGTCATTTCCACTACCCAGATCGTCGTCGATAGCACTCGAATCATCATCTCCATACTGTTGGAAGTTATATCCATCACTCGGATCGTCGTCTTCATCATCCGAATCATCGTCTTCATCATTTGGATCATCATTTTTAACATTTGGATCGTCATCTCTCATTCTCCTCCTCCAGATCTACATCTAGGAGGCTTATTTCTATAAGAGGAGTCATCTGTGAAGTTAGGGTGAAATGTTTCTATCGTCTTCACTTGAAAATCTGCCGCGACAGCCAGCGGCGCGGGACATGGTGTGTACCAAAGTCAACACGTTATGTGTCTTCATCTAGTGCCGCATGGTTCTGTCCAGAACAAAAGTTACATGCCATGTCAGAAATCAACCTGAATCGAGGAAGAAAATGTCCGATTTCGATGTCGTTTCGGTGGCCACAGAAACAGAAATTTCGACAAATTTTGACAGAAATTTCAATAAATGCGTACCTGGCGTTTAGACGGCAAAATAAACGAATTAATTTATGAAATTTTACCAGATTGATCTACTAGTGTAGATCTACTCAAATATGTAATAATATTTCATATTGGATATGTGGGGGGTGGGGTCTCATCATTTTTTAGTGAATGACCCTGAACTGTTTCAATGGGCGTTTCGATGGGGATTTTTGATGTTAATTTTCAATTGTGAAATCAATGAATTAAGTCATTATAGTTTGCAAACACAATATATAGACTTAAAAACACAAAACTATGCAAAAAAATGCTCTAGGTAGTACATAGTATATGAAAACGTAGAAAAAAAATCAATGATCTTCCTGTTTTGAGAGTTTCGTCAGTCAATTTCGATGTCTGATTGCCACATAAACAAAAATTTCGACAATTTCATTGAAATTTTGAACATTGCCTAGAATGCTGACGAAAGACTGCTTGCCACCTACACGTCATGTTAGATTTCCACACGCCATGCCAGTGGGCACGGCGCGTCGGCGGAAGTCTGTCATCTTTGACCAAAAGAGTTACACGGCGCATCGTCGGCTAACATGACATGTCTCTCCGATAGTCTGTTCAATCATCTTTAACAATCAAACACGTTGTTTCGTTGCCCAACACAGTGTCTCACCATTAGGGTGCAATTCAATCAGCGGCGACGACATCTTCAAAGGCCGTGTCCCAGATCACTTCTCCAAGCATCTTTAGAGGTCAGATCATAAGCTCCTCAACAAGAAGAGATTTATCTTTAACAGATTTATAATTGGATCTATTATTTGACCAGTCCATACCGCGGGGCTCCACCCCCGCACCCCCCAGATTCGTCAGCCTAATGGCCGGACATATCTCGTTTTCGGGTTGCAAAAAGAACTATTTATTTTCTTCTTCGGATCTTGTAATTGAGTCACATACTACATTGAAGCTGGTTCGTCTACTACAATATCCTCGCCAAGTCAACCTCTTTGAAGCACTATGAAGTCCTATACTCACATGTGGGATGCAATTCGCTCTCAGGCACAAGATGAACGTCTTTCATCTTGTTAGGATTCATACCTTTCAAGCTCAACGTCAAGCTTACTTAAGCGTGAGGTCAAGTCTCTCAAGCTCGTTAAGTAGTCCAAAACAAAACATCTCCAACCATATCAAGCAAATCCTTCTCTAATCATTTTTATCCTCTCCACCCATGTCCTCTGATGTCGCAGGAGAGTTTCTCTTTGTCTTTGTCCACTACAACCACTTTCGTCGTCTCTTTGTGGTTGGTTTGTAGGGGGGAGATAGAGATGTCAAAGTGGGGTCCATGTCTTGATGAGTGAGTGCACAAATGAATAGAAATGTCAAGTCTGTTAGATAGTTACAAACTTACAAGTTACAACTTACAATTTAAAACTTATAGTTACAAGTTACAAACTTATGAACTACAACTTGTTAACTCTAGTGTTAGCATTTAACTAGGTTATATGGGACATTTATACATAGATCCAAGAAAAAACTTTGTTATTGTCGGAGCATTTCTGTAGATCTCTATGGAAGAGTGTAGAAGTTACCTTAGAATTAAGAAAAATAGCCTCTAGAAACGAGGGATTATTTTTTTTTTTGCCGAAATACCCAAGATGTAGTAGTAGCAGCCTTAGGAACAAAATTTTCAAAATCCAAGTTTTATTTATCAAAAAATCCTGAAATTACAGCCCAAACTGGGCTTTTTGCTGCAAAAATTTTCCCGTTTGGCAAAGTTTCGCACCTAGGGGCGAAATTTTGTGAAATTACATCCCATTCCATGCATTTGTACGTTCCGATGTCCGATTGTATGTTTCTATGTCCGATGGCCAAAAAAAGAGTGTTCAGCAATTTCCATCGAAATTTCGTTCCATGATTCTTTCAATCTGTTCATTGGATATAATAAAGGTATTCTACTTATATACAATTTGAAGGGGTGGTATACGTAAACTACATGTATTGGCCGTTGCTTTCTAACCTCTATCTGATGTTGGACAAGTTGCAAATCCAGCATCTTCAGACTGAACACCTCCTGCAAGAGCTTAATTAGCCCAATTAGGCACCTCTACTGATTTAATTTTAGGGATTCCGTTTCAAACTTTTATATTTTTAGTATTCTACTTAGGTATTATTAGTTTGGCCTCTCTGTGATTGCACAATGTGTATGGTTTTGAGTCATTAGTCATGAATATCCAGCCCTGGGGTGTTGTCATAGCGAGTTGGATATTGAGATCTTTTTGTGCTGCAATTTCAGTGTATTGATGGCTGCTGAGAGATTCATCTGTTAGTCCTGAATATCTTGGTTCTTGTTGTCTCTTTCAAGGCTTCCGACTTTTGGTTTTGGGTGAATAAATTCTGGGGTTTGATGGACTGCTTTGAAGATCAAATCTGTCTCATGGAAAGGAGGTGGTTCTACTTATGTGGTGTTGGGGTGCTCTTCCAACTAATTTGATATCCATTTTCAAGCATTTTGTTTCCGCTCTGAACCAATTTGATAAGACGAGGAGAGGCTTTAATTGGGCGGAGAAATTTGCATGAATATTGGAATAGTGCAGAATGTAGGAAAATCTGCCTTTCTTAAGAGTATTTTGTCTCATGGTTATGTTCTCTTCAGGATTTTAACAACAGTTTTCTTAATTGTAACTTCTCCTTCAAAGGAGACTGGAGAGAGGGACTCCCTGCAGCAAAATATTGGCAAAAAGATTTTCTTAAGCCCTAGGTGTAATGGTTTCTTGAAGAATGTAAGGGGCAATCTTTAGCTGCAGTGCATCTACTCTGTTTTGGCAGCTGTAGAAGGAACATGAGGATGATATATAATAGAGAGTATTGGATAATACCTGTTTGGTAGTGCTGTTTCTGTAGGGATACAGTTCGATCCATGGATGTGGTGTATTGTGGAGTTCTCATTATCCTGTTTCTCTTCGATCTGCATTCTTTTTTAAATTTGTAATAGGATGAGAATTCTCCCTCAAACAACCTTGGTAAAGCTTATAGGTCAAGAAATATTGATTTATCATCGTTTTCACCATCATCTGAGTCTCAATTCCAGCTATGTTGGATTGGCTATCTGGATCCTTCTTTTCCATTCTGCTCAGTTTTGGGTCATATTCTCTTTGAGGTTTGAAGTTTTGAGGATCACATTTGATTGTTTACATAAATTAGTCTGAAGACACTCTTTGGATTTTTCAAGAAATGATGTTTAATATCAATTAGCAATCCTTACAAGTTTGTGAATAATATCATCAAACAGCAAATGCATTTCTATTGTTAATTAATCAGGTTAATTGTAACTGCAGATTCCTTTTTGTATAAAAATCTTTTTCAGTTGCCTTGAATAATAAGAACCAAATTTAGGAGTGTCAAACTTGGATATTAATTCTGCATGTTTGTCAGGGTATTGGGGGTGGGGGGGATTGCAGTAGCATCCAAGAATATCCTTGAGTCTCTCTAATTTATTTTGGATCCAAACTTCACAGAGATGATTGTTTGGATGTCACCTTAGTGTGTCTCGAGCATTTGATAGCTACAATTGATTGTTGCTAGAGCTACAGATTATGGTAAGGTATGTGGAATCTGATAGAACATCCTCAAAAAAAAGTTTGAACTGCATTATTCACTAATTGAAAGCTTGTTTTCATTGACAACACTGATTTAACTAAGTTGACACTCTACCAGCTTTGTTGATTTCTGTTCTGCTACTTCTGATTGGTTGCTATCTGCTTGTATGACCTGATGAAAAATGCTATCTCCTTTCATGTCCTAAGGAAAACCGAAAGAAAAATGTAGTGACACTTTGATGTCATTCCTTGGTTTATGTATCTGCTATGTATTTAATTTCGTGGTTCATGGCATTGCAATTTTCTGCAAATAACTTTGGTTCCGATATGGTTCTTTGATATCAAGTGCAAACATAAATTCAGCTTTTTTCTTTGGCAGAGACGAAGAGGGTTTGGCTGCTTTAGTATGTACTGGTGTTTTGGTTCCCAGAGATATAATGAAAAGCACAACAAACATGCTGTTGTTATTCCAGAATCAACACCTCCAGGTTCTTCACGATCATTGTCTCATATCCCATCTCAGCCATCTGCTCATGCACTGCCTTTTGTGGCACCTCCTTCTTCACCTGCTTCTTTTCTTCAATCTGAACCACCTTCTGTTACTCATTCCCCTGTAAATATGTTCTCTCTCAGTGCTGGCCAAGCTTATTCACCAGGTGGGCCTGCATCTATCTTTGCAATTGGTCCTTATGCAAATGAGATGCAGCCAGTAACTCCCCCTGGTTTCTCTTCTCTTACTACTGAACCATCAACTGCACCATTAACCCCTCCAGAGTTTGTTCCTCTTACAACGCCATCCTCCCCTGAGGTCCCTTTTGCTCAGCTGCTGCTGTCCTCAGATTCCAACATAAAGAGAGAAGGTTACGGACTTCATTCATATCAGCTACATCCTGGGAGCCCAATTGGCAACCTCATCTCTCCAAGCTCAGTGTGCTCAGGCACCTCAACCCCATTCCCTGATCTCGAGTTGCATTCTGCTTTGAGTAGCTGCCTTCCTACTTTCCCTATAGCTGAACCCCCGAAGCTATTGAATGCTGAAGGGCTCGCTAGGCGAAAGGCTGTTCCCCGTTACGCCTCTCGAACAGATGGCTTGCCTGTGCTGAACCAGATTCCATATGAATCTGTTGGTGAAACTAATGAAACTTCATGCACCACTGATCCTACCATAAATCGCAGAGTATCATTTGAATTGGCAGCAGAAGAGGCCGGACAGTTCATGGGTAAGGAATCTGATGCATCAGATAGTGCACAGCATGACGCATATCACAAAAACACTGAATCAGTTTCAGAATCGCGCCAGTCAATGGACGATGTGACAGATGTTGCTAGATGTCTTATTGATGCAAATTATCATGATCTGCCTGAAAAGCTCAAGCTCTCACCTGAGGATCAAGCTCTGAAGGAGTTTAAGTTTGACAATGCTGATGGGACAACTAAGGAGTCCACAATAGAACCTGACTGGTGGACAAAGGAGAAGGTTGTCAGCCCTGGAGGCAGAACTAGCAAGGAATGGGCCTTTTTCCCTGTAGTACATACTGGTGTCAGCTGACTTTATATTCCCATTGGGCCTGTAAATACTTACCTACAAGATACCGGCTTTGTTAACTAAAAGGTATCTCAAGATTTTGACGTGTACAGATGACCCCAATACCTAAGAGCGGCTGTTCTGTTTCAGATGACTGCATAATGATAATTATTAGAACATCTTTGAGAAGGTATATGTAACGTTTACCTGCTCCAATTAAACAGAATGTGCCTGTTTGCCGATGGAGCTCTAATTTCAAGCTCTAAAGGAGCACATTATCTGGCACATTTATCTGTTAAAAAATACAGTAAAATATTTGCTTTGTTTAATGCACTCCAGATGATTTCTGAACTTGAATATGTTTAGCTCAAAAACAAGAAAAAGGCCTCATTATTGTAATATAATGTATTTTCCTGGACTCACTACTCTAGACAATTATTACCGCACAGAAAGTGCACTCGAGCCTGCTTGAAGTTTGTTTATAACTCTCTTGAATATATCTTGAAATTCTTTACCTAAAAGAAGTTGAAGCTTATTTGTGGTTTGGTTTGTCTTCGCAGGAATGGAGAAAAAATCTGTGATTTTTTTTTAACAATCTGCAGGATTTATGGTGTTCCTTCCCTAAAACAACCCAGAAATTTGCTTCCAATATGTTTTCCATTGTGATTAAACTGCTTCTAATTGTATGTATACGCGAATGTGACGACACAAATTTATTTAGAAGGTTTTAACTTGAGTAATAACAAAGCGCAGTGACAATCTAAGTTGAGATTATTGCTTCTGTCGACCTTTGAAGGATGCAATACATGATGCAAGCGGGAGCATCTTTGAAGCATGAAGTTCCCCATAAACTGTAGCAGACAGTTTCTCGGAATTCACGGAGGGGCTTTAAGAATCTCGAAAAAGGCTCGCAATCCTCTTGAAATAAAGAGTATATCGCAAAGATGAATTGTATTTAGCTATGATACTCATCTATAATTTCAAGGCCCACTTGATTGGCGATTAAAAAATTACCTACTCAAGACGTACAGGATAAAACAATTTTCCCTTATCAACTCACTTGAAGGGAAGGGAACTATAATGTTTTTTTTATATATATTTACTTTTCTTTCTCGGCATTCCATAAATAAAACTTTTATTTTTACGTCCTCCCCTTTTGTAAGATAGTCTACCTTTCCTTCCCCATCATTCACCTCCCTTCTCCTCGCTCTTTTTTCTTTACTTACTAAACATAGAACTAATGATGAAATCGATATTGAAAAAGTTTATCCTCCGCAAAACAAAAGTGAGGAGTTAAGAACATTAGAATACTCTTTTTTGCCTGAATTTAGAATGCTCCTAAGACTCCTAGTGCATTTGTAGAAGATTTTGTGCTATCATGGGGTATGCCATCAAGCATCTTGAACTTTGGTCATCTATCTTTGCAACTTGGGCTCTCTTGTTTGTGTTTTGTATCCCTATTTGCTTCACTGGCTTCCAATGTGTGTTTGCATGCACTTGATGTTCATTAACCTGTTTGTTTATGGGGCTTTGAGCTTGCCGAAACTTGTCTTGCACTTGTAATTGGCTGTCTATTAGTGGATAGTCCATTCTATCTGGCTACTAGTTAGTTGATTGTCTAGTATGTTTTATGCTGATATACTTTATAAACTCAGACAAGCTTATATGTCTATCTCATGATCAAGTGTTGCCTATCAGCTTGTGTTGCTTCCTCTCTTTATAGTCATTTCTACATACCATTACAATGCATTTATTTGTCCACTAAATAATTTTCTTGCTAGTTAATTTTATTACCCAATTCTACTTTCAGCATTATAAAGCATTTATCTGTATGTTAGATGATATGTTTGATGTTGATACTAGCATGTACCAAGTGAGCAGTCTACGACCGATTGCATTTTCTATCATTTTTTTTGGTTCTAGATATCTTATCACTTTCCCGTGTGTACAATTACTGTTCTGCCATGGATAAAGGTTGTGGACTATTGTTGGTTTCCATTGCAACCATTGTTATATTGTATTGGGAATCTATTGCCGTTTTCCCTTTTGGGGGTTTTGGATTTTACGAACAAACCAGGTGTTTGGTACAATACGCTATTTTAAGGAGCACGGGGGCTGAAGCTAAGGCACGATTCATCCATATTTGTTCATATTTTATACTTTACGGCCGTGACAATGCTTTCCAATTTAATATTTCTCTGTTTTTATGTTTACTAGTACTTACTGTGACTAAATCTATACATAGTTGATGAATCTGATTAGATAATGGTTCCCCCCTTTCCATAACATTGGTCTTGATTTAAATATTATCACCTAAACTTTGCACTTCCAATCATAAAAATCATCAACTTCCAACAGCTAAACTGAACTTATCATCTACTTAGTTGAGGTCTTTCTCGTCACAAAAGTCGTAAGATTACTCTCTCCCCCCGCCCACCCCTCTCTTCACCTATAATATACACTGTGATTTCTCCAGCTATTGCTTTCCCGGTAGAACTGGTAGCATGTAGGGTAAGGATTTGCCCCCATATTGATACCTACATAGGGTAGTGAGTAATGGCTAGGATGCAGTTACCTTCTTTTATATACTCTGTGCGCTACCTTTTCATATACTGAATTAGCAGGTGGATAAGATGAGACGTTATGGATAATATTGTTGTTAGTACTAGATATATGAGCAACTAACATATTGCAACTAGTGTATGTTTCTCCGCACTACGCATGTTGTGAGTGATCACAACATCAAATCTGATGGGAAAATGCATCCTTATACTACACATAATTTACCAAAAATAAATTACATATTCTATGTTCATTGGAATACAGTATCTATTTTACAAAGAAGAGTATGCATTGTCGCCATTAACATGATATCTATACATATCTGTAACGAAAAATTGATAGTTGTCTTTGTTCACTGCTGCAGAGAAAAAGGCTTGAGTTTTATGTTTCTTTATATACAAAGATAACTAAAAAGTGAAAAATATGTGTAGTCAAAATGTATAACTTCCAGCTGTTGACAGCGACTAAATCTGCCTCACCATACCTTCTCCCCATGGTGATCATTACCATTTAATTGCATCACTACATGTTAGTTTCATTGACATGGCCAACCAGTGGGGGCAATTGTTAGAGATAATTGGTGGTGCCAATATAGTGAGGTTGACTATGGTGGCGATATTGACAACAGAAAGTGGCAATGACTTGGTAGTTGATAATATATGCTGTTGTCAGTGTTTGAGTGGTTGCCAGCAGCAGAGGTGGATAAGAGAGGGGACGAGAGGATGAAGATGGGGTAATTTGACTATTTTTGTGCCAAATCCGTCCGCGGATCTAAAAGTATAGCTCCAAAGTGAAAATGTTTTTAGATATTTTTTTGAACTTTGAACATTTTAAATTGGGAAGCAGAATTTAGGTATGTAAATCGAGGTAGTCTTGCTTTCCTTTTGGTGTTTGGTTGAGCAACCTTGATTCAACAGGTTGAACTTGCAAAGACCTTGTTTGATGAATGTCTTGTAATCACTTGATTTTATGATTGCTCACCTATAATGCTTTGCTTCCGAGAAACAAAACATGATTTATAAGAAGATACATCTTGGAGCCCCCATTAGTAGTGGACATAGTATAGCTTCACCTATTATTATAATTCTAAGAACTTAACTATTTATTTGTATATTAATGTTTTGTTTAAGCATGTGCATTACCCAAAACATTAGCTGCAAATTCGAATGAATGTGTCTGTTTGAGTAATTTTTGTTCTATGACATTAACTTGGTTTGCATTGGATTCTTTCCAGTTTAGTTAATTATCACTGTGGTTGTAAGTATTAACCTGTTATTTGACTGATAAAAAAGTATTGCATTGAGTACTTCCTACTATTTCGACAGCTGTATTCTCATAGTTATGTATCATTATCCTCAATGATGAGGACAACTCGGGCAACTTTGGCTCATAATAAAATACAGATCTTAAAGCTGAAACAACACGGTTGAATGAGTATTACTTTGCATTCAGACATGCCTATGAACTATAGATTTTTTATAACCACCTGCATTAGGACAGACAATTTGGCTTGACGTAAATATCTTTGGAAATAATAAACTTTTATGACACATTGATTGTTGATCAACTCAGAACTTTTGTCACCCTGAACGTACGTCATGTATAGGTTCTATCTGTCTCAAACCTGCTTACCAACTGTGATCACTATGATGTATGGGATTGGGAACATAAAATGAGCATTTTCTTAACAATCAACTCTTATGACTCATTGAATACTGATAGACTTAGTACTTTTGTCTCCCTGAACATTACACGTAATGTGATGATGTTATTAATCTCATTCCTAGCACTGTCATGTATGGGATTGGGAATATAGTCCAAGTATTTTCTTAGTTCTGTTGCATTTATCAAAATTCTTAATTTTGTTCATTGAAGTGGACTCCCCATCTGCCGCTCTCCTTAGCGACCGTGCTCATCAGCTGTGGGACTAGCTAAGAAACTATGATGCTCAGGTCCTTCAACTAAGCCTTGACCTCTCTGTACGCGTGCGTCATCCACCAGGGCGTTCAGCCTTACACCAAAGCAGATGTAGAAGGTAAGGATCATCCAACTCAAATCTAGAGAAGTTAACATTTAGGTTGTCAGCAACCTGCAACACCATCACCATGGTTTGTAGCCTAGCCTCCAAAAACGTATTCGTCGTTAACCAGGTCCTGAAAGCAAACTGCAGGGAACCAACCTTATCACACCAGCTCAACACCCATCTTCTGGGGTAAACATCCCTAACATCCTCTGCAGCAACCGTTAGATTCAACTTCATATCATTACATCTGGCGGCTGCTATCTAAGGAGCTTCTCACGCTGAAGTATACAACTGGGCTCCTCAATGCCTGTAAGACTAAAGAAGGTTTTGAACAAAGACCTAGACACCGTCCTGAAACAAAGGTCTTTGCTAACTACCTTTACCTAGGCCAAAGCTCCTTCTCCATGTACCATCCACACACATACTTATACCACTAAACCTGCTTGTACACCTTCTACGCCTAATCAACCAGACCATGAGATAGGGGAGTATGGCACATAACAAATTCTTCAAGGATTGCATCGATGCCAAAAACCAGCAGTTGAGCAGCAAATGTCCAGTATTTCCCGTCTCAAAAGCGCTATCCTGCAGCTCCAGCAATGAGCCCATCTTTTTCCACAAGGCAACGTCTACATCACGCTCAATAAACAAGTGATCCGTCGTCTCCACACTATGAAGCGTACAACATTCACAACGTGATACTACAGGTATCCGACACCTGTTGACATTGTCATCAGTGGGTAAAGCCACATTAGAACTCTTCCAGACCACCGTATTAGCTTTAGGCGGTGCAGCAGTGTTCCATCTCCATCTGTCAAAACCCACCAGAGCCAAGGCAGAACTCCGAAGTAGCTTTTTTCGCCGAACTCAGCCAGGAACTACCACTATGTTCCAGCATCCGCATCGGAATATACTTGGTTCCATCCTGAAAGCTACAAGAATTCACAATAAGGTTCAGACCCCTACGGCTACAGTCCAGCAAGGCAGCTAACAACTCCCACTCCCAACCAACGCCCTCCACCGAAACATCAGAGATCTATGTATGGAAGTAGATTTCTAAGGGGTGCTTAGCTGAATGACATAATGGCTCACCGAACCACCTATGGAACCAGAAAACGAGTGATCCATCGCCAAGATAGCGCATTTCATGTTTCCTAACGCTGGCAGTTGGACACAAGAAAACATAGAGACTTTCTTTCCATAACACCTGTCCTTCTCTTGGTATTTATTTTAATGCAAAAAAGATTAGATGCTGAATATTTGATTGTTGCTAAATCTGGACATTTGAAATAGTAACTCAACATTTTATGGCTGCCGTTTTAGAAGTCTGCATAATTGAACCAACATCAGTTGTCATTCACTTGTTTCTAACATCATGGAAAGACACAATTTTTAGATGAACAGAGGATAAACGACATCCAAAGAATAATCAAAAGAAATATAGATTATTTACTGTGGGACTTGCATGGTATTAAGCTTGCTCCCAGAAGTGTGGAGTTTTCTCTTTTTGTTATAGCTTATGTGTATGTCGTAATTATGTGCCGTCTCTCTGCTTGGATGTTGTTTGCTAGCTTTAAGTTGGCCAGCTGCTACTTCGGTAGTATCATACTGCATTTATTTTTATGTTGATATTAGCATGTAACAAGTGGGATGGAGTACAGTCATTATGTTTAATCGATGCCCTTGTTCTAGATATCCAGTTACCTCTTTCTAGTGAGCCCACCTAATGTTGTCGTACGGATGAAGGTTGTATAAGCTATTGGTTGTCCGTATCACTACTATGAGGATTTATAGTCCTGTTCCACGTTTTGGGATTTTTTAAGAGAATCTGGGATCTTTATCTTTAGTCCCTTTTTTGACGACAAGCCACTTGGAGGTTGACGGCCTTCCACTGGTGCGAAGGAAGAGGGCGATGGCTCCCCTTCCGCTGGTGTTGTCGTTAGGGAAGGGCTTGACCTACGAAGATCGGCTTAGGAATCCTCTCGTTCTTAGCATAGTGGTTAACAGGCGACCCGCTTCGGGAGGACACTGTGGTACCGGAGACTCTTCTGAAAGAGGAACATCCACCTGATGTGGAGGACGTTGATGGGTTCCGCCCAATCATCAATCGCAGAAGAAGACGCCCCCTTTCAACGAGTGTTGCCGAGCAGCCTAAGTGCATGCCCTTCTATAGCATTCTGATGCATGCCTGCTTTAATAAATGTATGCAATCTGACCACCGACAAATGCAATGTTCTACCCCTAACGTCTGTTGTTGATGTCGCCAACATGGACATTTGGTGGGGCGATCCCCCATACCACCATCACCTCCCCCCTCCAGACTTACGCAATCCAGAGACCTTCCCAGCATTGAGTGGCAATGAAGGGAAGGGGGTTCCTGGTGTCTTGGCAGGATGGTTCACTGTGGCAAGATATAAGCAAAAAGTTTAGCCAGATGTGGCCGAGCAAGCAAGAGGGCCATGTTTTTCTTTGCCTCTAGCATTGAAGCATAGAAAGAAGATGCCTTGTGGCCAATGTGAGGGGCTTAAGGTGGAATCTCTTCATCAAGAGGTGGGGATGTGCTTGGAGAAATGACATCTCTGGTTCTGGCTTGGCAATGTTTCGCTTGCCTATAGGGATGATAGGTACATAAAAGAGATGGTTGAGGCCTTTGGCTCCCTCATAGGATGCTCGATATGGAAGAGGGCATCAAATGACAAATCAAGTTTTTTGGTGATGGTTGAGTCGTTCAATGAAGATGTCTCGTAGATCTTGTCTATCACAGTTGGAAACCTTCGATTCCATGCCAAGCTATCGAAGGCGGCTTTGCTAGATAGATAGGGAGATAAGATGGTGATCACATAGATGACTGAACATTTGGAGATCCCTACTTCAGCCCTTTTGATCTCTGGTGAGACTAATGGGTAGGTCTCGTCATCTCAGGTGGTTTGTCGGGAGGTAGTGAGGACGGTACATTGAACGGACCAGGAGGCGAGTTAGGTCTGTGACTCTCCCCTCCAAGCGGCTTCTAAATGATGGGTAAGTGATCACCAAGGCGTCGGGATGTCGCTTGACCTGTCGAGGTTGGGTGACTTCATGGATGACTCACTCCGAAGATCTGGAAGGCGCAACCACACTCATCGACCCACGAGAAAGAGACAGAGAGACTGATATGAGCAGTGATGACATGCGTCCCTGGGTGCCAACTCAGGGGTTCTCTGCTTCTGTTGGATGGTCAAATGATGAGGTTCAAAGTATCAAGGGTGAATATTTTGGTGATTTTAAAGACGATGTGGTTGGCTCAAGGAGTCACAGACTAAAGGGGCCTCACCGGAGATGAGATGGATCGGTTAGCCGTGTTTCTTGAGGTGAAGCTTTTCTATTCTAGCATGCCTAGATTCCTTGTTTGGAATCTTGGAGGTGCGGCCGACCATACCACTTAGAGGGTACTTGGTTCTATGTGTCGTCAACACAAGCCCCGCCTCGTTGCTGTTTTGGAGCCTATGATCCACGCGGATAGAAGCAGATAGAGTGGAGGAACTATGTGATGTTGTTAGGCTGGATTGGTGCACTAGCAACAAATAGAAAGCGGGTAAAGTCTGGGTGTATGCTGACTCCTCTATGAATCTGGCCATGAAGTTCTCAGACTGACAATGCATCTTCATCAGTCTCATGGATGAGAATGGGAAGCATCTACTAATTACTACAGTTTAGGCTATCTGCTCTACTTCTAGTAGGAGGGACATGTGGGAGGAATCGAATGACACTGAGAAGTTTGTGGGTGACATCCCCTAGATGGTGATAGGGGATTTCAATGTCGTAGTGAACAAAGAGGTATCTTGGCTTGTGATCTTGTTGGAATTCATGATTTCAACAAGTGGATTACTGATGGGCAGATGCATGAAGTGGAGTTTGAGGGGAGTGCATTCACGTGGGTGTACAAATAGTCCATGTTCCTGGCCACCTGGGAAAGACTGGATCATGGCCTTGTTAACTATGCTCCGTCCATTCTGCCCACGAAGATCGGCATCAAACATCTCATGTGTAGAAGATTCGTTGTTAGCTTCTATTCAACCCGATGATAGTATCCATAACAACTATCCCTTCTCTTTTCTCTCTATCTTCCTTCAACATGAGGATTGTCTCCCTGCTATAAAGAGAGGGTGGTGCTCTGAGGGACGGGGTGATCCTTCATTCATTTTTTATTCCAAGCTGAAAAACATGAGACAATACCTTAGGACTTGGAACAAAGAAGTGTTTGGGTGTCTTAGGCATAAGAAGGATGACCTTGATGATGCAATTTTTAATCTCTAGATGGCCTTTGATTAAAATCTTCCACCGGTGATTGAGAGTCTATTGAGGGAAGAATGAGCTAGAGTGCATCCTGGATAAAGAAGACATCATGTGGAAGGAAAAAGTTGAAGTGCAATGGTTGTCTAATGAGGATCGATATACACAATTCTATGACCCTATTGTCAAGAGTAGAAGGAAAAGGAACAAAGTGACTAAAATCCTTCTAGAGGATGGATCTTTGTTGGAGTCCCAGGAGGGGATACACAAGGAGGTAGTTGAGTACTTTGAAGCCTTTTATCAATCTGTGGGAGTGGCCCTGATGGAAGACAAAGACCCTTTCCTTGGTGTGATCCCATCCGTTCTATCCACGAAAGATAATATGATGATGATGGACCCTCTTGGAGAAGACAAGATATGTGCTACCTCAAAGCAGTTGGGACGCTTTATCATGTCGGGCCTTGATGGCTTGACCGCCTCGTTCTACATCGCCGCGTGAGGTACATAAAGATAGATTTCATGAACTTAGCCAGACATTTCTTCACCAGCAGGTCACGCCACAGAAGCCTGGAGTGTGGTCTCCTTTTCCTTTTTCCAAAGGTTGACAAGGCACAATCCCTATCCTAATAATTCTACCCTATTTTGGTGGAGAACGTCTACATATTAGCCTGACTACTCAACAACAGACTAGTTTATCTTCTTCCCTGTATGGTATTCCCTAAACAAGGCATGTTTGTCTTGGGGAGGGATATCACCAATCAGATCAAGTTGACAAATGAACTGGTTCTTGACCTTCCCATGAATGGCTCGGACGAGAATATTGTGGTCAAGGTTGACATGAAAAAAAAAATGATTTCGTAGACTGGGCTTATCCGCGACTGGTGTTGGGTCGCTTAAGAATGATGGATGAAACTATAGATCTGTGTCTGTGTTTCTTTGAAGGATTTTGTCGATCCATAGTGCTATATGGGAACCCAATTGGTTTGCCTCTGATGAAGAGAGGATTGAAACAAGGTAACCCTCTATCTCCCACTCTTTCCATCCTCTCTGAAGAGCCCCTTTGTTGAGTGGTGAATGTGACAGTACAATCAGGACAAATAGCGTGTTACCGAACTTCCATATATGTCGATGCTCCTCCTCTTCTCATGTACGCTGACAATATTGTTCTGTTCTCCACTACCATCGAAGAGTTCCCCTCTGCCATTGGTGAGGTGCTGAAGAAGTACGAAGCCATCTCTGGACTGAGAGCGAATACATACAAGTCTGGTTTTCTGATGTATGAGATGCCACTGAGGGGTGCAGTAGAGTTTACAAGAAGTTGTCTTTTCACCTGATAAATGATTCCTTCAAGTATCTGTGGGTTCCCATCATTTGATATCGATCAATTTTGACTACATGAGGGACAGGGTTCAATCAAACCTGGTTGATGGAAGTCCATAAATCTTTCTTTTGCTGGCCGCATTACCATGATTAGCACACTCTAGTTTCTATGCAGGTCTATGCCCTGACAACCTGTGGAATGCCCAACAAGATGTTGAAGGACATTAATTCATGTTTTCAAGGTTTCTTTGATGGGTCATCGATAAAGCATTGGTCGCCTGGTCCTTCGTCACTAAGCCATGTAGGTGTGAGGGGGGGTTGGGCTTCACCCTGCTCACATGCACAACCAAGGTCTTCACAATGAAGTCAGTCTTGGAGGTCATCCAAGGAGAGTCCAGATGGACTGTATTTTGTTGAGCCAAGTATAGAAGAAGGAGAAGATGGTGCAATCCTGGATACCCCTACATGCTATAGAAGTGTCTAGACCCTCCCCTTTTATGGAGGAATATATGTAAGATTCTTCCGATGACAGGCCTCTCATTATATGGATGGGTCGACGATGTTAGTCTATCGTTCTGATGGGATAGTGGTGAGATCAACCATTAACTAAGTTTCCAAGGAAACCAGTGGACCTTCACAGACGATATCAGGTCAGGGGTTTCAAGTCTCATGACAAGGGTTGGAAGATGAACGATATCATAAAGGTGTTGACTTATGAGGTTATGCATACAATGGTGGAGTCCTATCAAAGTGTCCAACCGGGTACCTAGGGTCGCCTGATATGGTCAATGGCATGAAATGGACATTTTACGCTGAGCATTGCCAAAAAGATCATCCTCCCTGTCGTCTCTATGATCGATATAAAAGTTCAATTTATCTGGGAAGTAGATGGGATCCCCTATGCGAACTCACTGGTGTGGAGGTTGCTCCATTGTGGCCTCCCCAAAGATGACAGCGTAAGATGTACCATTGGCGACGAGATGTTGCTATTGCAAATAATCTAATATTGAATATGTCTGTCACTTGTTTCTAGCGAGTGATCTGGAAAAATCATTGTTGATTAGGGCTTTTTGTTTGCTTCACTTGCGCTTTCCTACCACACAACAACTGTAACATACCAGATCTCGAACCCTACCCTAGAAGTTTAACCTTTTGGACTTAGCAAAACAAGGTTGAGGTTAGAATGATCCTAATAATCTAATGCATGAATAATGTAATTTAATATTTCATATAATTCATTTGGTGACAATAAGATGATAAATAACTTAATTTCATGTATAATATGGTTAATGGGCCTCTAATGGGCCATATGACTAAACCCATGTTATAAAGCTTCAAAATAAAGAATAGACTTCAAATTCACAATCTACACATTAAAATAAGCTTACATGTCAATTTTCATTTAATTTGGACTACCTTGAAATAATATGGTAAGTTAAGTGAGAGAAATTGCCTAAAAGGTGTAACTAATAAATAAATATAATAATTGACTCCAAAAGAGGGAAAATAATCTTAGATTCCTAATCTACATAATAAATATAACCTTTGGGTGAATTTTCATCCAATTTGGAGAAAGTTTGCTTAAAAGGTAAAATCAGGAGAGAGAAAATATGTAGAACCTTCAAAATATTAAATAAATATTCAAACAAATCCAATATGTAAAATTGATGGCAAATTCGTATCTAATACATGAAATATGACTTGTAGGTTAAGTTTCATAAAATTTGGATAATCCTAATGCCATTAATGAAGGAGGAAAGAGAAAATAGTAATTGAATTATTTGACACATTAAAAGTTTCCAAAAGGCAAAACTAAGTGTAAAATCAGAATCTACATGCCTTTATTGGCCTTTGTGTAAATTTGGCTTAATTTGGATTATGTTTGAGCCCTCAACTTAAGAGAGAGAAAAATAGGAAATAATGCATTAACACTTTGATTTAATTGGTTCGATTTTTGATTTATTGTGTCATGTTGGCTTTGGAGTCTCGGGCTTCTTTTGGAGCGTTGGATTTAGATTGTGTGGTATCTGCTTTTCTCCTGCCTCCACTCCTTCCTGTTTCACACGGCTACAGTGTTGCCGTAGATCTTTCCTTCTCCTTTCCTCTTCTCTTTCCCTCCTCATCTTGATTCCTTATCCGAGTATTTTCCCTACTTATTACTCTTTCTTTCCCGCACCTTCTAATCCCTATTTCTTTGGTATTTATACCCCAATATCCCCAATTTGTGAGGCGCCGACATGGTCCCCTGTCTCGCCGCCCATACTCTCTGTTCTTCCCATGTTCTCCTCTTCCTTGCCCTCTCCCAGCGAGCCTCCACCATCAGACCTGGTGAACTCTTCCTTGATCAATCTCGCACCTCTGTGCGCCGATCCAGTGGGTCAGTTTGGTCTCTTCACACCCACACATCTTTTCCGCCTATCTGCTGTTTCTGAACCTGCTACCGGTGATGTCTAGTTGGCCGCCCCAGCTTTGACCCCAATTGATGCGCAACCACTTCAGGAGCTCTCTGAGTCCGCCTGACCTTCAGGTATTGTGCGGTAGTTGCCTTTTGTTCTCTGGTTAAGCACATCTGCGAGCTTGATTTTGGGCATCGGCGCCCAAGATGATGTGCCCAATGCCGTTCTTCATCTCCGTGTTCATCAGTGAAGAAGACGATCCTTCGTGGATTTCCGAGTATACCCCCTCCCATTTCTTTACCTCTTTGTTTTCCCGTTAGGGGTATTTTGGTCATTTCATTATGTTTTGTTTTGATTTAGGTCGAGTCCAGTGGGCCTTTGACTGAGTGACATGGCCGCTTCTGGTTGAGCCATGTCATCTAGGCCGGCCCGGCTCCTCTCCCTCTTTTGCTTTTTCTCGGTGCAACTTTATTTGATTGGTCGGATTTCTAAATTATATAACTAATTATCTGCTAGGCCAAAAATTTCAAATAAATACTCGTTGGATTCAGAAAAATTCAAGCTTTCTAATGGAATTGGTTTTGACGTCTAAATCTAATGTTTTAAAGAGGTGATTTTTAATGGATCTAATTAATAAGATAATAATTTGTATAATTCATAACTAAATATATAAAAGTCAGAAAAATATAATAAAATATGTTTTGAACTCAGGAAAATATAACCTAAAATATGGCATAGTTTTTATAACCTAATTCACACATCAATAAAAAGGCAATTTTTAGGGTTTTTGAAATCAATATAAATCTAACTCTAATCCCATATATATGCTAATAGGTGTTTTGGAAGCCTAGGCTTCGACCTAGAAGTGTCTTTGGATCGTTTGACTCTGAAGTTGAGGTATGCTTGCATCCCATATTATTTCTATATTGAGCAATAGCCTATCTTTATCATTCTTTTGATCCTATGGACATTAGCCTACACATTGCCTTGTTCTTTTGAAATCATGCTTCATGTGAAGTATCTTTTAATTGTTATTGATCTTGTGATCATGGATATTCTCTTGGAATCTTATCTTGTTGCCTTGGTGCAAGTTGGACTTTTGATATTATATGCCCACTGTGATGTGGAAGACTACTTGGTAATATATGCCCACTTTGAAGTGGATTTGTTTATATGTTTGAGTTTTCCATTGTGTGATGGCAACCTTTGTATCATCTTTTGACTATACTTTTCTACTTGACTCTACATTAAAGATGCTATGTGATTCAGTAGCACTAGAGTAGTGTAAGTGCATTGGTTTTGTTTATAGCAGATGTGATATTTTCTGCTCTTTTTGGGACGGCAAGGAACCTCGTACCCAGGGCAAGATGTGTGTCTTGACCCATTTTATATATTTGGGAGTTTGACGGTGAGTCATTCTCTATCAGGTTTGTAAGGATGTGAAGCCTTGGCCGCCAATTGTGTTTATATTATTCTAGGGCTATGTTTATCTCACATGCATGCATGATATTGATTGTGGGGTGTGTGCCCTACTTGTGCTTTGTTTCCCACCATGGTAGTGGATTTATTTATGGCACAATCCTTTTATATGTTGTTTTATGGAAAGTATTCCTTTTGTTATGATCTTTTCTCTTGATACCCGTTTGGGTGGTCCTTATCTCTTGCATGGGAAGCCTTTACCTTTGATGTCCTTTATTTCCTTAAATTGCTCACAATTTTCTTTTTTAGTATGCACATACCAGCATTTGCTGATGTTACCTTTTGTTTCTCTTTTGCTGGGGTATGCTTCTAACCCTAGGTGGAGGACATGGATGGCTTGACATGTGGACTCGGACTTAGTTGTGATGGTGAAGGTTGGAGACAATCTTGAGGTGGTTTAGATTTCCTCTACATGGATCCTTATGATGTAAGTTTGTAACCCTTTGTTTTATAATTGAATATAGTCATGTTTTTCTTCCGCTGCTATACATTGGTCTTTTGATCATCATTATATAAAGATTTGAAAATTTTACACCCACTCCATCATACCTTTTGAGTATGTTTGGACTGGAGGTTCTATTGTTCAAATTTTTAGTAGAGAAGTGGTTTCGCTTCTTTACAACAATCGATCAAACTGTGGCTTGAAGAAGTTTGGGCCATTGAAAAGTTCTAAGAGATAAGAGGATGCCTTGTAGGGTGCTTCCAGGTATCATCCTCTGGATGACTTGGACAGATAGATGTTGTCACTTATATGATGATAAGTTTGCTCAAGAGGACAAGTCTGTAAGGATATTCTTACCATAATCAATGTCAAGATGATAGACTAGAAATTCAAAAGGTTAGGGGATGAAGGCTATCTCTTTCATGCCCTGAGGGAAGGGGTGAAGGAGCCCAAGTTAACGATTCTTCTATTGGACCTAGTTACATGGAACCCCCAAACTTCCAAATTAAGAAGATGAAATTGTCCATAGGGCATGACAAGGATGTTGCGGGGGAACAAAGGTGGTGATGTGCTGGTATTATTAGAGATAGTGCAAGGAGGATGGAGTTGGCTCTCATGGCATGGATAGAGCTACCGATTACAAGGATGAAGGAGCCTAATCATTAATTGTTGCCTTGAAGATATGTGATGAAGAAAACAAGAGGGTTGATATTATAGAAATAGATAATCCATCTTTGGTGGTTGCAATGTTGGATGGAACAAACTATCATTGGAGACTAAATCCCTTTTTCAAGGAGATTAGATTTCAGATGGAGACCCTTTCTATTATGGGTATGCATATATCCTATGAAGATAACTCAATATCTAGATCATTAGGTGGTTGGAGGAGGATCGACATGGGAGTGGTCATGATCAAGGATCCTTGGAGCCTCCCTTAGAGGATAAAGGCCTAATCAAGATGATCAGTGGAAGGTTCCTTTCCTTCACTTTTCTTAGATAATTTTTAGGGGTCTCTCCCCTTTTGGCTTTTTGTATGATGGTTGAATATGTATGTAAATGTTTATGGTTTTTGTCTCCCGTTCTTCCTGGTACATGGTCAGGATGAATGAAAACCCCCATGATTAAAAAACAAATCTTTTGTCCATTTTTGATATCATGTCCAAATTTGTAACCTTTTGTCTAGTATTAAGTACTTACATTCCTCCTATGAGCCTAATTTCTTGATATCTTCTATCCTTTTTACCATACAACCAATAAAGGACTGCATGTCCACTGATACTATACATACACATGTATATATATTTGTGTATACATACATATGTACATATACACACAAGTAAAAAAATGCCATGTCGTTTCCCCTCAGTTTTTTCATGTGATTTCCAGGGCAATCTGAGGGGAGTGTCGGCCATGTGTCGGTGGCCATGGCAACATGTGATGCATTCACCTCATTCATCCATACCACAATAAATCCCACCCACTTCCACCCCAATAAAACCCTAATGCATATTAGGTTCATTCCAACCTTTAGGAAACCAAAAGCGCAACTACACAAAGAAAAGGAAGATTTCATGCCATATACCTGAAAGAAATATTTGGGAATGAACGGTCAAGAAGGAAAAGGAATTCCCACACCAACCATTAAAGTTGGCAAGGTTTTTGTCGATCATAACAAGGAGGAATGTGATCACATGACTAACGGGTGGGAACATACTACATTGGTGTATGTAATGGGGAAGAAACCCTTGAGGGTTTAAAGAAGAGGAAGAGAGTGTTGATTCATTTGGCTTACAAAAACCAAAGAAATATGGAAGATAAAGAAGACATCACTACAAGTAGAAAAACATATCGAAGCCAATAATAAAGTTAGTGAGGAAAAAGACTTAGATGAAGGGGAGGTCCCTCAAGGACCAAATGTTAATGAAGATGCCACAAGGCACAAATGGATAAATCACATATCGTTGTCAACATCGAACTTCAAATCATTTAGGGATTCAGATAAGGAGGTGCAATGCTACTAGAAGAGGAAAAAGAAAAAGGCAAGAAGAACAAGAAAGGAGTAAGGAGGGATCCTGGGAGGCAAACAAGATCGAACACAAAAAATAAATTATTTCTACTTTTATTTGGTATGTAAGGGTGCATGTAACCCTACCTAAAAGATGGAAATTAGGAGTTTTATTAATATTATAGGAGTTTCTATTGTAGCTAAAATATAGTCAGAAATGAAGAGTGTAAGTATCAATTCAATCTCGAATCGATTTTATAATGGGTGAAGCTCAATTTTTAATACCGATAAGGTGGATATTGGAAGGGTATGATTAGGTTGGAATCCTAAAATTTGGGATTAAATATACAAGTATGTCTGAGTAACTCATTACTACAAAATTTCAAAATCATGCAGGATTCAAGACTACCATCAGAACAGTCTACACATTCCACCCATCAAATCAAGATAGAGATTTGTTTAAAGAGTTAATTGAAATGTCAAAATCCATCACAGGACCATGGATGGGTTTTGGAGATTTTTCGAATGTGAGTCTCTAGGAGGAGAAGATAGGAGGAAGGAAGGTACCTAGCTCAGTTAAAAATGACTTTAATTAGGACATTGACATGCAAACCTTTGTGAATTGGATGGTTGGGGGTGATTTCTTCACTCGGAAAACAAGAAAAAATATGGGAGACAAATTGCATGAAAAATCAATAGGGATTTAGTCAATGAAGGATGACTCAACAACTTCCCTCAAACAGTGGTGAAGGTAGGAGGGTCAAAAGTCAATGACCACACACCTATAATGGTTGAAATTACAAAGAAAAAGATGAAAAGGAAACCAATTTGATTTTTTGAACTTTTGGACCGAACTAGAAGGATACAATGAAGTTGTGAAGCAATCATGCATTATGGATGTCAATGGTAATCTAATTTATCAATTTCTATGGAATTGAATAATACCAAGCAACCTTGAAGAAGTGGATTCGAGAAAAAGTGAATATTTCCTATCTACTTAGTAAAACAAAGAAGGAATGTATTGATGTGAAAATAGGATTTTAGTTGACCTTTATACATTGAGTTGACACAAAAGGAAACTTCATTGAAAATACTGATGAATGAGTTAGACAAGTCTAAAAAGAAATTCTGTTGGTAGTGTAGTAGATAGAAATGGATGAAAAATGGGGATTGTATCACTAAATTATATGATTCAAAAATGAAGACAAGAGAAGCAACTAATTTAATCTCAGAATTGGCTAATGCAAAAGGCACTCTTGTCAATAGTCAAGATAAAATGGAAAAAATAAGTGTGTGATTTCTATCCAAATTTATACAATAAAGATCCAATTGAAGAGAGATAACAAGAGTTTTTGAAATGGAAGTACATGCTAGATACCACCCACAAAAATGTACAAATAGAGATGTGTTTGATAAGGTTATTAAGGAGGATTTATGTAGTATAAGGGTGGATTACTCACTAGGGCTGATGGGTTCCA
This sequence comes from Alisma plantago-aquatica, assembly GCA_963693085.1. Classification (NCBI taxonomy): domain Eukaryota; kingdom Viridiplantae; phylum Streptophyta; class Magnoliopsida; order Alismatales; family Alismataceae; genus Alisma; species Alisma plantago-aquatica. The sequence continues at coordinate 1,498,904,619 of OY856411.1, read as the reverse complement.
TGCCTTTGTTTAATTGGAATGCATGTAATACAATTAAATATGACATGTTCCAAAGTGTCAAATGGTTCTTCCAAGGTGGGGAGATGGTAACACAATATGATCATGCCTTACTAGTACTAATTCCTAAGAAGAAGATTACAACTTCATTGGTTGATTTTTCAACCAATACATGACTTTTAGTGCAAAACAAGGTCACCTCCAAGATTCTAGCTGAATGACTGAAGTTGCTTTTTCCATATTTGATTTTTGAGAACCCATATGCATTTATTAGTGAAAGAAATATGAATGACTACTTACTACTTGCTGGTGAATTCCTACCTGATTCCAATGTACAAAGGGGTCACATAAAAGAATACCTAAAGTTAGATGTGACGAAGGCTTATGATAGTATAAGATGGTCTAAACTTGGTGAATAATATCTCACATGGGGTTTAATGATAAATTGATTTATTTGATTAAAAAACTTGTGGAAACTACATTTTTTTCATTACTTGTTGATGGAACCTCCAAGACATAGTAAGTGGCAGAAATATATTGATGAAAGGAGATCCACTGTATCCATTTCTATTCACCATATTAGTAGAGTACTTCTCTAGTAATATAGAGGAAGTGATAGAAAAGAAAGCAATGAAACTCAATATTACACATGACACTTAGGTTCTCACCCATTTAATTTGCATGGATTATGTTCTTATGTTTGTAGAAGCCAAGGGATATACTCTAAATAACTCGAGGAAGATGATAAAAAGAGTTTGGTAGTCAAACATGCATGTTTGCAACTAAGAGAAAGAGTCATGTATTACCATCGAAGAATAATAGACACCAAGAAGAAGATTTGGTCGATGAGATGGTTGCGATAATAAGTTAGTTACCTACAAATATCTAGAGTTTACCCTAGTAAGAGATCATCTACTGGTCAATGCCTTTAATGGATGATGTGACACAATTGATGAGCTTCTAGGTAAATGGACAACCAAACAAAAGTTCTGTGGTAAGAGAAGTATCCTTGTGAAATATACAATTAAAGGTATGCTAATATGTAAGGCACAACAATAAGGTAAAATCCCAATCTCAGTTCTTGATCGAATGGAGTTTAGTATATCAAAATTTATATGGGTTGGGTCATGACATCCAATGCACTTTGAGAGACTAGATCTACCTAAAGAGGAATATGTACTAGATATGGGAACTCCTACAAAGATTGCAAGATGGGAAACAATGAATAGGATAACCAAAACACATAATGATAATTGGCCAACTCAACTTGACCTCTATTTTGGGGGTGGTAAGGAGTGGCCACACTATGGTTCGTGTCATCTCTTCAACAAACTTTCAAAGGTTCTATGGATGAATTGGCTACCACATCACTAATCATTGCCCTTGGCACACCAAATTAGATAAAGATGTTTGACTTGAAAAAATCAAATACCACCTTTTGGTCATTTATTCATGTAGCATTTACTCCAATCCACTTTGAGACATATTCTATATCCACTAAGATGTACACATACCAAAAAGAAGGGGGTCACAAACCCTAAAGTCAATACCCCAAACATCAAACACCTCCACAAAAAGAATAGGAGATAGAGGGATCATGTCCCTCTTTGAGATTGAGCCCACTTTTGGCACCTCACGCCAGATTTGCATTATTCATGAGAATCGTTGATCAAGATTGGCCAAAAGAAACCACATTGAAGAGCATTGACAACCGTCCATTTTCCATCAAATTGTCCCCCACATACGTTGGAATGACACATAAAGGGTATATCTTGATGATCATTCTGAAAAATGCATCTCCTTATGAGTTGGTCAGAGCAATAGTTGATGAGATGTGTGTCATCCAACAATAGTTTTTTACCATAGAAAACAACCTTCTACTTTCTTCCCTAGTCCATGTGCTTGGTACTCTCCCACTAGCCAGGAAGTTGGCTATGCTCTTGTACCATGGTCTTTAAGTAGAGTCAAGCAAGAGGAGCTACTCATCAGGCATTGTCTCCTTGATTTTATTCACACTATCATATGGTTCATCAATATGAGAGAGATGGTTGGCTATAGAATTTTCACTCCTTTCTATCAACAATTTCCAAGTCAAATTCTTGAAGCAATAGATTCCAACAGATCAACCATGGCTTTGAGTCCTTATTTCACATGAGGTACTTAAGCGCTGCATGGTCATTATAAACAATCACTTTCTTTTGTAGAACATAAAAGCAGAACTTGTAAAGAGAAAAGATCACAACGAGCAATTATTTCCCTGTGATAGTGTAGTTCCTTTGAGACTCATCAAGTGTTTTTCTTGCATAATAGATGACATGCGCATCCGACCAATCCTTTGGCCGAGTACAACCCCCACAGGCATACCCGATGCATCGGTCATGATCTCAAATGGTAAAAAATATGGGGGTTGCATAATAGAAGCATAAATTAATTTGTTCTTCAAGTGATTGAATGCTTCAATTCATTTGTCATAGAAATTGAATTCAACATCTCAAGAAAATGGCACAAAGGTCGGGACATGTTGCTAAAGTCTTTAATAAAGTTGCAGTAAAACCATGCATGTCCCAAGAAATATTGGTCATGTCTTATGGTGTAAGGGATAGTCAATGGAGAGATGAGGCCCACTTTGGCCTTATCCACTTTAATCCTAGATTTGGATAATCTATGACCAAGAACAATACCCTCGAGCACTATGAAGTGACTTTTTCCCCAAGATAGAACAAAACCAACCTTAACACATCTCTCAAGAACAACTTTGAGGTGAGACAAACATTCATAAAAAGACTTTCCAAACACTAAGAAATCATCCATGAAGACCTTAAGAGAAGAATCTAGCCTATCAGAAAAAATGGACATGACACGTATTTGGAAAGTAGAGGGGGCATTATAAAGCACAAAAGCATTCTTCTATAGGCAAAGATACCACTTGGACATGTGAATGTCATCTTCTCTTGATATGTAGGGTGAACTTCCACTTGGAAATATCTTGAGTAGCCATCAAGGAAGCTATTAAAACTCTGTCCTACAAGTCTCTCCAGAATTTGATAAATGAATGGGAGAAGGAAGTGGTCTTTCTTCATATTTCAATAAACTTTCTATAGTCCACACACATCCTCAAATTGGATTATTCTCTAACTAGCATTATTTCTGCATCTTCATTTGAGGCCATGGTGGTGCCACCCTTTTTGGGTACAACTTGAATGGGACTCGCCCAAGGACTATTAGAAATGGGATAGATGATCCCATCATCAGGTAACTTCACAACCTCTTGAGATATAACGTGTTTCAACTTTGGATTCAGGCTTCTTTGCATTTGGTAGTTTGGCCTTGTATCATCCTCATGATAGATCCTTTGGACCTAAATGAAGGGATCAACACCCCTCAAATCAGCAATAGACGACCCTATGTCTTAAATGTTCCATTTCAACACAAAAATGAGAGTATCTTCTTGGTTGGTACAAAATAGAAGAGATGATTAACAAGAGAGTGTCATTTGAACCAAGAAACACATACTTCAAACCTTTAGGAAGAGATTTAAACTCAAGGACCTGGAGGTTCCTCAATAGAATTCTTTAAAAGACTTTTCAAAAATAGAAGGAAGGTCTTCACTTGAGGAAGCCAGTGCAAGCTCTTTCTTCTCAATGGTATAATCATTGGGAAGCTAAAAAATAGGTTATAAACCTCTATCTTTAGTGACAGTCTCAATCCAAATAGGTAGGCATTCCTCAATGATCTCCTCAAGGCAATCAATGAGATGACAATCTTTTTCTATGGCACCTATCATCTCAGATTTGGTGGAAGCTTTGAATATGTTCAATTGTATTTTTATGTCCATGAATGTCACATACATGGTGCTGGTCCTTACATGTATCACTTCATCAGCTGTAGCTAAGGTCTTCCCAAGATAATATGTACTTTTCTCATGTCCTTTTCCATGCCAAGAATAAGAAAATCAACATGAAAGAATGCAAATGTGTCACCATCAAGTCTCACCAACACATCATAACTTTGCGCTTGGGGCAATTACATAGAACAGTCTGCCAATTGCAAGGTGTTGGTAGCTGAATCCAATTGTCTCAACTTTAATTCAACATAAAAAGAATAGGCAATTAGCTTCACACTAGAACCCATCTTGGTCTATGATTTGTTTTCCAATGTAGCAAATGATAGGGGCACGTGGATCTTTTCTCTTCTTTTAGTGCGGTGTGTTGCAGAATGGAACTCACTTACTCAGTGAGCTTGACTTGCTTTGGCATTCTTTTGGATGTCTTCCTCTTAAAGGTGCACATGTCCTTCAAGATTTTTTCATAGGAGTGAATTTTTTAATGGAATGTAACAAAAGAATGTTGATTCTCACTTTCTTGAAGGTTTCCATGATATCTTCAGTATGATTTTGTTTCCTTTTTTAGGAGAAAGGGTCTTAAAGTGAATTAGGTAAAGGAGGGAGTTGTGATCCTATCTTGTTCACGTCCACATAATCATAAATCATTATCATAAGATCACAATATCATTATCCGCTATCACAATATCATATTTTTTGCATATCATAGTGTCATCACCCTAAATCACAATATCACTACCTTGAATCACGATATCAACTATATCTTAAGTGATCAAACCTTGAACTGCTTTTCCCTTTGGCTTCTCCAAAGTACTCCCACTTCTCAACACAGTCACAACCTTCAATTGCTCATGAGTAGAAGAGGATGAAGCTTGTGGTGAATATTGTGATCCTTAAGGTGGCAACCTTTGGTGTGGGGGGGTTGGGTTTGAAGAATGAATTATGGTTGGGATGAAGGCTTTTGTGGTGGTTTTTGTGGAGATGGCTGATATTGATGTTGAGGTTGTTGGTATGAATGTAGTGGAGGAGGAGTGTATTGATAGTAGTACGTAGATTATGGGGGTGGGGGAGAATATGGATTTTGAGGCCCTTGGTACTACTACAATGTGGACACTTGCCCTTAATGTTGGCCATTAGTGCCTTGAGGAGCACCCATGGTTCCACCAACACTATTAGGGATTATCAAGGTTTGGGAAAGGAGCCTCCCCTCTTTGTGTCTGGAAAATGATAGAGAAATTTGATCAATCCTTTGCTCTAGCCAACTAACATATTGTCCTTGAACAAACACATTCTTTTTCACATCATCGAGGCTCCTCATCCTCCCAAAAATTTCTTCTTCAAACTTGGAGTTGTACATTGACCCTTGATGTTGGCAAGTCTATCCATGTCCTTCTTCCCCTTGCTTCTAAGAGTATTTTGGGTGATTTCTTCATTCTAGAATGTAAGTGTTGGAAATGAGACCTTGATTGTTCCTATTCCCATAAGCTTCCAAAGCTTGCACTTCTTCAATTAGAGCTTCCACAAAAAGAGTAGATTGTATAAAAGAGCGTTCCACATGATTTTTCATCGGATTCATCATATCCACCAAAATCTTCATCATTTGAAAACTTATTTCATCCTTGACTTGAGGAGGTGGGGTTTTCTAATTTTTTCACAATGCACATCAACACTTAAGCCTGATGGTGGGAGTTCTCAACAAAATGATGAAAGAGGGGTCTGACTCTTCTAGGGCTTGGCCATGAACACTCCACCACAAAAAGAATTAACCATGGTTTGGCCCATTTCATAGAGTTCGGTGTAGAAAGATTGGACCAATTGTGATGTGGGCAGTCTCGCAAAAGCTTTTGAACCTATCCCAATTTTTGTGGAATTGAACATTCTTCTTTTAGTTGAAGGAGGTAATATATAATAACATCAATTTTGGTAATTGAATTATATAAATAAATTGATTTGTAATTTCCCTAATGGTATTATTGATGGAATAACAAAATCACCTTTGGGGCATTGGTGCAACTCATGGCCCATATAAAGGCCCATGAGACCATTTTCTTTGCAAATAGGTCCTTGTGGAACAAGTTAAAGAAATAAGATATTTCATGCATAAATAAATAGTAATGGCTTTATGCATTTTTAAAATTTGAAATATGAGACAACGTGCAAGTTTCCAAAATAATATAAAATATATGGTGTTTTAGAAAATTAAAAGAGTAATTATATAACCATTATTGGCAACACAATGTTTGAGGAAAAGGGTAGTGTTATCTTAGTTTGGCCTTTGGAATACTTGGAAACAAAATGAAAAAATAGAATTCTGGTATTTGAGAGAAAAAGGACTCTCCATGCGGAGTGGATAACAAAATTAAGAATTTACTAAAGAAGCAAGTATCGTGCATAAATGTTATTCCAATAAGTCCCACAAAATTAATCAAAATTGGGAAAGACTTTAATGAGTTTCACTCCAATTTTCATAGAAAAAGGAGGTTCCTAGAGTCCTATGGAAAATTGTGAAGATATATAAAAGGACCTACTTGAAATAAATGATTTTTTTTAAAGAAAGAGATAAGGGGGCATGTAGGAATATCTTTTGAACACCAAATCTTACCCAACTAAGATTTAGTTGTTAAGAGGTTTCCTTTCAAATTTGGAGTCAATTAGAGAAAGTGTGAGAGAGTTATGGATTTTCCAAAGTTCCTATATAGTGTGTGGGGTTATTTCCTTGGTAATGATTTGTCACATTTAAGATAGGAAATTTAGTTTTTGGGCCTTTTTTGTTGCTTGATTGTCATCCACCAGATCAGAGATCGATAGTTAAGAAATTTCCATCTACCTCTAGCTTGGAAAGGAAATTCAATTATAGTACAACCAACACTCCTTTGATCTCTCTCTTATAGACCCTTAATAGAACCCAAAAATATTACCATCAAAATTGGGAGATGAAAATGAATCTTTCGCACCCTACTTTTCCTTGGTTACATACTGGATCAGGACTTTCCCCAAATCCTTGAATCTTGGGTTCACAAGGAGGAGACCAACCTTGTCATTCCTATGTCCAAAGCTTATATAAAAGGTTCTTTAGTTCCATCATAGAGGAAGGAGTGCCTCGACTCGGCCAATTCATTGTTGTAGGCCGTGTATATCCCCCCAACCTCATCACCTTCACTAGAGACGCTCTTTATTTCCTCATCAACCTTTAATTTCCCGTGGGCAATTGACTTGATAGGAAGGATGGGACAGAGGTGTGGGACGATCAAGTATGGTTGTTAGGTGCTAAGAAGGCATGTGTCCCAGTGCCCCAATCACCCACACCAACTACCTAAGGAGCCTTATTGGGAAGCCAACCCTGATCATCGCAGGTGGCAATAGCAAATGATTGCTCAGGTTCGGCCAAGGCAGGCATAGCTTATGGATCCATAGTCTGGGGATTCTAAGGACCAGAGTTAGAAGTCAACCTTCTAGTTGACATGTCATGGCTCTATGTTGCGAGAAGAACATAAGTAAATAGGTATAAGATGGGGATGACAGAAGTTAGTAGCCAACTCCTAAGTCGCACAAAGAAAGGTAAAGGGCACATTCAAATTTTAACCCCATTTTATGCCCTGCCGTGTAGGAGGAGGGTGCCAACTTGGAGTAGCTTTATTGGTCGGACGCGACCCACTCATCCATTAGTAGATATGTAGATAACTGAATGAATTGCTGACATGGCGCTTGTTAGTTGGTCTAAAAAGGGAAATCTTGAATTAATTGTAGAAAATAATTGCGAATTTGGATGAAGGCAAATTATATATGAAAATTGATGAAAAATTGAGAGGATTGTGAACAAAATATCAGTTTACACCTTGAGCAAACATATTTAACACGATTAACAACCTATTCATAAAAACTAGGGTTTAAATGTAACGACCTCACTTTTCAACATCCCTTAATTAAGGAAAGACCCAATAAGTTGAGAGACTTTTACTAAAATTCCCAAGGATCCAGATTTATCCAAGTAACAAATAATAATAAATAATTTCCATTAATTCAAAAAATGTTTACAAAATGCTCCTCGAAGGAGTTATATTGCACTAGGTCATGAGTAAATGTAACATGAATGAAGGTGATCTAGTTAGGCCTCATGTACTCAAGTTGAATGGATATGTGGAAATCCTAGAGACACTCAGATACCCCTTAGGCCAAGAGTTGGCCAATGATGTAATATTGCACTCATTGTTGGGGTATTACATTAAATATGTCTCGAAATACAATACGAACACATTTTTTGACTGTTGTTGGAGTTGCTTGGCATGTTGAGAACTAGTATGACTCTAATGAAGAAATACAAGACAAAGTCTATGCTAATGGTTAGCAAAGAAAAAGGCAAGTAAAAGGTCAGGGAAAAATCTAAGAAAAATTCTAAAGATACCCCAAAAGAAAAGTTTTTTTACACTTAAAGCTATGAAAGAAAGATAAGGAAGGAAATTGTCACCATTTTCAACAGGCTACACATTGATGAAGAAATTCTATTATTACACTATGGAGTTAAAGAAAAAGGAGGGTATAGAGACCTCCACTTCATGTATATATGTTGTAGAGTTAAACTAATTTACTTCTTCATATCGAGTACTGGATATCGGATTTGGATCTCATATATACTCTAATGTGCATGATTTGAAAAGAGGTAATCCCTTATTGAAGGGAGATGAGGATCTTTGAATCACTAATGGAGCAAGTGTTTCTTGCAAAACTATAGGCACCTATAGTTAATCTCTTCCCATTGGTCTCATAATAGAGTTAGAGAATTTCTATTATGTTCCCACCATAAAAAAACATTATTATGTATCTTGTTTGGACAAGAACGAGTTTGAATTTCTAATAAAGAATGGACAAATTTCTATTTTAAAAGATGCGGTATTCTATGGTAGATCCCTATATTCTTATGGTACCTATATATTAGATCTTAGACAAGTGTGTATAACATAAATACCATAAAGTTAAAACTCTATGAATTAAAGAAAACTTACCCTTGGCACTGTCGTCTAGGTAACATAAATCAAAAACACATTTTTGGACACCGTCAAGATGGTTGTTGATGTGAGATTTATCGTACAAGAAATCCTCTAAGATAGTAACCCTAAGTTTTAATCCTTTTTCTGTGCAATAACACTCACCTACAAGATGAAGGGTCTATCACAACATAGCTAAAAATATAAAAACCACAAGACAACTTGATTAAGAAATCACTATTGAACCAGTTGTTTAGAACAATTTTTTATCTAATTTTTTAGAGGATTAATTAACTAAGACTATTGATTGTAAAGCATTGAAAATGATGGAAAATAGGATTTTTAACAATATTTACAAGACAACGGGACATCGGGTTTTACCACCATCACATGTTTAGATACTCTTAGTATTACAACTAAGAAATTTTGACTAATTAGACCAAGAACATGTGAATCTGTCTCCTTTCAGAACATGGATTGGCACATGGGTTGATTTCTTAATGAAATTGAGGATTCTTACTCATGAATCATTAGCCAATAATCCTACATGACACCTTCAGTGGTCTAATATGGATTCTAAACATTAATTCGAGATCCCCTAATATTGATATTTCTATGTTTAGGATTATATTTAACATGCATATCAAATAGGCAGTTTTGAAAGCAAGAAATAGCGGAATGAAGAAAAATATATTGCTAGAAACAGTGAGTTTGATAACAATTAGATAAAAATGCAGATGATGTAACTATTCTCCATGCCCTAGTGGTGGAGTCTACTTTCTCATATCCATGGATAAAGCTCAAATAAAAAAGAGGACAGACGAGAGCATGTTAGTGAAGATGGTGAAAAAGACAAGCGACAATCTTTTACTACAAATCTCCACTCCAATAGGAATATCTCTAGAAATCTCTGTGAAGAGGATGACACCCCTTATCCTTTCTCCAAGACTAGAACCAAAAATCAATTTGAAACTGAATGTAGATATCTCCAACCATTAGGTCAAGTTTCTCCCTGTACTCTCAGGTCCTCGGAGGTGTTTTGACGACATTTCACGATGTATAGATGTTGTACCCTTGTTATATCCTGTTGCTGGTCTTATGTGGCTTGTTATATATATATATATAAACAAGTGATGAACTCATGTGCTGGTAAGACAGCTGGTTTCTCTAAGTTGTGAACATATATAGAGGCTTGTAAATGTTTATATAACATGTTTCCCTGCAGGATCTGGATGTAATTGTTCTCTTTTATATGTTTTCCGCAAACGGTTTTAATTAACCCATTTTTTAGTAATATGTGGTTTATGGTAGTTCTGTGCATTTTCGCGTGACGTCTCGCTGTCTGTGTGATAGAGGGGTGTCACAATTTTCTCACCATATGTTAATCTTTCCCACATTTTCCACTGTTCCAACATGACTATGTCATTCAAGAACCCTTTCAAAACCAAAGTTTCTACATTGAGGATTGGTAACCTAGATTATAATGCTAGTATCCAGTCTACTATATGCATCACTGTTACCCTAACCTGCCCATCAAGAGCACAAACATAGGATTCTCTATCCTGATCGAATCATGATGGGAATTCTTAGTCACTCATTCTTATCTTGCCTGATCCCTTGCACCCTCTGCTTGTGGAACAACATTGCTCTCAACAATGTGTTCCTCGTGTTCTCTAGTCATTTTTAAACTTCACCCTTTTTTCTGCATAAACATAAGTCACTGTAGGGTATACTAGAGGACACTAACACAAACTCAACACCTTAGTCGTATGTCTCTGTAGACTCAGCGAACCTTAAGCTCTGATACCACTTTGCAACGACCACCATCAAACTGACAAACAAATCGTTACAATTAAGCAGAATAAACATAAATAACGGATTAACAAAAATCACTAAAATTTAAAACCATTTTGCAAGGAGATCCTTGTTCAGAAAACTTTTACCAGAAAGATCCAAAATTCTTACATATCATGATTTACATTGTACAACATTGTTTCATCTCATCTCGAGGACAACATATAACAGTTGCTCTATCAAAGCACATACTGGAGCAACATAAAACCTCGAGGCATACTATCCAAAACCTCAGATTGTTCATAAAACAAACATGTACTAAATCCAAGGACCTGAGAGTACAGAGATGACACATAGGACTTATATCTACAAGACACGACAGTCATTACACTCAACCTGAGTTGTCACTACTGCCCCTGCTGCTGTTGATGTACCTCTACAATATGGTCTCTACCTCTTCGTCCGCGTCCACCTAAAAATGTTGGTGACCAACGGGGTGAGACCTGTGTCCCAGCGAGAGATATAACTCTCCACGAATAATATTATTATCATAGTTAAACAGTATAAACTAAGAAGAGGATTCTTTTTCATTAATAAGTAGGATTTAATCACTATTTAAGTAGAGTAGTGAAATATCATCTTCTGAAGTATTGCAGCTATATATGATAAAGTAGTAAATACTCTATTCATTTTATAATGAATATGAATAACATGTATAACATCTTTCAATTTAAGATGTATAAAAGAAATGTAACATCGGCCAATGATTTTTGTATTCAATCCTTAAGCAAATATGCTACACGGCTTATTAGATTTTACAATCATACTTATGCCCTGAGGAGATGAGGTATACCGCTCATACTCCAACCGACCATGGCGGCGTAAAGCGTCTGTACCATACAAGGTCAATGGAAGAGCCAGCTTCCATGACCTCACTCGTCTCAGTTAGTGCAAGACCACAAGTAGGACCATGCCAACTGCTTAAATAGCTTTCTAGGGTATACTGGCAACTTCGCTATAGAGCTACAGCAGCGGCTGCACTCTCTTCGGCATCGGGAGATTTAATGATTATCTCACATCAATCCGACATTCATCATCATCGGGAGATTTGTGATACATCCATCCCGACGTTTATAATGAAGGATTGAGAGATTTAATGTTTATCTCACATCAATTCCTCCATTAGGGCATAAGGATATCCACACCCATCACCCCCACATATTCAAAAATATGCATTCTCCAGGAGATCCTGTGGGAAAACCTGTTTCACCATCACCAGCTGTTGATGATGATGGATCTATGGTCAAGGTTTTACATGATAAGATTCCACTTGATTAATTAAGTGCATTATCGTATTATTTTAGCATCAGTCAAGTTTCAAACAAGAATTATTATAACGGATGCTACAAAGAAAGGTGTAATACATCTATCAAGTACTTTTCAATTCTTTAGAACACATATAGCATTTAGGATCTAAATCCCTTATCTCATTACTGGGAATTCTCATCCCTTAACATTATCATCAACATGATTATTAGATCTGGGTATTCAAACCCTTAGTTCATCAATCAACACAATTACCACTCATCGGGTAACTATTACCTCTAGGTCCTCAGACCAAGTTTTACATGATACTTGTTGTACAAGCATCTCGCATGGCTCACAAGGCCCATTAAACATCTTGTCACCTCTCTCTAGGCAACAAATTATCACATGGCTCACAAGGCCCATTCAGTATCTTGTCACCTCTCACTAGGCAACAAATTATTCACATGGATCACAAGGCCCATTAAGTATCTTGTCACCTCTCACTAGGCAACAAATTATTCACATGGCTCACAAGGCCCATTAAGTATCTTGTAACCTCTCACTAGGCAACAAATTATTCACATGGCTCACAAGGCCCATTAATCATTATACTTTTTATACATATATCATAAGTATTCAATCATACTTGTTTATTCTCATCATTTATCATTAAATTATTATCAACACAAGGTATTAGTTTCTCTCTCATCCTTACCAGAATATGATTACATCTTGCTTAATTAACTTAGTTTAACCCTTTATCAAGATATGTTAGCCTACACTTATCAAAGTGCATTAAACGCATTACATCTCAATGTAACAATTTACATGACACACTTCATGTATTACTCATCCAAGTATATTGGATTTATGGTGTATCAAGGTATATCAACCTGAGGTGATGTATGTGATATCTATCATGTCTTGCTGTATCACTTCCCTCATTACTTTTAACTTACTTAAGTTCATCAACTTATCTTGTATTAGGGTATTTCCCATCCTAATAATTTATGCACTAGCCCATCACATTTATCATGTAATGTATTGGCCATAAGTCACACATTTAAATTATCCAATCATCATCAATGATATGGATTCATCTCGGGTTAATGTATTGTTGATATAAGGTTGTCCATTGTCGACCACTTTAGGTGTTTCACTTATCAAGGTATTAGCCACACCATTACTTGGTGTTATACTCATCACTCCTAAGAGTGTCTTTCCATCACATTTACAAGGTGTATAGGGTTGAATCATGTATGTCAAGTTGAACACATGTATTGGGTTAGATGTATATCGATCTAGGCATCATCATATCCCTCATACCCTTACCCATTAAGGTATCAACCTTACCATTCATAATGTGTATTAACTTCTCCCTTCATGGGTGTAACATCCTTACCTCACTTGAAGGTATTGTCCACACCCTACTTTAGTGTATTAGCCATCACATGTACTAGGGTACTAACCACCTTGCCACTCTTGTCATCTAGTGTATTGGGTTACCCACCATCTCATTTCAGAGATATGTGCTCAGGACCATATCTTCCAAAAGGTGTATACTTAACCCAATATCAGTTTAAAGGTGTATACTTGCTACCCATATCACCTAGATGTGTATGTGTGCTTACCATATCGACCTTGAGGTGTATGTGTGCTTACCATATCACCCTTGAGGTGTATGTATGCTTCCATATGAAGTTTGAGGTGCATGCGTGCTTACCATATCGGGCAAGAGGTGTATGCTTCTTTCCATATCACGTTTGAGGTGTGTGTGTTCTTACCATATTGGGAAAGAGGTGTATGCTTGCTTCCATATCACTTTTGAGGTGTGTGCGCGCTTACCATATCAGGCAAGAGGTGTATGCTTGCTTCCATATCACTTTTGAGGTGTGTGTATGCTTACCGTATCGGGAATGAGGTGTGTGTTTGCTCACCATATCACTTTAGAGGTGTATCCTTGACCTCATATCGTGCAAGATGTGTATACTACACCACCATATCATGCACGAAGGTATACAATCATATTCATATTGTTTTAGTGAAGTAGGTGCATCATCATATCGGGTTAGAGGTGCTTGCTTGTGTGCTTGCACCCGATATCACTTTTATAAGGTGATACCATCATCTTCAAGCTTTAGACATTTGTTCTAACTATTATAGTTCATGGAAACAGGTCTAAGCAACTACTAGAACTCATAATTTAATCAACTATTTCAGGAAATTTCAGAATTAAAAGTAGATCATTAAGCATAGCAATTTAGGTGATGAATAATAACATGGTTGAATTCAAGTTATATAACCTGCCTTAAGAACAACTTCAAAGATCCAAGATCCAAATCTCCATGTTCCTAAGGTTGAAGATGACTTATCATAAGTCCAAGGATCATTCACAACTCCTTCATATACAAGGGATCACCATGGATAAGAAATTGGTGAAGAAGAAAAGAAAAGAAGATCATAACCCTAAAATCATACTTCAATCCAAGGTTGAAGATGATCATGGCCTCACCTTAGGGTTAAGTATTGAGCTCCTTCTTGCTGTAGCACCTTTGCACGATACCTCACAACCCTTGCACGATATGCCACCACTCTTGGCCGATATCCCCCTCACTTGTGGCCAAAAACACTCCACTTGGCCGACATCAACATGCTATGGCCAATATCACTTGCTTGGCCGATATGTACTTGCTATGGATGATAACCAAAGCCCTATGCATGATACCCCTTCACTCCTGCACGATACAAGGACCCTATGCATGATAGCATAAGGAAAGAGGGTGGTAGGATTCGAAAAAATTCACTACGGGATGAAACTAGGGGTATATATACTTGTGGTTCATGAAGAGGTGTCAAAATGAGGTGTCATCAATTTGAGCTAGTAGGTGCCACGTGTCCATGCATGGATGACACGTGTACATGCATGAATCAACATTTATATTTACATTCAAAACAGTTGAGGATAATCTAGGGATGAAAATTTGTCCATTACTTATCCCTTTGAATAAGATATATCAATTAAATCACCACTTTATTCACAACCCGATACAACTTTTCTATGGAAGTTGTAAACCGATACACTTCACCTCCTTGAGGTGCTTTGCACGAAATGGCCTTTTCCAAGAGTCCAAAAACCGATATGAGACTCCTCCTAAGCCCCCTTGGCCGATAGGCACTCATATATAAGCTTTTCAACTTGATACAACTCAAGTTAAGGTTTCATATTCAACCCTTTTCTTGGTCATTTCATCACCAAGAGTACCATCATTCATAGTTGATTCAAACATGGTTTCCCATTCATTATATATCATCTAAATGATACATATAGGAATTAGGGACACTCTAGAGGTGGTAATTTGCACATCAACCCCACATTTTGGGTAATTTACAATTTGTACCAAAATTGGTGCACAAGGTACTAACATTATTCAAACAAGTTGCAACTTGAAATTTAGGCTTTCCACAAGACACCCCTTAGCATCAATCTCTATCTTATGATGCTAAAACACATGGGGAACATTCAACATGTGACATTTTGCATTATAGCCCCTCAATTTGGGTAAATTGCACTTTGGTCCAAAATAAAGGAACGTTGCTCAAACATCATTCAATCAGGACCAAACTTGGAACATAATTGTGTCACATGCATGATAACAAAACACTTTAGAGGATTATATTAAAGTTCTATGAAACTTACTTAGCCAAAACAAATAGGGTTACCTCATAACCCAGGTCAGGGTCATTACAATGGGGATCTTGTAGAATCCTGAATACCCATCTGACCAACAGAAGTATGAGTGGTGGGCAAGACGTTCAAGCATATGATCAATGAATGGGAGTAGAAAATGTTCTTTGTGAGTGGTGGTGTTTAACTTTTTGTAGTTGATGCACATGTGCCATCCTATTATTATTCTTGTTGCGACTTCATTCCCATTCTCTCCTCTGATAATAATCATGCCTCCCTTATTTGGAACCACATGTATTGGATTAACCCATGTGTTATCACTGATGGAATAGATGATCCTAGCATCATAGAGTTTGATTATTTCTTTATTGACCACTTCCCACAGCTTATCATTGAGTTTACGATGCGGCTATGCATATGGTTTGGCGTTATCCTCAAGATGTATCGTATGCATACAAATAGAAGGGGTTACTCCCCTCAAATCTTCAATATAGAATAATCCAGTGCCTTGTGTTGCAATTTTAATTTATCAATCAACTACTTCATATAGGCATTTGTCAGCTCAGAGTTTATAATAATAGGGTTCATCTTCTCAGCATCTAGAAATTGGTATTCTAATCCTACCGGAAGAAATTTTAACTCAGGTGGTGGCCTTGTCGTTGGTTCTTTGGTAGGGTCTTGCTTGAGCAGTCATATTTCACTACCTCGAATGGTCCGTCTGATTCTGGTGCTTCTTCTTGGTTGAGAAGGTTTAGGAGACCTTCCACCTTAGTATCTTCTATTATGTTTGTGTTGCTAGTCAAAGCACACAACAAAGGATCAACGATAGATATTTCTTCTTTTACCTCCTGATAGAATTGTTGGTAGCTTTCAAAAAAGTAGGGTGACTCAAAGAAGGAAGGAACCTTCATACTATTAAAAATGTTAAAATCAATTTGGTCTTCTCCGACCTGAATAGTTATCATGCCTGCTTTGACGTCATTGAGTGCCCTTCCTGTGGCAAAAAAAGTCCGCCCAAAGATAATTAGACAATAGCATTCTCCAGCGTGTCGATAAGAACAATGTCACAAGATTTGAAAAAGTGTCGGACTCTTATTGGCACGTCCTCCACTACACCCACATGTTTTTTGAAAGTATGATCAGCTAGCTGGATCCTCATGTCGGTTTTCATGATGTCGGTGAGCCCAACATAAGACTAATTCTTTCTCCCAGATCAGCTAGTCCTCTTTGAATCACGTCATTGTGGACTTGAAAAGGAACATCTTTCTTGGTAGGTATGTTTTCCTTCACAAAAGAATTGGATATTTGGGCCAACTTTACCCTTTCAACGTCTTATCCTCTTTTATCTTTTGTCAAGTCTTTAAAGAACTTTGCATAGGTGGGCCTTTCTTCTATTACATCAAGAAAATGGATATCTAGATGGAGCTTCCTCGCTGCTTCTAAAAACTTCTCGTACCTCTTCTTCAGTTGGGCTTTCACCAATTTGTGGGGGAAAGGTATGTGTGGTGCATACTTGTCAGGATTCACTTCTGTACTTATATTGCTTCTCTTTTTTCTATAGTCCTCTTTTTCTTGACAACTGCTTCAGTAGATTCTTCTATCCTTATGTTTCTTTATGGCACAACTTCTTCTTCAATCATGGTCCTCTATTCAGCAATATGATGCATCATTGTTCCTGACCTCAGAGTGGCCATCATTGCGGTTTCATTTCCTTGCAGAATTGTCTTAGTATTGGATAGAAGTCCCTCCATCGGGCTTTTATACTTTGGGCAAAACTTACCAACTGATGGTCGATCAATTTATTGTGTTGCTGAATTTCTTCGATCTGGTTTGACAAGTTTCCCATCTGGTGTTGCATTAACCTGAGAAGATTAGTGTTGTCTATTGAGCTCTTGTGTAGTCACTTGTTAACCTCATTCTATTTCTTCATGAATGACATGAGGTCATCATATAAGGCCTTTATTGAGTATTCTAGAAGTTTCTCCAAGGCTGGAAGTTCGACATGCAATGTTGAATTTTGGGAATTCATGAAGAGTTCTCACTGACTAGTTGATGGGCATTTTCTGCAGCACTCATGTTCCCATAGGAGAATCCAAGGTGGTCGGGATGTTTGTATTGGACATACATCACGTTCTTTGTACTTTGTATGTGAAAGAAAAATCTTATTCATGTGGCCTATGTCACTAGGAAAATCAATGATCTTCCCTACTGTCTGTAATGTAACAATAGGAAAGAATCTTCACTCAGGCCCACCTTGCTCAGAAGTGTATGAAAAATAGTCTGCAGGGTGGTTTGTTTCACCACATTTGACACAACTTATAACCGCTTCTTGTCACATCTTGTTCTTGTAACTTTGCTCCTTCAAAGATTGAACGCTAGTCACAATTTTTTCTAGTTTGGAAGAAAAGGCTTCCATGATTTTTCACTATTCTAGAAGCGTTGTTGATTATGTGTAATTTTCCAGGCCTCTGTCATATTTGCCATCTTGCCGGTTGGTTTCCATAATGTCAATTATCTGTCTGGCATGTTGAGCACTGACTCTGAGAAAATCAATGCCTACCGGAGTATTCAAAGATTCCTCTCCCCAACTGACAGACCATTGTAGAAGGTGGTAATCAAGTATGGTTCAAAAAAGCCATGATGTGGGCATTCACGTTGGTAGCTTTGGAAGCGCTCCCAAGTCTCATGCAAATGATTGGAAATTTTTTGAGAGAACCAACTAATCTTATCCTGGCACTTAATACTTCTTTCAATAGGAAAGAACTTTGTGATGAAAGCGTTGGCAAGATACTCCTAGTTTCAGAATACTTCAATTTTGAAGGCTGGAGTACCATTCTAGTGCCTTATTGTTTAGAGAGGAGGGAAAGCACTGATTGTAGATGTACGTTATTGGCACACGGTTGATTTTGAAAGTTTTGTAAGTCCTCTTGAAAGTTACCAGGTGGTTGTAGGGATCTTCTTCAACATTATTTCCGCCAACCCTATTATGTTGCGATAGTTGAAGAAAACTAGGTTTCAGTTCAAAGTTAGCCACGTTGAGTAGCTATTCCAAAATATGATTTCTCTCCTCATTGTTCCTGACTTCAACGAATGATCATAGAAACCTAGATTTAGGGTCTTGGTGTTCCATGTGTATTGAAGTACCTGAAATGTAATAACACAAAATGTAACTTTCATAGTTAGGCATTTTTTCAAGTACGAAAATCAATATACATATTATTGTTTGTGTGACTAAGTGCAAGTAAACTCATATTTGTGAAATGGTATTATTTAACTCGTTCCTGGAAATGGTGCCAAAAAGTTGATCATCCTTAAACACGGGTCCAAAAAAGGAAACTGTTATGGGTTATCGGTCTTTTATAATTTATAATACATGAATGTTTAAGAGGCCCACAACTAGTACGGGGGCAGGGTAACAGTTCGGGGACTAACACAGGGACGAGGAGAATAAACGTTTTGGAATCTAATTTTGATGTGGCAAAGTCGTGGAAATCTTGATTTGGGTAAAGTTGCGCTACAAAGCACTCAAAGGTAACTAAAAGAATATAGAATGGAACAAAAACTATCGCCAAAAGGGAGTTACCAGTAGAATTAAGGTTTTTGGTGCTTTTGGGGTTTTAATGATTTATAGGAAAGTACAATATTCTTTATAAGGGGGAACTAGGAGATTAATCCTAATGTTTTGAGTATAACATGAAGAAACATATTGGCCTTGCAAACTACAACAATTTATACTTTGCATCTTTATCTCTCAAAAATGGCGTTAGGGAAAAACCAAATCTTAGAACCCTCTCTCAAGGAGACTAATCAGAGATTTCATGTGAGAGATAAAATGAGAAAATCTAGAGAGTTCGGGTATTCTCATACTCCAGAGTTATAACAAGTCCTATTTGTATGTGACCTTCTTCTCTTAAAGGCGGTCAAGACGAGAATCAAAATTTGGTAGCTAGTCAAACGCGTGAAAAGAAATTGAGAACTTAGAACTCGGGTGCATGGGAAGTCAATCAACTAAATAAAGTCATACAAAGGAACGATATAAGCAATAATCATTAAATTGTACTAATATGAAATGCACTGGTTAATTACAATGTGTTGCTGAATAAAGATAAAAGATGCAAAAAGGGGAATATAGGTATTGGTCTCCCTAATTGAGGAAACCGATTTGGATAGTAGCTAACATCCGAGACTAATCTAGGACAATATCGGGAAGTGATATTGGTCTGGACCGTTCTAGGTCACGACCATGTCGGGCAAAGACTGTGTCAGGTCACGACCATGTCGGGTTACAGTCGTGTAAGGAAACAACCGTTTCGGGTTACAATAGTGTCATACCATGACTGTACCGGACTAGCATTGCCCCGATTCTTGTCATCTTGGTGTCAGGTTTCTCTATATGGACCAACCTTCTCAGGTTAGAGATCAAACGAAAACCTGACATGCTCGGCGAGGCTTCAAGGAAAAGAATTGACATCTCTCTCAAGGGTAATTCAACATCCGTCTGCTACTTTTAAAATGATCCCCAAATGAGCCCTCCATCCTTCTCAGAATAAGATCATGCTCATCTAAATATCACTTGGTGGACCCTCAGAACCTTACTTTACAGTGTCTCCTCTTTTTAAGCAAAAGTCCCCAGTAATGCAGTGTGCCCTTCTTTGTGCACTGTTCGAGCTATTTATAGGCAACACAAAACTAGAGGTTCCATCTGATTGGTCCACGTGTCCCATGATGTGTGACTCTGTTCTGGTGCCCATGACGGGCTATTGTATGTTCATCTATCACATTAGACTGTGGTGAATATAGAGAAGTAACCTCATAAACTATATCATGCAATTGTCAAAATTCTAAAAACAAGTTTGAGGTGTATTCTCCTCCCCTGTCATACCTTAATCGTTTAAGTACTTTACTAGTTTGAGTTTCACCTTCTTTCTTATAAATTTTAAATTTATCTAATGCCCCATGTTCACTTCTAAGTAAAAAGACATAATAGTATCTACTAGCATCGTCCGTTATAAAATAACGCTTTTGGTCCCTAGTAGCAATCCCATTAAATTCACAGATATCTATATGCACTAAATCCAATATTTCTGAATTCCTATTCACGGAATGAAAAGGATTCCTAAGTAATTTAACTTGCACACAGATTTCACATTTATTGTTGCTAATGTCAGATTTAGGGAATAAATTCAAATACATCATACGCTTCATTGAGGCAAATTAAGATGTCCCAAACGTGAATGTCAAACATCAGATGATATAAGATTCATGCATACATAACTATAATCGTTCAAATTTAAAATATAATTTGAAACAGGTCCAAAATGAATCTAATATAAGTTCTCCACATCGCATAAATACTCCTTGCCAAAAAATACAGAATCACAAAAGCATGTAATGATAGCCTTATTACATTTGAAATCTACTCTATGACCTTCCCTAACTAAAATTACACCACTAAGGATATTTTGTCTAACGGTTGGAACATGTCTGACCCTATGAAGAGTCAAAACCTTTCCCGAAGGAAACTTCAAGTCCACCCGTCCTTTGCCTTTAACTTCTACATAGCTGGAATCGCCCAAAGTCATGGATCGACCTCGAGAGTACAAGTAAGACACAAACATGGAATTATCAGCATAAATATGTACATTAGCCCCAGTATCAATTATCCAATAAATTTGTTTCAAAATAGAAATGATTTCATGTTTTATAGAAACGTGCCTATCATTGAGGTTCAAGGATATAGTCATCATGTTGAGCACAACCTCCTCAGTTGTAGATGAGTCAGCTTTCTTTGCCTTCTTTGAAGGACGATCTTTGTTCTAGTGGCCAGCCTGTCCACAAGTTTAACAAAGTTTGTTCTTCAGAGTTTTCTGGATCTTGGCCTTAGGTTTATACACATTCTTTGTTTCCTTATCTTTGGTTTTAGCAGTAGTAAAATTAACTCTCGGGTTTGCATCCATAGGCACCTTGGCAGTCTTCTATTTTAGGTGTTCTTCGTGTATGTTTATATCCATCACTAGATCATTCATTGACAAGTTTCCTTTGTGGTTCTTAAGAGACATGCCAAACGATTCCCACGACTTAGGGAATTTTTCTATGATAGACATAACAACAAACTTCTCATGCAATTCCATCTTTTAATCTGAGAGTTCATGACACAGGAGATGAAAATCATGAGTTTGATCAGAAACAGACTTACCTTCAACCATCTAATATTTAAGAAATGTAGACATTCAATACTTTTTAGCACCTTAGTTTTCAGTACTTAAATTCTTAATTAACGATTCCCACAAAACTTTGGACATAGTAACACACGGCTTCGAGTAAGAGTAATACAATTTATTATTTAAACCAAATAGAATTAATCCTCGACACGTCTTGTCACCTGTCTTCCAATTAGCAATTATATTAGCATTATCAGGGATAGTATCATCAGATTTAAGTTTGATCTCTTCTAAGTACTGATCAACACCTACAATATGCAGCCAAATTTGCATCCGGGCAAAGTTGGTACCAGTAAAAATTTTCAGGCATACTGTTAGTATCAATTTTATTTCCAGAACAACCCTGGTCGTCCATAGTTAATTAATGACATGTAATGATTTATTTAAGATTGTTGTTAATTTTATGTTTACGTCATTACATGCAACAACAACATGCGCAATTTAATTAACAAGTTCAAGCCATATCCTGATAAGAATAGAAGAACAAACAGTGCATGAGAAATTAAAGAATGAAGTTAGAAACACAGACATGATCATTTGTTGAAAAACGAATGTGTTACTTAAAGAAATCAGTGGCTGCAATCCTAAAGGATATGTGTTGTTCTTCTAATCGACCACATCACAAATGTGAAGAATGTTATCATCTCGCTCGTGCTTGATGACGTCCGGTTGCACCACCAGCGTCCAGTGATCACAAGAACCACCGCCTGACAGATCGCATCTCGAAGAAGGAGAAGAATAAACTTGCTACTCGCAAGAGAAGAACCCCACATAGCAACTCGGAAGCGACAGATAGAAGCTCTCATGTAGAGTTTGTAAAACATGAATGAAACAGTTGATGGCTGATTTTTATTTTTGATGTGTTTAACCCTAATGACTGGATGCTTATTTATAGCTTTACACGTACTGAAATCCTATTTCTATTAAGACACAATCACTCGTTGCTCTTGTACGTATTGAGAAAAAATTCATAAGAAAAATACTTTCCTATTAGAAATAAAAATCTCGTTTAGTAAATAAATAATTAATTACGTTGTTGAATCCTTGTGTAAAAATAAAGACGGAAGACAATCTCAACAATCTACAATAAATAAGCCCGAGCACGAGCCCGATAAGACCAGGCGAGGCGTAACGTAATGTGGTGAGGCATGGCGTAACACGTGTGCACGTGTTTGCGTGTTGTGGTCACCATTCCTACCAAGGAAGTGTGCAAACTCTCCCCTAGGACTCTTGGACGCTAGTGTCACATGTGACCTTTCATATAAGGACACAAAAGCTCTAGGAAGGAGCATTGTGGGACTAAATTCTTCTAATTTACACAAAACAACACACTATCTTTTTCCCTAAGTACAAGTTGTGCTACATTATGGGCTTAACCCATACTATATCATTGCTAACGACCATATTTCTAACACATCTAAGCAGCATTACTTGTATTTTTGTCACTTGCATCTCCTTGAGTCTGACATCTTGCAAAAGTTGTTTTCTCTTCAAAGGTCGGCTAATTATGAAAAACCTCGTCCTTCATCATGTCCTCCATTATATTCTAATCTTCAAGAAGCTCTTTGCAAGAGTTACCTCCTTCATATCTCCTCATAAACCTATCTATCCATATGGCCCAAACAATCAACTATGTCATGGTGTCGCGAGCCCATCTCATTTCTCTCCTGCCCCTCCTGATAAAGAGTGTGCCACCTCTTAGGGGAGTAGTAAAAGGTTTAGGCCTTTGTCCCAATGTGTACCATCCAAGCCTCCTCTATGAAAAAGATGTTCATCCATATCCTCTCATGGAGACATAGCGCTCACACACTGACACTAGGCTGCTCTTGCATGGTCTCACTCAATCATCTGTTGGTATGGCCTTCGACAACAACCTCCAAACGAAAGTCACCGCTCACCTTGGGATATCGTTGTGCCAGACCCATCGAGCGGAGAACCTCACAAGTAGGTTGTTATTTTTTAGAAGCTTATGCGCCGAGCTAAGAGCTCAATGAGATATTGTAATGGGATGTCGACGTCCAAACGATCTGGTCCGGTTTCTGTTTCAGAATATCTCCCTGCCCAGCTACCAACTGCAAACCTTTAGGTATTGTTTGGTCTGGGACCTGATCTAGATTATGCTCTCATTTTGTGTCACGTATGTGCTAATTCCGACTAGTCTAACTCAGTTTCAGTCTTGTTTTATTTGGCAGGAATCAGACTGACGAGATCCATTTTGGGTTCCGTAATTCTCTATTTAGGGGTGAACATTCAGTTAATTATGTCAGTTACGATTAATTCATTTCGGTTAAACGGTTAATTTGTGGTTTTAGATTTTAACCATTAACCTAACCCAATTGAGTTAGTTAATTCGGTTATTGTCCAATTGGTTAATGGTTAATTCGGTCAGTTAATTTGGTTAACCAAATAACACTCATGTAATAATATTATTTGAAATACTCATAGAATTTGAGACAATTGTTATATTATAGTAGTATTGTTGTACATTTAATTCTATATGACTCGTAAAAACTTGATTACTATATATATGGGAAAGTATTTTGAAATAAAAGTACAACTATATTTGTATATATGCATGCGTAGGATATTATTTATGAATAAATTTTGATTATTAGGTTAACCAAACCAAAAATATCTTTAACCATCAAATTAACCATTAAACTGATTAATCAAAATAAATTAACCAAATTAACTGAATTAACCAAATTGACCCAATAAAATTAACCATTCGGAACTAACCGTTCGGTTAATCAATTATTAACCAAATTCTGCTCAACACTACCTCTATTGCAGACCAAGTCAGTCTTTTTCTCCTCTATTGCAAACCAAGTCAGTCTTTTTCTTAGTAGGATTCCAAAATACAATCTGAATTTGATTCAATTTGTGTTATTTTGTTTTATATGCTAGACTCAAAAACACAAGTTATGTGGTCAGTCCAATTTAATGAGTTCTTGCAATGTGATAAGCTACCAAACACAAACATGACCGAATCAGATACACAAATGTAGATCTATCACTAACCCAGTTCGGATTTCATAATCTCGATCATGAACCAAACATGGGCTTAGGGTTCACCTCTTGGAAGCAACTTCTCCAAATTCCATATTCCATCTGCTATCTTCTTGATCTTCAACAGGGTTGTCGAGATTGTTGTTAGGGTCTTATGATGTCAGAGTTTGGTTCCCCCACACAATCTATCCAGCTAGAAGTCCTTCTCTCCTCCACCAAGCACCCACCTGCTATTTCCATTATGGTTGGCATAATCATCCATGTTCTCTTATAGATTCTCTTATAGAACACCAGAGATATGAGCTGAGCATGAGGCCAGCCAGATGGGACACTACAGATATTCCGTGCTGCCTTTTGTACTTGTTGCTGGACACCACCCATAAAGACATTTCTTCAGACTCTTAACGTTGCGTTCAAGAAGAAAGCCTCTTTGGTATGCCTCATCCCCATTACACTGATTCTCCTTACTACATAAATACACTGCATAGCTAACCAGCTAAATGGTAGTCCAAAGAGGAAAAACTACCATAATCTGGTAGAGAAACGCATACTGGTAGTCAATTAGTGGTAGTGTCTGGCTTGGTAGCTAAATGCTTTGTTCTACCATAAAATGGTGGGAAAAAAGGTACGGTAGGCAATACAATTACCACAAACTGAACCAAAAAATAACCAGAGACTACCATTTCAAAGGTAGAATAAGCTCAATCATCAACAATAGAGCAGCCAATACAATCATTGTTGCTGCCATTTAACTCTATTTTACTCTAGAATACATAAATATGACCACAACAATGTTCAAAGAATATAAGTGTTTCTAATGTCAAAGAGTTAGCCTCAATGACTAAATGTACATAAAAATGATGTATTTTATTAATAAAGATAGAATGTTGTGGTATACACCATTCTATCCAAAATGGAACAATATAATGACACAAAATTTCGACCTGCTTGCCTAACAATTTTGTTTCTCAAGAGCTAACAAATAATGTCATAATGTTGACTAACAAAATATCACAACAAGAAATTCGTACTCCCACGTCAATCAAGAGCTCTTCAAATGGACTTTCCACAGCCTCATCATGCTATCTCTTCACACAATCAAGCTACTTGCGTCATAGCTTGTAATAAAATACACTCCTTAATGATTTGAAGAGAGCCCATCCAGCATGTTTGACTTGTCACTTACCCCAATATTTTTAAATAAGATAGAATCATCTGCACAAAAGAAATTATTTGTTAATATAGTTATAGGACGGGCATAATTAGATTGTCATATTAATATACATTTCTAGCTATATAGAAGCTTGCGTTTTAGGCATTCTTTCTTGTGCTAAATTTAGCATGTTACTGAAATCATATGGTCATTTGAATACACAATAAAGCCACCAAACTATAGAAGTTGATATAGTTCTTCTGAGCCTAAATTTAATTCCAACAATGTATATACATAGTCTTTTGTTTTCATCCAAGAATAGGAATTTCATAGAAAATGAAAATGATGACAGATTCAGTAAGTATGGCCTCTAAACAAGACATGACATAATGGTTGGCTAAATGATCTTTATAGAGAGAAAATGTATAAAAGATAAATATAGAAAACTTTAGCAGGGTGGAGAAGCCACTGCATGGATAAGCTATGTCTTCTTCGGCCCTAACACTTCTCTCCCATCTTCCCCAACCAGAATCACCACAAGGTGGAGAAGCCACCACATGGAGCTACGACTACATGAAGCAATCGTTCAAGTGGAGCAGCTACTACTAGTGCATGGTGCGTCAAGAGCAGCAACTGCAATAGGAGCAACCAACCCTGACCCCAAGCAACATCAACACCAACACAGTCGTCGTCCAAAAGAGTTGTTGCACATGACTGTGTTCCCGCTATGTGTACCGTCGTCTTCCTCATTTCTCCTACTCTTCTTAAGCACCTTCTTCTCCCCTTTCTCTTCCTGTTCCACGATTTGTTTCTCCTTCACTCCTTTTCCTTTCTCCTCTTCCACATCTTCTTTCTCATATCTCATTTTTCTTCATGTTATTCCTTCATAGTACCTCTCCTTCTCCCTTTCCCTTTCCTTCTCCATGCCAATTTCTTATTTCCTACTGATTATGCTCTCCTTATCGGTTTCCACCTTCCCCTCCTCTCAATTTAGCTCTTCCTTCTGAATTTGTCCTCCACCTCTTCTTCCTAGTTTACATTATCCTCTTCCTACTTCCCCTATTACGATCCTCCCCTTTCTCTTCTAGTCTTTCTTCTCTTTTATCTCTTCTTTCACCTCCTCTCTTTTCACTACCACAATATTGTTTCCCCTTCCTTATCCCTTTCTCCTCACCTTCCCCTATTATGCTAATGTCCCTTTCCCCACAACTACATCCTATTAAACAAAATTCTAAAGTCAAAGAAGCTTGTTAGGATGGCAGTGAATGTACTACAAAGTTGGAAGAGATTATTGTCTACGGTTGTTATGACCCACTCCAAGATTAACTAGTAAGTTCAGCGATTAGTGCATCACCATGATGTTTAAGTTAAGATTAGTGTTCATGATGCGATTAGTGCTTTGATCAAGTTGAGACAACCTAGTTAGTATGTTTTCTTTCTTTGAGGTTGTAGTGGATTTCGTGCTTGAAGTTTTGCAAAAAAAATCATATAATTCGGACTTACGGAGAGAAAGTTATGACGATTTCTAGTTTTTGGGTTTAATATGCAATGTGTCCATTAATTGGCTTATAACCCTTTCCCTTTTCTTCCTTATTTCTTTTTCCCTTATCCCCTTCATTTCCCTCGATCGGTGCTAACCACCGCTGAAGCAGCGCGCACAGTAGGTCGATCAACCTACGAAGTAGAAGGGTAGGGGCGATTTTGGGCTCCCTCAACTTCGACCAGCATCACGACCCTCTCCCACCTTTCTTCTTCTTCCTTCCTTCCTCTACCTCGCCCTAGCTGCTCCCCTGTAGCTGCGGCCAGCGGCAGGGCAGATGGCTAGGAGCCCTTTTGGGAGCGGCCAATACTCCAAAATGGTGCCATCAAGCTCCGTCCTTGAGGCCCTAGCTCAAATCTGCAGCTCCAGCTACATTTAGCACCCAGCTCGGTTCCCCCTTTTCAACCTGTTCGTACGTGAAAGTTGTTGTGTGCAACAAGTCTGAGTTTAGGGCTATTCGGAGGTTGAAGACAACCTCATGGATGTGTTTCTAGTCGTATTAGGACATCTCGAACCGCAGTGAGTAGAATCTCACTCCCCAAAGCAAGTATTAACTCCATGAAACAGACGTTTTTGGTTCGATCTGTGTTTGTCGCAGTTAACAGCGTATGTCCAGGTGTTGTGTAGTGTCATGGTCGCCTGACGTTAAATTTCACGTTTTCTTATTACGTTTGCCTGACCCAAATTATTTAACTGATTTGTATGATTCGGGTTACTGGAACTATATGATTGATTAAACCCTAAATTGCTCAGATTAAAGGTGGAAAACAGTAACATACTACCAGTAGTTGTACGATTTGGATATAAACCTAGACTTTGTGATTCTAGTAGTTTACTAGATGCATGATTTCAAAGAAAAGATGATGACATGAAAATGTCAATGGAAACCTAGTTGCACGCTTCCTATTTTATTTAATGTGTGTGGTTTAATCTTAACACGAATTGGCGCGTTTCTCAAGGACATCATTAGAAATTCTCAGTTATTATAATAAATCTTGCCATGATAAGTAATTAACTCTTAATTGAGTTATGTGATGCACAACTCAGGACTAGGGTTGATGTGCATGCTTTTCAAGGAATTACAGATAATTTACAGACGCTACTGATGATTACTCATATGTCAAGTAATTAACTCTTATCAGAGTATTAAGAAGCTCAATTGCATGATTCTAGTGTATATGTGCTAAGTTGACATGCATTCTGTTTATTTAAGAATTTTAATCTGCATGCAAGTATAGTATGTTGATTATGCAATGTTTTACACTGGTTTGAATAAAATGCTCTGTCAAATTTAGAATGATATTCATGTTGTGTTATAAAGTTCAAGTAAATAGACATGGTACCATAGAGACACCAGAGTCGAGTATAAGTAAAAGAAATGTACAATATAGTAAGAGTCATCCAAGAATAATAAAATAATAGACTTAAGGGCTCAGAACACCATAGAACCCTTATGAGAGGTCTGCGCCTTAGGGGTGAAATGACCTAACCCTGGCAGCGTCCAATATACGAGGGTCAGAACGTACTAATAGGCGGTACGGGGGACGAAGCCCTAGTGGAAGTTTCCTTATATACAGTTTGTAGTGTCCAACAATAACCAGAGATTCTGCTGGCACTAGAGTACAGAAAAGCCAATAGGTGACTTGACTCTCCGCCTGTGTGCTCAGGTTAGAGGAGTCCAGTTTTACGACATAATAGGTGTGCTGAGGCCAGAGAGCCATTTTTCCTGTTGCAAACCAGAGAGTAGTCAGATTAGCTATCCCAAGGTGTCAGCTAAGTCATGTACGGTGATATCATAGTTCGCTACAAGTCTTCATATGTAGAGTACACTACATATGATCAGTCCATAAGTTAAAACATGACAATCTAAGTTTACAAAGTTTCTTAAGTAAAAGAGTTAAATAAGATTTGAGTATAGTTCATAGCAATTGTTCTTTTAATGTAATGTTGGCATTTTCCTATTATTTTAATTGAAATTGTTAGATCTGCTCAGTGTAGAAATTCCTGCATTTTATTTCAGTTTAATAAACATAAATGAGTTATCTGCGATGGTTGGGTGAAATTCTATTCATTGAGCCAGTAGCTCACCAACCTACTGAAACATTTTTCAGGTCAGCGTCAGCACGAGGAAGCTGAAGGATCTTATCACCCAAACTCTTAGAAGGTAGTTCATAGTTAGATAGAGGTCTCTTATTCCTTTTCCCTCGGTCTTTGGGCATGTAGTATGGTAGAGAGAGAATGTAAAGTAATAAGTAGTTTAGTTTTGAATTATCTGTTGTACTTTATATTCCGCAAGTAAGATGTAATATGTTGTTTAAACTTTGAGGTATCTTTCAAGATTATGAAACAGTAAGTTAGCTTCTGCAAGTTTAAGTAAGATTTCAGTTTATTCTAAGATATAAGATTTCCCTTTAGGTTAATTCTGAGTGATTAAGAAAAGAAAAAGTTAAGGGTGATTTTGTATTACGTTTAATCCTCATGTCATGCCCTAATCTCATGATTAGCGGTAATCGTGGGATGCGGGTGTGACAACGTTAGTTAAAACACCCTTTGTCATAGTGAAACTAAGTCAATCACTTGATCTATGACAACAAGATCTAGCAAGTGAGTTATGTTTGTTGTCCATATGAATGTATAAATGTTGCATTAATCTAAATACATACTTTGTTCAACTTATTATTCAATTTTTTGGTGTGAGTCCTTGTTTTATTATGCTACTGTTAATATGGCGTACATCACATATGTTTATGCAATCTACAAACATTCACAACTAGAATGAACTTACATTACACAAGGAGATGTTAGAGTTATGTGAGCTAGTATATTTGTATCATGGTCCTTTATTTTTGGTAGTATGTACTAAGTAAAATACAAATATATAAATTTATGCATTGCATATAGTATATGTCTACACTAGGTTGCTGCATGGAATGTATATAGATAAATTTTGAAATTTACATGATTAGATTGGTTTGCCTCTACAAAAATGGTAATGGTACATAACTAAATAATTTGATGCCCAAAGGTCATTTGTGGACATGTAGTCTAATTTGGTTTTTAATCTCTTTACTAAATGTCATGTTACATGATTCTATATATTTCTCTTTATTTTACCAAATGAAGTACCGATCCAATCGGATGGCTTGAGTGGAGTATCGATCCAATTGAAGTTATCAATCATGATTTACGTCAAGAGACCCTAGATCATGAATTTTGAAGATGCTTTCTCACTCATAGGCATATGAACACCATGTTGTATTATGTATATGCAAAATATAAAGATAGTTTGCAGTATCCTAGTCTAGGAAGCACAGACACTTCAAAACAGGTGTCGTACTCGTGTCTGACACGTATTGGACACCCATACTCCATGGACACGCCTAAACACGTATTGGGCACTTCTCCAGTCGTATCCAACATTTTTTTTGTTTTTTATAGGTGGACACGGCTTGGACACGACCTGGACATGGCCAGGCCCATTTATAGCCCAAAACAGGCTTGCTTTTCCACTAACGTAGTCACATAACTAGGCAGCTAAACATGTCTCTGATAGATCAAATCCAACTCAGTTCGCAAGAGGGTGGAAGTTGTATTCTTGTTGTTCTTATCACATATCTAAGTCTAGAGCAGCAACAACTGTCTCCCTATTCTTTTTTATATAATCTCTCGACTCATTCATCTATTCTTGGGCTTGGGGCCTTCCTCTAGTTCTGAAAAACTGATTGAGGGAAACTATCAACCTTTATCCATTATTTCCTTGTTCTATTAATGTTTCTATGTTTATCACTTTCTTGAATATCTAGTTGTGTATTTATATTAATTGTTGTTGTGTATCTAAATAAATTTCATATGAACAGTCTCAAAATTTATATGACATCTACATTTACTGAGTACTAGGTATCAACTTAAAGACTCTGATGTATGTCTAATGGTCAATATTCCGAAATTCAGCAACGTGGCACATCATGGGATTGAATCTGTGAAGTCTATTCTTAGACTAGGCTACTGGAATTGCAAAGAAAAATTCTCACTCTTTATTAAAATTTCCTCAATCTTTTTATCTTTTGATTCTTTTAGACTTCAAAATACACAACTTCAGTTCTTGGGGTTTCTTTACATCATTTCATATGAGTCTCATCATACACATTAAAATCTTGAAATAGAATTCCACTTTTTCATGTTTCAATCTCTCTTATTTAATCTACTGGTCTCTCCTCTTCTTTTTGATTTTCATATCTCGTCAAGTTTGATGTATTACACATTGAATACAAAATGGAAGTAAAATTGTCTTTTTTTTAACTTGTATTTGACATAAAAATGAAAAGACCTCTTTTATGGATAATTCTAGTTCAATGTTTCAATGTTGTGGTTATACAATCGCCAATTGGTTACATTTAGCTTTATCTCAAATTAAGTTATATTTTCTAATTATCTATTTTTTATTTCTTATGTGAAATATATATATATATATATAGTTTAATTTTAAAAACATGTTGTGTCCATAGCCGTGTCTGTGTCCTATGTTTTCCAAAATTGTCGTGTCCACTGTCCCGTGTCTGTGTCCGTGTATGTGCTTCTCCTTGATCCTAGTGTCTTAGAAGATGGGAAACTCTCTATCTTATACTTTAAATATTGGTATGAAGATACATTGCTCACATCGTATTTTTCTCCATTAGATTGTGTTTGTATGTCAATTGTGAAGTTTAAAAATTCGTCCATCAACCAACAAGCATGGTTTTGTAATCTAATTTAAATAGGTAATATATATATATATATATATATATATATATATATATATATATATATATATATAAAATTAAACTTATTTCTCCTAAACCAAGTGTTGAAAGTTTGATTGATTTTGCAACAACTATGTACACCTTTTATCTAACTTGTTTTACAAATTTACATATTTGCAACATGATTTAGTTTTGTAAAAAAGTTCAACATTGTATTGTAGGGGTGTGTGTGTATTCATAGTGATTTATAATGTCAATCAATAAATGCATATATGAAATTCCTAAAATATTTGAAACACTTGAAGATTTAGTGTGTTAATCTTACACAACTAATACAACGAGTGGTGATAATTAAATAATGTGTGTCGATACCAAGTAGTTATGCAGTGAATGGTGATAATGAAACACCTACTAGATAATGAACGGATCACAAAAGATAAGCCATGAAGATATAAATCTTATGTATAAGAAAGGCTTCATGGATATATTCATATTATGAAAACCCTCTAACATCATGAAGAGACCATGGTGATATTTTATAGTGGTGATGTCGAGAATCTAACCATGAGTGAATGCCTTAGATTCTTCTGGAGAACGGTTGGAAAGTTGAACATTTATCACTTAAGCATGAACTATTATTGTGGGCTCTGATCTCCAAAACACGAGATAAACATAACGGAAGCGAATCGATTAATAGCGGAATGCAAAAAAATCACGAAAAATTTAAAACTTTTTGAGAAAAGATCATGAAAGCATGACACACCATTCATAAAAGTACGATAAACAGTTTACATCTCTGACAAGTCACTTCTTGAGTGAACATATACAATCATATACAAAATCTCAAGACTCCAAAAATTCAAAATCTCAGATCTAACTCCCGGGACCTGAGTGTATAGAGACGACATAGGACTTCTAACTATCAACATGACAGCCAAGGTGTCCACCTGAGGCTCACTACTGCCCCTGGTGCTGCTTCTGCTCTCCCGCAGACTGGTTCCTTCGTCCATGACGACCACCTAAAAGGTTGAAGCCTACAGGGTGAGACAATTACAAATAATTGTCCCAGCGAGAGTTATAACTCTTCGCCAGAAGCTTTCTAGAAAAGGGAAACAACATAAACAAGGTAGTTTATCCTACAAGGTAGACTTAAGAGTAGATAAGTAGCAATTATTTCTAAGGAGCAATATGAAAGACATGTATGCTGAGTAGGCAATAGAAACATTATATTCAAGGCAGTATCAATCATTGCTTCTCGTTGTTCAACCTAAGCAATTATACTAATCGGCTGATTATGTTTTACAAACAACATTATGCCATGTGGAGATGAGGTGTACCGCTCAAACTCCAACCGACCACTGTTAAGTCGCCTCGGTATCATACAAGGTCATCGAAAGAGTCGGATTTTCATGACCTTCAACTTCCTCAGTCAGGTTGAGGTTCAAGATGCAGGACATCCAGTGTCTCTGCCACTATAGCTCACCAGGGTACTCTGGTCCTTCGCTATTGGAGTCACAGTGGCGTTTTGTACTCTCTTCACCATTGAAAGATCTCATGTTTATCTTCATCGAGGTGGCATCACAAATTCCTCGGGTGATTAGTGATATATCAACCCGACATAAACACATAGTGTAGTGCTGATGGATTATGAGACATCCACATCAACCCCTACACTAGGACGTAAGGATATACACATCCATCTCCCCCACATACTCAAAAGTATGTGCTCCAGGAGTTCTCTTAGGAAAACATGTTTCACCATCATTTTACACCTGACAATGATGGATCTATGATCAGGGCTCTACATGGTATGGTTATACTTGATTAGTTAGGTACATTTCAGTATTCTTTTATCAACAAGCATGATCTCAAGCATTCAAACACAAAGCATGGTTATAACGGAAGAATACTAAATGTAACTAACTCATTCCTCATCAATTATCAGATAGGTATCAGTTCACAATCATCTTCGCACTATGCTTTAAGAATCACAAGAGTCAACCCTCAGGTTGTCACAACACTTGCTATCAAATAGCACATAGTCATCTAGTCATCATGACTTTGAATGAAGCAATGTATCCAGCACATAATGTCAGTGTTCTCAATGAACAGAACATCATAACCCTTACCTGGCTATGATCACCTCTTTATCAAGGACCTGCAAGGCTTACAATAAATGGAACATACATAGATAGCAGTGTAAACACAATATCCAGAATTCTTTCATCCAATTAATTCCTAGGGTTTAGCATTCACCTACTCAAACCAGGTTATCACCCCTTCATATTCACAAGGGATGGAGTTTCTTCATAATATATATATATCATTCATGTGGTTTCATACTCTGAGAAATAACCTAGAATTATCCCTTCCATGTCAACCCTTCAAACTAGGGTTCACTATTCACTTGTATGACATTCCTTCAAATTAGGGTTTGCTGTATGCTTCATGGTGAATTGGGTTCATGGCATCATTTGTATGAAACCATCATCCTTGATGCCCTTAAATTAGGTTAAGATTTATCCACCATCATAATTAGGGTTTCCATGATCTCACCTAAGTGGATCATACCCTAATTATGCACGTTCATGTACATTGAAGGTACTTTATTTGAGTTTCAACTAGTTAAGGGACCTTCTCTCTCTTCTTGGCTAAGAGGTGGTGATTATGTTACTCTAGATTAGGTTAGAACAAGTCTCCATGGGTTATCTTGAGCCAAGTCATCACCATCATGTCATTAGGGTTTTGATTAAACAAGGTGTCATCTACTTGAACCCATCAAGGGCACATTGGTAAATGCACCACCATCTGTCATCACGGTTCAATCTATTAGTCACTTAGCTCCTTAATATCTTAGGGTACCATTAGGGTTTGGATTAGACCACCATTGGACCAATTGAACCCTCAGAACATCAGGCAATCACAGCCCTAAAGGTCTCCAAACGGTTACACACTTCAACCTCCAAACGGTCCTGAGACCGTTTGGGGGCATTGACCGTTTGGACAATGTTGACCACCAAACTGTTTGGACACCAAGACCGCATGGTCACCAAGACCGCATGGATGTGTTGACCGTTTGGATGGGTTGACTTTGAAACCGTTTGAAATGAAATGACCTTGAGATTGTTTGGATCCAAACGACCTTGAGATCGTTTGAGCCCAAACGGTCTTGAGAGCGTTTGGTCCAAACGGGCTCAAAACCGCATGGTCCTCCAAAGTGTCTCCAAGGTTGTAATTGATTAGGGTTTCTCATGTTGAAGCCTCTAATTGGCCACATCCTTGCTAACCACTTATCAATTAAGTTAACTAGGGTTACCCTCAACTAATTGGACACTCAATTGACCCTCAATTGCTAACCAATTGGGGTTGAATCCGATTGAATTAGGGTTTATCAACAATTAACCTTCAACTTTGATAATTCAGGTTTCAATTGAAGTTGAACCTATCAATTGGCACTCAATTGGGCCCCAAATTGGCCCAAACGGTCTTGAGACCGTTTGGACACCCTTCAAACGATCTTGAGACCGTTTGCACAAAGTTGCACCCAAATCTAGGTCAAGTTGATGCGGGTTGAACCCTAATTAGGTCTAAAATCAACACTTTTGTTCAATTACTCAATCTACTGAGATTAGATCATCAATTCATCCAATTGCCTTAACCCTAGAACTCCAAACGGTCTTGGGTTGTCACCAAACGGTCTTGAGACCATTTGGGCCCTTCAACCCAAAGTTCACCACAATTTATCCTTCAAATCAACAATTTCAATCGATTAGGGTTTAGAGGGTTGAAGTGCCTTCAACTTGAAATTGGTTTGCAATTAGGCTTCAATTCTTTGGGTATTTAATTCAATATGTGTACAACAGACCTCCAAATGGTCTTCCCTTGGTCAACTCTTCCAAACGGTCTTGAGACCGTTTGATTCCAAACGGTCTTGCAAGACCACATGAAATCAAACGGTTGTGAGACCGTTTGATTTCAAACGGTTTGCAAACCGTTTGGACCAAATGGTCCAAGGTCGTTTGGTAAAGTGACCTAGGTATTCACGCCCATTGTCTTCAACCTCAAGACAGGTCGGTTTTCTTTATGGATTTGCTTGCAAGAAGGCCAAGAAGTTTAGGGAAGAAGAAGAACTAGCTACTATTAACATGAACAAGTATATGCATTAAGAAAGCAAGAGGTTTAGAGATATAAAACCCGCCTTATGGATGTCCTTAGAGCTCCAAGCTTCCAAGCTCTCAAGTCTTTAATGGCACCTTGAGCTCCACTGGTCGGCCAAAGACTTTTCTCCAAGGAAAGGTTGGGGAAGGTCGGCTAGAACAAGAAACCTAGGTAAGATGACCACAAAACAACCTTAAGAACCACTTTCCTCCATGAAATAGAGCTAGAAGATGGTCTCTCCTTACCTTGGAACAAGATGGTCGTCTCCTCTAGCTCCCAAGCTCTGCCTTGGATGGACCAAACGAGGTGGGGAAGGGAAAGAATGAAGGGAACGTTCACTTGTTTGCAAGGAAGGTTGTATATATAGCTAGGACAAGTTTCACCAAAAGGACCTCTAGTTTCCTCCATTTCTCAACTAGGCCCCTCCTTTCTTTCTTGCACGTCCCTCCCCCTTCTTGAGGTGAGAAACCTTATTAAAACAAGGGTCCAAAGGCAAGGAAAAGGTCACCTTATCACTAGGGTACACATACTTAGGGTTTCTTACTTAAAACTTGGCGATCTTTTTACCATGATTATTCATCTTATCTGATTAACTAGTGAAGTGCCATTTTTCATCATTTCTACTATAAAGGATGTCAAGAATCACCCAAGATACTCTAGAAGATGTATTTTACAAGTTGCACCCCATATTTTGGGTAAATTGCACTTTACACCAAAATTAGGGTTTCAGGCACAAGGATTGCTCCACAAGCTGCATCTCGATGCCCAAGCTTGGAGGATCCATCATACCTTATCATATTCATCCATATGATGTCTCATCACCTGAGGAACATATCAACATGTGAAAATTGCAAGTTAACCCCTCTGATTGGGTACTTTGCACATAGGTCCCTGCATTACAAAACAATACTAAAACTTGTTTAAAAAAAGGACAGAAAAGTGAAAGCATGTTCCTCAGGAACTTAATTACATGTCAAGAGTTAATCACAAGTGTTTAATTACATATTTATGCAAAACTCCTCGGGTTATCTCTTAACCCAGGTCAGGGATGTTACAATTATGATGTAAAATTATCTTGCAATGTGGATTACACAAAAGTGCTAGCCGACATACAGTGGCTTATGAAACTAATAAATGACAAAGATGTCAACAAATACATGTGATATTCAACATATACAAAGAGAATAGAATGATCATCGTAAAAATCAGAACATTGTATCTAGATATCATACCTTTAGAAATGACAACTCTGTCAATTTTCTTCCCACAATTTGGTTGTGATTGCATACGTCCCCGACATAATCATTGGATAATTAGAACCCAAATGAGTGTGGGGGTGAAAAGAGAGGTTATTAGTAAACATGATTGTAACTTAGTGGTTGGTTGAAAAATATATGAATGAAATAAACCATGACTAGAAGTTCATTGAACAATACATAAAAGTCACATTCACCATAAAAAAATTCACCAAAACTACCTCATTTGTGATAGTTGGTTGATAAATTCCCTTTAGTTGAAGCATCCTTTTGGACCTCCTTACAACATGTAACCTTTAACAAAGACATTTGTGTAATTAATAAGCAAATAGGATATACAAACAACCCAAAATATATGAATCTATAAAGATACTAACAAAAACATGAAAATATTATTGGTAAACATCATAAACATAGTTAGGATATGAATATGTGCTTTTAGTTATGCATGATAGACATTTCTCATGGGTTTTAATGCAAAATTTATCTCTTAGAGCTTGCCATATCCAATCGACAAATTCTAGTGATCGTATTAGGATTTTTATAAATGATGTATGATTATTGACTAATATAAGTACTTGCAATATGAATCCATACATATTGATTGGTAATCCCTCTTTAGAACTAATGTTCATTGATATTAAATATAGATAAACTAAAGTAAAAGGGAATGACAAAAATAAAAATAATGTTCAGCATTGCATACCTGTGAGCATAACATCCATAAGGTTCTCATATTTCATGTAAAAGAACTAACTTTTCTCGTGATTACCTTGCACATTACCAAGATCAATAATGTCACACCCATCAACCTATCCAAGTATATATGTAAAAACATAAGGAGAAATAATATAAATGAAAGGGCACGATAGATATAATTTGGATGTGGATAATTCCTTAATATACTATAGAGATATTGTATGTGGCAAGATAACGTGAAAAAAAACATTGCATGTGTGACAAGACAAGTAGCATTTATCCCACCAAGAATAAGTAAGATATCATCAAAGTTGAGATGTTTCATTTTATTCCAATCAACTTGAAATAGAATTCTAGCATATATATGATGGATTATAAATTTTTAAACTTAATGAAAATTTCATTGTGACGTGATTTTGGGCATCGCATACCTATACACATTGCATCCACGAGGTTATATCAATGCCAAATTCAGTATAACTTGTCTGATAAACTCAACTTGCCATGAGTTGGTTTCAAAAGTAGGACCACTTCTTATTGTAGATCTCTTTATGTGCCACTAATCCATCCCCTACACACAATTCATCAATGAGGTTAGCCTCTCGTGTTGCAATAAATGATCATCCTTCTAGTTAGGGAGATATAGACAGGAGAGAAAAAGTACCAAGTCTTCTTAGCATAAGAAGAAATTGCTTTTCAAACCATACATATAATTTGGATCAATATCAACATTGTTAAATCTTAAATATTAGCCATGTGGGGATAACTATGATCTGGATGTAAAACGATAATGGTATTTTCAAGATATAAGGTTGAGTAGGGGTATAACAATCTTACGACAATCATTAATATGTTAAAGTCTTGGACTACTAAGTATTTATATAATATGTATACATACAAACCATTGAAGTCATCCAAAAATATACATATTTAAGAAAACACCATCCACAAAACATGGTAGATTGATTTTCAAAAATAAAATCTACATGTGGTGTCCAAACATGTCGTAGCCAGTCCATAAAAAATAAACAACCTTTCGTTGAAAAGGCAGACCCAACTTACTATGCCATATAGCAAAGAACTTAGCGAATGTTCTATGTTTTTTGCATTCTTTCAGATTATAAGGGGCAGTTCGGGTCAAGTAATTTTGTCTCCTGGTATTTATATACGGGAATCCTGCCTCAGTCTGGGACTAGTTCCTGTTCCATCATATAAATGCAATTGATCATAGTAGCGAGAAAAGTAGCAATGTTCAGAAGTCCGCCTTATCTAATAATACAACTACTGGACCAAATATGATCGTAAATGTTACATATCATCTTTCTTGCCATTGTACACAAGTGCCGATAATTTAAATGATAGGGGAAGAACAGCCACTAAGTCTTACAGCAATGTTCACTAAAGTCTAATGAGACTTATGATACTTTATTACATGTTCAGAATCATTAGATTCATAGAAGGATTGGCCACAGACACAACATAAGATGGAAGATCACTTCAATCACAAAATTATGTTATGGCTGATTTAGTTGAGAACGAAAGAATTACTTTTAATTCTTGACATGACCTATAAGCATTGTTGTTCACAATCCATACGATTTGTTAGTGTCTAAGTATTATATATTGAAGAAACGCATACAAACCATCCATATCGAGATTTTCTTCATGTATATTTATCCATCAAATAAAAATCATTACAGATATTAAACTAGTTTCCCCAACTACTATGCCACAAATCATATCCCATCAATGTTGTAGTGTAACTATATAGGAAGAAAATGCAGAAGAAACAGAGCATGAACTAAATGAAAGAAAAAATCAGTCATGCCTACCTGTATAGGCGAGGCTGATTATAACATAAAAGGTCATGGTGAGGGAGCGCAGAAGCTGAAAGACGACATGAAGCACCCAGGGATGTACCGCAGTTCAGGGAGAAGGAGCACAGAAGCAAAGGCCAATCTTGCGTAGAGCGGAGGCCGGTCTTGTGCCTGTCGAGCCCACTGCCAATGATGGAGGAGGAGGCAGATAAATCAAGTATTCTTGCTGGCAAGCACCAGGGTAGGTGATAGACGGAGAGACAACAGCGCCGGGCGCAGAGGCGCCGTGGTGCAGCGCAGAACCAAAAAAACGGGGGAGAGGTAGAGGCGGAGGTTAGGGCACATAGAAGACAATCGGGCACTCATTAAACGAGGGAAATGTACCCGCGAAAAGTTGGGTTACCGCTTTAGCGGGCTGGGCTTTTGGGGAAAAAAAATAAAGATACCGGTAGTAGAACCGGAAGTTTAATTAATACGGTAGTCAAAGATCTGAATACCACGGTAGTGAATTCCCAGTATATAATTATTCCACTGGTCTCGTTTTAAGGCCCAAGTCCTTCACCATTCTTTCTTTAGAGCTCCAGAGAAAGCGGGAGAAGCTGTGTTCTAGCCTCTGGATGACTAACGAAGGCATAATATATCTACACGCATGCATAGGGGCAATCATGATGATACGTGCTTGATTAGTTGATCCTTCTTCCAAATGATACGAGCTTATTCTTCCACAAGCATATTTTTTTATCCACCCGATCCACCAGGAAGTCGAAGAATGTCAACTTGCATCGTCCGGAAAAGAAAAAAGAGGTACTCCCAGGTACGTCATAGGTCCATGTTGCCTTCCCTTGTCCGGCATCATTAAGATCCGATCACGACATGGTTTACAGTCCCTGTATCATCACTTTTGAATTTATCCGCATTCACCATCTGCCTAGACATAGCTTGAAATCCTTGCAACAATCCAACTACCCTATCCGTTGATCCCTAATGGGAGTTAAAAAAAGAATGACATCGTCTGCAAACAGCAGAGGTTAGAATCCTTGTTGGTCTCGCTACTCAAAAGACCCTAAAAGAGAAAATTAGGCATGGGGAACAACGGTTCCTTGTTTCAAACTCCTAAAGCTCTCGTAAAAACCAGTTGTGTGTGCCTCTGTTCATCCCAACTGACATCCAGGATCTTCAGAAGAGACCCAAGAAAATCTACACGGTGTCTCCAAAGAATTCAGACCTCATCAGAACCTCTCCCACCAAACAACATGGAACTCTGTCATATGACATATCTAACTTAATCACCATGTAATGTCCTCTTCTCCATGTCCCCAGATCATAGACCAGCTCATAAGACAACATGATGTTACTAGCACTGCAGGAATACGCCAAAAATATGACTGCCCCATGGAGGATGTCAAGATTGGTGTGATCCACACATCTACAATGCTAAAAGTTTCTGGGGAAAAAAACTCAAAATAAACGAGTTTGGTAGATATATTGATCACATTATACGAGTTTGGAATAAAATAGCCGACATAGAAGAGTTTGAGGGGAAGAAAGAGAGTGAAAACACTATTTGGTCTGGCATCTCCATTCTAATTGGTCGACATCGTAAAAATAAAAGAAATGAAAACAGTCATCATGCGCCCCATGCTACTTGGCGGTCCATAATAAAGACGGTAAATAAAATGTCATCTTCATTCCTGGACTGAAAAATGGCATAGCGGATCACCTATTTTGTTTTATTTCTTTTATTTTATTTAAACTTTGATTCCTTGTACTTAATTGATGTGTATTATTTACATATCAATTAATATATATTATTTTACATTAATTATTATTCCATCAAATTGAATAAAACACTTTAATATTACTAATAAAACAAATA
The DNA here is from genome assembly GCA_963693085.1 of Alisma plantago-aquatica. Taxonomy (NCBI): domain Eukaryota; kingdom Viridiplantae; phylum Streptophyta; class Magnoliopsida; order Alismatales; family Alismataceae; genus Alisma; species Alisma plantago-aquatica. The sequence continues at coordinate 1,498,862,544 of OY856411.1, read as the reverse complement.
TTTGATATTTCAATAATATTACATTTTAATATATTTATTTATAAATTCATCGGTTGGTGATAAATTTAACGACAAACATACACTTGTTGTATATATATATTTATGAGTCAAATATAATAACTTTCGAAATAAGTTTTAAAACTATATGACACAAAATATTATCCAAAGTCATAAAAAATATTACATTACAAAGAAATCATAGTTACTAAATTGATCAAAATGTTTAGATGTAAATTCCACAATATAAAAATATTCAACAAAATATAGTAGTATATATACACACATTTTGTATATATGGTATTCTTTTTTATATCTTTATTGGGTTTGGAATAGATATCTGACACAAAAATTAAGTAAAATATGAGATATATTTGTATGCAAATTTCTGTAATATATCATTAATATATTTATATTTATTGGATCTAGATTTATAATCTATGAAAAAATATTATGTTTAATTGATAAATATATCTCAATATAATAATTGTATGCATATATCTTTAATATATTATTAATAAATGCATTTACAAATATGAACATATAATAGACAGAATGTTTTCATTTAATGACATATATATTATCAATATAAATGTGCACAATATAATATATGATATAATATTTAAGATAATATTATATATAAAGAGTGTATACGTAATGTCATATTACATTGAATTTTACATATTATTTGATATACATATAAATCTCATTTATTAATATAATATTTAGTTTTATGTGTAATGTAATCTTTTATGTATAACATTTGAATAATATTTTGTATTATATAATTTTAAAGTTTATTTTAAAAAAATGCATTCAACTAGTAAATATATCTACAAACAATAATTGTATGCATATGTAGTAAATATATCATTAATATATAGATTTCTAAATAAATATACTAAAAAGTGATATATTATTTAAATAAAAATATATATCATATTATTGATATTAAGGTGATATTTTATATTTACATGGAATAAGTAATTAATGTAAAATAATATATATTAATTAAAATTTATATATAACACATTAACTAAGTACATGGTATTAAAATAAAAAAACAAAATAGGTAGTAGAGTGGCTGCAATATCTGGCAGTATAGGAGTGAAGACGCTATTGCATTTGGCGTCTCCATTTTTGGACCGTCAAGTGGCATGGGGTGTTGGGTGATTGTTTTGATTTCTTTTATTTGTAGACCAATGAGAATGGAGACATCGAATCAAATGGTGTCTCCACTCTCATTCCATCCCTGAAACTCATCTATTCTAGTCATTTTATTCCAAACTCAGATATTCTGATCAACATTTCTACCAAACTCATTTATTTTGAATTTTTTCTCCAACTTTTCCCTCTAACAGAAGTTTACGGGACCCAATAGCACCAAACCTTCCCGCTGCTAAGCAATCCAAAATAAATTGGATGGCTCTAATTCTTCTTATCCTTCCCGTGACTGGAAGTATGCAGGCTTCCCTTGCTTGGTCCGCTCATCTCCTCCACTCTCCAATAGAACCCACTGTTATCTTTGATGTAATATAACCCACCTTGTAAGAGGAGTTGTTGGAGCCCACTTTCTCGATCACACAACTTGGACAGCAAATAATGGATGGGTGTTATTAGGGGTGAGCATTCGGTTAATTATGTTGGTTACGGTTAATTCGTTTCGATTAAATGGTTAATTTGTGGTTTGAGATTTTAACCATTAACCTAACCAAATTGAGTCAGTTAATTCAGTTATTGTCCAATCGGTTAATGCTTAATTTGGTTAACCAAATAACACTCGTGTAATAATGTTATTTGAAATACTCATAGAATTTTGGACAATTGTTATATTATAGTAGTATTGTTGTAAATTTAATTATGTATGACTCGTAAAAACTTAATTACTATATATATGGAGAAGTATTTTGAAATAAAAGTACAACTATATATGTATATATGCATGCGTAGGATATTATTTATGAATAAATTCTTACTATTCAGTTAACCAAACCAAAAATATTTTTAACCATCAAATTAACCATTTAACTGATTAACCAAATTAATTGAATTAACTGTTGGCTAAATGGACATCTATAAATCCCTTTGTTTTGATTATGACAAACATTTCATTCTTATTAATCTAACGAGCTACTTGAGTGTTGCAGGATTAAGGTGGATGACAAAGCAACTAGGGAAATCCATATACTTACATGTTTATATTTTCATGAAATGTAATCGCCTTGTAAAAACTTGTACAAATATATAATGTACAAGTACTTAGATTTCATGTAAATCAAGCGTTAGATTCTCCCTAGCTAAACACCACATTTAGAAAAGTCATCCCCTTCAAATAGGATCACATATACACACTCATACATATAATTAGTGCCTAAATTGAAACATTGAAACATGATCAATCTCGGTCGACCAACTCCTCGACCGAGACACTCTCGGTCGACAATCTTCTCGACCGAGAAAGATCCAAAGTAGTCGTTAGACACAACTGACAAGGTAGTTGGCAGTTGGAGATAGACGTTGCAAATCACTTGATCCAGAGAGCCTGTCGGTCGACAAAACTTCGACCGAGTAGGTATCTTGGTCGACCATTCCTCGACCGAGATGAACTCTGACAGCAACTGCAGAGTAAATTAATTAGCCGTTGCTAAAGCAACAAACTTGTACCTAACGGCTAGTTAAGCACTTAGAAACCCCTAGAAGTTGTCTAGAACGTCCTTAAGCATCCTTAGGCCATTCCTATAAATAGAAAAAGCCATAGGACACTCAAACTCACTTGTTACACTTGAGAAATCCTTGAGCATACTTTGAGCAATCTGTTTGTGAGCAATTTGAGCATTGTGACAATTGGCCACTTCCTTCCTTAGCTCAAAATTCGTGTCCTATAAGCTAGTATCTCCTATCCACTGCAATCACAAGTCCACACACTTGGTTAGGAGATCTATACGCTTGATCTAGGCAAATCAAGCCTTGGGCTACAAAGGATAAGTTGTAATTTCCTTTTTCCTTTCTTGTTCTCTATTATTGTTTGTACTCTCCTTGCTACTCCTAGGTTGGAGGCTACATATTGGAGAGGGTGAAGAACTTCTTGGTGAAGAAGGCGACCTTGAGCTACTTCTGAAGGCTGGTGCAACGAGAGGTTACTTCTAGAGAGGAAGGCTACTTCAAGGGGGAGCTTGAAGTTACTTCAAGAAGGCTACCTCGGGTTGGTGCATCTACTTCAAGTGAAGGCTGTTCAAGGGGTGTAAAGGAAAGTATTGTATTTTGTATAAATCCTTGAGAAGGTAATAAAATAAATACTTTCAAAATCCCGGTTGGGTAAGCAACCAGGTAGTGGACTGACAACTTTAGTATTTGCTAAAGTTGGAACCACTCTAAACGCCTGTCTCCTTCTTCTAATTCCAATTGTGGTTGTTTGAGTTCAATAAATTGTTAAAATAGTTTTAAAACTCTATTCACCCCCCTCTAGTGTTTTTCAATTGGTATCAGAGCGGGCTTCAAGGAACCCTAACAAGGTCTTGAAGAAATGGGTGACGGAGTGCTCAACAATCTTAACCTTGAAGGGACACTTGTTGCTAGGCCTCCAACATTCGATGGATCAAACTACCAATATTGGAAGAGAAGGATGTAGTTCTACTTCCAAGGCATCAATTGGGACTTATGGAGAATGGTGTCAACCCCATATGAGCTCCCTCAAACTCAATTTGCAGAATGGAATGCAAATACGGTAAAGCTGGCTCAAATGAATGCAAAAGCTGTAAGCATTTTATATTGTTCTATTTCGGTAGGAGAATTTAATAGAATATCTAATTGTGACACAACCTATGATATTTGGCATAGACTGTCCATAACCTATGAAGGTACAGTCCAAGTCAAAAATTCCAAAATTAGCATGTTTAAACAAAAGTTTGAACACTTTCGTATGGATCCTGATGAATCTATTAGTGAAATGTTTGCAAAATTCTCTACTATTGTTAATGGTTTATGTGCCCTAGGAAAACATGTCCTTGAAGAAGATCAGGTATCAAAAATCCTTCGATCACTTCCTCTAAAATATAAGCCAAAGGTGACAGCCATTGAAGAAGCAAACGACCTCACTCGACTGAAAATGGAGCAACTTATTGGCAACCTAGAAGCTCATGAAGCAACCCTAGAAGAGGAAGAAAGAAGAGCATGTGAACTTCAGCAAGGAAAGAAGAAGGATGTGGCTCTAAAAGATTCAAAGGTAGTCACACAAGAAAGTGAGGAGTCAAGTGAAGAAGAAGGAGAAGAAGCCTTGATCGTCAACGGTAAGAAATACAAAAGATTTAAATCTAACAAAATTTCTAGTTCTTCTTCTACCCCTCCTAGGTGCTTTGAATGTGGGAAGAAAGGGCATCTCAAAAATGAATGTCCTAAAGAAAAGAAAGGAAAGAAAAGCTCACACAAGAAGAAGGGAGAAAAAGCCTATAAAGTTGCATGGGACGAGTCAAGTGACAGTGAAAGCGGAGAAGAAAAGGTGGAATGTCTAATGGCAAGAGAAGATGATGAAGACTCTCAAGAGGTAAGCCTACTTTATCTTCCTAAAGAAGAGTTAGTTACTAGTCTACAGGAAATTCATGATAAGTATGTTGATGTCAAGAAGAAACTAAAGAAGGTTATCAAATCAAATGATGAGTTAATTGCTAAATTAGATAATCTTTCTTTTGAAAAGAACAACATTGATCTTGAGAATTTGTCTTTAAAAACATCTTTAGATGATTGCACTAGAAAGCTACTCACTTTAGAAACAAATGTTGATCTTCTTTCTAAAGAAAAGACTGAATTGTTAGCTAAACTAAAAGATTTTCAGACTCAACCTATTTTGTGTAACCATCTGGACTATGATAATGTTGTAAAATAAAGAGATTCATTGTTCTCTGACTTAGATCAAGCAAGAAAAGATCTACACAAGAAGATGAATGACATGGCTAAGCTGCAAAGAGAACTTTATGAGTTAAGAAGAAAAGATATCCTTGATAACATTCTAAGCATTGGTATTGTTTTCAACGGAAGAAAAGGTTTGGGATATGCTCCAAAGAAAAATCAACCCAAAAGAACTCAAACTATGTTTGTACCCAAGAACACAATGGCTAGAAAGAGAAATGAAGTTGATTCTATTACTTGCCATTTTTGTTTACGTCTTGGACACTATTCCTTTTCATGCCCTTATAAGACTAAGGATTCCGACTTAGTTTGGGTCCCAAAACCCCAAACTTAGTAGAGTCAAATGGAATTTAGTTGAGATATGTCCAAACGCTCCATTTTGCTATTTATATTGTCTTATCTCAACTAAACAAAAGGTTTCATGCATATTGTTAATTTTCTGCACTGTTGTACTGAAACAGAAACTTAGGTGGTCGAAGTATTGTCGACCGAACCCTTAATCGGTCGAAGTATTGTCGACCGACTGGATATCTGTAACAAATCAAAATCTACAGCAACTAAACAACAATTATTTCGGTCGAAAATTGGTCAATCGAGCTAAGTTTCTGTGTTTCTTTGCTTGTAATACAGTAACCTTCTCGATCGACAATTAGTCGACCGAGACAGATGTCGGTCGAACAATTGTCGACCGACTGGATTTCTGAATCAGAATTTTTATACAAGTCTGTACTTAAATGATTCTAACCATATCGGACCATCACATGGGTACCAAAATCTACATTTTAATGAAGGAATGGGTGGTTGACAGTGGATGCTCCAAACATATGACCGGGAACAAGGATGCATTTCAAACCTTTGAAGAAAAGAAAAGTGGAACGGTCACCTTTGGAGACAATGGTAAGGGCAAAATCGTTGGAATAGGTAATGTTGGTACAAACCTCAAAATAAAGAATGTTCTACTTGTTGATGGTTTGCACCATAATTTGATAAGTGTTAGTCAATTATGTGATAGTGGTTATGATATGTTATTTAACAAAACCTGCTGCAAGTTATTGATAGAAAACACTACAAATGTTGTTTATGAAGGAAATAGAGTTGGAAATCTTTATTTCCTTAAACCTAACTCTATGAAATCAGTAGTGGGAAAATGCTTGCTTGCAAATGAAAATACCTTACAACTATGGCATAAAAACCTAGGACATGCTAGTTCATATGTTATTAAAAAGTTAGTGAAATATGATCTTGTTCTTGGATTGCCTACTTTATCTTTTGATCAAGTTGAAAACTGTGAACCATGCACAATGGGAAAGCAAACCAAAACCTCTTTTAAACCAAAACATGTACTTAGCACCAGTAGATCCTAAGAATTAATTCATATGGATTTATTTGGACCCATGAGGACACAATCTATTGGTGGTAAAAGATACCGTTTTGTTATTGTTGATGATTATAGTAGATACACATGGGTACATTTTATTACGACTAAAGATGATACTATTCATGTTTTTATACAATTTTGTTCCAAGATTGAAAATCTATTACAAAGCAAAATATGTACCATTAGAAGTGATCATGGTGGAGAATTTGAAAATCATACATTTGAGGAATTTTGTACATATCAAGGGTACACTCATAATTTTTCTGCTCCACGCACCCCAAAACAAAATGGTATAGTCGAAAGGAAAAATCGATCACTACAAGAAATGGCTAGAACTATGATGCTCGAACACAACACACCCAAAACCTTTTGGGCTGAAGCTGTAAACACTGCATGCTATGTGTTAAATAGAGTAAATGTTCACTCTCATTTGAAGAAAACTCCATATGAAATAATACATTCTAAGAAACCTAGAGTTGACTATTTTCATACCTTTGGCTCCACATGCTATATTTTAAATACCAAAGATGATAGAGATAAGTTTGACTCTAAATCACACAAAGCATTCTTTTTGGGATATTCCACTTCTAGCAAAGCTTTTAGAGTATATAACACTATCTCTAGAAAAGTTGAGGAATCTATTCATGTTACTTTTCATGAAGAGTCCAAATCTGAAAATCTAGAAATCATAGATCTCACTAATCAATTCGAAAATTTAAACATACCAAATGATAGTGAGAAATTTACTACAACCAATCACCAAGCTGAACCACAACCTACACCTAGGCTTATTAAGGATCATCCTCAAGAACTAATTATTGGAGATCCTAATGATAAAGTCAAAACTCGGTCTTCCTTCAAAGATGTTGCAAACATGGCTTTTGTTTCTATCATTGAACCTAAGAATATATCTGAAGTTCTTAAAGATGATTATTGGATAATAGCCATGCATGAAGCATTGAATCAATTCACTAAAAATGATGTATGGGATTTAGTTCCTAAACCACAAGATAAAACAATCATAGGAACTAAATTGGTTTTTAGGAATAATCTAAATGAGGCAGGAGAAGTAATAAGGAATAAAGCTCAGTTAGTAGCACAAGGATATAATCAACAAGAAGGAATAGATTTTGATGAAACGTATGCACCGGTAGATAGACTTGAAGCTATTAGAATGTTACTAGCTATTGCTGCACATAAAAACATCAAACTCTACCAAATGGATGTAAAAAGTGCATTTCTAAATGACATCATTCAAGAAGAAGTATATGTTGCCCAACCACCCGGTTTTGAAATACTGGAAAAAGGTGACTATGTTTATAAACTTAAGAAAGCACTTTATGGTTTAAAACAAGCACCTAGGAATTGGTATGAAAGGCTCAAGACATATCTTTTTGATAATGGTTTTTCTATTGGAAATTCAGATTCTACTTTATTTTTCAAAACATATACATCTGATTTCCTAATTGTGCAAATATATGCTGATGACATTATTTTTGGAGCTTCTAATGATTCATTGTGCACACAATTCAGTGACATTATGCAAAAAGAATTTGAAATGAGCCTCATGGGTGAACTAACTTTCTTTCTTGGTTTTCAAATTAAGCAAACACCTGCCGGAATATTCATAAGCCAAGAAAAATATACTAAAGAACTCTTAAAACGGTTTGGGATGGATTAGTGCAAACATGCTACTACTCCTATGGCTACTTCTATTAAAATTGATAAGGATGAAAATGGGGAACCTATTGATGATTCCTTATATAGAGCCATGATTGGTAGTTTGCTTTACTTAATTGCTTCTAGACCGGACATTATGTTTTCAGTTGGTCTTTGTGCTGGATTTCAATCACAACCTATGCACTCTCATTTTCTAGCAGTTAAACGAATTCTTCATTACCTAGCCGGCACTACTTGTTTTGGTTTATGGTATCCAAATGGACAATCCTTGGATTTTAAAGCTTATACTGATGCGGATTATGCTGGTTGTCGACTTGATCGCAAGAGTACTAGTGGTGGCTGTTTCTTGTTAGGGAGAGCTTTAGTATCTTGGTTTAGCAAGAAACAAAATACGGTTGTCCTATCTACAACTGAAGCTGAATATATGCAGCCGGGTCTTGTTGTGCTCAAGTGCTTTATATGCAACAAGTGTTAAACGATTATGGTTTTACTCTTTCATCTACGCCTATTTTTTGTGACAACACGAGCGCTATAAACTTAGCACACAATCCTATTTTACACAGCCGAGCTAAACATATTGAAATCCGTCATCACTTTTTAAGGGATCATATCTCCAAGAATCATGTTTCCATTCATCATGTTGATACGGACGATCAATTGGCTGATATTTTTACAAAACCGCTTCCACTAGATCAATTTAACAAAATTAGGAAGCAACTGCTTATCACTCCTTTGGAAGATGTTTTCTTTGATATTTGTGCTTCTTAACAAAAAACTTTTACTTGCATCATTTTGGCTTTTAATGGACATCTTTTTTCATTAGATTTGATGGGACATCTAATTAAGGGGGAGTTTTTTTATTCTTAACGGATATCTTTTTGAAATGACAAAGGGGGAGAAATAAATATATATCTAAAACTTACTAATTATGAAAAACTCAATCAATGAGTTTCATAAATAAACTCTTGGCTTTACATTGAAAGTTGCTATATTCCCTAGTGAATTGGATTTCATGTTCCATAATTCATGGGGAATAATAAGCACACATTTTATAAACAAGAGGAAAAGCTACAAAAGGTAATCTAAAGGTATGAAACTCATATGTTTTATATTTCCTTTATTTATATTTTGGAAATGTTTGTCATCTTCAAAAAGGGGGAGATTGTTGGCTAAATGGACATCTATAAATCCCTTTGTTTTGATTATGACAAACATTTCATTCTTATTAATCTAACGAGCTACTTGAGTGTTGCAGGATTAAGGTGGATGACAAAGCAACTAGGGAAATCCATATGCTTACATGTTTATATTTTCATGAAATGTAATCGCCTTGTAAAAACTTGTACAAATATATAATGTACAAGTACTTAGATTTCATGTAAATCAAGCGTTAGATTCTCCCTAGCTAAACACCACATTTAGAAAAGTCATCCCCTTCAAATAGGATCACATATACCCACTCATACATATAATTAGTGCCTAAATTGAAACATTGAAATAGGATCAATCTCAGTCGACCAACTCCTCGACCGAGACACTCTCGGTCGACAATCTTCTCGACCGAGAAAGATCCAAAGTAGTCGTTAGACACAACTGACAAGGTAGTTGGAAGTTGGAGATAGACGTTGCAAATCACTTGATCCAGAGAGCCTGTCGGTCGACAAAACTTCGACCGAGTAGGTATCTCGGTCGACCATTCCTCGACCGAGATGAACTCTGACAGCAACTGCAGAGTAAATCAATTAGCCGTTGTTAAAGCAACAAACTTGTACCTAACAACTAGTTAAGCACTTAGAAACCCCTAGAAGTTGTCTAGAACGTCCTTAAGCATCCTTAGGCCATTCCTATAAATAGGACAAGCCATAGGACACTCAAACTCACTTGTTACACTTGAGAAATCCTTGAGCATACTTTGAGCAATCTGTTTGTGAGCAATTTGAGCATTGTGACAATTGGCCACTTCCTTCCTTAGCTCAAAATTCGTGTCCTATAAGCTAGTATCTCCTATCCACTGCAATCACAAGTCCACACACATGGTTAGGAGATCTATACGCTTGATCTAGGCAAATCAAGCCTTGGGCTACAAAGGATAAGTTGTAATTTCCTTTTTCCTTTCTTGTTCTCTATTATTGTTTGTACTCTCCTTGCTACTCCTAGGTTGGAGGCTGCGGATTGGAGAGGGTGAAGAACTTCTTGGTGAAGAAGGCGACCTTGAGCTACTTCTGAAGGCTGGTGCAACGGGAGGTTACTTCTAGAGAGGAAGGCTACTTCAAGGGGGAGCTTGAAGTTACTTCAAGAAGGCTACCTCAGGTTGGTGCATCTACTTCAAGTGAAGGCTGTTCAAGGGGTGTAAAGAAAAGTATTGTATTTTGTATAAATCCTTGAGAAGGTAATAAAATAAATACTTTCAAAATCCCAGTTGGGTAAGCAACCGGGTAGTGGACTGACAACTTTAGTATTTGCTAAAGTTGGAACCACTCTAAATGCCTATCTCCTTCTTCTAATTCCAATTGTGGTTGTTTGAGTTCAATAAATTGTTAAAATAGTTTTAAAACTCTATTCACCCCCCCTCTAGTGTTTTTCATTAACCAAATTGACCCAATAAAATTAACCATTCGGAATTAACCGTTCTGTTAATCAGTTATTAACCAAATTCTGCTCACCCCTAGGTGTTGTCCTCCACACAGAGTAAATGGTGGCAGCGACCAATGGCAATGAGGATCAACAGAAGGCGGAGGTTGTGGATGGAGTAGTTCATACCAAAACAAGAGAGGCCATCACGTTTGTGTCGATGAGAGTGTGAAAAATGAGGCAAGATCTGAAGGTTGTGTACAAGCAGTGTGGGATACACAAAAATCAGGTAATCGATTGAACTTTGTGTCACTAACTGTTGGATCCTAGGATGATTGATTTTTTCTAGAGGAGGAGGGTGAATAGAGCTAAACAGTACTTAAAAAATGCAATGCTCATGTCTTTATGGTCATATTTTGGACATTTGTCACAAACTCGCCTGAGTTTTTACTCCATAAAACAAAGGCACCATGTGGGTAGATTCTCTTGACTATGTATGGTCCAGACTATGATGAACGGAGTTTGTCTGGGAACAATCTCGGCCTTGAGTTAAATAATAGAACTTGGTCTCTTAATTATATGTCTTTCCTTTTTAGATAATAATCATGCCACAATTTTGTGCGTTCTTTGTAAATCCTTACATTCTCGTAAGTTGTCATCTGGAGCTCTTCCAGCTCTTACAGTTGCAATAACTTGCCTTGGCCCTCTTTCTTCATGCGCAAAATTTAGTTGTTTGATTTTCCACCAAGATTTATGTTCAAGTTCTATAGGCAAGTGATATGATTTTTCACATATTAATCTAAAGGGTGTTGTTTCAAGAGGACTCTTAAAGGTAGTCTTAAAGTAGTCTTGTAGGCCCATAGGGCATCATTGATTTTTTCTAACCAGTCCTTTAGATTGCGACCTATTGTCTTTTCCAGGATGGCCTTGCATTGGAGGTTTGATACCTCTACCTGTCCACTTATTTGTGAATGGTAGGGGAAAGCTACCTCGTGTGTTACGCCATATTTTATCAATAGAGCCTGAAAACTTATTTTCAGAAAATATGAACCTCTGTCGGATATCAGAGTGTGTGGAACTCCAAAATGGCGGAAAATGATGTCTCTGAATAATTTGATCATTATTTTAGAGTCACTAGTGATGGTTGGTATGGCATCCACCCATTCAGATACGTAACCCACCGCAACTAGGATGTAGTTAAATCCATAAGAGGCAGGAAATGGGCCCGTGTAGTTCACTCCACATACATCAAAGATTTCAACTTCTTGCTAGAGCTTGAGGGCATATCATCTCTTTTGGTAATGTTAACTACTCTCTGGAATTTGTAACATGACAATATAAATTTTTAGGCATCCCTGGATATGGTTGGCCAAAAGAAGAAATTGTTGAACTTTCAAAGAATTTTGTTTGGAACTGATATGGCCTCCAACGAGGCCTGAGTGACATTGATCCAGAACAGGTTGATCTTCTTCCTTAGTGATACCACATCTGTATAGACCATCAACACAGAGCTTGAAGAGGTACGGCGCATCCCAGTGGTATTGCCTCACATCATGCATGAATTTCTTCAGTGCAGTGCCAGAGCATTCAAGGAGGATGACACTCAGCTGTAAGATAGTTTACATAGTCCGCATACCAAGGTATAACTTCTGAAGCTTTCATGAGTTGGTCGTTAGGAAGAGAGTCTTTGATAGAGATCCTTTCAGTGTCTAGAGTGTGGATTTGACTCAGGTGATCTATCATAACTATAACGTCCATTTCGCGAAAACAAGATTAACTAATGCGGAAGCGTTCACTAAGCAGCGAATTACCAAAAATTACAAAAAAATTAAAACTTTTGTAAGGAGATATTCAAACGGTAAAACTTTTTCATAAAGAAATATGATAAGTTATTTACAAACTGATCCATCAGTACATCTCTGTAATGTCATATTTCGAGGCTACAACCTTCAACTACCATGTTAACTGTACAAGGCAAGATACAAAAATCTCGAGGCACTGAGCCAAAATCATGAAGGCACTAACTACTACTCCAAGGACCTACGAGTACAGAGACAACACATAGGACTCTAACTATATCTATATGTGGCATAACTGCCAGTATCTCCACCTGTAACTTTACTTCTGTTCCTAGTACTGTTGATGTTTCCCTTCACCTACTGAAGGATTCCTGCCTCCTTGTCCACGTCCACCTAAAAAATATTTTTCCCACGGGGTGAGACAATTGTAAATTGTCCCAGCGAGAGATATAACTCTTCGCCAGAAACTTTATTATTGCAGCTTAAGAGAATAAAAGTACACAAAGAAGTTATATTTGTTGGGTAGCAGTTAATTCAATGTCTAACATATTAGATCATTCTTCCTATTAAAAGCAATACAACTAAAATTTGATAAAACAACATGTCACAATAAGACTATTAATTGTAGTTTACTTTTTACTAACAACAAAGAAAATGAAGATTGATAAGGTCTACAGAACATTTTTAGTATATAGAATATCATAGCTCATACCTGGCTATGTTCATCATCTCAACATATCTGCATGATTAGGAATCATGATACCATTATCTAACAGTACTATGAACTATAAGGGTTAATTACATTCATAACCCATTAGTCTGTATTTGAACTTTACTTAGAATTGTCCTGTAATAGAATTTCACATAGTAACACCCTGTATTAGGGTCACATATCATATTTTTAACATTAGGATATCAATCCCTAGCCATCTCATCATTGTGATTAAGGTATATGGGTGTTCAAAACCTTGAATCATTATAACACTTGTTATCAAGTAACATCTTATCATATAATCATTTACCAATATGACTTTTTATTATAACAATGCATATAACTTTATAGTCCTTACCTGGATATAATCATCTTTTTAAGAAAACATGTATGGTTAACATTTACTGATAACATACACATTGTAACTATATCAACACATTACAAGTTCTTCCCAAATTGAATATAGAATACCACTGCCGTTCTATCTTGTACGGTCGTGCAATAGAGGATTCACCATGACCGTGTTATGTTACCACGGCTGGTTTCTAGGGTTAGGATTCTCATTCAGTTCAATTAGAATTATTCAACCTCTTAGCTTGATTAGGAATAGTAATTCCTTATCTCCTACTTCAATCATAGAATTTCATGCTTAAAAGTATAACCCAGAATTAGGGTTTACTAATCATGTTATATTACATTACCCTAGATTAGGGTTTACTATTCACATAGCATCACATTACCCTAGATTAGGGTTTACTATTCACATAGCATCACATTACCCTAGATTAGGGTTTACTATTCACATAACATCACATTACCCTAGATTAGGGTTTATTATCCACATAGCATCACATTACCCTAGATTAGGGATTACTATTCACATAGCATCACATTATAGTGAATTGAGGTCATTCCATCATCATGTATGAAGATTACTTTCATTAATGCCCTCAATAAGGTTAAGATTCATTAATCATCATGATTAGGGTTTCCATGATCTCACTATGAAGGATCATACCCTAATTATGTGTGTTCATACATGTTGGAAGTATATTACTTAATTCTCATGCATATGGGGAGTCTTCTCTCTCCTCTTATCATTAGATGATATTTACATCTCCTATGATTAGATTAGGTCAAACCAACATTTATGACATAGGTCAAGTCATCACCATTGTGGTTATTAGGGTTTTCTTGATCAAGGGGTGTTGACTAAACCCATCAAGGGTACTTTGGTAATGTCCATCATTAATCATAACATGCATCAACCAACTAATTACTTGTTCCCTTAATGTCTTTAGGTATCATTAGGGTTTAGGTTAATCAACCATTAAACCATCTAAGCATTTAAAGCATTAAGCATTCTTGACCTTAAAAGACTCCAAACGGTTTTGCACTTTCAACCTCCAAACGGTTTTGAAATCACAAGGAGTTGTTGACCGTTTGGACCCTTTGACTTTCAAGACCGCATGGCCAAGTACACTCAAGACCGTTTGACCTAGGTGAGGTGAAGACCGTTTGGTCACGTTGACCGTTTGGCCAAGTTTGACTTTTGAATCCGTTTGAGCAAATCGATCTTGAAACTGTATGGTCACCAATCGGTCTTGAAACCGCATGACACCAAACGGTTTTGAAACCGTTTGGCCCCAAACGGTCTTGAGGCCATTTTTCCCCTAACGGTCTTGAGACCGTTTGGTCTAAACACCTCAAAACCGCATGGACCAAAAAGTGTGTCAACACTTCAAGTTGATTTAGGGTTTTCAATGTTGAACCCTTCAATTGTTCATGCCAAGGTTAACCACTTATCAATTGAGACAATTAGGTTAACTCTCTATTGATTTGAACCTCAATTGATCCTCAATTGGTTACCAATTAGGGTTTGTATTGATTGGATGAAGGTTGGGAATCGATCATCCTTCAACATGCATCAACATGAGTCTATTTGATGTTGAACCCATTGAACCATCACTCAATTTGGTCATAACATGACCCCAAACGGTCTTTGGATCATTTGGTCATCCTCCAAAGGGTCGTGAGACCGTTTTCTCAAGTCCACATCAAAACTAACTCAACCTATTAAGGCTTGGACCATATATTTGATCATTAGATCACTAATTGATTATATTTGAACTTATTGCCTTTTAATCTTCAACCACTTAACCATAGTCAAACATAGACCTCCAAACGGTCTTGGGTGTCCTCCAAACGGTTTTGAAACCGTTTGGACATCCTCCAAACAGTCTTGAGACCATTTTCCCATGATGTCATCAAAAACTAAGTCAATTACTTAAGGGTTGAACCCTAGGTTTTGTCACCAAATCAGCACTTAATTACTCAACAACTTGTTATGATTGGACCTTCAATTGGCCAACCCCACTTCACCCTAGACCTCCAAACGGTCTTGGGTGGTCACCAAAAGGTCTTGAGACTGTTTGAGTGATCCCCAAATGGTTTTTAAACCGTTTGGGCCACTCAACCCAAACTTCAACATGATTGCGTCATGGAAATCAGCAATAGACCCGATTAGGGTTTAGGTGACTAAAGCGCCTTCAATTGGTGATTTACTTGGAATTAGTTAATGATTCTTGGTGGGTGATTAGTACATAATATGTACAACATCCCTCCAAATGGTCAATGCCTGGTCAACACATCCAAAAGGTCTTGGAGACTGTTTGCTCCAAACGGTCTTGTGAAACCGTTTGCCACCAAACGGTTTTGAAACTGTTTGCTTCCAAACGGTTTTGTAAACCGTTTGGGCAAGAGGTGGAGACCGTTTGATAAAGTTGGATTAGGATGAAACTTTGGAATTAACGCCACCTTCTTCTACCTCAAAAACCTGGTCTGTTCTTCATGGTTTTGGTTGCAAGAACACTTAGAAGTATGGAAGAAAGGAAAGCAAGCAACGTTTTCATAGGAAGAAGATGTATAAACAAAGCTTTAAGGTTTAGAGTTATAAAACCCACCTTAGAATCTGATCTAGATCTCCAAGCTCTGTAGCTTTAATGGTGTCTTGAGATCCACAGGTCGTCCAAGGTCCTTTCTTCAAGAATTGGATGGAGAAGATGGCTAGAAAGAAGAGTTGTGTAAGGAAAACTAGCAAACCAACCTTGTAATGGGATTTCCTCCATGAATCTGGGCTAGAAGATGAACAAAACTTACCCAAACCAACTTGGTAGTTCTTCTCTGCTCCTGAGCTCCTCCTTAGTTGGTCCAAGCAAGAAGATAAGAAGAGGAATGAAGGGAAACGATCCCTTGCTTTGTAAGAGAGGTGTGCTTATATACTTTGGGTACATTTCCAAGGCAATGACATTACTTCTTCTGTTTTACATCTATATCCTCCACGCCCCTATCCACTTCTTTGCCACATTCCTCCCTTCTCATCACATGCAACTTCTCTCTCAACCAAGGTTTAGAGGAAAAGAAATTAAACACCTTACTAAGTTGCACGTATAAAAGGGTTATTTTGCTTAAAACTTGGTCATTTAGATATAAGGATTTTCTTTCTTATTTAATTACTCAAATGAGGCACCCTCCTCATTATCTTTACTCTAATTGATGCCAAGATGCATAAGAGATACTCTAGAGGGTATATTTTACATGTTGCACCCTATGCTCTTCAAGCTATATCTTGGTGCCCAAGCTTGGAGAATCCATATTACTACATCATATTCATTCTTATGATGTCTCATCATAAGAGGAACAACTTAACATTTGCAATTTGCAAGTTAACCCTTCTAATTGGGTAATTTGCACATAGGTCCATTCTTAACAAAACAATATTACAACATTGTTAAAAAAGGACAGAAAAGGAAATATAATTCCCTCAAGAGCTTTAATAACATATCAAGAGATAACCACAAGAATCTAATTACATTCTTAAACAAAACACCTAGGATTAGTTCATAACCCAGGTCAGGGGTGTTACAAATTATAAAACCCTAACAAGGATTTCGTCCCCAAAATCCCAGGAAAAGGAGGAACAAATTATTCATTAATCATGCCCTCAAGTCCCACATATTATCTCAAAATTTATAAAGATATCATGGATTTTTAATTCACACTAAGTCCCTTTCATTAATTCCTCCTTATCACTGTTTATGTTGATGCAAAACATAATCCCCTAATATAATATGTCCATATTTTTGAAAGGGAGAAGCATAAAAGAACATTCTTCTAGTATCACCCAAGAATGTTTACCAAAAGAGAAACATACATACCTAACACAGATGATTCACTCAGCAATCCTTTAATTATTTGAAACAGTTCACTAAGAAAGCTTACTAAGCAATTAATTTGGAAATATTCACTGAGAAGGTTCACTGAGCAATTTGTCTTAGAAGATTTCACTAAGTAGGTTTACTAAGTATGTTGTCTCAAAAGTATTCATTGAGGGAGTTCATTGAGTATGTGCACTAAGTATGTTCACTAAGTATTCACTGAGGAAGTTTACTGAGTATATTCACTAAGTATGTTCACTACATATTCACTGAGGAAGTTCACTGAGTATGTTCACTAAGTATTCACTGAGGAAATTCACTGAGTATATTCACTAAGTATTCACTGAGGAAGTTCACTGAGTATGTTCACTAAGTATTCACTGAGGAATTTCACTGAGTATATTCACTAAGTATTCACTGAGGAAGTTCACTGAGTATATTCACTAAGTATGTTCACTAAGTATTCACTGAGGAAGTTCACTGAGTATATTCACTAAGTATTCACTGAGGAAGTTCAATGAGTATATTCACTAAGTATTCACTGAGGAAGTTCACTGAGTATATTCACTAAGTATTCACTGAGGAAGTTTACTGAGTATATTCACTAAGTATTCACTGAGGAAGTTCACTGAGTATATTCACTAAGTATTCACTAAGGAAGTTCACTGAGTATATTCACTTAGTATGTTTACTAAGTATTCACTGAGGAAGTTCACTGAGTATATTCACTAAGTATGTTTATTTGTAAGTTTCACTTAGCTTTTCTCATTTAATTTCCTTATACTCTCTAGATTGTTTCAGAATGACTACTTGATCAGAGTAATAAAAAAGATAACAATCTAAGAGTTTCATGCTTGCCTTATAATCTCATTTAATTTCCTTACAAAAATCTCGAGGCACTGAGCCAAAATCACGAAGGCACTAACTACTACTCCGAGGACCTATGAGTACAGAGACGACACATAGGACTCTAACTATATCTATATGTGGCATAACAGCCAGTGTCTCCACTTGTAACTTTACTGCTGTTCCTGGTACTGTTGATACTGCCCTTCACCTACTGAAGGATTCCTGCCTCCTCATCCACGTCCACCTAAAAATATGTTTCCCACAGGGTGAGACAATTGTAAATTGTCCAAGCGAGAGATATAACTCCTCACCAGAAACTTTATTATTGTAGCTTAAGAGAATAAAAGTACACAAAGAATTTATATTTGTTGGGTAACAGTTAATTCAATGTCTAACAGATTAGATCATTCTTCCTATTAAAAGCAATACAACTAAAATTTGATAAAACAACATGTCACAATAGGACTATTAATTGTAGTTTACTTTTTTACTAACAACAAAGCAAATGAAGATTGATAAGGCCTACAGAACATTTTTAGTATACAGAATATCATAGCTCATACCTGGCTATGTTCATCATCTCAACATATCTGCATGATTAGGAATCATGATACCATTATCTAACAGTAATATGAACTATAAGGGTTAATTACATTCATAACCCATTAGTCTGTATTTGAACTTTACTTAGAATTGTCCTGTAATAGAATTTCACATAGTAACACCCTGTATTAGGGTCACATCTCATATTTTTAACATTGGGATATCAATCCCTAGCCATCTCATCATTGTGATTAAGGGATATGGGTGTTCAAAACCTTGAATCATTATAACACTTGTTATCAAGTAACATCTTATCATATAGTCATTTAACAATATGACCTTTTATTATAACAATGCATATAACATCATAATCCTTACCTGGACATGATCATCTTTTTAAGAAACATTTATGGTTAACATTTACTGATAACATACACATTGTAACTATATCAACACATTACAAGTTCTTCCCAAACTGAATAGAAAATACCACTGCTGTGCTATCTTGTACGGTCGTGCAATAGAGGATTCCCCACGACCGTGTTATGTTACCACGACTGGTTTCTAGGGTTAGGATTCTCATTCAGTTCAATTAGAATTATTCAACCTCTTATCTTCATTAGGAATAGTAATTCCTTATCTCATACTTCAATCATAGAATTGCATGCTTAAAAGTATAATCCATAATTAGGGTTCACTATTCACATTATATTACATTACCCTAGATTAGGGTTTACTATTCACATAGCATCACATTACCCTAGATTAGGGTTTACTATTCACATAGAATCACATTACCCTAGATTAGGGTTTACTATTCACATAGCATCACATTACCCTAGATTAGGGTTTATTATTCACATAGCATCACATTACCCTAGATTAGGGATTACTATTCACATATCATCACATTATAGTGAATTGAGGTCATTCCATCATCATGTATGAAGATTACTTTCATTAATGCCCTCAATAAGGTTAAGATTCATTAATCATCATGATTAGGGTTTCCATGACCTCACTATGAAGGATCATACCCTAATTATGTGTGTTCATACAAGTTGGAAGTATATTACTTAATTCTCATGCATATGGGGAGTCTTCTCTCTCCTCTTATCATTAGATGATATTTACATCTCTTATGATTAGATTAGGTCAAACCAACCTTGATAACATAAGTCAAGTCATCACCATTGTGGTTATTAGGGTTTGCTTGATCAAGGGGTATTGACTACTTAACCCATCAAGGGTACTTTGGTAATGTCCATCCTTAATCATAACATGCATCAACCAAATAATTACGTGTTCCCTTAATGTCTTTAGGTATCATTAGGGTTTAGGTTAATCAACCATTAAAACATCTAAGCCTTCAAAACATTAAGCACTCTTGACCTTAAAAGACTCCAAACGGTTTTTCACTTTCAACCTCCAAACGATTTTGAAACCGCATGTAGTTGTTGACCGTTTGGACCCTTTGACTTTCAAGACTGCATGGCCAAGTACACTCAAGACCGTTTGCCCTAGGTGAGGTGAAGACCGTTTGGTCACGTGACCGTTTGGCCAAGTTTGACTTTTGAATCCATTTGAGCAAATCGATCTTGAAATCGTATGGTCACCAATCGGTCTTGAAACTGCATGACACCAAACGGTCTTGAGACCGTTTGGTCCAAACACCTCAAAACTGCATCGACCAAAAAGTGTGTCAACACTACAAGTTGAGTTAGGGTTTTCAATGTTGAACCCTTTAATTGTTCTTGCTAAGGTTAACCACTTATCAATTGAGCCAATTAGGTTAACCCTATACTGATTTGACCCTCAATCGATCCTCAATTGGCTACCAATTAGGGTTTGGATTGATTGGATTAAGGTTGGGAATCGATCATAATGAGAATGCATAGGCTGTGATTGAAATCACGCACAAAGACCAACTGAAAACATGATGTCTGGTCTAGAAGCGGTTAAGTAAAGCAAACTACCAAGCATAGCTCTATACAAGAATCATCAATAGGTTCCCCATTTTCATCCTTATCAATTTTAATGGAGGTAGCCATTGGAGTAGTCGCATGTTTGCACTGGTCCATCCCAAAACATTTTAAGAGTTCTTTGGTATACTTTTCTTGTCTTATAAAAATCCCAGCAGACGTTTGTTTAATTTGAAAACCAAGAAAGAAAGTTAGTTCACCCATGAGTCTCATTTTAAATTCTTGTTGCATAATATCACAAAATTGAGTGCACAATGATTCATTTGAAGCACCAAAAATAATATCATCAACATATATTTGAACAACTAGAAAATCAGATGTGTATGTTTTGAAAAATAAAGTAGAATTTGAATTTCCAATAGAAAAACCATTATCAAAAAGATAGGTCTTGAGCCTTTCATACCAATTTTGAGGTGCTTGTTTTAATCCATAAAGTTCTTCTTAAGTTTGTAAACATAGTCACCTTTTTCAGGTATTTCAAAACCAGGTGGTTGGGCATCATAAACTTCTTCTTGAATTATTCCATTTAGAAATGAACTTTTTACATCCATTTGGTAAAGTTTGATGTTTTTGTGTGCAACTATAGCTAGTAGCATTCTAATAGCTTCAAGTCTTGCTACTGGTGCATAAGTTTCATCAGAATCTATCCCTTCTTGTTGATTAAATCCTTGTGCTACTAGCCGGGCTTTATTTCTTATTACTTCCCCTGCCTCATTTAACTTATTCCTAAAAACCCATTTAGTTCCAATAATAGTTTTATCTTGTGGTCTAGGAACTAAGTACCATACATCATTTTTAGTGAATTGGTTTAATTCTTCTTGCATTGCTATTATCCAATAGTCATCTTTAAGAGCTTCAGACACCTTCTTAGGTTCAATTATAGAAACAAAAGCCATATTTGCAACATCTTTAAAAGAAGATCTGGTTTTGACTTTATCATTCAGATTTCCAATGATTAATTCTTGGGGATGATCCTTAATGAGTCTAGGAACATATTGTGTCTCAATTTGGTTATTATTGGTAGTATTTTTGTCATTATCAGTTGGTATGGATAAGTTTTCAAGTTGATGAGTGAGATCAATTATTTCAAGATTTTCATATTTGGGCTCTTCATGAAAAGAAATGTGAATGAACTCCTCAACTTTTCTAGAAATAGTGTTGTAGACTCTAAATGCTTTGCTAGAGGTAGAATATCCCAAGAAGAAGGATTTATGTGATTTAGAGTCAAACT
This sequence comes from Alisma plantago-aquatica, assembly GCA_963693085.1. Taxonomy (NCBI): domain Eukaryota; kingdom Viridiplantae; phylum Streptophyta; class Magnoliopsida; order Alismatales; family Alismataceae; genus Alisma; species Alisma plantago-aquatica. The sequence goes on along the minus strand of OY856411.1, from coordinate 1,498,840,683 downwards.
TGTATCTATCCTCTTTAGTGTTTAAAATATAGCATGTTGATCCAAAAGTATGAAAATAGTCAACTCTAGGTTTCTTAGTATACATAATTTCATATGGTGTTTTCTTCAAATAAGAATGAACAGTTACTCTATTTAACACATAGCATGTTGTGTTTACTGCTTCATCCCAAAATGTTTTAGGTGTATTATATTCGAGCATCATAGTTCTAGCCATTTCTTGTAGTGATCTATTTTTCCTTTCAACTATGTCATTTGTTGTGGAGTGCGTGGAGCAGAAAAGTTGTGAGTGTAGCCTTGAGATGTGCAAAATTCTTCAAACAAATGATTCTCAAATTCTCCACCATGATCACTCCTAATTGTACATATTTTGTTTTGTAATAGATTTTCAATCTTGGAACAAAATTTTATTAAAACTTGAATAGTGTCATCTTTGTTTGCAAGAAAGTGTACCCATGTATATCTACTATAATAATCAACAATAACAAAACAATATCTTTTTTCCACCAATAGATTGTGTCCGCATAGGTCAAAATAAATCCATATGAATGAGTTCTACAGATCTACAAGTGCTAAGTACATTTTTGGGTTTAAAAGATGTTTTTGTTTGTTTACCCAAAGTACATCGTTCACAATTTTCAACTTGATCAAAAGATAAATTAGGTAAACCTCGAACAAGATCATATTTAACTTGCTTTTTGATAACATGAGAACTAGCATGACCCAATTTTTTATGCCATAGTTGTAACGAATTTTCATTTGCAAGTAAACATTTTCCAACTACAGATTTCATAGAGTTAGGTCTAAGAATATAAAGATTTCCAACTCTTTTTCCTTCATAAACAATATTTGTAGTATTTTCTATTAGTAGCTTGCAGTAATTGTTGTTGAATAAAACATCATATCCACTATCACATAATTGACTAACACTTATTAAATTATGGTGCAAACCGTCAACAAGTAAAACATTCTTTATTTCAAGATTTGTACCAATGTTACCTATTCCAACAATTTTACCTTTACCATCGTCTCCAAAAGTGACCGTTCCACTCTTCTTTTCCTCAAAAGTTTGAAACGCATCCTTGTTTCCAGTCATGTGTTTGGAACATCCACTGTCGGTCGAGAAACGCTTTGACTAAGCAAGTGCCTGTGCCAAACCAAAATCTGCAACAAAAATCTTAGTAAACAACAACTTTCTCGATCGACAAATTAGTCGACCAAGACGCATGTCGGTCGAACTTTTGTCGACCGAATATGTGTCTGTTTCAGTAATTTATTTATATTAGTTCTGAATTTTAACACAATACATGCAACTATTTGTTTAGTTGAGACAGGGCATTATGATTTGCAAGAATAAGCATTAGATCATATCTCAACTAAATTACATTCAATTTTTCTAAGTTTGAGGTTTGGGAACCCAAACTAACTCAGAATCCTTCTTCTTATAAGGGCATGAAAAAGAGTAATGTCCAAGACGTAGACAAAAATGACAAGAAATAGAGTCAAGTACATTTCTCTTTCTAGGAATTGTGTTCTTAGGTACAAACATAATTCAAGTCTTGTATGCTTTAGCTCTTTTGGGTTGATAAAGTTTTCTTTTTGGATCATATCCTAATCCCCTTGTTCTATTGTAACTAGAAGAAATTTTCAGAATATTATCAAGAATGTCATTTCCCTTTAAACCATTTTTTTCTCTTTGTAGCTTAGTAATCTCATCCATCTTTTTATTTATATCTGTTCTTGCTTGTTCTAAATCAGATAATAGAGAGTTTCTTTCTTTAACAACATTGTCATAATCTAAATGGTTGCATAGAATAGGTTGGGTCTAAAAATTGTTTAGTTTAGCAAGCAAATCAACCTTTTCTTGAGAAAGAAGATCATGATTCGTTTCTAGAGTAAGTAACTTTATGTTACAATCATTTAAAGATGTTTTTAAAGACAAATTTTCAAGATCAATATTGTTCTTTTCAGAAGAGAGATCATTTAATCTAGCATATAATTCCTCATTTGTTTTGGTGACCCTTTTTAGTTTCTTTTCGCAGTCAACATATTTGTCATGAGTTTCTTGTAGACTAGCAATTAGATCTTCTTTAGGCAAATCAAGAAGGCTTATCTCTTGGGAATCTTCATCATCTTCTTTTGCCATAAGACATTCCACCTTCTCTTCTCCACTTTCACTTTCACTTGATTCATCCCATGCAGCTTTATAAGCTTTTTCTCCCTTCTTTTTGTGTGAACTTTTCTTTCCTTTCTTAGCTTTAGGGCATTCATTCTTGAGATGTCCTTTCTTTCCACACTCAAAACACCTAGGAGGGGAATAAGAAGAACTAGAAATTTTGTTAGATCTAAATCTTTTATATTTCTTACCATTGACAATTAAGGCTTCTTCTCCTTCTTCTTCACTTGTTTCCTCACTTTCTGGCGTGATGATTTTTGAAGCTTTTAGAGCCACATCTTTCTTTCTTCCTTGTTGTAGTTCACATTCTCGTCGTTCCTCTTCCTCCAAGGTTGCCTCATGTGCTTCTAGGTTGCCAATGAGTTGTTCCATCCTTAGTCGGGTGAGGTCATTTGCTTCTTCAATGGCTGTCACTTTGGGCTTGTACTTGGGAGGAAGAGACCTAAGGATTTTTTATACTTGATCTTCTTCAGAGATTACTTTGCCTAAAGCATTCAAGCCATTTACAATAGAAGAAAATTTTGCATGCATTTCACTGATAGATTCATTTTGATCCATACGAAATTGTTCAAATTTCTGTTTAAGCATTCCGATTTTAGAATTCTTAACTTGAAAAGTTCCTTCATATGTTATAGAAAGTCTATGCCATATTTCATAAGCCGTTTCACAATTTGATATTCTATTGAACTCACCAATGGAAATTGAGCAATAAAGTATACTAATAACCTTTGCATTCATTTGGGCAGATTTTACCGTATTAGTATCCCAAGTTGCATACTCCATTTGAGGAAGTTCATAAGGAGTAGACACCATCCTCAATAACTCCCAACTGATCCCTTGGAAGAAAAATTGTATCCTCCTCTTCCAATAGGTGTAGTTAGTACCATCAAATGCTGGAGGCCTAGCCACAAGCGTTCCTTCCAAGTTGAGGTTGTTGAGCAACCCGTCACCCATTCTTCAAGACTCAATTAGAGCTCCTTGAAGCCTGCTCTGATACCAATTGAAAAACCACTAGAGGGGAGTGAATAGGGTTTTATGATATTTATAATATAATTTAACTCAAACAACCACAATTGAAATAATAAGAAGGAGACAAGGTGTTTAGAGTGGTTCCAACCTTAGCAAATACTAAGGCAGTCAATCCACTACCCGGTTGCTTACCCAACCAGGATTTTGAAAGTATTAAATTTTATTACCTCTCAAGGAATTTACATAAAATTACAATACTTTCTACACCCTTTGGACAACCTTCTCCTTGAAGTAGTTTCACCAACTTTGAAGCAGCCTTCTTGAAGTAACTTCAAGCTCCCCCTTGAAGTAGCCTTCCTCTTGAAGTAGCCTCTCGTTGCAACAGCCTTCTAGAAGTAGTCCAAAGCCTCCTTCTTCACCAAGAAGATTAAAACCCTCTCCTATCTGCAGCCTCCAACCCTAGGAGTAGCAAGGAGAGTACAAGCAATAAGAGTGAACAAGAAAGGAAATGGAAATTACAATTACCACTTTGAAGCACAAGGCTTGATTTGCCAATATCAAGCATATAGATCTCCTAACCAATGAATATTGAAGTGTAGGTTTGGTGGATAGAAGATGCTAGCCTATAGGACACGAATTAGGAGCAAGGGAATGAATGGCCAATGCTAGTGTTGCTCAATTGCTCAAATAGATTGCCAATTGCAAGTGTAAACTCAAGTAATGCACAAGTGTAGATTGGTGTGTTTAGGTGTCCTAAGGCATGTCCTATTTATAGGAATGACCTACAAGTGCTTAAGGACGTTCTAGACACTTTCTAGGGGGTTCCAAGTGCTTAACTGGCCATTAGGTACACTTTAGTTGCTTTAGCAATGGCTAGTTAATTAATTCTGAAAGTTGCAGACAGAACACATCTCGGTCGAAGAATTGTCGACCGGGAGTCCTTCTCAGTCGAGGACTTGTCGACTGAAAGACTGTCTGGAGCAAGTGTATACAACGTTCATCTCCAACTGCCAATTACCTTGTCTATTGTGTCTAAAGGCTACTTGGGTCTTTCTCGGTCGAGGAGTTTGTCGACCGAGAGTGTCTCGGTCGAGGACTTTGTCGACCGAGATTGACCCTATTTCAATGTTTTAAATGAAGTGCTAAGTGTATGTATGAGTGTGCATATGTGACACTATTGAAGGGGATGACCTATATAAGTGTAGTGATTGGCTAGGGAAGATCTAACACTTGATTTACATGATGTCTAAGTACTTGTACATTATATATTTGTACAAGTTTTACAATTGATAAAATTCATGAAATTAAAGCAATTTAACATATAGATCTCCCAAATCTTTGTCATCCACCTTATTCCTGCAACACTCAAGTAGCACGTTAGATCGAAAAGAATGAAATGTATGTCATTATAAAAACAAAGGGATTCAAGGATGTCCATTTAGCCAACATCAACATTTATTTTGTCTTGCAATAAAGTTGAGGATCATCTAGGGATGCAAATTCGTCCATTACATATGTTACAACCCCAATTTTTGGGTTCATTTGGTGATAAATGTATTTCTCATATTAAAGACAATTGAACAAATAATGATGTAATTTGTTTTTGAATAAATAGATTTCATTAACAATAGCCTTGATGTTTGTGTTGTGGGCTTTATTGGCTATTGGGCCCAAATAACAAGAAAATTGAACTAGTGAATGAATAATTGAATATTTGAGAAAAGAAAAAATTGTGGAAACCTCTAGAAGGCAAAACCAAAGAGGGATTTCGTGTCTCTTGGGTTCCTTGGGTTCCAAGGAGTCAAAATTTGCAAAAAGAAAGCAAGAAGAACAGAAAAGACTAATTAAGTATTTCTTTATTAAGAAAGAAATTGAAAACAATGGTAAAATGTGGAAAACAAGTGAAAAGTGGTATAATTGAGTTATTCTTGGTGAAATTTCGTATCCCAAGAATTCCTAATGATAAAAGGAATACCGATGATGAATATAAAAGAGAAATAAAGAGAAATCCGCAAAAAGAGATATTTTAATGAGAAATAAACAAGATAATGTGAAATAATGCATAAAGGTGCATCTAGAAGGATAATAAGTATCCAATAAAAAGAATTTCGAAATAATGGAGTGTCTTGGGATCCAAGGAGTCCTAATAAAGAGGAAAGAGAGAGAAAATACCAAAATTGCAAAATAAGAGGATAGTGTGATTCATTATTATTGAATTTTGTGATATTGATAAAGGGGAAGTATTTTCTATTAAATGAAAATAGAATTTCATGCCAATAGCAAGAACCACGAGAATAAAAAAGATGATTTTCGAAATTGTAATATATCAAGGATAAAGAATATCAAATGAATAATAAGAAAGAGAGAGAAGATTATTTATTCATGAAGGAATATACTTTCCTGGTAAAGAAGAGACTTAGATCTCGTATAGACGACCTAGGGCTTCATTTCCCACCCCTATATAGAGGGGTAGAGCCCATAGTCGAGTTCATAAGGATTCCACGTATCCTTCTCTTCTTTCTCTTCTTCTTGTTCCTTGTTTTATCCATAAACCCTAGTCGCAGAGGGAGGAACAACCCTGGGGCAAACGAGGGGCCAAGGATGAGTTAGGTGGCAAGCATGCTGCTCCCATGACGCCATGAAGCTACTCCGAGGTGGTTCCTACATCTTATCCAGACGCAACAGCAACTGCACGGCTGCCAGAGAGGTTGGCGCCATGGTTGCGTCGCATGCTTGCCAAGCTCGTATCAGCCATTGCAGTCACCTGATGGGCGACGCCCTAGGTGCGGCGGATGAAGGCGAGCCTAGGGCAGCCATCGACGGCGGTCCACGACCCTAGGATGGAGAGGGGCGGACCCCCGAAGAAGCAGCAGGGCGGCGCTCAAACAGAGCTTGTAGAGGTTGAAGACGATGTGGCGTTGTACGGATCTGCCCTTCGCGGGCTAAAGAGATGATCCACTTACGCGGGGGTAGGAGCGTCTTTTCGAAATGTTTCCCAAAGCATATGTTGCATGGGAGAGGCTACGTGGCGCAATCCGATTGGCTGAGAGGTACTTTTCCTTGAAAAATTCATAATTAAAGATTGGTAACTCCAATTAGGACAAGTAATATATCCTTTTTGCTCAGAAAAATGAGAGGGATTGAATAAAAATTTGTTTAGAAACTAATTCCTCTTTCTATTCGAAAAGTAGTGTAAATAATCATCTTATCGAAATAAAGATTAAGAAACTCTATTTTGAAGTGAATAAAGTGTTTAATAGGGTTTAATGGATCATTAAAGTTGATAATAACCTGTTAAGTGTAAAAAGGTACTTTAAGATAAAAAAGGATGATCTTTGCACGTAATTATTTTAATTTAAAGATTATGTGCATAAATATGCTTGAAGTTTGAAAAGTACATAAAGTTATCATCTTTAAGGATTTAATTAAGGAAAAACCCTTAGATTTGATGATAGATGGACTTAATGACGTTATTTGGATAATTCAAGCCGATATTAACTTGTTGTTAATAAAAGTGAAAATAGGATCTAAAAATGATCTTTTTAGATAATTGGCTTAATTTAGGGTTTTGTGCATGAATATGCATTAATGAGCTTGAAAACCCTAATTTAGGTGAATATGTATTTTAATTGTTTTAATTGTTCAAATCCATGAATAAATAGGGATATGATGATCCTAAGTCAATTTGGGTATAAAAGACTATTAAAATGGATAGTTGAGCAGTTAAGGTTCATATAAGTAGAAAAGAGTATTTTAGGGTTTGTTGACCTAAAAGGGATAAAGTTTGAGAAATTGATCTAAGAAACCCTAATGAATATTAATGAAACCTTAATGCGGATTAGAAACCCTAGAAAGTGAATCCAAGTCAATAAAGTAGATTCTTGATAAAGTGTGTAATAAATAGAGTACATATTCTTTTCAGGAATTATGTGATTGTTGAATTACTTGCTTGGATTACATTCTTGGTTGGAATTGCTTAATGCTTGTGAAATCATCAAATCAGGTATGTGGTTACACTTATGATTATCCCGATTAGTTTTCTGAGGATTTTATCGTTGTTTCCCTCATGGATTGAAATAACTGTTGGATGCTTTTATTTCATGCAACTATAGAGTGACTCTGACTATCACTATGAATATGCATGTATAACTGGCTAGATCTAGGTCCACCTCTGTGACTTGTAAAGGCTAAAAAGGGGTAACCTAGAGTACGGTCTAGGTTATCGTGGGTTAGAAATTGGGCTACCAAGTGTAGTGCCATGAGACCCATTAGCATGCCATGAGTTAAGGAGTGGGCTACTTACAAGTAGTGCCATGTGACTCAACCCTAGAAAATGGTTCACCTATAGGTGGGACCATGAGGGGTTTAATGGGGATCTACCATAAGGAAGTAGTATCCAGGTCCACTGCAGGGATAGCATAGAGGATAGGGTACTCATGGATCGTGGAGTTATATTCAAAACGTAATCTTGGTTGTTAAATGATTAATTGAATGATTATGTTGTTATCATAGTTGCACGTTTATTGTTTCCCCCACATACCAGCTTCGGTTGACTGGCATTTTGTTTGTCGGCATTTTAGGTTCAAGCCAAAAGGACAAATAGTAAATCGTCATATTGCGAAATACATGAAGTAAAATATCAGGAGGATTAGTTAGAGTAGAATCCATAAGTGGATAGAAGTTTAGAGATCCAAGTTTTCAAAAAGGTATGAAAAAGTTTATTTTCTTACAGCTTTTCAATATAGATTATTGAAATTTAATAATTGTTCTTGATTAAGTGTCGAACCTTTGATCCAGAAGTTATGGGTGCGGCTTCGACCTTTTGATCTCCCTTAATTGGAGGTTATCGGGAGGTGGGGTCGTAACATTTGGTATCAGAGCGTAGGTTCCTCACTTAACCATTAATAATTATTAAATTTTACCAACTCCATAGAACCCAAGGGAGTTATTAGAGGATTATCTGAAAGACGGAGGTGTCTAGAAAAGGATCACGACCGTGGGCTGGCAATATTTTCCTCTGCACCACTAGTCGATATAAGAGGACTCCCGGATCCGTGTGACTGTCTGGCCAAAGTCTTAGGGTATGAATCTAAATAAGATACCTTTAGGAATTTATCATCTTATTCATCCCTTTTCATCACAAATTCTGTTAAGGACCTTAAGGATTAGGGTTTTCTCTCTTTTCCTCACCCTCTTGAAGTATGGGTAAGGTTAATAAGATCTAAGGAATCCTCCACCAAATTTATGAAAAGCATGTAAATAAGATATCATGGACACAAGATTAATAGATTAAGCGTAAACTAAAGGATAGATACATGCTTAGGTCGTATGACATAAGTTGTCATGCCCTCAGAAGAGACATGAGGCTAGACCTTCTTATCAAGAGGATAGATAAAGAGAGTTAGTCTTGGAGATAGAAATCTCCATTGCAAGTAGAGACCTGGCACATCCTCTGAGGATGATGTTAACCCTAACCCTAAGTGAAGGTTAGAGAGAGAGACAACATGATGAGTTGGATGTCATGATAGACCATGTGTTTTGATAGACATGCCTTGGATGATGTATGAGCCATGAGAGGTTGGATGACCTAGTACCTCAGGCGACCCAACCCTAGAAAGGGCCATGCATGTTTGAGCGAAGGATAGCTCCTTCATTGATGAGGTTAAAGAAGAACCTATGGAAACCCCATGAGCTTATATGGGCATAGTAGGCACCCAGAATGTATCAGTAGTGCAAGCAATAGGTTGAAACCCCGACCGGGAGAGTCGATGGATAGCTTATGTGATAAGCATAAAGAACTATAGTTAACCTTGAGCGAACATAATTTGAACATAGGCTTCATCTAGGTAGGGGCATGCTTTCGAGGTTGATCCTTCATGTAGAGAGGACCTCTAATGGTGAGGTTGGCTGTAGGGTTAGCTCTAGAAAGAGAGAGCAGGAACCAAACAAGAAGGCTGGAATCCTAGACGCTGAGATATGAGGAAAAGTAGGGAGTTGAGGATGATGCGACCTAAGTGGACGATAGTGGTTGCCTTATGCTTGACCCCTGGAGGCTGATGATATCTTGGTTGCCTTTAGAAGAACCAAACCCTAGAGAAAGGATGATGCGTTTGGAACCTATGTGCATAGGGTATAAGTGTTTACCTTCTGAAAAAGGAAGAAGAAGTTTTGTATACCCTGGAGAGGTTTAGTAACAGGTTATGAGGCATTGTACCTTGTTGATCGTCCTTGAGGAGGACTCAACTTTAAAGTGTTGATCAAGGAAAAAGGATGACAGGAAGTGTATGTCGTACCCGTTACATGATTGGTTTGTGGTTAAGAGGTTGAGCAGGCAGCTGGACATCAAGAACATGAGCTTATGGTTCCTAGGCCTAAGAGGGAAAGTGGTATACCTAATTCTCATGATGAGTATTAAGTTTCTATAGTTTTGAGCATGATACTCCTCATGTGTGGAGGAAAAGGGAAGCCCCTTAAGTTTAAGGTATGTTCGATGAACCCCTTACAACTAAGTTGACGACATGAGAAGGTATAATCTTGACCCAATGTTGAGGACGAGAATAAGTGTGACCTGGCCTGGTTTAGTGGTCTGCTTGTGCCTTAATAGCTTACTAGGGTTAAGAATATGGATGTAAACCCTATACCTAAGGGTATTTGTGACCTTGTTGTCAAGAGATAGTTTTCCTTCCATCCTGGGAGAGGGACCCTTTGGTAGGTTGTATAACCATTTTGTTGGTTTAAGGTAACCTAAAGAGGTCTCATAGGACCTTGAGAAGCTAAGTCAAAAGTACATGGTATGAGGATGAACCTATAGACCCATAGATAACCATCTCTAAGTGCATGTGGATGTGTTACCATGGAGGTAACCGGTATGGGGCCTGACCAAGGTAGGCAGGTCACCATGACCCCTATGAAATGATGAAAGTCCGCCCTTGAATGCAAAAAGAGAGATGATGAAGGCTTGGGTAAGGTTCTAAGATTGGACATGTACTATAATGGAGAATCCTGAGTTTATCCTAGGGTCAGGTGGGGATAAGACCGATGGAAGCAGGAGTTGCCTAATTCCCTAAGTTGCACATGACCATAGGGTCGGGAGGTAACAACTATCATTGTTTGAGGGCCATGGGTTAGGATATTGATCACCTTCATGAACTCATGGGACCCAAATGGCAGATGAGTAGGGCACTCTCTTGATGCTTGAGGGAAGAGGGATGACCTCAAAAGAGTCAGCACCCTATAGACCTAGAGGAGATGACCAAGGATATAAACCTCAGTAGGTTCGAGACCAGTTTTCCATGGAAGTAACTTTGATATAGAAATAATTATGATGAAGTGACATATGAGGCACGTTTCAACTGAGATTTAAAGGTGTACTGACAAGGTGGGATGTACCATCTCTACTTTTGGAACAGGAAGAACTATGTATTTGGACTGCAGCCAAATGCTTATTTCCTCTTGTTATGGGAGTGAGAGATAGGACAATACGCATGCCATACACCAAAGATAAAATATGATGTGGTTTGGAACGTTGCCACGAGATATGGGGACAGAGAAGATAACATGCCCTGGTAAAGTGAATGATACATGGATGGTTTGCAAACACTAAAGAGGAATAAGGTAGTCATCTTATAAGGATGTTTCTAGCATGAGATATGTGGGATTTGCAAGTGATGCAAGGTTGAGTTTGAATCATCATAAGGATGAGATCAGAGTTTTCTTGATGAATGCAGACTTAAAGTCAAGATGAGATGATAAGTGAAATACATGGAGGTGTATGTCATCAACATTACCTAATATCTAAGGATGTAAAGTGGTAATGGATGCTCTGGTTGAGATATAGCTGCCTAGGTTGGCTAGAAGAGGTTGTTAGGCTGACCCTAAGTTTGGAAAGGAGATGTGTTTGGCTAACACTCATATGTAACGAGATCTGTTGAACAAGTTAATGGTTGTTTGGTTAGCTAGTCTAGTCCTTGATGTAATAAAGGGATGGTGGTAGAACCTGAGATGCACCTCTTTGGATAAGAAGGCGATGCAACCCCGACTAGAATGGTTTAGGGTTTCTAAGGAATTGAACTTGAGGAATCATGACATACAGGAAATCGTGATTTTAATATCACCATACACCATACCACAAAGATAATAAGTGACAGTAGGACTTTGGATAAAGTTGCATGTGGTATATGGCCATGCAAGCCAGGATGTAAAGGACGAACCCCAGTAACCCAGTGTATCGATATAGAGGACAAAAGAGTCCCTGAGAGGGAATGGGAGTTCATCAGTATGAATGTTGTGATAAGTCACCCCTAGACCAAGGAAGGTCAAGATGCAATATGGGTTATGGTAGATCGCCTTACCTAGATAACATGAGAAAGAAGAGAGTGTTGTCAAGAGACAGATCTGGTTGAACTACTCATGAGAGAGATGGTTCAATTGCACCATGAATTGAGTTCAAAGGTCCTTGAGTATATCCTAAAGGTTCACTTCTGTAAGGGGGAAGTAGGTACATGAAGGACTCGACGTTAGTATAGTTTATCACCCATAACTAATGGTTAGTATGATCCAGACTAAAGGGTCTGATGAGAGAATGTGTATGTCTGCTCATTCAGGGGGATAGCTAGATACAGTTCTTGTCCTATGAAAGATGTGATGATAACCACCATAGTCAATATCGAGATTTAAAGAAGCTCTGTAAGAGAGGTTGTGTGGTCACCACTTCAGTAAGGTGATGTTGGTGAAAGGACCACGTGATGGTTAGAAAAGGACCACAATGCGTGCAGATGAAGTCGCTTTGATCGTGCAATGGCTAAAAAGGAGCCTAGAGATGATAAGAGCAGATGAAAAGTAGTTTGACATGCAGTTCACTGTGGGAGTACATCTGTACATGTGACATGAAAATACAACCCCTCTAAGTTATAGCTAAGACAGCTGAGTCCCCGATGCATGGGTTCTTTTGACATGGTTTTGTGGAGAAGGTTAAGTTTGACCTTACCCCTCAGGATAAAGTAATGTGTGATGAGTTCCATGTGTCCAATTTAGAGCACTATGTGAGGTACCCCGACCATGTGCTGAGCAATGAACCTAGTGAGCCCCAAGGGAGGCTGAAATGGCCTGAGTCACCTGTGCAGTTTATAGATGCCAGGATGAGAGAACTCAGAGGAAAGAATATGTGATGATAAAGGTTCCTTGGAAGCACCATGAGTATGGTAAAGCCACATAGGGGCCAATGATGGACATGGAAAAGTCTTATACTAAATTGTTTATTTGCTTGATAGAATTTTGAGGACAAAATTCCTATAAGAGGGGAAGGATGTTACAACCCCAATTTTTGGGTTAATTGGTGAGAAATGTAATTTCTCATATTAAAGATAATTGAATAAATAATGATGTAATTTGTTTTGAATAAATAGATTTCATTTACAATAGCCTTGATGTTTGTGTTGTGGGCTTTATTGGCTATTGGGCCCAAATAACAAGAAAATTGAACTAGTGAATGAATAATTGAATATTTTAGAAAAGAAAAAAATGTGGAAACCTCTAGAAGGCAAATCCAAAGAGGGATTTCGTGCCTCTTGGGTTCCTTGGGTTCCAAGGAGTCCAAAGTTGCAAAAAGAAAGCAAGAAGAAAAGAAAAGATTAATTAAGTATTTCTTTATTAAGAAAGAATTGAAAACAATGGTAAAATGTGGAAAACAAGTGAAAAGTGGTATAATTGAGTTATTCTTGGTGAAATTTCGTATCCCAAGAATTCCTAATGATAAAAGGAATACCGATGAGGAATATAAAAGAGAAATAAAGAGAAATCTGCAAAAAGAGATATTTTAATGAGAAATAAACAAGATAATGTGAAATAATGCATAAAGATGCATCTAGAAGGATAATAAGTATCCAATAAAAAGAATTTCGAAATAATGGAGTGTCTTGGGATCCAAGGAGTCCCAATAAGAGGAAAGAAAGAGAAAATACCAAAATTGCAAAATAAGAGGATAATGTGATTCATTATTAATGAATTTTGTGATATTGATAAAAGGGAAGTATTTTCTATTAAATGAAAATAGAATTTCGTGCCAATAGCAAGAACCACAAGAATAAGAAAGATGATTTTAGAAATTCTAATATATCAAGGATAAAGAATATCAAAGGAATAATAAGCAAGAGAGAGAAGATTGTTTATTCATAAAGGAATATACTTTCCTGGTAAAGAAGAGACTTAGATCTCATGGATAGCCAACCTAGGGCTTCATTTCCCACCCCTATATAGAGGGGTAGAGCCCAGAGTCGAGTTCATAAGGATTCCACATATCCTTCTCTTCTTTCTCTTCTTCTTCTTCCTTGTTTTGTCCATAAACCCTAGTCACGGAGTGAGGAACATCCCTGGGGAAAACGAGGGGCCAAGGACGAGTTAGGTGGGAAGCATGCTGCTCCCACGATGCCATGAAGCTACTCTGCGGTGGTTCCTACATCTTAGCCAGACACAACAACAACTGAACGGCTGCCAGAGAGGTTGGCGCCATGGTTGCGTCGCGTGCTTTCCAAGCTTGAATCAACCATTGCAGTCACCTGATGGGCGGCGCCCTAGGTACGGAGGATGAAGGCGAGTCTAGGGCATCCATCGGCGGTGGTCCACGACCCTAGGATGGAGAGGGGCGGACCCCCGAAGAAGCAGCAGGGCTGCGCTCAAACAGAGCTTGCGGAGGTTGAAGACGATGTGGCGTTGGACGGTTCTGCCGTTCACAGGCTAAAGAGATGATCCACTTACGTGGGGGTAGGAGCGTCTTTTCAAAATGTTTCCCAAAGCATGCGATGCATGGGAGAGGCTACGTGGCGCAATCCGATTGGCTGAGAGGTACTTTTCCTTGCAATATTTATAATTAAAGATTGGTGACTCCGATTAGGACAAGTAATATATGCTTTTTTCTCAGAAAAATGAGAAGAATTCAATAAAAATATGTTTAGAAACTAGTTCCTCTTTCTATTCAAAAAGTAGTGTAAATTATCATCTTTATCGAATTAAAGATTAAGAAACTCTATTTTGAAATGAATAAAGTGTTTAATAGGGTTTAATGGATCATTAAACTTGATAATAACCTGTTAAGTGTTAAAAGGTACTTTAAGATCGAAAAGGATGATCTTTGCATGTAATTAGTTTAATTTACAGATTATGTGCATAAATATGCTTGAAATTTGAAAAGTACATAAAGTTATCATCTTTAATGATGTAATTAATGAAAAACCCTTACATTTGATGATAGATGGACTTAATGACGTTATTTGGATAATTCAAGCTGATATTAACTTGTTGTTAATAAAAGTGAAAATAGGATCTAAAAAGATGATATTTTTTATATAATTGGCTTAATTTAGGGTTTCGTGCATGAATATGCATTAATGAGCTTGAAAACCCTAATTTAGATGAATATGTATTTTAATTGTTTTAATTGTTCAAATCCATGAATAAATAGGATATGATGATCCTAAGCCAATTTGGGTATAAAAGACTATTAAAATGGATAGTTGAGCAATTAAGGTTCATATAAGTAGAAACGAGTATTTTAGGGTTTGTTGACCTAAAAGGGATAAAGTTTGAGAAATTGATCTAAGAAACCCTTATGAATATTAATGAAACCTTAATGTGGATTAGAAAACCTAGAAAGTGAATCCAAGTCAATAAAGTAGATTCTTGATAAAGTGTGTAATAAATAGAGTGCATATTCTTTTAAGGAATTATGTGATTGTTGAATTACTTGCTTAGATTGCATTCTTGGTTGGAATTGCTTAATGCTTGTGAAATCATCAAATCAGGTATGTGGTTACGCTTATGATTATCCCGATTAGTTTTCTGAGGATTTTATTGATGTTTCCCTCATGGCTTGAAATAACTGTTGGATGCTTTTATTTCATGCAACTATAGAGTGACTATGACTATCACTATGAATATGCATGTATAACTGGCTAGATCTGGGTCCACCTCTGTGACTTGTAAAGGCTAAAAAGGGGTAACCTAGAGTAAGGTCTAGGTTATCGTGAGTTAGAAATTGGGCTACCAAGTGTAGTGCCATGAGACCCATTAGCATGCCATGAGTTAAGGAGTGGGCTACTTACGAGTAGTGCCATGTGACTCAACCCTAGAAACTGGTTCACCTATAGGTGGGACCATGAGGGGTTTAACGGGGATCTACCATAAGGAAGGTAGTATCCAGGTCCACTGCAGGGATAGCATAGAGGATAGGGTACACATGGATCGCAAAGTTATATTTAAAACATAATCTTGGTTGTTAAATGATTAGTTGAATGATTACATTGTTATCATAGTTGCACATTTATTGTTTCCCCCACATACCAGCTTCGACTGACCGACGTTTTGTTTGTCGGAGTTTTAGATTCAAGCCAAAAGGACAAACAGTAAATCATAATATTTTGAAATACATGAATTAAAATATCAGGAGGATTAGCTAGAGTAGAATCCATAAGTTGATAGAAGTTTAGAGATCCAAGTTTTCAAAAAGGTATGCAAAAGTTTATTTTCTTACTACTTTTCAGTATAGATTGTTGAAATTTAATAATTGTTCTTGATTAAGTGTCGAACCTTTGATCCGGAAGTTATGGGTGCAGCTTCGACCTTTTGGTCTCCCTTAATTGGGGGTTATCGAGAGGTGGGGTCGTAACAACATATCCCGTTATATAAGATATATCAATTAAATCATCACTTTATTCACAACCCGATACAACTACTAAGGAAGTTGTAACTCGACACAACTCACCTCCTTGAGGTGATTTGCACGATATGACCTTTTCCAAGAGTTCTCAAAACGATATGAGGCATGTCCTATGGCTCCTTGGCCGATAGGCACTCATATATAAGCTTTTCAACTTAATACAACTCAAGTTAAGCTTTCATATTCGACCCTTTTCTTGGTCATTTCATCACCAAGATTACCATTATTCAAAATTGATTCAAACATGGTTTCTCATTCATTCTATCTCCTCTAAATGATACTAGGAGGGAGTAGGGACACTGTAGAGGTGGTAATTTTCATATCAACCCCACATTTTGGGTAAATTACAATTTGTACCAAAATTGGTACACAAGGCACCAACATTATTCAAACAAGTTAAAACTTGGAATTTAGGCTTTCCACAAGCCACCACCTTGAATCATTCTCTCTCTTATGATGCTAAAACATATAAGGCGCGTTCAACATTTGACATATTGCAATATAACCCCAAAACTTGGGTAAATTGCACTTTGTTCCAAAATAAAGGAACATTGCTCAAACAACATTCAATCATGACCAAACTTGGAACATAAGTGTGTCACATGACAACAAAACACCTTAGAGGATTACATTAAAGTTCTAATAAACTTTATTAGCCAAAACACATAGGGTTACCTCATAACCCAAGTTAGGGTCATTACAAGTTATAAACCCCTAACAAGGATTTCGTCCCCAAAATCACAAGTAAAGGGAGACAGATATAATTCATTCATCATATCATCAAGTCTCCACATAACATCTTGATGTCATGGAGATGCCATAGAACTTTGATTAGCACAAAGTTCTTCCACACAGGGTTATCATAGAATCGGTCACACATGACACATATTCCATTGCCCTTTTCATTATTGACTGTAGAGTCAACTCTATGTCAGGTAACACTTTTCTTAGTCAGAGAAACATTATTCATCCTTTATTTAACTCAGGTGTTAAAGCTCACTGATTTGTCACCTTTCACAACTTACATCTTTATGTAATAAGATCCTTGATCTTGGGAGTTTTCTATACCCCTCACTTAGTTTGCCATTTCTCTTTTTAGGAAAGACTAGAGTTATGTTCTGTCACCCACTTGGGACTACAAGTCTCTTCATACATCTGGTGTGCCATCTAATTTTCCGACACAACACTAAACTTTCTTACTAATTGTACCAGCTATCTCATTAGTTTTACATTCTCTTGTCATAAAGGGAGGTTACTTATTAAAGAAGAACTATCTCAGAGGTATCTCTAGATGTTATGTATAAGCCGCCTCAACAAATCTAGATAGGGATATTCTAGGAAGTTATCTTTGGCTTGTTCAACTTTTTCAAAACAATTATACAATTGTTCCTTCAACTCATACATATTTTCTGATGTTATGTTTATGCGGGGCATAAACCCCTAACATATGGTATCCATACTACAATATGTAACTAGACTTATTTCAAAGTTGGCCCTTAGAGGTAACCAAACATTACTTCTTATCAGGAGTCATGTTCCCATTTTTATCATATCATTGAAAGTTCTTGGATACTAAGATTCTTTACCTTGGTATCCATTGTATGTGCCAAAAACACATCACATTATCATCATGATTACTAGATCTGGGTATTCAAACCCTCAGTCCAGCACTGAACATTGTCAGCTCTCATCAAGTAATTGTTACCTCTAGGTCCTCAGACAAAGGTATACATTATACTAAACATCTTATTTTGTTTATAAATTGATTTATGATTAACTCAGATCCCTTCGTATATCAATTAGGATGTGGTAGAAATATCCATGCCACATCTTCTACCTTATTAATCTCTTTAGATTGTCTCAAAATGACTACTTGATCAGAGTAATCAGAAAGATAGCAATCTAAGAGTGTCATACTAACCTTGCCTTCAATAAATGAATACCTGGATAGGGTATTTAAAAATTGAAGTTAGGTAGTATGCATTTGTTTTATATTATATTTCTTACTTTTAACATCTCTTTAAATTTTACTGCTTAGTATCTTAGATTTTCTCTTGGGTTTTTCTTTTACATCTCTTCCCTTCCTTCATGATGAGAGAAATTTCAAAACATATAAGAGAATATTAGACTGAATATAAGTTCTCATCCTTCTTATCTCTTCCTTATGTCCTCATAGGACTAATTAAACGAAGCTCAACAACAACTACCTTCTTATAATTATAAAATAAAATCTAGAGAAGACATATCAGAATGAGAAAGCTCTATCTAACTGTCACCCCTTGCAGTCATCTACCACTTTAGGTTGACTCAAACATAGAGTCAAGTTGTTTCATATTATTACTCTTGCCTTTTTACACTTTTGAGCTATAACTTTCGTAAGCCCTACCGATTCTACCTCAGTTGTTGGGTCATTTTCTCCCATCTTTTCAAAGAAAAGAGTTTAGTATACTCAACATGTCCATATCTATAACATGTCTTATCCTCGTACCATGGTCTTATCGGACTTATTACTGATGTAGAGACTAAGCCATGGGTTCTTACAGGTGGAAAGTTAGGACCTTTTCCTTTACTTAGTGACTACTGCCCTGGTACAATAGGCATTTATTGCACTGGTGGCACCGAAAACTTTGGCTTTTTAGAACAACTAGGTAAATGTCTCTAGAGTTGTAGAGACCTTTCCTTAATTCTCAACTTATTGCCCCTCCTTGGGCATTGCCATCACAGATGTACTATCTGTCTAAACTTATGGAAGAGTCTACTTTCTTGCCATATGTTAATCTTTCCCACATTTTCCACTGTTCCAACATGACTATGTCATTCCGAAATCCTTTTAAAGCCCAAAGTTCCCATATCGAGGACTGGTAACTTAGGTTGTATTGCTAGTATCCAGTTTACTATATGTATCACTGTTGTCTTAACCTTCCCAACAAGAGCATAACCATAGGATTCTCTATCCTAATAGGGTCAAGATGGGAATTCTCAGGCACTTGTTCTTCTCTTGTCTGATACCCTCTCTTGGTGCAACAACATTGCTCTCAGTAATGTGTTCCTTGTGTTCCCCAGTCATTTATAAACTACACCCTTTCTTCTGCACAAGCAGAAGTCACTATAGGGTATACTGGAGGACACTAACACAAACTCAACACCTTAGTCCTATGTCTCTGTAGACTCAACGAACCTTAAGCTCTGATACCAAAACTTGAAACGACTGCCATCAAACCGACAAATAAATCATTATTAATTAAGAAGAATAAAGATAAACAACAGATTAATAAAAATCACTAATAATTAAAACCATTTTGCAAAGAGATCCATTTATTGAAAAACTCTTCAAAGAAGAACAAAAACTTTAGATACATCATTGTTCACATTGTACATACACTGTACCATCTCTTCTCGAGGATAACATATAACAGTTGCTCTATCAAAACACATACTGGAGAAACATAAAACCTCAAGGCATTCAAGATAAAACCTCAGATTATTCATCAAACCATAACGAACCAACTCCAAGGACCTGAGAGTACAAAGATGACACATAGAACTTCTATCTACAAGACACGACAGACAGTACACTCAACCTGAGCTATCATTGTTGTCCTTGCTAGTGATGTTCTCCCTCTGTAGTATGGTCTCCACCCCCCTCGTGCACGTCCACCTAAAAAAATGTGGATCCCACAGGGTGAGACAATTGTCCCAGTGAGAGATATAACTCTCCGCCAACAATGTTATTATCACAGTTAAATAGTATTAAACTGAGCAAAGGATAAGCAGTTTGGAACATTCTCAACTTTTAAAGCATTGCAACTATCTATGATAGAGCAGTAAATCATCTATTCACTTTATGAGGATTATGAAGAGCATGGGTAACATTTACCCATCATACTATATCATCATCTCAAGCTTATCATGTGATACTCATTATCATGGTATGACATCCATGAACCATTCTCATTTCTATCTGTTGGTCTCAGCCAATCTGCTAGCCAGGTATTGGATTGTACCAATCATGTGAGTATACATCATCATATTCTATCCAGGCATTGGACTATGCCAATCCGGTGCAACTATTCTAGGTATTGGACTATGCCAATCATGTGCAACTATTCTAGGTATTGGACTATGTCAATCCTGTGCAACTATTCCAGGTATTGGATTATGACCAATCCTGTGCAATTATTCCAGGTATTGGGTTATGACCAATCCTGTGCAATTATTCTAGGTATTGGGTTATGACCAATCATGTGCAATTATTCCAGGTATTGGGTTATGACCAATCATGTGCAATTATTCCAGGTATTAGGTTATGACCAATCATGTGCAATTATTCCAAGTATTGCGTTATTACCAGCCTTGTGCAGTTATTCCAGGTATTGGATTATTACCAATCATGTGCAGTTATTCCAGGTATTGAATTATGAGCAATCCTATACAATAATTCTAGGTATTGGGCTATTACCAATCCTATGTAGTTATTCCAGGTATTGCGTTATTACCAATCCTGTGCAGTTATTCTAGGTATTGGATTATTACCAATCCTGTGCAGTTATTCCAGGTATTGGATTATGACCAATACTGTGCAATTATTCCAGGTATTGGGTTATTACCAATAATATGCAGTTATTCCAGGTATTGGGTTATTACCAATCCTGTGTAGTTGTTCCAGGTATTGGATTATTACCAACCTTGTGAAACTATTCCAGGTATTGGACTATGTAAATCCTGTGCATCTATTCCAGGCATTGGACTATGTCAATCTTGTGCATCATCCCTAAATACTACATCACCTTTACTAGGTATTAAACCTTGGCCAAGCCATCATACTTATTCACATCCTTTATGTAATACAAGTATTCCTCTTATGTCCTTTAAGCATACTCAAAACACTATAGCCCTTATTTGGCTATAATCATAAAACATGTATGATCAAGAATTCATTATTATTATTATTATATTCATTTATTATTATTATTATGTTACTAAGTTTCCATTTCCTAGTTTATTTTGAACATTATCTTTTCTTACATGAGACTTTTATAAACATCTTGTTACCTTTCACTAGGCAACAACTACTCTCATGGCTCACAAGGCCCATTACACATCTTGTCACCTCTCACTAGGTAACAACTAACCACATGGCTCACAAGGCCCTTTAAACATCTTGTCACCTCTCACTAGGCAACAACTAACCACATGGCTCACAAGGCCATTGAACATATTGTAACCTCTCACTAGGTAACAACTAACCACATGGCTCACAAGGCCATTGAACATCTTGTCACCTCTCACTAGGTAACAACTAACCACATGGCTCACAAGGCCATTGAACATCTTGTCACCTCTCACTAGGTAACAAATAACCACATGTAATTTCTAATCATATCATTACCCTTCATTAGGATTAGGGTTTTCCTTTCTTATCGATTAGGGTTTCACATACCTACCATTACCCTATATTAGGGTTAGGGTTTCCCTTTCTTATCGATTAGGGTTTCAATGATCACACCATCAAGGATCAAACCCTAATTCATACTCTGCACATATTAGAAGTACTAATATATGCCCATTACATGTTTATTACACAAGTATGAGTTTCTCTCAAATACTCTCTAGGATGTTGATTACTCCATACTTTATTAAGTTGGCTCAACCTTTCCTTCAAGGTACATTATCCTACTTAATCATTAATCATTAAACTCCATAGCTCTTAATGTAGAACTTGATATAAAACACTTCATGTATTACTCCATCAAGTACATAGAGTTTAAGGTGCTCCCACACCATATTGGTTTGGAGGTGTGTGTATGATAGCTTCCTCCATATCGGTTTGGAAGTGGGTGTATGCTAGCTTAACCCATATTGGTTTAGAGGTGCATGTTTGCTTACTTAATTCATATCGGGTTGAAGGTGCTTGTGTGCTTGCTTGTGCCTGATATCACTTTTGAGGTGTTTTCTTGACCTCATATCATGAAAGAGGTGTATACTACTCCACCATATCGTGCAAGAAGGTATTAAATTATATCCATATCGTTTTAGTGAAGTAGGTGCATCATCATATCAGGTTAGAGGTGCTTGCTTGTGTGCTTGCACCCGATATCACTTTTATAAAGTGATACCACCATCTTCAAGATCTAGACCTTTGTTCTAACTATTATAGTTCATGGAAATAGGTCTAAGAAACTACTAGAACTCATAATTTCATCAACTATTTCAGGAAATTTCGGAATTAAAAGTAATTCATTAAATATAACAATTTAGGTGATGAATAAGAACATGGTTGAGTTCAAGTTATATAACCCGCCTTAAGAACAACTTCAAAGCTCCAAGCTCCAAAGATACACGTTCCTAAGGTTGAAGATGACTTTATCAAAAGTCCAAGGCTCGTTCACAACTCCTTCATATACAAGGAATCACCATGGATAAGCAATTGGTGAAGAAGAAAAGAAAGGAAGATCAAAACCCTAAAATCATGCTTCAATCCAAGGTTGAAGATGATCATGGCCTCACCTTAGGGTTAAAATTTGAGCCCCTGAGCACCTTGGCCGGCACCCTACCACTCTTGGGCGATATGTACTTCCTCTTGGCCGATACAACTTTGCATGTGGCCGATATCTCACTCTCATGGCCGATATCTCACTCTCTTGGACGATATCACCCTACCTGGCCGATATCACCCTAATTGGGCGATATGGTCTTGCCATGGGCGATACCTCAAGGCCCATGCATGATACCACAGAACTCCTTCACGATGAAGTAGTTCTATGCACGATAACTTAGGGTAGGAGGGTGTTAAGGGTCGCAAATTGCACCAAGGGGTGAAACTAGGGGTATATATACTTGTTGTTCATGAAGGAAGATGAAAACGAGGTGTCATCATTTTGAGCTTGTAGGTGACACGTGTACATGCATGGATCACACGTGTAAATGCATGCATCAACATTTATCTTGTCTTTCAAAATGGTTGAGGATCTTCTAGGGATGCAAATTCGTCCATTACATATCCCTTTAAATAAGATATATTAATTAAATCATCACTTTATTCGCATCCCAATACAACTTTACTAAGGAAGTTGTAACCCAACACAACTCACCTCCTTGAGGTGCTTTGCATGATATGGCCTTTTCCAAGTGTTCTCAAAACGATATGAGGCTTGTACTATGCCTCCTTGGCCGATAGGCACTCATATACAAGCTTTTCAACTTGATACAACTCAAGTTAAGCTTTCATATTCAACCCTTTTCTTGGTCATTTCATCACCAAGATTACCATTATTCAAAATTGATTAAAACATGGTGTCTCATTCATTATCTATCATCTCAATGATACTAGGAGGGAGTAGGGACACTCTAGAGGTGGTAATTTTCATATCAATCCCATATTTTGGGTAAATTACAATTTGTACCAAAATTGGTACACAAGGTACCAACATTATTCAAACAAGTTCAAACTTGGAATTTAGGATTTCCACAAGACACCACCTTGCATAATTCTCTCTCTTATAATGCCAAAACATATAATGCACGTTCAACATGTGACATATTGCAATATAACCCCTTAACTTGGGTAAATTGCTCTTTGGTCCAAAACAAAGGAACATTGCTCAAACAACATTCAATCAGGACCAAACTTGGAACATAAGTGTGTCACATGACAACAAAACACCTTAGAGGATTATATTAAAGTTCTAAGAAACTTTATTAGCCAAAACACATAGGGTTACCTCATAAACCAGGTCAGGGTCGTTACAATAGCCTTGGTGCTTGTCGTAGTCGAGACCCACTAGCGGGACCAGCCCCTCCTAAGATGGTGCACATAATGTGATGCTTGATCCTACAATGGAGAACAATGGATTTCATCAAAACCCTAAATAGTTACACAAATTATAAGAAAGTTATACAAGAGTAGAACCAAGGGTTATACGAGATATTTGAGCGCAAAACAGGGCCAAAAATGGTGACTAAAACTATGATGAATATGCATTCATCAGCTACCTCTACCTACAACTCGAGGAGGAAGCCTATTCGTGGTAGGCCGAGACCTCAGGAAATTTCCTTGCTTCAAGGTGAGGCCATTGAACCCACCATTGAGCCCAGGAAAGCACTAGAGCTTGGGAACAACTATGGCCATGGCCAAGGCTGAATTGGAGAAGCAAAGCTAAGGAAGGATCCTACCATAGATAAAGGAACCTAGTCGAGCAAAAACAAGACACACCCTTGAGTTGTAAGTAATGTATTCGGTTGTGGAATGACCCTTGTGGTCTAATAGATGGTCATTGTTGACCGCGTCGGGGGTCTGCCCATAGGACCCAAAGGATGAGGTGTCCAAAGTGAAAGAGGACGAACAAAAATGAAAGTAGGGGGTTCCTAGATGCTCACCTAGGTATTAATTTGTTAGAGGTGGAATAAATGTCCGGTGGAAGGTCTTCATCACATGAGATGAAGTGTAAGTAGGTCTCAGTGAGTTGGAACTATGAAGGTGGAATTATTGGTGGAGTAGTGCTTGAGGTTCAGTGGTGCTATACAATGTTTTGTATAGGAAAGATGTGAATCAGAGTATTCTCTACAATTGGGTGTGGAGAAGGGGGAAGAAGCCCAATTGGGCATTTTACCAATAGAACACGAGTAGGGGTGTTCTAGGGATTAGTTGAAATAGCTGAGAGTGACAAAAAAGGAGGAAGAACAATCACGTGAAATGGTGGATTAAGGAAGGAGAAAGGAGCTGAGAATTGAAGATGTTGTGAATGGTCTATGTTTGTGAGAAACATGGAGGAAGGAGATGACCAAAAAACCTTTGGATCAAGTGTTAATTAAATGTGAACCATGAGATCACCCATGGAGAAGGAAAGAAAGGAAAATTAAGGCATGCCATGCAATTAAAATGTGGAATCTTAGTGCAATTCAATCCATTGAATGTATTTGAAATCAAATTATTAGCCAAACTATATTTAAATGTGTTTAATTTATTTGAGGTTTCAAATATGATCAAATAACCTCAAATTTGAACCATAGGTTAATTTTATGGTTAAAAATATTTCTAGACAACTAGATTTTGTTTTTGTAGACATGTGGTCTGTGATTACTATAATGGGTATTAATCTTAATTATAATGCATTAAAGGGGTGAGATAACTTGAAAAGACTCCTCTTCATGAATCATTGAGTCACCAATTTGAGATATACATTATTTACTCAGTCATGAATCACATGGTCATCTCTTTAAACCCTTCCTATGCTTTATGGCCATCTTGGAGGAGAGAGATAATGAAAAAAAGGGAACTACTACTTATTAACTAAAGTTAATTGAATCTATAATCTACATTTGAAAGGGAAAACCATATTTAAGTCTCATTTCATCTTCATATAAGAAATATTGTTTATGGTCTTTATACATTAAAATCCTCAACTGTAACTGCTTCGGAAAAAATCCATTCTAATTTTTAAAATATCATTGAAAATTGGGATGTGACAAGTCACTAGACTTGCTCCAGGACTGGGTAAGAACTCATTGAACATCCTTCCTATTTCATAGTAATTGACAAGATCTTGATGTTATTGGGAACACAAACAGATAAAATAAATTTTTTTCTACTTCCTACTCTGATCTGGTATTTCCCTATAGTGGTATCAGAGCTACGTCAATTTATTATGTTTTGGGATAATGATTTGATCACATTCTTGGTTTTTATTATTTATTTATTGCATACAATATGAATAATTAAACTATTTGATCTGTGCATCAAATCAAATACCACATAATCCCAAACTAATACACACACACACACACACACATATATATATATATATATATGCAATTTACATTCGTCAATTTGATGGTGGATGTGTAGCGTGGTTATGTCCAATAATCCAAAATCTATGTGTGGTTGGATTATTTGGTTTTATTCATGTTTTATCTCAGTTTGCGTACTAATCCTATACATTCCTGACGCAATTTTACTGTGCGCTAAAACGCAAGTGAACGCGTCGAGTAGTACAGGCCTTTGTGAGGCCCGAGTCGAACACAGGGATACTCAGAATTGTTGGGGACTCCTACTAACTATTTGCGATCAGCTAAGCCGAATAACAAATTAAGGGTTGTTGTTAAAATTAAAAGAAAACAAAAACAAAACAAAACAAACGATCGATTAAATGTTAATTTAATCAATTCAAAAGGGTATCTTTAGGATTGCGGTTTCACCGCGGGTTTTCATTGTATTAGATTTTATATAATGCCTCAATTTTATCTCTCTATCCGGGTGGTGGCCCGAAAACAGAATTACCCACTGTCATGGTGCAATTCACTACCTAGGTTTAGGTCGGTTCCACCGTCGTAGTAACCTATACCCTAAATTAGGTGCATTATGAACGATCTCTCAGTATCCACCATCAATTTTACACCACCTTGGTCAAGGGATTTGTCGATTAATGTGAATTCCGTCTCTTTTCAGTCGTTAATCCTTCTTTCAAAGTGATTTAGGGCATTAGGTTATTATTATGGTTATCAAGCATAACAATATATTGAGAAAACGAAATCATACCACGGATTTTGGAGATAAAATATGATTTACTATTATAAAACTGTCATACAATGAATTCCCGGGCTACTCTCGGTCCTAAAGACGAAGGGGATTAGCCCCGCATGTTCATCTCAAACAAGTACAAGGTAGAGATTGGGGAAATCATGTGAAAAATGTGAATTGAGAGGTTACAGAGAAGAACTGGTTGATCCTTTGCATAGAACACGTGCTTTCCCACCTTTCGGTGGTGAAATCCGTCTTCTCCGGCGCCCGAATCAACTGGTATGAGCTTCTGGCCTCCGTTCTCCTCTCTACTGCTCCTCAATACTCGTGCAATGGCTCATGAGATCATCCCCTCATCTGGGCGGCCGTCATTAGGTATAACTCCCTCATTAGGTCGCTAATTAACCACGACCGTCTGATTGGGATCAATCTGAATCAAACGCATATCTGACGGTGTCGATACCATCAACGCGCATCGATGGTATCGACCCAGTGCGGTAGCGGCAACCCTTCTTTCCTTTCATCCGAGTGCCTGATGTAGTCTCGATACCATCGACTTGGGTCGATGGTATCGACTACCCTGTAGCGACGACTTTGTCGTTTTGTGTCGCTGTAGCCTCCGTGCTTCGATGGTATCGACTTGGTGTCGATACTATCGACCACTTCTTTGCCAGCAACCTGAAGGTGACTCGATACCATCGACATCCCTGTCGATAGTCTCGATACTTTGCTACTCCTTTCGGCTAGCAACCTGTGACCATGTCGATGGTATCGACTTCCGCCGATGGTATCGACGGAAGCAAATACTCGTTTTTCCTGAAATTCAAACACAAGATCACGTAAATTTACACAAATAATAATATTTTGACAATTAATGCTCAAAACAATGAAATAAAGGGGATTTGACATAAGGTAGTAGCAAAGACCAAAGTGGATGAATTATGCAACATTAACCATAAAAATGACTAATAAAAGCATAAAACACATATCAAACAGGTCTATAAATGCGACTCAAAATCATTGCATCAAACTCCCCTAAGCTTGAATGTTGCTCGCCCTCGAGCAACTAATCCTTAGAATAGAATTGCCAATGTCAACTGAAAAATAACACACCATAACCAACTTCCCATATGACTCCCACCGGACATTCACATACCGGCCATCTCTAACCACGGAATGGTAATTACCCTGAAGGCGACAGTAAACATCCATAAAAGAAATTGACCTCAAAACTGATGAATGTTGGATCAATGGGCTCTAGAAGGGGGGGTTGAATAGAGCTTCACAAACTTCACAAAAGTGATTAGACCACCAAATTATATTAAGTGCAGAACTTAATTCAAAACAGCAATTTGATGTCCTAAACTAGCATACAAAGCAAGGATAAGAGACAAGGAAGGCATGCACTTGGACAGGTGGTTTAGAGTGGTTCCATGTCCTAAACTTAGGAGCAATGTCAGTCCACTACCTAGAGTTGGTTAGGCTCTAGGATTTGTAACTTGGTTCTCTTATATATATATCACACAATAAGATTACAAGCTACAACTACCAACCATCCAAGGACTTATATATCAAGCCAAGATCTTCTACCTCACCAAGGACTTACCCACCAAGCAAGTAGTCTTCCACCTTCTTCAAAGGAATTACCCACTCTTGCTCTAGTCTTCGGCCTTGCAGGATTTACCTATCTTGCTTGAGCTTTGCCTTGCACCTCTCCTTCACTTGGAGAGCTTTAGCACCTTCCTCCTTCACTTGGAGGTCTGGAGCAGCTAGCCTTCTTCTCCTTCACTTGGGGAAGAACAGCAACCTTCTTCTCTTTCACTCGGAGAAGAGACTTCAATCAATCTTCATAGAGAATGGAGATGGGAGAAGTAGAAAGGAGAGCTTTACAAGATTACAAATGATAGCTCTCATACATGGGATCCTAACTCACTCATACTCACGAATTTGCTTTGAAGGTAGAGAGAGAAAGGGGCTCAAAGGATTAGAAACCACTCAACTAAGGCTAGGACCAAGCATATGTGAATGAGCAACCTTGGAATGAAGTCCAAGAGGTCCTATTTATAGTTGAGGGTGTCCCTTTGAGGTTGGGAGAGTTAAGTGGCACAAACTAGCCATTTTACAACTTGCAACAGATCTATTTTGAGTCCCACCAACTCCTCCAACGGTTGGAATTGCTTTTTCTGCATTCCAGTACAGTCCGATCGGCCGAGTTTCATTAAAGGCAATTCGGCCGACACACTAGGCGACAAGTCTGAGAGGCAGACTGTCGGCCGAGTTTCCATGGGGAAACTCGACCGATCGGTCGACCTTCAGTCTTGACCAACCAGTGGATCGGCCGAGTTTCCTATCATTGAAACTCGACCGAACAGGGATCGGCTGAGTTGGAAACTCGGCCGACAGCCCAGAAAATTCCAGAATATATGGATCGGCCGAGTTTGGAATTCGGCCGACAAAATCCCTGTTAAGGGTATTTTGGAATTTTCATAAACTGTACAAACGATGGATTTTTGAGTCCCAATCATTTTATCCATCTTAGATACAATGCAAAACATGATTATGAGTGATTACATAAAATGTTCTAAGCCTCTAAGGGCTATATTACAATGCGGTTAAAAGTCACATGTTTTGCATGTGCCGGAAGAGTAGCTTTGGAGATAAAAGTGATTCTTTTCTTGTATCTAATATCTGCAATGATCTCAAATAGATTTGTTAGATACATATGAATGGAATGGTTAAGTCATTATCAAAATATGGGCAATGTGCGACACCTAGGTCAACAATGAACACTATCACATAAGGCAGTTAACATAATAAAACTCGTCGATTCAGACTTGGTGCATCTCGTGATCGCCTATACTACGTTGCTCGCCCTAACTACCATCTACATGGAAGCAGTTCTCCTAATATTCATTAGCGAGGAGAAATTCACGGTGGCCTACCAATCCGAGCAACTGGTGGATGAAAATGGGTGGCTCATGGAAGAAAGTGGAAGTATTGTACAATTTCAACATGCATAATACAAAAAATGTCCTACATGATGCAAATGCAATTGAGAAATGCCCTAATGCCTAAAATTGGGTGAAATGATGCATGCACTAACCATCCGTCTCAAAACGAGACAGACATCTAATTAAGTTACATCATGTACTCAATAATTCTTGAAATACAGGTGATATTATGTTCCTTTCTCCTTCTTATTCTAATTGCTTCTAAATAACTCTTTTTTTCATTTTGCAGATTTTTCAAATTTGTTTTTTTTTTTTTCATTTTTCAACCCTTATATCCATAATTCATAATGAATATTTTGTTGGGCTTATTTTCTTCATACTCAGAAATTTGCACTATTTGGAAGGTATGGAACAATTTAATTCACCATTGGAGAAAAATTGAGATGCATGATATACTTTATGCATGAAAATTATGAATGCAGCTACATGGCATGCACCTAAGGGTACTGTGCATGTATCACTATTCTAAAAAAAAATTCTTCTTCTTTTTCAGAACGTATGGAAATTAAATCAATGCAAGTCCTATCTAGATGCTATGCAATCAAAAAGAGTTAAAACTGCACTTTACTTCCAATTCTTGGGTGGATTATGGATACAATGAGGTGGAACGATCACAAGACTAGATGACTGAACCTTAGAAAGATATTATGCGTCCCTCCTTACTGACATGTGTAGTAGTTTAGAGGTTTCTCTCTCTTACTTACAATTAGAGTCTCATTACCATTTGGTCAGTTTAGGCTCAAACAACCATTTCCGTCCACTTTCATGAATCATTAGGAGTATAGTTGTGAAATGTTGTTTTAAAGTTGACAAAACCAATCATTTTTGTAGGGTATGTGCCCAAGGTTAAACAAGACAAGCTTTTCAAACACACAAATTTTTTAAAATTTCCCTTGTTTTTCCCTTGCACAATTAATGAGATGAAACAACTTTATGACATCCACGATTACACTAGATAGCATGTGGATCCTATAAAAACTAAGAAGAAAATAACAAAAACAAATAATAAAGTTGAAAACTAAAAACACTGGGTGATATTATGTCATAGTCAAAAACATTGTTCCAATCTTTAAGAATCCTAAGCTTGAATTCGACTATGGCCTGATAGTCAAAAACAAACTTAAAGATTGGAACAGTGATACCGGATCACTCCTGTGGTGGTGGAGGCTGGTAGTGCGGAGCCGTAGGGTCCCAAGAAGGATACTCCCCCTGGAAGCTTGGATCAAACTGGGCCCTAGGTGGAGGTTGTGGATAGCCTCCAAAGTAACTCTGGCTCCAATAATGGTCGTAGAAGGGCTCTTGCTGCATCTCCATCCACTGCAACCGATTATGTATCTGTTGTTGGTTGTCGAGGAGAAGACATTCGTTCTCGAACATCGCCCTTTGGTTGTCCAGTATCCGGTTCGTAGTGTCTTGAATACCGGCATACATTGCCATATGTTGCTGCTGCGTATGGTGGATGTCATGCAGCATAGTGTACATGCCTTGCATGGAATAGGCATCCTCGCTTGGTTGCGAGGGCTGTGGTGGAGGAGGTGTAGGCTGTGATGATGAAGATGCACCCGGATGCATCCGATGACGCTTCCAGGGTGCCACTCGTGCTCGAAGAGGTGTAAAGGCCTCTTCTTCCTCCTCAGCCTCGTCGTCCTGTCCGTCGTCGCCGCCGTCGTCCCCACCTTCTTCATTAGAGTCGACGATGGCTATGATTGGCCATCGAAAGTGTTGTGCCCCCTCGATGTTGAAGACCGGATCGGGCAGCGCGCACTCCTGGTAGGCGTGGTTGACGTGGCAGTGTGCGTATGCCAAACCATCCTGCAGAAGAATAAGGTTAGAACGGTGCAGATGTTGCACGTTCACCTTGCTCCTCATAGAAATCGGGGTCATAGTAGAGAAGTTGAGCCCGAGGTAGTGTGCCAACTTGGTGATGAGCCCGCCGAAATGAATCGGGGCCTTCCTCGTACTCCTCTTCACCGCCAGAACTCGCTGCAGGAAGAACGCGCCTCAGTTGCATTCTTGTTGCTTCAGGAGCTTGTAGAGAAAGAAAAGGTCGGTCTCCTGAAATTTTCTCAGCGCCAGATCGCCACGAGCAAAAAGTGTAGAACTCAACATCCGGTGTAGTACCCGGATGAATGGGTGCTCAAAATCCACTACCGCAGCATTGTGGTAGCTCACTGTCTTGCCCACTGGCACCGTCACCAGCTCGGCGAAGATCTTGTCCTAATCGGTGCGGTTGTCCGGTCGCCGGTGGTCGTACTGGGAATGATTCCAGTTGAATATCTCATTAAACTGTCGGAGAGTGATGTTGTAGTCGATGTTGAACAGCCGGAACGACACCCGGCCCTTGATCCACTCACGATCTGTGGGGATGACGTCGTTGGGCATGACGCAGACGTAAAGTGATGCCATGAACTCCGCCACCAACTCTTTGTAGTTTGGCCACTCGCCGAAAAACGGCTGACCATCAGCATGGAACTCAAGCTCGTCTTCCATTCTGCCTGTGTGGCGTACTTGCCCTTTCAGAACATAGGCCAAGTTGGCCTCGAATATGAGCTCTCAGATCATCTCCCAGTCCACATATCGGGTAGGCTCGATCTTCCGCTTCAAGATCTTTTCATCGATCTTCTTCACCTCCGTAGATAGGTGGACCATGCGCGGCGTGATACCGACGCAGTAGGAGGTTGGACAAACTCCATGATATCCATAGGATTCGCGTGAGAGGATGACGCTCCAGTGATGTGCACCATAGTTGCGAGAGAAAAGGGATTAGAGAAAGAGAGCTCGGTGCAGATTGGAGAGTTGAGTCTCCGCTCGGTGAAGATCTTCGCTCAGTGCTGCTCTTCGTCGGCTTGGATGGCTCGGGGGAGTGCTCGGCACAAGGGAGGGAGATCACTCTGAAGGTGTGACGTCAAATGACATAATGAATCTCCTTAAATAGACTTGGCCGGTGCCACTGTTGACCCGTCGATACCATCGATGCGAGTCGATGGTATCGACACGTCTCGATGTTGTCCGCCCCCATCGCGAGTATCGACGGTTGTCGATGGCTGAATCTTAAATCCCTGATCGCTGACGTGTCGATACCATCGACATGGGATGATGGTATCGACGCTTCACCCGGATCGATGACGTGGAAGCCGCGATCACCGTTGATTTGTTTGCACGGATCGGTGACGTGGATGGTCGATACCATCGACGCGGGTCGATGGTATCGACTTGTCTTTGTTGCAACACCTCCGCTTTGTGTCTCAACCTGTAGCTGTGTTGATACCGTCAACGAGGCCGTCGATGGTATCGAGTTGACTGAGACAAATCGGTCTGCATTTCTTCAGAGATTTCGATGGTATCGACACCCGTGTCGATACTATCGACTTTTTCTTGGCGACCACCTGTAGGTATGTCGATACCATCGACGAGGCCGTCGATGGTATCGACGCAGTGCGAAATCTGCAGTCGTCAACCTATAACCCGGTCGATACCATCGACACGTGTGTCGATGGTATCGACTCTGCCTCAGCCTGCACATCAAACAAACCGATCACGTTATGTTTTTTTTACACTAAAAATCAAGCCAAAATAAATTAACTTACGAATGTACATGAACTATCCTAATGTACCGATGGTTGGGTTGCCTCCCAACAAGCGCCCTTATTTAACGTCTTAGGCTAGACGGCTTTCAGGCACCTCATTCATCCGAAAGTGAAGTAAGTTTGACCTCATTCACCTTCCTCTTGTAATTTTCACCAAAGTAGAGCTTCAATCTTTGTCCATTCACTAAAAACGTGGTATCACCATCACACACTAAGATCGCGTCGTGTGGTTTGACCTCTTCTACCACGAACGGACCGAGATTTGAGCTTCCCGGGATGCAACTTGAGTCGTGAATTGAACAACAAAACACTATATCCCTTTTTGAACATGCGCAACTGGATGTGACGATCGTGGATCAGCTTTGTGTGCTCCTTGTATATCCGTGCGTTCTCATATGCCGTCATCCGTAACTCATCCAGCTCATTCAATTCAAGCATTCTCTTTCTCCCCGCTCCATCGTAACTCAAATTGAGCCTTCTAAGCACCCAATGGGCCTTGTGTTCCAACTCTACCGGTAGGTGACAAGCCCGACCATACGCCAACCTAAAAGGCGTGGTGCCTATAGGTGTTTTGTAAGCCTTCCTGTACACCCACAATGCATCCGGTAGTAGGGCACTCCAGTTCTTCCTAGTGGACGCCACCGTACGCTCCAAAATCGTCTTTATTTCGCGATTGGAGACATCCACCTCCCTTGGGTCTGCGGGTGATATGGGGTACCTATATTGTGCTTGACCCCATATTTCTTCAATAAAGTCGAGAACTTCTGATTCCTAAAATGCGTACCCCCATCACTGATTATCATTTGGGGTACCCCAAACCTGCAGAAAATATTTTCTTTCATGAATCTGCATACTACAATGGAATCGTTAGTCCTTGTGGGTATTGCTTCCACCCACTTCGACACAATCAACTACTAATAAAATATATAAATTGGAGTTTGAGGACACAAAGGGTCCCATGAAATCTATGCCCCACAAATCAAATACCTCCACTTCCTGAAACACATTCAGGGGCATCTCCTGTTGCTTTGAGATATTACCTGCTCGTTGGCAGGAATCACATTGCCTCACAAACTCGTAGGCATCTCGAAACAAAGTTGGCCAATAAAGGCCGCTTTCCAAAACCTTAGCTGTCGTGCGCGAGCTTGCGTGGTGTCCTCCCGTAGGTAATGCGTGAAAATGACGGAGAACGTTCTCGTACTCCACCTCAGGCACACACTTGTGTAGGATATCGTCCCTGCATTGCTTAAGAAGAATCGGGTCATCCCAAAAATAATATCGTAAAGAATGAAAAAATCTTTTCTTCTCCTGATATGACCAATCTTCCGGGATGATCCCGCAAGCCAAATAATTTACAATCTCAGCAAACCAAGGATCCTTAGAATTAATTTTCAAAATCTGTTCATCCGGAAACGTCTCGGTTATGGGTATATGTAAATCTTTTTCATCCACCCTTTCTAACCTAGACAAATGATCAGCAACAACATTTTCAATCCCAGATTTATCCTTGATTTCGATGTCAAATTCTTGTAAGAGCAAAATCCACCTAATGAGTCTAGGCTTTGCGTCTTTTTTCTCCATTAAGTATCTGATCGCGGCGTGATCAGTCCATACAGCTACTTTAGATCCCACTAAATACTGCCGGAATTTTTCAAAAGCAAAAACAACAACGAGTAATTCCTTCTCAGTAGTTGTATAATTTAATTGGGCGTCATTCAAAGTCTTTGAAGCGTAGAAAATCACTGCGGGTTTATTGTCCACCCGCTGCCCCAACACAGCTCAGACAAACGGCCACCTGGGAGAGCCAGAACCGGAGGAGAGTATCCACCTGTAGAGTGATCAGCGGAAGCAGAAGGGGGTGGAGGAGGATAAAACTGACTATACGCAAAAGAAGCGTAGTCACCACCGGGGTAGGGCTCGTAGGTGGGGTAGGGCTGAGGGCAAGACAAAGACATGGACGACAGATGTGGCACAGATCCTGATGGTGATGTTGCTGGACCTACATGTTGTAGGCTTGCTGATGCATGAGGTACCCCATGAGGGCCTCATTGGAGACATGGAAGTCAGCAAAAGCCGGCTGCGGAGGAGGTCGGAAAGATGGCTCAGGAGGAGGTGGGGCAGCTGTAGAGGGTGGTGGAGGAGGTGCAGCAGATGATGATGGAGGTGGAGGTGGAGCAGAAGAAGATGATGCACCAGAGGTAGGGACACTCTTCTGAAGAGTGGTCTCACTGATATAAACTCCCTTACGATCAGGGCGGTAGAGAAAATCGGAAAAGAGAGATTTTCCAGTGGCATGCTGGAAAAGACCACAAATTAGGGCAGGATATGGAAGATGCGTGCCCTTGGTGTTCTTTCCCGAGTCAAAACAAGTCATATGGTGAAGGATGTAACGAGCCCATTTGACTCCTTGGTTGTTCAAGAGCAGATACATCATCATAGCTGTATTCTCAGCGATGTCCGTTTGATTCTTCTTTGGATGGACATTGCAACTGAGAACGAACGCCAAGACACGGCGAGGAGAGGACAGGGCAGAAGATGGCAGAGTGCCCTTCTTTCTATAAGGAAAATCGGGTTGCTTGAGAAACTTATGAATATCAGTCAAGTCAACCTCAATGGTCTTATAGACGTCCTCGGGATACAAGAGATCAAGATAAGCAGGGTAATCGGTAATCCACGAAGCCGTGCCAACATTGCCATTGAGATAGAGATTGAACGAGCGTTCAGTAATATGGAAAGGTTGGCCGGCAATCATAGACGTCAAAACGATTGAGGTGTCCGAAGGGGGAACCAAAGAGTCGTAATTCCACCGCAAGTTAGCGTAGAATTGACGTACAGCTTTGGAGCTATATTTTAGGTTATAAAAATGGGCATCCTCAATACAAAGAGCTTCAAGATGATGTGTGCGAAAGAGTTGACAAGCTTCGAAAAGGTCGACGTGAAAGCTATGGGGCTGATAAAGAGCTCGAAAAGGAAAGGGAGAGCGAGGAAGGAGCTCTTTGTAGCGAGCAATAGCAGCATTGTCAATAAAAGAAAGATTATCAAACACCATATACCTAGGCGCAAGAGGAACCGCAGGAGCAGGGGCGGGAACGGCACGTTTCCGGCGTTGGGACCTCATTGGAGAGGAGAACGAGGAGAGGGAGCCGATCCACGCGGAGAGAGAGAGCAGGCGGCACGCCAAGAGCAGCAAGAACACACGAACAGGTCGATTTGGGAAGAAAAACGGCCGGAGAGAGAGAGAGGAGCACCAGGGGAGGGAGGGAGGGTCGGGCTGGGCGTCTAGGGTTCGGTCAACTTTGCTCTAGTTGAGAGGGAGCAAGTCGGCCGATTCCTATATATATTAAACCAGTCTGCTGCCGATCGGCCGAGTTCCAGGGAGAGGAAACTCGGCCGACAGAACACACAGGTGCCCTGTGCCCGACCGATCGGCCGAGTTTCCAACTCGGCCGACAGAATCCCTGATGTGGGAAAAACCTAGATTCTAGCCCTAGCCTCAAATGACCTAAAGCAATTTTTCTGGTTGGACTAGATTGTATATTAAGCATATTTAGGCACATTCCCATCATCATAGGGTACTATTTGTCGATTAAAACCCGATTTGTGAGAAAAGCCCGAAGAAGAGATAGAAACAAGAGAAATTTTATCAAAAACAAGCATTTTGAGCAACCAAAGCATTTATAAGCAAGAGCAACACACATAAGATGTAACCAACTAATTAGAGAGCAATTCAACATCATCAAGAGAGGTTATAAGCAATTTTGATCTAATAAAATTAAATTGTTCTCTAGCAAGCGGTTTAGTGAAAATGTCGGCCAACTGATTTTCCGTATCCACATGTGTGATATAAATATCCTTTTTGACAATGTGATCACGGAGAAAATGATGGCGAACTTCTATGTGTTTAGCTCTACTATGCAATATTGGATTATAAGAAAGATTTATTGCACTAGTGTTATCACAGAAAATAGGAGAAGCATCAAAATGAATGTTAAAGTCTTGGAGCATTTGCTTCATCCATAGGACCTGGGCACAACAACTTCCGGCTGCAATGTATTCAGCTTCGGTAGTTGATAATGCCACTGTGCTCTGTTTCTTGGAGAACCAAGACACCAAGCATGGTCCCAAGAGGAAGCAAGTGCCACTTGTGCACTTTCTATCAATCAAGCAACCTGCGTAGTCAGCATCACTATATGCTACAAGAGTAAAGTCCCTTGACTTAGGGTACCATAGTCCAAAATTTGGAGTTTTGGCTAAGTACCTCAAAATCCTCTTGACAGCAATAAGATGTGATTTCCTAGGGCTTAATTGAAAGCGAGCACACAAGCCAACACTAAACATTATATCAGGTCTAGAGGCAGTTAAGTAAAGTAAACTTCCGATCATACCTCTATAGAGCTTCTCATCTACCTTCTCACCTTCTTCATCCTTGTCAAGTTTTGCAGTGTTTGACATGGGTGTATCCATTGGCTTCATGTTCTCCATCCCAAAGCATTTAAGAAGTTCAAGTGTGTATTTGCCTTGGTTGATGAAGTTACCCTCCTTGGTTTGTTTGATTTGGAAGCCGAGGAAGAAGGTCAGCTCACCCATCATACTCATCTCGAATTCACTCTGCATAAGAGAACCAAACTCTTTGCAAAGATCAAGGTCAGTTCCGCCAAATATAATATCATCAACATATATTTGAATTATGAGAAAATGGGTAGAAGTGTGTTTTAGAAACAAAGTACAATCAACTTTGCCCATGATATACCCGTTATCTAACAAAAAGTTCTTTAGTTTCTCATACCAAGCTCGAGGTGCTTGTTTGAGTCCGTGGAGAGCTTTTTGCAAGAAATAGACATGATTGGGTAACTTATCATTTTCAAAGCCTGGAGGTTGAGCAACATATACTTCCTCCTCGATTGTACCATTTAAAAACGCACTTTTAACATCCATTTGATAAAGCAAGAAATTTTTATAACTAGCAAAGGCAAGTAGCATACGAATAGATTCTAATCTAGCAACAGGAGCATAGGTTTCATCAAAATCAATACCTTCTTGTTGATTGTAACCTTGTGCTACTAACCTTGCTTTGTTCCTTACCACTTTTCCTTGCTCATCAAGCTTGTTGCGGTAGACCCATTTGGTACCAATGATCTTTCTATCATTTGGTCTTGGCACTAAGGTCCACACACGGTTCTTCTCGAACTGCTCAAGCTCTTCTTGCATGGCAAGGATCCACTCATCATCGCCAAGGGCCTCTTTGATGTTCTTTGGCTCCAGTTGAGAGATGAAGGCACTGTCTGCTTGTTCTTTGTTGTGTGCAGCTCGTGTGCTCACTCTTTCAAACGGGTTGCCAATGATCAACTCCTTGGGGTGATTCTTTGCAAAGCGGGGAGTGGGATCCTTCCTTTCTTCTTCCTTTTCTTCTTCTTCAACCTGCTTGCCTTTGTCTTTGATGTTGAGCTCTTTTAAGATAGGAATGATTTCATCTGCAACATCATCATCACCCAAATGCTTGCCAATACCAGGGTTAGTTTCAATAAATTTAACATTTATAGACTCTTCTATTTTAGATAGTTCAATGTTAAACACTCTAAAAGCCCTGCTAGTAGTGCTATAGCCTAGGAAGAAAGCCTTGTAGGATTTCGGATCAAACTTGTCGAGAGAGTCCTTGGTGTTCAAAACAAAACATGGACATCCAAACGCATGAAAGAAATCAATTGACGGCTTCCTACCACGCCATAGTTCATAGGGGGTTTTCTTAAAAGTCGGATGAGTGAAAACTCGGTTTTGCACAAAACATGAGGTGCTAACGGCTTCAGCCCAAAACTTCTTAGGAGTGTCATACTCAAGAAGCATGGTCCTAGACATCTCTTGTAGCGATCTATTCTTCCTCTCAACAACTCCATTTTGTTGGGGTGTGCGAGGAGAAGAGAAATTGTGCGAATAACCCGATTTTTCACAAAAACGTTCAAAAAGATCATTTTCAAACTCTCCCCCATGATCACTACGGATGGAAACAACATGACAAGAAGCTTCGTTTTCAACTCGTTTACAAAAGCTCGAGAAAACATCGAGTGTATCACTTTTAGAAACGAGAAAGAAAGTCCAAGTAAATCTAGAAAAATCATCGACAATAACAAGACAATACTTGGAGCCGCGAAGCGTTTGTGTTCTCATAGGTCCGAAGAGATCAATATGAAGAAGCTCTAGAACTCTCTTGGTACTCATGACTCCTTTGGATTTGAAGGAGGATTTGGTTTGTTTCCCTTGAGTACAAGGTTGACATTCCTCATCCTTTTCAAAATCCAATTTGGGAAGTCCTCGAACCAAGTCCTTTTTGTTCAGTTTCTTCATTTGATGCAAGTTCACATGACCCAAACGTCGATGCCAAAGCGAAAGATCATTTTTATCCACGACTAAGCATCTATTTAGTATGGGCTTTAAAGCATCAAGAACAATCACATATAGATTACCATTTCTAGTTCCCTTATATATGACATTATAGGACAGGGAATCTAGAAGCAATCATTCTAAGGAAGTAAAGAGCACAAGATAACCATTATCACATAATTGGCTAACACTAATTAAGTTGTGATGTAGGCCATCAACAAGCAAAACATTTTTAATGCACAAATCATTACCTACATCACCCTCACCTATAACCTTACCCTTTTTGTTGTCCCCAAAGGTTACCGATCCTCCTTTCTTCTTCACAATTTTGTTGAAATGGCTGATTTCTCCAGTCATGTGCTTAGAGCAGCCACTATCAACAATCCATTTCTTTGTGACCTGCAAGAAAAGAGGATGTCAGAACCCAACTCAAACTTTGGGGTCCGGGGTTAGCTTGGGGACCCATTTCATATTTGGGTTGGTCCCCTTAGGCTTGTAAGGACAATAGGTAGAATAATGATCATCACATTTGCAATGCATACATACCATGGGATTTTTAGAGCCGGAAGACTCTCCATTGAAAATTGGAGTTTCCACACTCTTTTTCTTACCCCTTTTCTTCTTCTTACCTTTTGGAGTAGTCGCATTGTATCCTAGACCACTAGTACCAACTTGTTTGGTAGAGTGCTCTAGAACATCATTTAGAGACTTCTTACCCGAAAGAAACCTTTGCAAAGTAGATCTTAATTTAGCATTATCATCACTAAGATTTGTAATGGTAGTAGATAAACTAGCAAGATCTTCTCTAGCATGCAAAAGGTCGGCCTCAAGACAGAGGGCTTTAGTAAGAAGAGAGTCTTTTTCAAGAGTTAAGTTTGCAACTTCATTTCTAGGCAAGATAGGTCTAGAAGATAAATCATTTGTTTGTGCAAGAAGTTTAGCATTTTCAGATTTAAGGACTACAATTTCCCTTTGATAAGCATACACTTCATCTCTCCTAGCATCATCAATAAGCTTAAGTTCAACATTTTCAGTTTTTAGAACATCTAGCTCATCTAGGCAATTTTGGTTCTCTATCTTAAGGTTTTCAATAGTTTTAAGATAAGTACCATTCTCAACCTCTACTCCATTATATTGAAGTTCAAGGTCTAGAAATTGCCCTTGTAAAGAATCTATGCTATCAAGATGTAATTTCTCATTTTGATCTAGAATATCAATCTTGGCATAAAGATCATCAACTATCTTTCCTAATCTTTTTCTTTTAGCTTTACATTTAGCAAAAGATGATTGACAATCATTAAGCATTTCAATGAGGGTTTCCTTAGATAAATCAAGTAAACGTTTATCACTTACCTTGCTTACCTCACTTACCTCAATTACTTCTTCACTAGTAGAAGCCATGAGTGCAAGGTGACATTCACCATCCTTGGAGCTTGAGGAACTTGAAGTAGAGGACTCCTCCCATGCCGCATGAGCTGCATCTTTGGGTCTTCTCTCCTTCTTGTTCTTCTTCTTGTACTTGGCTTCTCTTTTGTATTTGTCATCCTTCTTGTGGCTGCTCTTATGATAGCCCTTCTTGGCTTTTGGGCAGTCATTCTTGTAGTGGCCCTTTTGACCACACTCGTAGCATCTAGGAGTGGAGGATGATGGCTTGCCCTTGAAGTGTCTTCCTTTTGAATAGTTGGCTTCATGATCATTTGCACCTTCATCTTTGCTTGAGGAAGGGCAGGGAGACTTCATGGCAAGTTGTTGTTGCCGCATCATTTCTTCAACTTGGGCTTTGAAGGCTGTGTCCTTCATCTTCTTGGACTCCTTCTCTTCTCTTTTCTCCTCTTCCTCTTGCTTGTCGAGCCTTGGTTCATGTGCTTGGAGATTACCAACCAGCTCCTCGGTTGACAACTCGCTCAGCTTGTAGACTTCTTCAATTGAAGTGACCTTTGGCTCCCATCTCTTTGGAAGAGATCTCAAGATCTTTGCATTGATGGTACCTCTATCCATGACACTTCCAAGGGCTGCAAGACTGTTCAAGATGACATTCAACCTTGTGTACATGTCCGTAACTCTTTCATTCTTCCCCATCTTGAAGTTCTCAAGTAGGCCGCCGAGCATATAGACCTTGGCCTCCTTGACTTGTTCCGTCCCTTCATAGGTGACACACAACTTATGCCAAATCTCATGCGCCGTGTCCCAAGAAGAGATGCGGTTGAACTCCGATGGTGAAAGGGCGGCGTAGATGATGCTCACAGCTTTAGCATTGAGTTGAGCACGCTTCATCTCATCTTCCGTCCACGTGGTGATGTTCCCCTTCGGCTCTTCATACTTGAGATGGACTATCTTCCACATCTCGTAGCTCACGCCTTGGATGTAGAATTGCATCCTTCTCTTCCAATATAGGAAGTTTGTGCCGTCGAAGACCGGGGGTCTCATGGAGAAGCTTCCTTCAAGATTGAGTGACCCAAGAGCTGAATCGCCCATCTTCTCCTA
Organism: Alisma plantago-aquatica; assembly: GCA_963693085.1. Taxonomy (NCBI): domain Eukaryota; kingdom Viridiplantae; phylum Streptophyta; class Magnoliopsida; order Alismatales; family Alismataceae; genus Alisma; species Alisma plantago-aquatica. The sequence continues at coordinate 1,498,798,859 of OY856411.1, read as the reverse complement.
CTTGTTGAAGTAGCTTGGAGAAGACCTGCTCTGATACCACTTGTTGGATCAATGGGCTCTAGAAGGGGGGGGGGTTGAATAGAGCTTCACAAACTTCACAAAAGTGATTAGACCACCAAATTATATTAAGTGCATAACTTAATTCAAAACAGCAATTTGATGTCCTAAACTAGCATACAAAGCAAGGATAAGAGACAAGGAAGGCATGCACTTGGACAGGTGGTTTAGAGTGGTTCCATGTCCTAAACTTAGGAGCAATGTCAGTCCACTACCTAGAGTTGGTTAGGCTCTAGGATTTGTAACTTGGTTCTCTTATATATATCACACAATAAGATTACAAGCTACAACTACCAACCATCCAAGGACTTATATATCAAGCCAAGATCTTCTACCTCACCAAGGACTTACCCACCAAGCAAGTAGTCTTCCACCTTCTTCAAAGGAATTACCCACTCTTGCTCTAGTCTTCGGCCTTGCAGGATTTACCTATCTTGCTTGAGCTTTTCCTTGCACCTCTCCTTCACTTGGAGAGCTTTAGCACCTTCCTCCTTCACTTGGAGGTCTGGAGCAGCTAGCCTTCTTCTCCTTCACTTGGGGAAGAACAACAACCTTCTTCTCTTTCACTCGGAGAAGAGACTTCAATCAATCTTCATAGAGAATGGAGATGGGAGAAGTAGAAAGGAGAGCTTTACAAGATTACAAATGATAGATCTCATACATGGGATCCTAACTCACTCATACTCACGAATTTGCTTTGAAGGTAGAGAGAGAAAGGGGCTCAAAGGATTAGAAACCACTCAACTAAGGCTAGGACCAAGCATATGTGAATGAGCAACCTTGGAATGAAGTCCAAGAGGTCCTATTTATAGTTGAGGGTGTCCCTTTGAGGTTGGGAGAGTTAAGTGGCACAAACTAGCCGTTTTACAACTTGCAACGGATCTATTTTGAGTCCCACCAACTCCTCCAACGGTTGGAATTGCTTTTTCTGCATTCCAGTACAGTCCGATCGGCCGAGTTTCATTAAAGGCAATTCGGCCGACACACTAGGCGACAAGTCTGAGAGGCAGACTGTCGGCCGAGTTTCCATGGGGAAACTCGACCGATCGGTCGACCTTCAGTCTTGACCAACCAGTGGATCGGCCGAGTTTCCTATCATTGAAACTCGACCGAACAGGGATCGGCTGAGTTGGAAACTCGGCCGACAGCCCAGAAAATTCCAGAATATATGGATCGGCCGAGTTTGGAATTCGGCCGACAAAATCCCTGTTAAGGGTATTTTGGAATTTTCATAAACTGTACAAACGATGGATTTTTGAGTCCCAATCATTTTATCCATCTTAGATACAATGCAAAACATGATTATGAGTGATTACATAAAATGTTCTAAGCCTCTAAGGGCTATATTACAATGCGGTTAAAAGTCACATGTTTTGCATGTGCCGGAAGAGTAGCTTTGGAGATAAAAGTGATTCTTTTCTTGTATCTAATATCTGCAATGATCTCAAATAGATTTGTTAGATACATATGAATGGAATGGTTAAGTCATTATCAAAATATGGGCAATGTGCGACACCTAGGTCAACAATGAACACTATCACATAAGGCAGTTAACATAATAAAACTCGTCGATTCAGACTTGGTGCATCTCGTGATCGCCTATACTACGTTGCTCGCCCTAACTACCATCTACATGGAAGCAGTTCTCCTAATATTCATTAGCGAGGAGAAATTCATGGTGGCCTACCAATCCGAGCAACTGGTGGATGAAAATGGGTGGCTCATGGAAGAAAGTGGAAGTATTGTACAATTTCAACATGCATAATACAAAAAATGTCCTACATGATGCAAATGCAATTGAGAAATGCCCTAATGCCTAAAATTGGGTGAAATGATGCATGCACTAACCATCCGTCTCAAAACGAGACAGACATCTAATTAAGTTACATCATGTACTCAATAATTCTTGAAATACAGGTGATATTATGTTCCTTTCTCCTTCTTATTCTAATTGCTTCTAAATAACTCTTTTTTTCATTTTGCAGATTTTTCAAATTTGTTTTTTTTTTCATTTTTCAACCCTTATATCCATAATTCATAATGAATATTTTGTTGGGCTTATTTTCTTCATACTCAGAAATTTGCACTATTTGGAAGGTATGGAACAATTTAATTCACCATTGGAGAAAAATTGAGATGCATGATATACTTTATGCATGAAAATTATGAATGCAGCTACATGGCATGCACCTAAGGGTACTGTGCATGTATCACTATTCTAAAAAAAAATTCTTCTTTTTTTCAGAACGTATGGAAATTAAATCAATGCAAGTCCTATCTAGATGCTATGCAATCAAAAAGAGTTAAAACTGCACTTTACTTCCAATTCTTGGGTGGATTATGGAAACAATGAGGTGGAACGATCACAAGACTAGATGACTGAACCTTAGAAAGATATTATGCGTCCCTCCTTACTGACATGTGTAGTAGTTTAGAGGTTTCTCTCTCTTACTTACAATTAGAGTCTCATTACCATTTGGTCAGTTTAGGCTCAAACAACCATTTCCTTCCACTTTCATGAATCATTAGGAGTATAGTTGTGAAATGTTGTTTTAAAGTTGACAAAACCAATCATTTTTGTAGGGTATGTGCCCAAGGTTAAACAAGACAAGCTTTTCAAACACACAAATTTTTTTAAATTTCCCTTGTTTTTCCCTTGCACAATTAATGAGATGACACAACTTTATGACATCCACGATTACACTAGATAGCATGTGGATCCTATAAAAACTAAGAAGAAAATAACAAAAACAAATAATAAAGTTGAAAACTAAAAACACTGGGTGATATTATGTCATAGTCAAAAACATTGTTCCAATCTTTAAGAATCCTAAGCTTGAATTCGACTATGGCCTGATAGTCAAAAACAAACTTAAAGATTGGAACAGTGATACCGGATCACTCCTGTGGTGGTGGAGGCTGGTAGTGCGGAGCCGTAGGGTCCCAAGAAGGATACTCCCCCTGGAAGCTTGGATCAAACTGGGCCCTAGGTGGAGGTTGTGGATAGCCTCCAAAGTAACTCTGGCTCCAATAATGGTCGTAGAAGGGCTCTTGCTGCATCTCCATCCGCTGCAACCGATTATGTATCTGTTGTTGGTTGTCGAGGAGAAGACATTCGTTCTCGAACATCGCCCTTTGGTTGTCCAGTATCCGGTTCGTAGTGTCTTGAATACCGGCATACATTGCCATATGTTGCTGCTGCGTATGGTGGATGTCATGCAGCATAGTGTACATGCCTTGCATGGAATAGGCATCCTCGCTTGGTTGCGAGGGCTGTGGTGGAGGAGGTGTAGGCTGTGATGATGAAGATGCACCCGGATGCATCCGATGACGCTTCCAGGGTGCCACTTGTGCTCGAAGAGGTGTAAAGGCCTCTTCTTCCTCCTCAGCCTCGTCGTCCTGTCCGTCGTCGCCGCCGTCGTCCCCACCTTCTTCATTAGAGTCGACGATGGCTATGATTGGCCATCGAAAGTGTTGTGCCCCCTCGATGTTGAAGACCGGATCGGGCAGCGCGCACTCCTGGTAGGCGTGGTTGACGTGGCAGTGTGCGTACGCCAAACCATCCTGCAGAAGAATAAGGTTAGAACGGTGCAGATGTTGCACGTTCACCTTGCTCCTCATAGAAATCGGGGTCATAGTAGAGAAGTTGAGCCCGAGGTAGTGTGCCAACTTGGTGATGAGCCCGCCGAAATGAATCGGGGCCTTCCTCGTACTCCTCTTCACCGCCAGAACTCACTGCAGGAAGAACGCGCCTCAGTTGCATTCTTGTTGCTTCAGGAGCTTGTAGAGAAAGAAAAGGTCGGTCTCCTGAAATTTTCTCAGCGCCAGATCGCCACGAGCAAAAAGTGTAGAACTCAACATCCGGTGTAGTACCCGGATGAATGGGTGCTCAAAATCCACTACCGCAGCATTGTGGTAGCTCACTGTCTTGCCCACTGGCACCGTCACCAGCTCGGCGAAGATCTTGTCCTAATCGGTGCGGTTGTCCGGTCGCCGGTGGTCGTACTGGGAATGATTCCAGTTGAATATCTCATTAAACTGTCGGAGAGTGATGTTGTAGTCGATGTTGAACAGCCGGAACGACACCCGGCCCTTGATCCACTCACGATCTGTGGGGATGACGTCGTTGGGCATGACACAGACGTAAAGTGATGCCATGAACTCCGCCACCAACTCTTTGTAGTTTGGCCACTCGCCGAAAAACGGCTGACCATCAGCATGGAACTCAAGCTCGTCTTCCATTCTGCCTGTGTGGCGTACTTGCCCTTTCAGAACATAGGCCAAGTTGGCCTCGAATATGAGCTCTCAGATCATCTCCCAGTCCACATATCGGGTAGGCTCGATCTTCCGCTTCAAGATCTTTTCATCGATCTTCTTCACCTCCGTAGATAGGTGGACCATGCGCGGCGTGATACCGACGCAGTAGGAGGTTGGACAAACTCCATGATATCCATAGGATTCGCGTGAGAGGATGACGCTCCAGTGATGTGCACCATAGTTGCGAGAGAAAAGGGATTAGAGAAAGAGAGCTCGGTGCAGATTGGAGAGTTGAGTCTCCGCTCGGTGAAGATCTTCGCTCAGTGCTGCTCTTCGTCGGCTTGGATGGCTCGGGGGAGTGCTCGGTACAAGGGAGGGAGATCACTCTGAAGGTGTGACGTCAAATGACATAATGAATCTCCTTAAATAGACTTGGCCGGTGCCACTGTTGACCCGTCGATACCATCGATGCGAGTCGATGGTATCGACACGTCTCGATGTTGTCCGCCCCCATCGCGAGTATCGACGGTTGTCGATGGCTGAATCTTAAATCCCTGATCGCTGACGTGTCGATACCATCGACATGGGATGATGGTATCGACGCTTCACCCGGATCGATGACGTGGAAGCCGCGATCACCGTTGATTTGTTTGCACGGATCGGTGACGTGGATGGTCGATACCATCGACGCGGGTCGATGGTATCGACTTGTCTTTGTTGCAACACCTCCGCTTTGTGTCTCAACCTGTAGCTGTGTTGATACCGTCAACGAGGCCGTCGATGGTATCGAGTTGACTGAGACAAATCGGTCTGCATTTCTTCAGAGATTTCGATGGTATCGACACCCGTGTCGATACTATCAACTTTTTCTTGGCGACCACCTGTAGGTATGTCGATACCATCGACGAGGCCGTCGATGGTATCGACGCAGTGCGAAATCTGCAGTCGTCAACCTTTAACCCGGTCGATACCATCGACACGTGTGTCGATGGTATCGACTCTGCCTCAGCCTGCACATCAAACAAACCGATCACGTTATCTTTTTTTTACACTAAAAATCAAGCCAAAATAAATTAACTTACGAATGTACATGAACTATCCTAATGTACCGATGGTTGGGTTGCCTCCCAACAAGCGCCCTTATTTAACGTCTTAGGCTAGACGGCTTTTAGGCACCTCATTCATCCGAAAGTGAAGTAAGTTTGACCTCATTCACCTTCCTCTTGTAATTTTCACCAAAGTAGAGCTTCAATCTTTGTCCATTCACTAAAAACGTGGTATCACCATCACACACTAAGATCGCGTCGTGTGGTTTGACCTCTTCTACCACGAACGGACCGAGATTTGAGCTTCCCGGGATGCAACTTGAGTCGTGAATTGAACAACAAAACACTATATCCCTTTTTGAACATGCGCAACTGGATGTGACGATCGTGGATCAGCTTTGTGTGCTCCTTGTATATCCGTGCGTTCTCATATGCCGTCATCCGTAACTCATCCAGCTCATTCAATTCAAGCATTCTCTTTCTCCCCGCTCCATCGTAACTCAAATTGAGCCTTCTAAGCACCCAATGGGCCTTGTGTTCCAACTCTACCGGTAGGTGACAAGCCCGACCATACGCCAACCTAAAAGGCGTGGTGCCTATAGGTGTTTTGTAAGCCTTCCTGTACACCCACAATGCATCCGGTAGTAGGGCACTCCAGTTCTTCCTAGTGGACGCCACCGTACGCTCCAAAATCGTCTTTATTTCGCGATTGGAGACATCCTCCTCCCTTGGGTCTGCGGGTGATATGGGGTACCTATATTGTGCTTGACCCCATATTTCTTCAATAAAGTCGAGAACTTCTGATTCCTAAAATGCGTACCCCCATCACTGATTATCATTTGGGGTACCCCAAACCTGCAGAAAATATTTTCTTTCATGAATCTGCATACTACAATGGAATCGTTAGTCCTTGTGGGTATTGCTTCCACCCACTTCGACACAATCAACTACTAATAAAATATATAAATTGGAGTTTGAGGACACAAAGGGTCCCATGAAATCTATGCCCCACAAATCAAATACCTCCACTTCCTGAAACACATTCAGGGGCATCTCCTGTTGCTTTGAGATATTACCTGCTCGTTGGCAGGAATCACATTGCCTCACAAACTCGTAGGCATCTCGAAACAAAGTTGGCCAATAAAGGCCGCTTTCCAAAACCTTAGCTGTCGTGCGCGAGCTTGCGTGGTGTCCTCCCGTAGGTAATGCGTGAAAATGACGGAGAATGTTCTCGTACTCCACCTCAGGCACACACTTGTGTAGGATATCGTCCCTGCATTGCTTAAGAAGAATCGGGTCATCCCAAAAATAATATCGTAAAGAATGAAAAAATCTTTTCTTCTCCTGATATGACCAATCTTCCGGGATGATCCCGCAAGCCAAATAATTTACAATCTCATCAAACCAAGGATCCTTAGAATTAATTTTCAAAATCTGTTCATCCGGAAACGTCTCGGTTATGGGTATATGTAAATCTTTTTCATCCACCCTTTCTAACCTAGACAAATGATCAGCAACAACATTTTCAATCCCAGATTTATCCTTGATTTCGATGTCAAATTCTTGTAAGAGCAAAATCCACCTAATGAGTCTAGGCTTTGCGTCTTTTTTCTCCATTAAGTATCTGATCGCGGCGTGATCAGTCCATACAGCTACTTTAGATCCCACTAAATACTGCCGGAATTTTTCAAAAGCAAAAACAACAACGAGTAATTCCTTCTCAGTAGTTGTATAATTTAATTGGGCGTCATTCAAAGTCTTTGAAGCGTAGAAAATCACTGCGGGTTTATTGTCCACCCGCTGCCCCAACACATCTCCTACCACAAAGTCTGAAGCGTCACACATTAGTTCGTACAGTTTCGTCCAATCCGGCGTTTGAACAACCGGTGCAGAAATCCGTTTTTCTTTTAAAACGTCGAACGCGTGTAGACATTATCATTGAAATCAAATACATCATCTTTATCTAAAAGCTTGGATAGAGGTTTTGTGATTTTAGAAAAATCTTTTATAAATCGACCATAGAACCCGGCATGTCCCAAGAAACTTCTTACCCCTTTTACAGAATTTGGTGGCGGCAACTTGGAAATGACCTCAATTTTTACCGGATCTACCTCTAAACCTTTGCTAGACACCTTGTGTCCTAGAACTATCCCCTCAGTCACCATCATGTGACATTTCTCTCAGTTGAGGACCAAATGTGTGTCCTTGCAATGCTGTAAAACTTTGTCCAGATTATAGAGACATTCATCAAACGATGCACCATACACTGAAAAGTCATCCATAAAAACCTCGAGACAATGCTCTACAATATCAGAAAATATGACGAGCATACAACGGTGAAACGTCGCAGGTGCATTGCATAAACCAAATGGCATTCGGCGATATGCGAAAGTCCCATAGGGACAAGTGAACATAGATTTCTCTTGATCCAAAGGATCAATCGAGATCTGGTTGTACCCCGACTACCCGTCTAGAAAATAGAAGTGCGATCGACCGGCAAGACGCTCTAGGATTTTATCAATGAAAGGTAAAGGAAAGTGATCCTTTAGCGTGGCGGCATTCAAACGGCGGTAATCAATACAAACTCACCACCCGGTTACCAATCGGGTGGTGACAGGTTCATTTAACATATTTTGGGTGACAGTAATTCCCCTCTTCTTAGGGACTACCTGTGTGGGACTCACCCATGTCGAGTCCGATATGGCGTAAATGATACCTGCAGCAAGAAGTTTAATGACCTCCTTCTTCACAACCTCCATCATGCTTGGATTGAGACGTTTTTGAGGTTGAATCACGGGCTTGGCTCCCTCTTCGAGCCGAATCTTGTACTGACATAGAGTAGGGGAAATCCCCTTGATATCTGCAACGGACCACCCAAAAGATCCCCGGTGGTTCTTCAGCACTATCAACAATTATTCCTCCTCATTCGCACTCAAATACGCAGAAATGATCACCGGTAAATTGTCTTCCTCAGCTAGAAAGACATATTTGAGATGCGGTGGCAGCGACTTTAATTCTAACTCCGGCGGGCTGATCAGAGATGATTGGAGCGGCGGGGGAAGTTCACCTAAATCTTCATAATTCCTCGCATAGTAGCATGGAAGCATCTGAAGCATTTTAGCGCACTCCTTGAGTGAATTGCTCCGCATCCAATCATGTGTGATATTTACTAAACAAGCCTCCAATGGTAATTCTGGGTATGCATCAGAAACAGAAATAACAATCACATCATCCTCCATAGAAAGAGGAATGTCCTCATTCGCATCATTAGGGAATCCCACAACTTTGCACAAAGAAACTACTTTGGTCTGCTCCATGATATCCACAGCCAAAGTTCCATTCTCCACCTTGCTCATCACATGAGCCATGTCCAGAAATGGTTTCCCAAGACAGAGTGAAATATTACAATCCAGATGTTTTACCATATTGCATTGTTCCTTTGCTTTAGATGACGCGGTACTAGAAGGCATGACCATCTCAAAGCGGTCATCAGCTATGCCTAAGGTCAAGCGACCTCTCCCCATCTCTAAGATCATGTCGGCTGTAGCTTGGAAAGGACGTCCAAGAAACAACTCGTTGCCATGTTCATCCTGCATCTCCATGACTACAAAATATGCCGGAAAGACAAACCTATCCACCTTTACTAACACATCTTCACAGATTCCATAAGGCTTCACCACAGAGTTATCTGCCAATTGAATCGTCATATTGCTTGGCCGTGACTCTTTTAATCCCAGCTTTTTGAATGTTGAAAGGGGCATCAAGTTGATGCTTACCCCTGAGTCACAAAACACTTCACCGAATTTAACCTTCCCAATATAACAAGAAATATTAAAGCACCCTGGATCTTGCCTCTTTGGCGGAAAAGTGCCCATGATGAAGGCACTCACTTGCTCCTTTAGTACTACAACCTCTGTATCCGGAATTTTCCTCTTCTTGGTAATAACATCCTTTAGAAATTTCCCATAGGAAGGGATTTGATCAATGGATTCCAGTAAAGGGATATTAACCGAAAGCTTCCGAAAAATGTCTAAGAACTTCTTGAACTGAGCATCTACCTTCCTTGCCTTGGCACTGTTTGGATACGGGACTGGGACAGCTTGTGCCCTTTGATGAGGTGGCACATAGGGTGTCTTTTTCGGGGGTTCCTCCTCTGCAACCTGTTCTTCAGTATCATCAACAATTGTGTCCTCGACCTGCCCTCTGACTGGTGCGGGCTGCTCCTCATTGACTTCACCTTCTATCTCAGTCTGTGGTGTGCTTGTCTCCTTGACTCTTGGATTCAACAATTTCTTGCCGCTTCTAAGCAATATAACCTTGGCCTGCTGGTTTCCCCTTGGAACATTGGTATTCCCCGGAAAACCTGGATGTGTCGGTTTCTTCAAACTGGCGATCTCTACTGCCATCTGTGCCATCGATGTCTCAATGGTCCTCATTTGAGCCCCATGGCTCTGCAATGTTTGCCCAAATTGATTCATGTATTCTCCTTGCTGCTTGATTTGCTGGACAAATGTATTCATTAGCTCTTGATTTTGCTTTATAACCTGATTGAGCAGCTTCGTGCTCTTATATTCTGCGACTGGCGAGGGCTTGGCATCCAGATCCTGCAGAAAATTGTTTGGATCCTTCCACAAGAACTTCTTGTCTTTTCTCCATCAATAATCATTGTTCCTATAACCTTGTTGATGTCTCATGTATTTGACTTGAGCCTCATCCTCGGACTCATTATCCTCCTTTTCTATTAGCTTCTTTGAGAGAAGATCCATCTTCTCATTCAGCTCTTTCATTGCCTTGGATTCACCTGCTACTCGAACTTGCTCTACCGGGCCTCTCTCTCTCTCACCCCATACTACTTTCTAGCCATATTCTTTAGTATCTCCCAGCATATGGTGTATGTATTGTTTAGAAAAAAAACCTGACCCAGCGGAATCCAGATTACTCCTATCATGCTCGGAGAGAGAAAAATAGAAAATCTTCACCTGCGTCTCTTTATCCAACCCATGATGTGGGAATCTCCTCAGCATGACCTGAAATCTCTCCCAGGTCTTAGAATATGTCTCACCGGCCTGTTGGGTAAAGTTATGAATCTTCCAGATCATGGCGTTAGTCTTCTCAGGAGGGAAGAACCTCTCAAAGAAGACCTCCACCATTTGGTTCTAGGACTCCATGAACTCGTCATCTAAATTATGTAACCACTCTCGTGCCGCCCCCGCCAATTAACTCGGGAAAAGCTTGAGATACAGTGCCTCCTGTGGAAACATATCAATTTTAACCATGTCACAGTTCTCAACGAACTGGCTGATGTGCGCAACGGGATCCTCATTCTTTAGCCCATGAAAAGCATTCAACTTCACCAGATTTATCAACGCCGGATCAATCTTATATGTAGGTATGTTGATTGCCTGCTTCTTTATAGGCCCTTTGGAAGCTGATGAGGAAGAAGCCTTGATCTTCTCCCATATAGTCTGTGGCTCGGCCATCTCTTCCTATTCATGTTCGGAATCTACCTCTTCTTGTTGCTCTTGCTCGTGATAATGCTCGTCCACAGGTTCCAGCAGCGGAACCTTGGGTGCGGGATTCGCGTAGTCAGTACTACGCGTCTGCACCATGCAACGTACCTGAAATGAGAAAGTTCACGTTCAGTACTGTTCTTTGACGAGTATAAAAATTATCGAATAATTTAGAAATATTTGAAGTTGTTTCAGGATAAAAAAAAATTGTGGCCTAGAGTGGCCGCTCGTAGCACTCAAAGTGCCAACAATTCGTCGTATCCCCGGCAACGACGCCAAAAACTTGAATATAGTATAGTGGTAAGTATTCCCGCCTGTCACGCGGGTGACCCGGGTTCGATCCCCGGCAACGGCGCAAAAACTTGACGCAATTTTACTGTGCGCTAAAACGCAAGTGAACGCGTCGACTAGTACATGCCTTTGTGAGGCCCGAGTCGAATAGAGGGATACTCAGAATTGTTGGGGACTCCTACTAACTATTTGCGATCAGCTAAGCCGAATAACAAATTAAGGGTTGTTGTTAAAATTAAAAGAAAACAAAAACAAAACAAAACAAACAATCGATTAAATGTTAATTTAATCAATTCAAAAGGGTATCTTTAGGATTGCGGTTTCACCGCAGGTTTTCATTGTATTAGATTTTATATAATGCCTCAATTTTATCTCTCTATCCGGGTAGTGTCCTGAAAATAGAATTATCCACTGTCGTGGTGCAATTCACTACCTAGGTTTAGGTCGGTTCCACCGTTGTAGTAACCTATACCCTAAATTAGGTGCATTATGAACGATCTCTTAGTATCCACCATCAATTTTACACCACCTTGGTCAAGGGATTTGTCGTTTAATGTGAATTCCGTCTCTTTTCAGCCGTTAATCCTTCTTTCAAAGTGATTTAGGGCATTAGGTTGTTATTATTATGGTGATCAAGCATAACAATATATTGAGAAAATGAAATCATACCACGGATTTTGGAGATAAAATATGAATTACTATTATAAAACTGTCATACAATGAATTCCCGGGCTACTCCCGGTCCTAAAGACGAAGGGGATTAGCCCCGCATGTTCATCTCAAACAAGTACAAGGTAGAGATTGGAAAAATCATGTGAAAAACGTGAATTGAGAGGTGAAACCCCTGAACGGAGAAGAACCGGTTGATCCTTTGCGTAGAACACATGCTTTCCCACCTTTCGGTGGTGAAATCGGTCTTCTCCGACGCCCGAATCAACTGGTATGAGCTTCTGGCCTCTGTTCTCCTCTCTACTGCTCCTCGGTACTCGTGCAATGGCTCATGAGATCCTCCCCTCGTCTGGGCGGCCGTCATTTGGTATAAATCCCTCATTAGGTCGCTAATTAACCACTGTCGTCCGATTGGGATCAATCTCAATCAAACACATATCTGAAGGTGTCGATACCATCGACGTGCGTCGATGGTATCGACCCAGTGCGGTAGAAGCATCCCTTCTTTCCTTTCGTCTGAGTGCCTGATGTAGTCTTGATACCATCGACTTGGGTCGATGGTATCGACTACCCTGTAGCGACGACTTTGTCGTTTTGTGTCGCTGTAGCCTCCGTGTGTCGATGGTATCGACTTGGTGTCGATACTATCGACCGCTTCTTCGCCAGCAACCTGAAGGTGACTCGATACCATCGACATCCCAGTCGATAGTATCGACACTTTGCGGCTCCTTTCGGCTAGCAACCTGTGACCATGTCGATGGTATCGACTTCTGTCGATGGTATCGACGGAAGCAAATACTCGTTTGTCCTGAAATTCAAACACAAGATCACTTAAATTTACACAAATAATAATATTTTTACAATTAATGCTCAAAACAATGAAATAAAGGGGATTTGACATAAGGTAGTAGCAAAGACCAAAGTGGATGAATTATGCAACATTAACCATAAAAATGACTAATAAAAGCATAAAACACATATCAAACAGGGCTATAAATGCGAATCAAAATCATCGCATAAATTCCTATTTCCAATATAAAAGTTAAATATTTCCTACCCTTCCTGCCATTGAATGTAACTCGAGGTTTCTAATTACCATGTAATGAGTTTAATAGAAATACGATAGTTTCATTTTCTTTCAACGATGAAGATAAACATGAGCATCAAGGCAATCCGACCATTTCACATGACGAGTCGATTGACTGGAGGACCAAGGAGGACAGATCGCAGGAAGAACCAACTGGTTGGTGGACCTAATAGACCATCTAGAGGTGTCGAAACATCGATTGGATTGGAGGCCAACCGACCATTTTAGAGAACCAAACGACCAGCTAAGAGGCAAGATGATTGGTTAAAGGGTTGAACTAATACACACCAAATGGCAAGCACAAATCTACACCAACAACAAGTTCATGCATGTGATGTGATGTTGGCCTAGGTGGTAATAATTCCTTGTGGTTCTAAGGAATTATAGTAGACATGGCCATAACAATCAATTTTTGTTTTATATTGCATGTTTACATTATGGGATATAGAATGTATATGATATGTACTATATACATGTGGTGATTGGATACAATACATGTATATATATACATATATATATATATATGTATGTATGTATATATGTATATATTTATGTATGTGTGTGTGTGTCAGTGAGTGTGTGTGTGTAAATATATATATATATATATATATATGTATATATATATGTATATATAAGATCCCTAATAAAAATATTAAGTCTAAGATGCTTTCCATTGGAGGCACACATGAAAAGCTTGATTGACTAAGTGTGGGCATCCCAAGGATGGTGTGTTGTCTATCTCATAGAAGTGTGATGACAATAGTGTGGGCCCGCCAAGCGGGGTGCATTATTATTGTGTCACATTTTGGGTGGGACTTAACTATGTGGTCTTATTGAAGTTAAACACTAAAATCATACAAATAATTATAGCAAAGAGTTGTGCATAATATCTATCCAAGAATTTTATAAGATGAAATTGGCAAGTGTTACCTACCTTAATGATTAATAATGGACACTGGCGTTGGCCGAAAAATAACTAAATTATTTTGGATCTTGGCTCATTAGAAAATTATTCGCTTCAATTCTTCAAATTGATAGTTGAGGGTTGTCAATTCGATCAAAATAATGAGAATGACACACAAATTATAGACATAATTAATGATGTCAAATTTTAAATAAAACAAATCAAACCAAAAATGAATTTTTGACAAAATTGCAAATTCTTTTATAGAATCAAATGACAACAAGTAACAATCACTTTTCTCTGCTATTAGTCCTTGAAAAGGAAAAGCTAAATGGGAACAACTTCCACATCTGGTTTAGGACGTTGAGAATTGTGCTCACATAGGAGCACAAGATCTATATCCTAATGATGCCATGGACAGATGAACCCTTTTCAAATGCACCAAGGGTTGACATGGATGCTTACAAGAAACATGCTAAAGATGTCATGGATGTCAAATGTATGATGATATGCTCCGTGAACTATGAGTTGTAGAGGCAACATGAGAACATGGATATGATTGAGTTGGTCACACTTCTCAAGAACATGTTCCAGAATTAGGAAAGCCAAGATAGATATGATGTCTACAAGGTGTTGTTAAAATGAAACATGGCAAAAAGAGATCCAGTAGGTCCTCATGTATTCAAGCTTATTGGGTATGCAAAGAACTTGGATGACCTTGGATTCCCATTAGGTCAAGAGTTTTCCATTGATGTGATTCTATAGTCCTTGTTAGAGACTAACAATTAGTTTTTCATGAACTACAACATAAATGACTTTGACAAGCCATTGACAGATTTATCGGGCATATGTTGAGAGAAATTGAGCAAAAAACAAAGAAAGACAAACCCAAATCTGTGATGGAGATCAACAAGACAAAAGGAAAGTCTAAAGGTAAAGGAAAATCTAAGAAGAGTTCTAATTCTGGCTAGAAGCCCAAGTCTTCAGATCTTCAGGCAAAGAGAGTAAAGAAAAGAGGTGGTTGTCACTAGTCTGGATATCGGAAAAGAAATTGCCCCCTATGATTAGAGGAACTAAAGAATAATAAGGAAGGGGCAGAGGCCCATACTTCAGGTATGAAAAATATAAGATAAATTTGATTACTTCTTCATCTTGGTATACGATACCATATAGAGACCTAGCATATGTGGTGTGCATGATCTGATAAGAAGTAAGGCCTTTATAAAAGGACAAAGATGGACAAGGCAGAGAAAGAGTTGTTGGATCTTTCATCTACATTTAAATTTATCTTAGCACATTGGGCATGTAATAGAGTTAGTTGAACTTCAATTTCATTATTCCAATAAATAGAAACATTTACTTTACAAATCTTATATGACAAGGATGGTGATTTAATAGAATGAGTTATTAATGTTTCCATATCAAATATGTGATCTTGTATGGAAATGGCCAACCATCTAATAATCTTTATGTGAAAGAATCTAAAGATGAATGTTCATAATGTTAATACCAAAGGATTATAATTGATAACTCAAACAATCTTTACCATAGTCATTTAATGCACATATATAAGAAGTGCATTATTAGAATCTAGATTGATGGTTATCTTGACATTTTTGGTTATTGAACCAATAAGAGACATGCAAGTCTTAAATATGAGAAATATGACACAACACCCTTCAACAGTGGTAGTGGGAGGATTAGCATTCTATTAGAACTTATACATATTGATGTGTGAAGATCTTATGGAATAAATACTAAATGTGGTTGGTAGTGATTCATTATATTGACTAATGATTTCAGTGGATATGTGGGTTTGTATTTGGTGAAATGCGAATATGAATCTATTTAAATGTTCAAGAAGATTATAAATTAAGTATAACTTTGACTAAAGTATTAAGAAACCTCGATATGATCAAATGTTGGAATACTTTACATCAATAGTTTGAGGACCTTGTGAAAAAACTATGAAAGTGTATAACAAGCCAAATCCATCTGAACATGATGATTTGTCAGGATGAAGGAATTACATCATGATAGGTCATGATATAATTATAAGTGAATCTAGTCTTCTTAAATCCTCATGAACATATACCTATCACTAAATTATGTACCGTCTGAATGGCTTATAGGACATCATATGAGATATGATATGGGAATGTCCTGATATGTCTTAAGGATTGAAAACTATATAAAGAAAGTAGTTTTTTTGGAAAGGTTTATCTACAAACCTTGATTGTTAAATGTTACTATTAATCCCCATCCAATAACAAAAGTCTTTTGTTAATAGGATAACCGAGTTCCAAAAGAATCATCGGTAGTAAAAGTAGAACTTGAAGGGTTCGAGGTCAACAAGAAGTTACAATGTGAACAAGTGAGAATCAAAAGGTGTTGTGGAATCTCACATTCCTCATGTAACATAGATCCTAATAAGATCTAATAGAACATATTTGAGATTGAAAGATTGTGAATCCAACAACTCAGAAAGGTTGATCATAAGATGATGATCCAAGTGGTCAATTAGACATTATTGAGAACCCTAATATGAGTAATGGCTTAATGCCATTATGGAGACTATGTAAACTAACAAGGTAGGAACTTGCTAGTTCCACCTAAAGGGATAAAACCCAAAGGGTGCAGTTGGGTATTATTGCAAAGACCTACATGGATAACCTAAAAGGATAGATTGGTTGAAAAGTTTTTCCAATTAGTTAAGGTTGTTGAAAATGAAGAAATCCCTTCACCAATTGTCATGCTTGTTTTTGCATCTTGTATAGACTATTTGATTTGGCATATGAATATTAAAACCAGATTCCTTAAAAGGAATATTTGATAGGATGTGTATGTGACACAACCTAAAGGTTTTATAACTTCTTCAATAATGTGAATTAAGTCTATAAGCTAAAAAGTTCAATCTAAGATATTGAAACAAGCATCTCAGAGATATGATCTTTTCTTGATGAGATAGTCAAAGAGTTTGATTTGATCCAAGACAAAAGATAAAACATGCGACTACAAAAGTTTTGGTGGAAGCATATATATATATATATATATATATATATATATATATATATATATATATATATATATATATATATATATATATATATATATTGCACATATTAATGGGGAATAACATCTCAATATTGTAAAGTATTGAGAACTGGCATGGAAAAACACCTTCAAGAATGAAGCATGAGGTGAAACACCCTATTTGATAGGGATGAAGATCTATAGGGATATTTCTTGAAAGTTTCATAACATAAATTTAAGAACATACGATAGCAAAATATTGAAAAGTTCAATATAGAGGATCGATTTAGAGAGAATCTCAATTAGTCTCTCATGAACCCTAAATCCAATTTTTGTGAAGAATGGAAAGACATGAATAAGATGCCACATAAACTAGCAATGGATCTATCATGTACACTACATAATGTACTCATCCCATATAATCTTATATGCACTAGACATGGAAAGATGATATAAGTTCCCAATGATTGTCATTGGAATGCCATTAAAGAAATCCATTTGTACTTGTGACATAGTTAAGGATAAATTGCTAATTAATATCAGAAAGGAAAGGTTGGGTGTAAAGAGTTACACTGATGCAAGCTTTTGTAATGACAAAATAGATCACAATAAAATATTTTTAATAGAGTTGTGAGTTGGAAGGGTTCCGAACTACATGCCACTAATTCAATTCTACAATAGAGGTCGAGTATCCTAGTTTTATGAACACATAAGAGTATACTATATGGATATCAAAGTTCACATGATGAACTTAAAGATGTTCTAATCATTGAAGACTCAGTAGAAATATATTGAAAACAATGAAGCTACTTGTTAGGTAAGGAATATAAAATTCCATATTATGATAGTTTCATCTCACACCGAAGAGATAGGAAACATGTAATGTGCACAGACTAAAGCAAAGTGTTGCTAACCCACTGCACTTGCACAGAAGAAACATGATGTACATGTTGAAATCACTAAGAATGAGATGTGTGGGTGATTGTCTCTAAGTGAAAGTGGGAGTTTGTTGTTATGGTATGCCCAGAGAGCAAATCATACGATGATTGACATGGCATATAAAATAAAGGATTTGATTAATAATATTAATGGCAAGCTTCCAACTCATTCTGTTTCACTTATTTATGAGATAATGAGGATTTATTATGAATTTTCTTAAGGATGACAATACTCAATGATGAATGTCTTTAATACATAATTTGAACAATGAGATCATATAGATGTCAAGAGTATGTACATTATTATCATGTCCCTACTTGGTTGTTACTATGGAAGGTAGATAGACACTGATAACACCTAAGACTAGAGTGTGGGTTGGTTGATGACAAAATCCCATTAGTCATGATATGTGATATCATACCAAGAACACAAACACTTGTTAGAGAACAATGTATCAGATAGACCCACCTTAAGAGTGACACATGGAAACCATGCTTAGGTGGTCGTAGTCATCTTTCATAGTGAAAGTAATGATTGTAATTCTTAGACCTGAAGTCACTACACTCATCACATGTCATTTGATATTCTTTGGCATCATCAATCATAACCCTAAATAAGAATTTCCATAGAGGTGATCATTGGGTAGTTGTGACACATGGGGACTGACTATGTGTGATGTAGATGGGATTTATCCCTCCTAGTGAAGTTTGATATCCTGGCCACTTGATAAGAAAGACTGAGAAATGCACTTGCATGCACATGTGAATCAATATATGACATTGAGGTCACATATATCTCAGACATTCTTCTCTACTTTAAGGAAAATGGATTGAACATTGAGTGGATGACATTCCATGCCTAGATTTCATTCTGGATATAAAAGGCAAAGGAATTATACAATCACTATAACACCTTAGATAGATTGTAAGACGATTTTGTTCTCCAACTTTCCTTTCATTAGGGTATCACTGATGCACGACTAGGCACCAATCTTTGCGTGTAATGTCATACACTAGTTATGGACATTCATTGTCAATGTGATATGAGACCTATAGGGTCACTAACATAGGAACTCATCTAGAATAGGAGTTTAATCATGAATGATGATTGAAATAATTACTAAAGTGTTCATGTATTCAATTGAAGCAAAAAGTATCTAATTGGACTACCAACCAATCCGTTCAAGTGTTGAGATGGTTTCTTGGAGTTTTAGGTTGATTAGAAATTGAATTGTCTGAGTTATGCATGAAACAAGGCACCAACCATTCAGCTCACTGGGTGAAATGATTGGCTCAAGTTGGGTGAGATAACCAATTCACCTAGTGAATCATTCAGCTCAGTCATACCAACTGAAGGTTCTGGTGACTTTCTTGAATTCATGAGAAAAAGATGATCATTTCACTACTCAATTTGATTGGTGCAAGGAATTAATTTTTAGCTTTAATTGGAAACAAATTTCCGAATTCATATGCAATTAGGAAACAAGTTAAATGACTGATTCACATGGAAAACCAATCAATTCTTTCGTGAACCAACTGATTTGCTTTTTAAATGACTAGTTCGACACTCAC
Source organism: Alisma plantago-aquatica (assembly GCA_963693085.1). Taxonomy (NCBI): domain Eukaryota; kingdom Viridiplantae; phylum Streptophyta; class Magnoliopsida; order Alismatales; family Alismataceae; genus Alisma; species Alisma plantago-aquatica. Next base: position 1,498,779,495 of record OY856411.1, on the reverse strand, counting down.
ATGTTGCGAAAATTCGTGATCTTATGGCCCCTTCTGCTCCCACACAGATTGGCAACCGAGATCCTAACCCCTACTATAAATAGAGGGGTATTGGGGGCTTTCCAGAACACAACTCAATTTCCTCTCACAGTTGTTGTCCTCTCTATTTGCAATAATCAGTAGAGAGACTAAGAAAGAGCTGCCCACTGAAGGGAGGGATGGCAAGGGAGAAACAATTGTGGGAGTGCAAGTTGGTGACTAGTACACCAATGAGAGGGACAAGTCCTTCTTGTATGTTCTATTAGAACAACTTGAGTTCTAGTTTGTCTATGTAGAGTTTATAGAGGTGAGGAGTCCTTTATCCGTCACTAGGAGGGCAGTCAGTCTACATTATGTGGTGAAACTAGGATCTACTACAGACATTGTTGGAGTCTGCTATTTTTGGTGAAGACCAGGTACTACACAGACACCATCCAAGAGCAACTAGAATAAAGATGCACTACAATGATTTGTATTCACTAGACTTTCTCCATGACTAGGTATAGAATAGTGACACACTTATGTTTAAAGTTTGGTCCCGATTGAATGTTGTTTGAGCAAGGTTCTTTTGTTTTGGACCAAAGTGCAATTTACCCAAATTTAGGGGTTATATTACAATATGTCACATGTTGAACGTGCCTTATATGTTTTAGAATCATAAGAGAGAGAATGATGCTAAGTGGTGGCTTGTGGAAAGCCTAAATTCCAAGTTTGAACTTGTTTGAATAATGTTGGTACCTTGTGCACCAATTTTGGTACAATTTGTAATTTACCCAAAATGTAGGGTTAATGTGAAAATTACCACTCTAGAGTATACCTACTCCATCCTAGTATCATGTAGAGGATAGAGAAAGAATGAGACACCATGTTTGAATCAATTATGAGTGATGGTAATCTTGGTGATGAAATGACCAAGAAAAGGGTTGAATATGAAAGCTTAACTTGAGTTGTATCAAGTTAAAAAGCTTATATATCAGTGCCTATCGGCCAAGGAGCCATAGGACAAGCCTCATATCATTTTGTGAACTCTTAGCAAAGTCCATATCGTGAAAATTACCTCAATGAGTTGTGTTGTGTCGGGTTACAACTTCCTTAGTAAAGTTGTGATGGATTGAGAATAAAGTGATGACTTAATTGATATATCTTATTCAAAAGGATATGTAATGGAAGAATCATCATCCCTAAATGATCCTCGAACATTTTTCATGACAAGATAAATTTTGATTCATGCATGCACACGTGTCATCCATGCATGGACACGTGGCACCTACTAGCTCAAATTGATGACACCTCATTTTACACTCCTTCATGAACACCAAGTATATATACCCCTACTTTCACCCTTAAGTGAGATGTTTCGACTATTACCACCCTACTACCCTAGGGTATCGTGAATAGGGTCCTTGTATCATGTAGGAGTGAAAAGATATCATGCATAGGCCCTTGGGTAGCACCCATAGCAAGAGCATATCGACCAAGTAGGGTGATATCGGCCTAATGAGGTGATATCAGCCATAGTGGAGTTTTTTTAGTGGCATATCATGCAAGTGAGTGGCATATCATGCATGGGTGGTGGAATATTGTGCAAGAGTAATAGGGTATCGTGAAAGGGTTCTAAGGAGCAAGAAGGAGCTCATACTTAAACCTAAGGTGAGGCCATGATCATCTTCAACCTTGGATTGAAGCATGATTTTAAGGTTTGATCTTCCTTTCTTTTCTTCGTCACCAATTGCTTATCCATGGTGATTCCTTGTATATGAAGGAGTTGTGAACGAGCCTTGGACTTCTTATAAGTCATCTTCAACCTTATGAACGTGAAACTTTGGATCTTCGAGCTTTGAAGTTGTTCTTAAGGCGAGTTATATAACTTGAACTCAACCATGATATTATTCATCACCTAAATTGCTATATTTAATGAACTACTTTTAATTCCAAAATTTCCTGAAATAGTTGATGAAATTATGATTTCTAGTAGTTTCTTAGACCTGTTTCCATGAACTATAACAGTTAGAACAAAGGTATAGAGCTTGAAGATGATGGTATCACCTTATAAAAGTGATATCGGGTCCAAGCACACAAGCAAGCACCTCTAACCGATATGATGATGCCCCTACTTCACTAAAACGATATGGATATGATATTATACTTTCTTGCACGAAATGGTGGTGTAGTATACACCTCTTGCACGATATGAGGTCAAGAAAACACCTCAAAAGTGATATGGAAGCACGCATACACCTTACACCCGATATGGAAGCATACATACACCTTAAGGGTGATATGGTAAGCACACATACACCTCAAACCCGAGATGGTAAGCATACATACACCTCAAACTCAACATTGTACGCACACATATTGTAACGCCCGGGCCCACTGCCCAAGGCTCTAGTAGAGTTTCAGGAATGACGACTGACCCCACAGACCACTACTAGCCTTAACTGCGCATTTTATCCTCACTCACACGCATGCCAGGATCAACTTCCCAACAGGTCACCCATCCCAATACTACTCCAAGCTGAGAACGCTTAACTATGGAGTTCTTTAGTGATGGGCTCCTGGAAAAGGAGGTGCACCTTGGTGATATGGGTAGTCCAATCATTCATTTTAAGATCATTATATCTGAGGCCTCAAATCCTGGGATGTTACAATCTACCCCACTCAGACTCTTGACGTCCTCGTCAAGGCTCAACTATATAGTTCATAATCTGACCCCATTTCAGTGCAGACCCATAATGGCCCATGGACACCCAACTCCCGATCACGGAATACCAGCACAAGGGTGGCTACGTCAACCATGGATAGCCCTTTCCTACATGCCTGGACCGCACGGCTCAAGACTGGCATGCCATGCCCATGTGGGCCCCACCTACTGGAGGGGTTATGGCTCTGATACCATTTGTAACACCCAGGCCCACTACCCAAGGCTCTAGTAGAGTTTCAGGAATGACGACTCACGTGCATGCCAGGATCAACTTCCCGACAAGTCACCCACCCCAGTACTACTCCAAGTTGAGCACGCTTAACTGTGGAGTTCTTTAGTGATGGGCTCCCGGAAAAGGAGGTGCACCTTGGTTATATGGGTAGTCCAATCATTCCTTTTAAGATCATTATAACCGAGGCCTCAAATCCTGGGATGTTACACATACACCTCTAAGGTGATATGGAAAGCAAGCACACACCTCATACCCAATATGGTGGAAGCACCTCAAAATTCAAATGAAGGAAAGCATCTTAAATGCAATATACTTGATGAAGTAACTCATGAAGTGTCTTATATTAAGTCATACATTAATAGGTATGGAGTTTAATAAATATTGATTAACTAGGCTAATGTACCTTGAAGGAAAGGTTGAGCCGACATAATAAATTATGAAGTAATCAATATCCTAGTAAAGATAAGATAAAAGCTCATACTTTGTGTTGATAATCATTTAATGACAAATGATGAGAATACATAAGTATGATTGAATACTTATGATATTAATGTAAGCTCCTAAGATGTGTGGAGCAATGAATTAGGGTTTGGATTGGTAATATGAATTTGAAACCCTATTCGGTTATAAAGGGAAACCCTAACCCTAATAGTTGTTGCGTAGTGAGAGGTGACAAGCTGTTTAATGGCCTTGTGAGCCATGTGATTAGTTGTTGCCTAGTGAGAGGTGACAAGATTCTTAATGGCCTTGTAAGCCATGTGGTTATTTGTTGCCTAGTGAGAGGTGACAAGATGTTTAATGGCCTTGTGAGCCATGTGGTTAGTTGTTTCCTAGTGAGAGGTGACAAGATGTTTAATGGGCCTTGTGAGCCATGTGGTTAGTTGTTTCCTAGTAAGAGGTGACAAGATGTTTAATGACCTTGTGAGCCATGTGGTTAGTTGTTGCCTAGTGATAGGTGACAAGATGTTTAATGGTCCTTGTGAGCCATGTGGTTAGTTGTTGCCTAGTGAGAGGTGACAAGATGTGTAATGGGCCTTGTGAGCCATGAGAATAGTTATTACCTAATGAGAGCTAACAAGATGTAAGAAATGATAATGTTTAAATAAACTTGGAAATGGAAACTTAATAACATAATAATAATAATAAATGGATACAATAATAATAATGAAATCTTGATCATACATGCTTTATGTATATAGCCAATTAAGGGTTATAGTGTTCTGAATATGCTTAAAGGAGATAAGAGGAATGCTTGTATTCTATAAAGGATGTGAATAAGTATGATGGCTTGTCCAAGGTACAATGCCTGGCTGTGAACTCATGATTGGTATAGTCAAATGCCTTGCTGAAGTCGATCTCAGGATTGGTATAGTCCAATGCCTGGATGTGAACTCAGGATTGGTATAGTCCAATGCCTGACTGTGAACTCAGGGTTGGTGAAGTTCAATGCCTGGATGTGAACTCAAGATTGGTATAGTCCAATGCCTGGCTGAACTTGATCTCAAGATTGGTATAGCCCAATGCCTGGCTGAACTCTGTGAACTCAAGATTGGTATAGTCCAATGCCTGGCTATGAACTTAGGATTGGTATAGTGCAATGCCTGGCTAAACTCGATCTTAGGATTGGTATAGTCTGATGCCTGGCTGTGAACTCAGGATTGGTGAAGTCCAATGCCTAGATGTAAACTCAGGATTGGTATAGTCCAATGTCTGGCTGAACTTGATCTCAGGATTGGTATAGTCTAATGCCTGGCTGTGAACTGAAGATTGGTGAAGTCTAATGTCTGGCTGTGACCTCAGGATTGGTATAGTCCAATGCCTGGATGAACTCGATCTCAAGATTGGTATAGTCCAATGCCTGGCTGTGAACTTAGGATTGGTGAAGTCCAATGCCTGAATGTGAACTTAGGATTGGTATAGTCCAATGCCTGGCTGAACTTGATCTGAGGATTGGTATAGCCCAATGCCTGACTGAACTCTGTGAATTCAGGATTGGTATAGTCTAATGCTTGGCTGAACTCGACTTAGGATTGGTATAGCCCAATGCCTGGATGAACTCTATGATCTCAGGATTGGTATAGTCTAATGCCTGGCTGAACTTGATCTCAGGATTGGTATAGTCCAATACCTGGATGAACTCTATGATCTCAGGATTTGTATAGTCCAATACATGGCTGAATATGATGACATATATACATATGACTGGTACAATTCAATATCTAGTTAGTAGATTGGTTGAGGTCAACAGATAGAAATGAGAATGATTCAAGGATGACATACAATTATAATGAGTATCACAGGATAAGCTTGAGATGTGGATATAGTATGATGGGTAAATGATATACATGTTCTTCATATTCCTTATAAAGTGAATAGATGATTTACTGCTCTATCATAGATAGTTGCAATGTTTTAAAAGATGAGAATGTTATAAACTGCTTATCCTCTGCTCAGTTTAATATTATTTAACTTTGATAATAACATTGTTGGTAGAGAGTTATATCTTTCGATGGGACAATTGTCTCACCCTATGGGATCCACATTTTTTAGCTGGATGTGCATGAGGGGGTTGGAGACCGTACTGCAGAGGGTGAACAACAACAACAAGGACAGTAGTGACAACTCAGGTTGAGTGTACTATCTGTCATGTCTTGTAGATAGAAGTCATATGTGTCGTCTTTGTACTCTCAAGTCCTTGGATTTAGTACGTGTTGGTTTTATGAACAATCTGAGATTTTGGCTTGTATGTCTTGAGGTTTGTTGTTTCTTTATGTATATGTTTTAAGAAAGCAACTGTTATATATCATCCTCGAGAAGAGATGGTACAGTGTATGTACAATATATGATCAATGTGAATATCAGGTTTTGGTTCTTCCTTAAAGAGTTTTCTAGAAATGGATCTCTTTGCAAAAAAAAAATGGTTTTAGTTTTTAGTGATTTTTGTTAATCTGCTGCTTATGATTATTCTGCATAATTAATAATGAATGGTTTGTCGGTTTGATGGCTGTCATTTCAAATTTTGGTATCAGAGCTTAAGGTTCGCTAAGTCTACAGAGACATGGGACTAAGGTGTGGAGTTTGTGTTAGTGTGCTCCAGTATACCCTATAGTGACTTCTATTTAATACAAAAGAAAGGGTGATGTTAAAAATGACTGGAGAACATGAGGGATACGTTGATGAGGGCACTGTTGTTGCACCAGGAAAGGGTGCAAGGGATCAAGTAAGAAAAGAGTGAATGCCTGAGAATTCCTATCTTGACCTAATCATGATAGAGAATCCTATGATTATGCTCTTGATAGACATGTTAAGACAATAGTAGTGCATATAGAAGACTGGATACTAGCATTTCAACCTAGGTTACCAGTCCTTAATGCAGAAACTTTGGGTTCTGAAAGGGTTCCTGAATGACATAGTCATATTGGAACAATGGAAAATGTGGGAAAGATTAACATATGGCAAGAAAATAGACTCTAACATAAGTTTAGACAGATAGCATATATGTGATGACAGTGCCCAAGAAGGGGCAATAAGCTGAGAATTAAGGAAATGTCACTACAATTCTAGAGACATTTGCCTAGTTGTTCCAAAAAGCCAAAGTTTTTGGGGCAACCAGTGCAATAAATGCCTAGTGTACTAGGGTTGTAGCCACTAAGTAAAGGCAAAAGCCCTAACTTTCCACCTGTAAGAACCCATGGCTTAGTCTATACATCGGTAATATGACCGATAAGACCATGGTACGAGGACAAGACATGATATAGATGTGTACATGTTGAGCATACTAAACCCTTTTATTTAAAAAGAAGGGAGGAGATGACCCAACAACCGAGGTAGACTCAGCAGGGCTTACGAAAGTTATAGCCCAATGATATAAAAAGGCAAAAAGTAACAACATGAAACAGATAGACTATATGTGTTGAGTCAACCTAAAGCGGTGGGTGACCACGAGGGGTAACAGTCAGATAGAGCTTTTTCATTTTGATATGCCTTATCTTGATGTTATCAGATAATCATAAAAAGGATTGTTGTTATGAACTTTCCTATTGTTTTCCCTATGGGAACATAGGGAAGAAATGACGAGAACAAGGATTTATATTCTATTCAATATTCTTTTAAATGCTCTACAATTGCTCTTATATGTGTAAAACAGGATGATGTGTAGAAGTGATGCTTGGAGAAAATCCAGGAATGTTAAATCATGTGAAAGTAAGGAATATGATAGTACACAAAGTGCATACTACCTAATCTCAGTACTTGTATACCCTGGCCAGGTATATAATTATTGGAGATAGGGTAAGTATGGAACTCTTAGATTGTTATCTTTCTGATTACTCTGATCAAGTAGTAACTTTGAGACAATCTAGTGAGCATAATGAAATGGGAAATATGGCATGTATATTTTTATCACATCCTAAGTGTAGTAAATGGAATCTGAGATGATCTCATATCAATCTGTGTGCATGAGGAAGTAAAAGAATATAATCCTCATGATAAGAAAATGAGAACAAGGGAGATGATCCCTGTATGATAAAGTCTATGTGAATAGTAAAGATCTTTTCCCATGATGTGGAAATGGGAAATGTGATGAAATCACAAAATGTTCATGAACATGTTGGACAATAACAAAGAAAGGAGTGATGACATGTAATCTTCCTTATAAGTCCTATGATGATGGCACGGAACCTAGGATAAAACAAGAGTAAATGACTCATGAATAGTGGAAAGTCATGCAATAATCAGAGGAGATGATAATCTCTTCTCTTTGATGAACAACCCTGGGTAATGATGGGGTGATAAGAGGAATATGTTTCTTTGTGTTCTATCCTTTTAGGGACATGGCAACCAAATGAGTAGTATGACACTTTATTTGCATAAATTAGAAATAATCCATTGATGGATACTTAGAAAAGTATCAGTTCGTCTTGGGCTTAGGTTCTAAGATAAAGATATGTGTAATAAATAATGTCCTAAGATGAAACAAAGATCCTTTTATATGTGTGGCCTTGGTAATAACAACAGAGAAATGGAAGATATGAGGATGTGATTGTCTTCGACACATGTGACGGATACCAAGGTAAGAAATTCTGGTATCTAAGAAGTATCAGGTGATATGGCAAAGTAAAAACATAACTCCTAATCAGATGATTTATGTTGGTTACGCGGAATGGCCAATTGTGAAAACAGTATAGTTACATAAAATAGTATGGACATCATATGTTAGGGGTTTATGCTATGCATAAACATAACATCAGTAAAGATGTATTAGTTGAAGGAACAATTGTAGAATTGTCTTGGAAAAGTTGATCAAGATAAAGATAACTTCCTAGAATATCCCTATCTAGATTTGTTAAGGAATCTTATACATAACATCTAGACATACCTCTGAGATAGTTCTTATTTAATAAGTAGCCTCTCCTTTTGACAAGAAAAATAAATAGCTAAAGGGATAATTGATACAAGTCATAAGAAAGTTTATTGTTGTGTCAGCAGATTTGAGTGGCACAACAGATGCATGATAAGACTTGTAGTGCCCAAGAGGGTGACAGAATGTAACTCTAGTCTTTCCTTGAAAGATAAATGACAACTAAGGAGTATGGAAAACTCCAGAGATCAAGGATCTTATTATATAAAGATGTAATTGAAAAGGTGACAAATCAGTGAGGTTTGACACCCGAGTTAAATAAGGTATGTATAATGATTCTCTGACTAAGAAAAATGTTACCTGACACAGAGTTGACTCTACAATTAATAATGAAAAGGACAATGGAGTATGTGTCTTGTATGACAAATTCTATGATAACCCTATGTGAAAAACTTTGTGTTGATCAAAGTTCTATGGCATCTCCATGAAACTAAGATGTTATGCAAAAACTTGATGATATGATGAATGGATAATATCTGTCTCCCTTTACCTGGGATTTAAGGGACGAAATCCTTGTTAGGGGTTTATAACTTGTAATGACCCTGACCTGGGTTATGAGGTAACCTTATTTGTTTTGGCTAATAAAGTTGCTTAGAACTTTAAAATAATCTTCAAAGGTGTTTTGTTATCATGTGACACACTTATGTTCCAAGTTTGGTCCCGATTGAATGTTGTTTGAGCAAGGTTCTTTTGTTTTGGACCAAAGTGCAATTTAACCAAATTGAGGGGTTATATTACAATATGTCACATGTTGAACGTGCCTTATATGTTTTATCATCATAAGAGAGATAATGATGCTAAGTGGTGGCTTGTGGACAGCCTAAATTCCAAGTTTGAACTTGTTTGAATAATGTTGGTACCTTGTGCACCAATTTTGGTACAATTTGTAATTTACCCAAAATGTAGGGTTAATGTGCAAATTACCACATCTAGAGTGTTCCTAATCCATCCTAGTGTCATATATAGTAGAGAGAAATAAGAAGACACTATGTTTGAATCAATTATGAGTGATGGTAATCTTGGTGATGAAATGATCAAGAAAAGGGTTGAATATGAAAGCTTAACTTGAGTTGTATCAAGTTGAAAATCTTATATATGAGTGCCTATCGGCCAAGGAGCCATAGGACAAGCCTCATATAATTTTTTAAACTCTTGGCAAAGGCCATATCTTGCAAAGAACCTCAAGGATATGAGTTGTGTTGGGTTACAACTTCCTTTGTAAAGTTGTGACGGGTTCTGAATAAAGTGATGAATTAATTGATATATCTTATTCAAAAGGATATGTAATGGATGAATCCTCATCCCTAAATGATCCTCAACCATTTTTCATGACAAGAGAAATGTTGATGCGTGCATGCACACGTGTCATCCATGCATGGACATGTGTCACCTACTAGTTCAAATTGATGACACCTCATTTTTACACTCCTTCATGAGCAACAAGTATATATACCCCTACTTTCACCCTTAAGTGAGAGTTTTCGACTCTTACCACCATCCTACCCTAAGGTATCATGCATAGGGTCCTTGTATCATGCAGTAGTGAAAAGATATCGTGCATAGGCCCTTGGGTATCGCCTATAGCAAGAGCATATCGGCCAAGTAGGGTGATATCGGCCTAATGAGGTGATATCGGCCATAGTGGAGTGTTTTGAGTGGCATATTGTGCAAGTGAGTGGCATATCGTGCATGGGTGGTGGAATATCATGCAAGAGTAATTGGGTATCGTGCAAGGGTGCTAAGTAGCAAGAAGGAGCTCATACTTAAACCTAAGGTGAGGCCATGATCATCTTCAACCTTGGATTGAAGCATGATTTTTGGGTTTTGATCTTCCTTTCTTTTCTTCTTCACCAATTCCTTATCCATGGTGATTCTTTGTATATGAAGGAGTTGTGAACGAGCGTTTGACTTCTGATAAGTCATCTTCAACCTTAGGAACGTGGATCTTTGGAGCTTGGAGATTTGAAGTTGTTCTTAAGGCGGGCTATATAACTTGAACTCAACCATGATATTATTCATCACCTAATTTGCTATATTTAATGAACTACTTTTCATTCCGAAATTTCCTGAAAAGTTGATGAAATTATGAGTTATAGTAGTTTATTAGACCTTTTTCCATGAACTATAACAGTTAAAACAAAGGTCTAAAGCTTGAAGAAGATGGTATCACCTTATAAAAGTGATATCGAGTGCAAGCACACAAGCAATCACCTCTAACCCGATATGATGATGCACCTACTTCACTAAAATGATATGGATATGATTTTATACTTTCTTTCACGATATTGTGGTGTATTATACACCTCTTTCACGATATGAGGTCAATAAAACACCTCAAAAGTGATATCAGTCTCAAGCATACACACACACACCTCAAAAGTGATATGGAAGCACAGATGCACCTCAAACCCGATATGGAAGCATACATACACCTCAAGGGTGATATGGTAAGCACACATACACCTCAAACCCGAGATGGTAAGCATACATACACCTCAAACTCGATATGGTAAGCACACATACACCTCTAAGGTGATATGGGCAGCAAGCACACACCTCATACCCAATATGCTGGAAGCACCTCAAAACTCAAATGAAGGAATTATCTTAAATGCAATATACTTGATGAAGTAACACATGAAGTATCTTATATCAAGTCATACATTAAGAGGTATGGAGTTTAATGAATATTGATTAAGTAGGCTAATGTACCTTGAAGGAAAGGTTGAGCCAACTTAATAAAGTATGAAGTAATCAATATCCTAGTAAGGATAAGAGAAAAACTCATACTTTGTGTTGATAATCATTTAATGACAAATGATGAGAATAAATAAGTATGATTGAATACTTATGATATTAATGTATGCTCCTAAGATGTGTGGAGCAATGTATTAGGGTTTGGAGAATATGAATTTGAAACCCTATTCGGCTATACCCTAATAGTTGGTGCCTAGTGAGAGGTGACAAGATGTTTGATGGCCTTGTGAGCCATGTGGTTAGTTGTTGCCTAGTGAGAGGTGAAAAGATGTTTAATGGCCTTGTGGGTCATGTTGTTAGTTGTTTCCTAGTGAGAGGTGACAATATGTTTAATGGCCTTGTGAGCCATGTGGTTAGTTATTGCCTAGTGAGAGGTGACAAGATGTTTAATGGCCTTGTGAGCCATGTGGTTAGTTGTTGCCTAGTGAGAGGTGACAAGATGTTTAATGACCTTGTGAGACATGTGGTTAGTTGTTGCCAAGTGAGAGGTGACAAGATGTTTAATGGGCCTTGTGAGCCATGTGGTTAGTTGTTTCCTAGTGAGAGGTGACAAGATTTGTAATGGGCCTTGTGATCCATGAGGATAGTTGTTGCCTAGTGATAGGTAACAAGATGTAAGAAATGATAATGTTTAAATAAACTAGGAAATGGAAACTTAATAACATAATAATAATAATAAATGGATACAATAATAATAATTAAATCTTGATTATACATGCTTTATGCATATATCCAAATAAGGGCTATAGTGTTTGAATATGCTTAAAGGAGATAAGAGGAATACTTGTATTATATAAAGTGTAACGACGGTCGCCAAAGTGACAAACAAATCATTACTAATTAAATAGAATTAAACATAAACAACGGATTAACAAAAATCACTAAAAATTAAAGCCAATTTGCAAAGAGATCCATTTCCAGGAAACTCTTTAAGGAAGAACCAAAACCTGATATTCACATTGATCATATATTGTTCATATAATGTGCCATCTCTTCTCAAGGATGACATATAACAGTTGCTTTCTCAAAACATATACATAAAGCAACAACAAACCTCGAGGCATACAAGCCAAAATCTTAGATTGTTCATAAAACCAACAGGTACTGAATCCAAGGACCTGAGAGTACAGAGACGACATATAGGACTGCTATCTACAAAACACCACAGGCAATACACTCAACCTCAGCTGTCATTGCTGTGCCTACTGCTGATATTCTCCCTATACAATACGGTCTCAATCCCCCTCGTGCACGTCCACCTAAAAAATGTGGATCCCAAGGGGTGAGACAATTGTCCCAATGAGAGATATAACCCTTCGCCAACAATGTTATTATCACAGTTAAATAATATTAAATTGAGCAGAGGATAAGCAGTTTAGAACATTCTCATCTTTTAAAGCATTACAACTATCTGTGATAGAGTAGTAAATCATCTATTCTCTTTATAAGGAATATGAAGAACATGTATATCATTTATCCATTATACTATATCAACATCTCAAGTGTATCATGTAATACTCATTATCATGGTATGATATCCTTGAATCATTCTCATTTCTATATGTTGGCCTCAGCCAATCTACTAGCTAGATATTGAATTATACATGTCATGTGAACATACATCATCATAATATGTCCAGGTATTGGCCTTGCCAATCCTGTGAAACTATTTTGGGTATTGGACTATGCCAATCCTATGATAACAGACAGATGTTGGGTTATTACCAACCCTGTGATAACAACCAGGCATTTGGTTATTAGAAATCCTATGATTAACAACCAGGTATTGGATTATTACCAATCCTGTGACATCCAGGTATTGGGTTATTACCAATCTTGTGATTAACAACCAGGTATTGGGTTATCACCAATCATATAATTAATAGCCAAACATTGGATTATTCCAATCCTGTGACAGCCATGTATTGGGTTATTACCAATCCTATGATTAACAGTTGGGTATTGGGTTATTACCAATCTTGTGATTAACAGACAGACATTGAATTATCCCAATCATGTGACAGCCAGGTATTGGGTTATTACCAATCCTGTGATTAACAACCAGGTATTGGGTTATTACCAATCATGTGATTAACAGCCAGGTATTGAGTTATTACCAATCCTGTGATTAACAACCAGGCATTGGATTATTCCAATCTTGTGACAACCATGTATTGGGTTATTACCAATCTTGTGCATCTCATCACTGAATACCACATCACCTTTACTAGGCATTATACCTTGTCCAATCCGTCATACTTATTCATATCCTTTACATAATACAAGTATTCCTCTTATCTCCTTTAAGAATGTTCAAAACACTATAGCCCTTATTTGGTTATAAGCATAAATCATGCATGATCAAGATTTGATTATTATTATTGTATCCATTTATTATTATTGTTATATTACTAAGTTTCCATTTCATAGTTTATTTTGAACATTATCATTTCTTACATGAGTCTTTTATAAATATCTTGTTGCCTTTCACTAGGCAACAACTACTCTCATGGCTCACAAGGCCCATTAAACATCTTGTCACCTCTCACTAGGCAACAACTAACTACATGGCTCACAAGTCCATTAAACATCTTGTCACCTCTCAATAGGAAACAACTAACCACATGGCTCACAAGGCCATTAAACATCTTATTACCTCTCACTAGGCAACAACTAACCACATGGCTCACGAGGCCATTAAACATCTTGTCACCTCTCACTAAGATATTGATTTCATCGTACTTTATTAACTTGGCTTAACCCTTTCTCAAGGTACATTAGCCTACAACTATCAAAGTGCATTAAACTCATTACATCTGAATGTAACCATTGACATGACATACTTCATGTGTTAATTATCCGACTATATTAGATTTAAGGTGCATCAACCTCGAAATGTTGGATGTGATACTTTTCATGCATTTGTGTATCACTTCCCATATCACTTTTAACTTACTTAAGTTCATAAAATTATCTTATATTAGGGTATTTCCCATCCTAATACTTTATCCACTAACTTATCAAATTTATCAAGTAGTGTATTGGTCATAAGTCACATATTTGAATTGTCCAACCATCATCAATTCATATGGACTTATCCCAGGTTGAAGCATTGTTGATATAAAGTTCTCCATTATCAATCGCTTTAGGTGTTTCACCTATCAAGGTATTAGCCACACCCTTACTTGGTATTATATTTATCACTCCTAACAGTGTTTTTCCCTCACCTTTACAAAGTGTCTCAGGTTGGAGGTGTGCATATATTCACCATATTAGGTTGTAGGTGTATAGACACCACCATATTGGGCTAGAGGTGTATGAACACCATCCATATCGGGTTGGAGGTGTTTTTATGTGTTAACCATGTCATGCATGAGGTATTAAGCCATCACCATGTCGGGCTAGAGATGCATTCAATTACCATATCGGGTGGCTCACCATCTAGGGTTGGTTGTGACGGTTAGGGTTTGCCATATTGGGCTCAACCCAATATATTCATCTCATTACCTCCTTCAAGGGTACCATCCTATCTTAAGGATGAGTAATAGGTTAAACAATTGGTTAAACTCTTATCAATCCATTACACAAGTCGATAGGAGTGAAGGACACCAAGCCATGTCGGCTACACTAACCAATGTTGGGTTGCAACACCCATGTTGGGTTAGGGTTGGTTGTGACGAGAACATGGTACATGTATATGTCACCCATGGTGCTTAAGAGGTATCAAATCATCACCATGTCATGCTAGACATCAACTAGGGTTGTGTATCGGACTACGATATCGTGCAATATCACTTGCTATTCTTTACTCATATCGGGTTACCCAACTTAGGGTTTCATATCAACTTATATGTATTCATTTAACCTTGTATCGTGCATGGAGTCTATACTTGACTCCCTATCGTGCAAGAGGTATATACTACACCCCCATATCGTGCAAGAAGGTATACAATCATATCCATATCATTTTAGTGAAGTGGGTGCATTATCATATCGGGTTAGAGGTGCTTGCTTGTGTGCTTGCACCCGATATCACTTTTATAAAGTGATACCATCATATTCAAGCTCTAGACATTAGTTATAACTGTTATAGTTCATGGAAACAGGTCTATTAAACTACTAGAACTCATAATTTCACCAACTATTTCAGGAAATTTCGGAATTAAAAGTAATTCATTAAATATAACAATTTAGGTGATGAATAATAACATGGTTGAGTTCAAGTTATATATCCTGCCTTAAGAACAACTTCAAAGCTCCAAGATCCAAAGATCCAAGTTCCTAAGGTTGAAGATGGCTTTATCAAAATTCCAAGGCTCGTTCACAATTCCTTCATATTCAAGGAATCACCATGGATAAGCAATTGGTGAAGAAGAAAAGAAAGGAAGATCAAAACCCTAAAATCATGCTTCAATCCAAGGTTGTAGATGATCATGGCCTCACTTTAGGGTTAAGTATTGAGCCCCTTCTTTCTCTAGAACCTTTTCACGATACTTCACAAACATATGCACGATATGCCACCACTTGTGGCCGATATCCCCCTCACTTGTGACAAAAAACACTTCACTATGGCCTATATCACCCTTTTTGGCTGATATCACCTACTTGGGCGATATGATCTTGCTATGGGCGATACCCCAAGGCCCATGCATGATATCTTTTCACTCCTACATGATACAAGGGTTATATGCACGATACCTTAGGGTATTATGGTGTTAAGGGTCGAAACTAGGGGTATATATACTTGTTGTTCATGAAGAAAGGTGAAAATGAGGTGTCATCAATTTGAGCTAGTAGGTGCCACGTGTCCATGCATGGGTGACACGTGTACATGCGTGCATTAAAATTTATCTTGACATGCAAAATGGTTGAGGATCATTTAGGGATAAGGATTCGTCCATTACATATCCTTTTGAATAAGATATATCAATTAAATCATCACTTTATTCACAACCCGATACAACTTTACAAAGGAAGTTGTAACCCAACACAACTCACCACCTTGAGGTGATTTGCACGATATGTACTTTTCCAAGAGTTCACAAAACGATATCAGACACCTCATTGGGTCCTTGGCTGATAGGCACTCATATATAAGCTTTTTAGCTTGATACAACTCAAGTTAGGGTTTCATATTCAACCCCCTTTCTTGGTCATTTCATCACCAAGATTACCATCATTCATAATTGATTCAAGCATGGTGTCTCCTCCTTTATCTCTACTCTAAAGGATTCTAGGGGGGAGTAGGAACACTCTAGAAGAGGTAATTTTCATATTAAACCTACATTTTGGGTAAATTACAGTTTGTACCGAAACTGGTGCACAATGCACTAACATTGCTCAAACATGCTGCAACTTGAAATTTAGGCTTTCCATAAGCCATCACCTTGAATCATTCTCTCTCTTATTATGATAAAACACTTAAGGCATGTTCAACATGTGACATGTGGCAATATAACCCCTAATCTTGGGTAAATTGCACTTTGGTCCAAAACAAAGGAAAATTACTCAAACATCATTCAATGGGGACCAAACTTGAAACATAATTGTGTCACATGATAACAAAACACCTTAGAGGATTATATTAAAGTTCTAAGAAACTTTATTAGCCAAAACAAATAGGGTTACCTCATAACCCAGGTCAAGGTCGTTATAAGTTATAAACCTCTAACAAGGATTTCGTCCTCGAAATCCCAGGTAAAGGAAGACAAATATTTTTCATTCATCATATCATCAAGTCTCCACATAACATCTTAATGTCATGGAGATACCATAGAACTTTGATCAACACAAAGTTCAATCACACATGGTTATCATAGAATCTATCATACATGACACGTACTTCACTATCCTTTTCATTATTGACTGTAGAGTCAACTCTGTGCCAGGTAACATTTTTCTTAGTCAGAGAATCATTATGTATACCATATTTAACTCAGGTATCAAACCTCATTGATTTGTCACCTTTTCAACTTACATCTTTATGTAATAAGATCCTTGATCTTGGGAGTTTTCTATACCCCTCACTTAGTTTGTCATTTCTCTTTCAAGGAAAGACCAGAGCTGCATTTTGTCACCCACCGGGGACTACAAGTTTTTTCATGCATTTGTTGTTCCACTCAAATCTGCTAACACAACACTAACTTTCTTATGACTTGTATCAACTATCCCCTTAGGTGTTTATTTTCTTGTCAAAAGTAGAGGCTACTTATTGAAGAAGAACTATCTCAGAGGTATCTCTAGATGTTATGTATAAGCTGCCTCAACAAATCTAAATATAGGTATTCTAAGGATTTTTTAGCTTGATAAGATCCCCCACATTGATTCAACAATTGTTACTTCAATTCATACATCTTTGATGTTATGTTTATGCGGGGCATAAACCCCTAACATATGGTATCCATACTACTGTATGTGTAACATACTGAAATCTCCTATGTACCTCTTTGTACTCTTTTCTATAAGCTTTGACCTTCATTTTTGTTCCATTTGTCCTTGGTTTTGATTTAAAAGAAATTAAGATGGTTATTGGTTAAATGTTTCCCATATATTCTTATTTCAAGGTTGCATGCACAAATGCCTCAGTTAGAATTAGATAATGGGACTAAAATGCAAATTCACACAAAGTAATAAAAAGAGTAAGATAATTCGTCCTAGAATCTTCTAGTGTTTCCTAGAATATGAGAGATATGAAGAAAATCCGAATTTTATAAAAGGAAGAAGATAAATGTAATAATTAATGATAATATGAGAATTTATGAGTAAAGAAGATAATTACAAAAGATTTTTGCAACAAATATTATAATTTGAAACCATCATGATAATTTGATAGTTTAATTCGTTTCCTTGAGCAAAAAGTAACTTAAGGGTCAAGTATCATTTAAAATGGAAATATTAATAACATTATCAATGGAATATAGGAAATATGCCAATAAAAAGAAATAAAATACTTAATGCTCTCAAATCAGGAAAATAACTTCAAATTCGTATTCTAAACATAAAAATAAGCCTCTGTGCAAATTTCCAACTAATTTGGATAATATATGAATAATGAGTAAAATAGGAGAGAGAAAGTGTATAGAATGTTCTATTTATTTAATAAATATAAAGATAATGTCAACTTGTGAAGATAATTGCAAAATCGTGTTCCAACCCTTTAAGGAGACTTATGGGTGAAGTTACACTAATTTTAGATAATGTTATCACCTCTTTTGAAGGAGGAAAGAGAAAATGACATATTAATTATTTCACCTATTAAACTTTCTCAAAATGCAAAACTAACTCCATAATTGGATTCTACGTGCCGAAATAAGTCAGAATATAAATTTTCATAATTTTTGGATAACGTTTGAGCCTCCAAAAGAAGAAAGAGAAAAACATTTAAAATCTAATAGTTTTAATCGACTTTT
The DNA here is from genome assembly GCA_963693085.1 of Alisma plantago-aquatica. Classification (NCBI taxonomy): domain Eukaryota; kingdom Viridiplantae; phylum Streptophyta; class Magnoliopsida; order Alismatales; family Alismataceae; genus Alisma; species Alisma plantago-aquatica. The sequence goes on along the minus strand of OY856411.1, from coordinate 1,498,760,956 downwards.
GCTGAGGGATATTTCCCTGATCTAACGCGAGATCGGACGGTCCATGTTCTTTAGTGGACCCGCATCCACCGATCCAACGACGCGCGGTCGTCTTCTACCTTCAGTCGGATTAGGCAACAGGCTTGGTTTCTCATTTTTTTTTAAATCACAATATCTTGAGATTTACTCAACGATTTTCATTGAATTTTTTTTGTTGGATTCCTTGCGAGATTGCGCACATGATTATCCCGAACTTTGCGAGCTTTGATGCGTATTTGTGAAACGCCTAAATCGGCCACCGAACGTCTCTCATTGCCCCGAGCTAAACCCTAACCTAGGGCACGTTGCCTATAAATAACTAAACCCTCGCAACCGCCGACACCCTAACAACTCGATCGTATCTTCAATTTGGGTTTTCGTGGATGTTACGACCCCCAACGAGCAGCCGAAGGTCCCAATCTTGCGGCGCTTCTCCTTCTCTACTCCATCAACCTCGGTTCGAATTAAAGGTACCACTGAATTCGTCTCTTCTTTCTCTTTCTTTTGACTACCTGAACGTGAAATTTTGTCTTGTATCGCGACTTTGCCCAAAATCGGAGCCAAGCTCCTGTTCTCGTCACTCGGGCGAGAGGAGGAAGACGACGGGTGGCGTTTTACCGTTTTGCCCTCGTCTTTCTTCTTCTCTGGATTTCTCGTGCGTGGGTTTTTGGTCTTTTCGCCGCTCCGCCCGACCACATCGCACGGCTGGTAGCGAGCGACCGCGGGTCGCGAGTCGCCGCTGCCGAGCGCTCGCCGTCGCTCGGCCATCCAGCCTTGCCTACGTGGCAGGCTGTGATTGGTCGAGGTTAAATAATTTTTATAAATTAATCTGTTGGTCAAAAATTAAAAATAAATAGTGTTTTGAAATCAGGAAAATGAGATCTATCTAATAAAAATTATTTTAAAACCTGGTTTTGAGGTTTGCGAAAATGTGTTTTTAAAATCGATTTAATTATCTTAAAAATCATAAAAATTAACCCTAAGAATCCATATTTCCAAAATATACAATATTATATGTTATTTTGATCAGGAAAACCTAACTAAAACGATTATGAGGTTTTTGAAGTCTGAATCGAGAGTTTGTGCAAAAAGTTAGTAAATTAGGGTTTTCAATCTTTTAAATGAATGCATGTAATTCTAGTTTATGAACCTAATGATGTTTTAGGAAGTTTGGGTTTATAATTCGTGTGAAGAATTGAAAAGGGTAAATTTAGGACACATGTGGCTAAGGTATGTGTTTAGTATAAGTTTTGTTGTGCATCTACCTATCAGTTGGGAAATCTTTAGTCCAATACCTATATTTCTTCTATGAGGTTTAACTTGATCTAAACCATTGAATTCTTGAAACCTAAATGTCTTATTTGCCTCAAAAATCAGATATAGTATTCTCTTGTTTGGGTATTCATACCCCACTGCCATGTTAAATATCTTTTGCTTATTCTTGCCATAAATCTCTTATTAGCATGAAATTAAATGTTCTATTTAAATTTTAAGTAGTGGTACTTATGTACAACCACCGATAGAGGGCATGTATAAAATTGCCCTAGGGGAATGTTTATTATTCTCCCCATTAAAAATTGTAGGTGATTTGGAAATGTTTTAATTCTTCCCTCACCTAAGGTTAGAGGTCTGGTAGGTGCCTCAACCCTACTTATTTAGATAGACATATTAATTAACATGCTAAACCCTTTAATTATTTTTGTTAATGGCAAGTTCTCTTATGAAAACCTCATACTCTTTGATATCTTCTTACACCAAATATCTAGCCTAATTTACTTGTTACAAATTTCTTTACCTTTGATAGATTATTAGTGTAACACATACTTTTCTTGTTTTCCCTCTTGCTGGGTGCCTTCCCAACCACCCAGGTGTTGGAGCTGTGCAAGGTGAAGGAAGGGCTTGAAGAAAGATTCCTTTGTTGAGATCGTTAGCTTGACAAGAAGGATGGCTAGGTTGCTATAGCTAGATCCTCTATTCTATCTTATCTTTTCTTTTTGAAAGCAATGATGTAATAAACAATAAAGCCATTAGAAGGCTTGTTAATTCTTTCTTTCCGCTGCTATTGACATTTTATTAAGTTCTGGAATCATGCTTATTTATTTGGAATATTATGCAATCATCCTCAAAGTCTAAATTTTTGTTAAAATTGTGGATGATTGTATTTCCTATAAATTTTAATAAAGAGGTGATCTCGCCTCTTTACAGCATGGTATCAGAGCGTTTAGGCGACTATTAGGGCATGCAGTTGAGGCAAGGGTGTCTAGAAAGGATCAGGGCATGGGGGCTGGCAAGATTTTCCTCCGACCCACTAGCTTGGCATACGGGGACTCCCGTGCCCATATGATCCGACCTGGCCTGCGCCGATACGAACTGCTCAAAATAGTATGCTTTTAGGCAATAGCATTCTAGTTATCCTTTTCTCATCTCTATTTCTTTTCCCTCTCATCTATGATTCTTTACTCCTGAAAATTTAATATGTTAACCCTAATTTCAGGAGAGGTGACCTGTTTGACAACACGAACCAGGAGTCCACCACTGACAACCCCGACACTCCTGCGACTCCTGCTATTAACCAACCAACTTCTGGTGTTCCTTCCTTCACACCTGAGCAAGAACTAGCGATGTTGCGACAGTTGTTGTCCTCCACCATGATGGGACAACTCAACACCATAGCTGCTGTTGCCTCCAAGCCGAGGGAGTTCACTCTCACTGACTTCATCAAGATGCAGCCACCCTACTTCAAGGGTGAGAGTGAGCCTAACATGGTGGACAAAGCTGATGACTGGGTGTTGGCCCTGGATCGGACCTTCGAGGGTATGGCTTGCCCTCCTCACCAGAAGGTTCAGTTCGCGACGTACGTGCTGGATGGACTAGCGCGTGTTTGGTGGAACGGAGTTGCCTGTACTCGAGACACCTCCTCCATGGAGTGGACCCAGTTCCTAAAGTTGTTCAGAGAGAAGTACATCTGCCCTGCGTTCCTGAGGAAGAAGGAGGCTGAGTTTTACAGTCTCAAGCAAGGAAGCATGAGCGTGGCCCACTACGTTCAGAAGTTTCTGCTGTTAGAACGTTACGCCACCAACCTTGGAGCTGATAGGAGAGCGATCTTGTTCTTGGAAGGCCTGAACTACCATGTTGGTCGAAGGCTCGTTCCACAACTGCCACTCTTGTTTCAACAGATGGTGGACAAGGCTCTCGCCATCGAGTCTTATATGAGATTTCAAGCTTCCAGTAGCTTCAACAACAACAAAAGGAAGAATCCGAACCAGCATGAGAACCGTGGTCGTGATCGCTGCAACAGATGCAATCGCCACCATCCTCCTGGAATATGTCCCACCAACAATGCACCTACTCGTGTTGGCAACCGTCCTCCACCAACCTGCCATGAGTGCGGCCAGGTTGGGCACATCCGACCCAACTGCCCCCATTTCCAGCAAGGGCAGAATAATGCTCAACAGCCGCAACAGCCGAGACAGAACCCTCCACCGCGGAACAACAACAACAACAACCAGAACCTGAGGCGTCCGCCAGCTGAAAGGCAGAATGGGAGAGTGTTTGCTCTCAATGCTGAAGAAGATGGTGAAGGCAATGAAGTGATTGAAGGTACACTACACCTCAATTTGCATCCTTTAAAAGCTCTGTTTGATTCTGGTTCCTCCAATACCTTCATATCTAGATAGTTTGCCTCTATGCTTGAAATTGAATCTGAGTTTATGGATCATGTGTTAGATGTAAGAACTCCTAGTGGAAAAATCTGCTCCTCGTACCTCCAAACTCCTACCTTGAACCTCTGTATATCCGGAATAACGTTTCCCACAGTTTTTGTCTTGCTTGATATGACTGTCTTTGACATCATCCTGGGCATGGATTGGTTAAAGAAGTATAAAGTTGTTTTGTTCTGTGAGGAATCCAAGGTTAGTATGTTTCATCCTGATGAAGGAAGAGTGTGTGTCAAGGGCAAGAAGCGAGGAGAGCGACAGTTCTTCATCTCTGCCATCAAAGCTGAAAAGCTCGTCTCACAAGGGTGTAGAGCCTTCCTATCCTCCATAGTTCTCGATGCTACACCTCCTGCCCTAGATCATGTTGATGTGGTGAAGGACTTCCCAGATGTCTTTCCTGAAGAGTTACCTGGGTTGCCACCAAATCGCGAGGTGGAATTCTCCATCGAGCTCATACCTGGAACTTCACTGATATCGAAGCCACCTTACCGCTTAGCTCCTGCAGAGCTGGCGGAGTTGAAGAAGCAGCTTGAAGAGCTTCTTGACATGGGTTTCATTCGCCCCAGGTTTTCCCCTTGGGGAGCCCCTGTCCTGTTCGTGAAGAAGAAAGATGGCTCTTTGCGGATGTGTATGGATTACCACATGCTCAACCAGGTGACAGTGAAGAATCGTTATCCGTTGCCGCGCATCGACGACCTATTCGATCAGCTGAAGTCAGCCACTGTGTTCTCCAAGATGGATCTGCGAAGTGGCTACTACCAGATGTACGTGAAGGATGATGATGTTCCGAAGACAGCGTTTAGAACTCGCTATGGGCATTATGAATTTATGGTCATGCCTTTGGTTTGACGAATGCCCCTGCTGTGTTTATGGATCTGATGAACCGAGTATTCCGCCCATACCTCGACAAGTTTGTAGTGGTGTTTATTGATGACGTTTTGGTTTATTCCGAGACGTTGGAACAACATCGCGAGCATCTGCGGATTGTACTCAACACATTGCGAGAAAATCAATTATATGCAAAATTCTCAAAATGTGAGTTCTGGATGAAGGAAGTGATGTTTCTTGGTCACGTGATTTCTTCCGGCCATATAGCTGTTGATCCTGCAAAGGTAGAAGCTGTGACAAAGTGGAATGCTCTGAGAAACCCGTCAGAAATCCGTAGTTTCCTTGGTCTAGCTGGTTACTATTGGAAGTTTATCAAAGGGTTTTCTGAGTTGGCTTTACCTTTGACCAAGCTGACTTGGAAGGAGGTCAAGTTCTCATGGACCCCTGAATGTGAGGACAATTTTCAGAAGTTGAAGATGAGTCTGACTTCTGCTCCCGTGCTTGCTTTGCCTGTTGAGGGTATACCCTATGTCATCTACACTGATGCATCCCGACAAGGCTTAGGGTGTGTTCTGATGCAAGACGGAAAGGTGATCGCCTATGCTTCTCGACAGTTGAAACCTAATGAAGCTAATTGGCCTACGCATGATTTAGAGCTGGCTGCCATAGTTCATGTTTTGAAGATCTAGCGACATTACCTCTATGGAGAAAAGTTTGAAGTCTTTTCTGATCACAAGAGTTTGAGATATCTGTTGACTCAGAAGGATCTGAACTTGCGACAACATAGGTGGATGGAATATCTTAAAGATTATAACTTCACCATCACCTATCATCCTGGTAAAGCAAATGTCGTAGATGATGCTTTAAGTCGCAAGAAGGATGCTGTTTGTGCTGCTCTGAGATGTTCTGTGTGGGAAAACCTTGAACATGTGGCCAGTTGGAAACCTCAACCTGTTGATTCAGTGGATGAAGATAAGTTGTGTGTTCATATGGCCAGTTTGACCGTTACACCAACCTGGATCTCAGAAGTCTTGTCTGCACAGTTGGAGAGTTCCGAGCTTGAAGAGTTGAAAGCTTTATCTGAGAAACCGCAATCTGACTTCTCTGTCGGAGTGGATGGTGCTATCCGCTTCAGACAAAGGTTGTGGATACCCGATGTTGGTGATCTGAGACAGAAGGTTCTGAGTGAAGCTCATGGTTCCAAGTACACTATTCACCCTGGCACAACCAAGATGTACAAGGACTTACAGCGAAGCTTCTGGTGGAAGAACATGAAGAATGATATAGCTCTGTTTGTAGCAAAGTGCTTGACATGTCAGCAAGTCAAGATTGAACATCAACGACCTGGTGGTCTTCTTCATCCTCTTGAGATTCCAGAATGGAAGTGGGAGAAGATCACAATGGACTTTGTTACTGGTTTCCCTAAGTCCAAGAGAGGTTATGATGTTGTTTGGGTGGTGATTGATCGGCTTACAAAATCTGCTCGTTTCTTGCCTTTCAAAACCACGTATAAAGTTACTGAGATGGCTCAGTTGTATGTGGAGTGGATAGTTCGTCTGCATGGTGTCCCTGCTGTGATAGTTTCTGATCGAGACCCGAAATTTACTTCTCGTTTATGGGGTCATATTCAGGAAGAGATGGGTACTGATCTGCGTTTCAACACTGCTTACCACCTGCAAACTGATGGTCAGTCCGAGAGAACAGTTCAGATTCTGGAGGACTTGCTTCGTGCTTGTGTGATGGATTGGGGTGCTTCCTGGGATCGGTATCTACCATTAGCAGAGTTCGCTTACAACAATAGCTACCAAGCCAGTATTGGTATGCCACCTTTTGAAAGCTCTCTATGGTAGACCTTGTCGTTCACCTTTGCACTGGGATGATGTTGGTTTACGTTCCCTAGTGAAGACTGATGACATGCAGATGATGCTTGAGAAGGTACAATTGATAAAGAAACGGATGAAAGCTGCTCAAGACAGACAAAAGATGTATGCTGATAAGAAGAGGTCTGATGTAAGCTTCTTAGTGGGAGACTATGCTTTTCTAAAGATGAAGCCTATACGTTCTATTGCAAGATCTAAAGTAAAAGGCAAGTTGAGTCCTCGCTATGTTGGACCATTTGAAATCTTAGATAAAGTGGGGGATTGTGCATATCGTCTAGCTTTGCCTCCTACTTATGATAAGATTCACAATGTGTTCCATGTTTCTGTGTTGAGAAAGTACGTTAAGGATCTGTCTCATGTGCTCACCATTGAACCTGTGGAGATTAATGAGAATCTGACTTATGAAGAACTACCTGTGAAGATCCTTGACTCCCGAGTAAAGCAGCTGAAGAATAAGGAGATAGAGTTAGTGAAGGTTTTGTGGAGATACCATGGTTTGGAAGAAACCACTTGGGAGTTGAGAGATGAGATGTTACGTACTCACCCTTCCCTCTTTGTATGAGATTTCGGGGAAGAAATCCTTTTTAAGGGGTGGAGTGTTGTAACATACTGAAATTTCCTATGTACCTCTTTGTAATCTTTTCTATAAGCTTTGACCTTCATTTTCGTTCCATTTATCCTTGGTTTTGATTTAAAAGAAATTAAGATGGTTATTGGTTAAATGTTTCCCATATATTCTTATTTCAAGGTTGCATGCACAAATGCCTCAGTTAGAATTAGATAATGGGACTAAAATGCAAATTCACACAAAGTAATAAAAAGAGTAAGATAATTCGTCCTAGAATCTTCTAGTGTTTCCTAGAATATGAGAGATATGAAGAAAATCCGAATTTTATAAAAGGAAGAAGATAAATGTAATAATTAATGATAATATGAGAATTTATGAGTAAAGAAGATAATTACAAAAGATTTTTGCAACAAATATTATAATTTGAAACCATCATGATAATTTGATAGTTTAATTCGTTTCCTTGAGTAAAAAGTAACTTAAGGGTCAAGTATCATTTAAAATGGAAATATTAATAACATTATCAATGGAATATAGGAAATATGCCAATAAAAAGAAATAAAATACTTAATGCTCTCAAATCAGGAAAATAACTTCAAATTCGTATTCTAAACATAAAAATAAGCCTCTGTGCAAATTTGCAACTAATTTGGATAATATATGAATAATGAGTAAAATAGGAGAGAGAAAGTGTGTAGAATGTTCTATTTATTTAATAAATATAAAGATAATGTCAACTTGTGAAGATAATTGCAAAATCGTGTTCCAACCCTTTAAGGATACTTATGGGTGCAGTTACACTAATTTTAGATAATGTTATCACCTCTTTTGAAGGAGGAAAGAGAAAATGACATATTAATTATTTCACCTATTAAACTTTCTCAAAATGCAAAACTAACTCCATAATTGGATTCTACGCGTCGAAATAAGTCAGAATATAAATTTTCATAATTTTTGGACAACGTTTGAGCCTCCAAAAGAAGAAAGAGAAAAACATTTAAAATCTAATAGTTTTAATCGACTTTTTCTGAGGGATATTTCCCTGATCTAACGTGAGATCGGACGGTCCAGGTTCTTTAGTGGACCCGCGTCCACCGATTCAACGATGCGCGGTCGTCTTCTACCTTTAGTCGGATTAGGCAACAGGCTTGATTTCTCGTTTTTTTAAATCACAATATCTTGAGATTTACTCAACGATTTTCATTGAATTTTGTTTTGTTGGATTCCTTGCGAGATTGCGCACAGGATTATCCCGAACTTTGCGAGCTTTGACGCGTATTTGTGAAATGCCTAAATCAGCCGCCGAACGTCTCTCATTGCCCCGAGCTAAACCCTAACCTAGGGCACGTTGCCTATAAATAACTCAACCCTCGCAACCGCCGACGCCCTAGCAACTCGATCGTATCTTCAATTTGGGTTTTCATGGACGTTTTGACCCCCAACGAGCAGCCGAAGGTCCCAAGCTTGCGGCGCTTCTCCTTCTCTACTCCGTCAACCTCGGTTCGAATTAAAGGTACCACTGAATTCGTCTCTTCTTTCTCTTTCTTTCGACTACCTGAACGCGAGATTTCATCTTGTATCGCGACTTTGCCCAAAATCAGAGCCAAGCTCCTGTTCTCGTCGCTCGGGCGAGAGGAGGAAGACGATGGGTGGCATTTTACCGTTTTGCCCTCGTCTTTCTTCTTCTCTGGATTTCTCGCGCGTGGGTTTTTGGTCTTTTTGCCGCTCTGCCCGACCGCATCGCGCGGCTGGTAGCGAGCGACCGCGGGTCGCGGGTCGCCGCTATTGAGCGCTCGCCGCCGCTCGGCCATCCAGCCTTGCCTACGTGGCAGGCTGTGATTGGTCGAGGTTAAATAATTTTTATAAATTAATCTGTTTGTTAAAAATTAAAAATAAATAGTGTTTTGAAATCAGGAAAACGAGATCTATCTAATAAAAATAATTTTAAAACCTGGTTTTGAGGTTTGCGAAAATGTGTTTTTAAAATCGATTTAATTATCTTAAAAATCATAAAAATTAACCCTAAGAATCCATATTTCCAAAATATACAATATTATATGTTATTTTGATCAGGAAAACCTAACTAAAATGATTATGAGGTTTTTGAAGTATGAATCGAGAGTTTGTGTAAAAAGTTAGTAAATTAGGGTTTTCAATCTTTTAAATGAATGCATGTAATTCTAATTTATGAACCTAATGATGTTTTAGGAAGTTTGGGTTTATAATTCGTGTGAAGAATTGAAAAGGGGAAATTTAGGACACCTGTGGCTAAGGTATGTGTTTAGTATAAGTTTTGTTGTGCATCTACCTATCAGTTGGGAAATCTTTAGTCCAATACCTATATTTCTTCTATGAGATTTAACTTGATCTAAACCATTGAATTCTTGAAACCTAAATGTCTTATTTGCCTCAAAAATCAGATATAGTATTCTCTTGTTTGGGTATTCATACCCCACTGCCATGTTAAATATCTTTTGCTTATTCTTGCCATAAATCTCTTATTAGCATGAAATTAAATGTTCTATTTAAATTTTAAGTAGTGGTACTTATGTACAACCACCCATAGAGGGCATGTATAAAATCGCCCTAGGGGAATGTTTATTATTCTCCCCATTAAAATTTGTAGGTGATTTGGAAATGTTTTAATTCTTCCCTCACCTAAGGTTAGAGGTCCGGTAGGTGCCTCAACCCTACTTATTTAGATAGACATATTAATTAACATGCTAAACCCTTTAATTATTTTTGTTAATGGCAAGTTCTCTTATGAAAACCTCATACTCTTTGATATCTTCTTACACCAAATATCTAGCCTAATTTACTTGTTACAAATTTCTCTACCTTTGATAGATTATTAGTGTAACACATACTTTTCTTGTTTTCCCTCTTGCTGGGTGCCTTCCCAACCACCCAGGTGTTGGAGCTGTGCAAGGTGAAGGAAGGGCTTGAAGAAAGATTCCTTTGCTGAGATCGTTAGCTTGACAAGAAGGATGGCTAGGTTGCTATAGCTAGATCCTCTATTCTATCTTATCTTTTCTTTTTGAAAGCAATGATGTAATAAACAATAAAGCCATTAGAAGGCTTGTTAATTCTTTCTTTCCGCTGCTATTGACATTTTATTATGTATCTGGAATCATGCTTATTTATTTGGAATATTATGCAATCATCCTCAAAGTCTAAATTTTTGTTAAAATTATGGATGTTTGTATTTCCTTTAAATTTTAGTAAAGAGGTGATCTCGCCTCTTTACAGTATGTAACTAGACTAATTTCAAAGATTGACCCTTCTATGTAACCATACATTACTTCTTATCAGGAGTCTTGTTCCCATTTTCTCATATCATTGAAAGTTCTTGATACTAGGATTCTTTATCTTGGTATCCATTATTTGTGCCAAAAACACATCACATCATCATCATGATTAATAAATTTGGGTATTCAAACCCTCAGTTCATCACTGAACCTTGTTACCTCTCATTAGGTAACTATTACCTCTAGGTCCTCACACCAAGGTATACATTATACTAAACATCTTCTTTTATTTATAAACTGATTTATGATTAACTCAGATCCCTTAGTATATCAATTAGGATGTGGTATAAATATATGTGCCACATCTTTTACTTCAATATGCTCTTTAGATTGTCTCAAAATGACTACTTGATCAGAGTAATCAGAAAGATAGCAATCTAAGAGTTTCCATACTTACCTTGCCTTCAATAGGTGAATACCTGGCCATGGTATTCAAGAACTGAAATTAGGTAGTATGCATTTGTTTTATATTATGTTCCGTCTCATTAAATTTTACTACTTAGTATCCCAATTTTTCTCTGGGTTTTTCTTTTACATCTCTTTCCCTCCTTCATGAAGAGAGAAATTTCAAAGCATATAAGGGAATATTAGACTGGATATAAGTTCTCAACCATCTTATCTCTTCCTTATGTCCTCATAAGACTAATCAAAGAAAGCTCAACAATAACTACCTTACTTATAATCAGGAGGCAAAGAGAAGAAAAAGGAAAGATAATTCAGAATGAAAAGTTCTATCAAACATGTTACCTTTACGGGTTATCTAATGTCTTGTCTGTACGGTCACCTTATTATTTCTTCTTGGATACTGCTACCTCAGATGTCCTATCTGTCCACATTTGTGTCCAGCTCGGTCCCCACTTGGTGAATGTTGCATTGGTGCACCATATTGTTTTTGAATTGGTGATAATGAAGATTTGGCTATTTAGTACCACTAATCAATGGTTCTTGTGACTATGTAGACTTTCTTTTGAGGTTTGTCTCCTGTTTATTTGTCAAAGACCTTTCTATCCTCCTAACAGATTCCACAAATGTGGTGAGTCTCTCTCTACTTTCTAATGCAGATGCCGATATAGACACCTCAACATTTAGTCCTTTCTCAAAACGTCGAATCTTCTCTTGCTTAGTAGTAGCCATTTGATGACAAAACCACAAAAGTTCCATAAACCTAGCCTCATATTCATTTATTGACATGGTTCCTTGTCGAACCTTCTCAAACTGTGAGATCTTTTCATCTAATTATGTCCTTGGAAAATACTTATTGACGAATTCTCGACAAAATTCCTCCCAACCAACCTCTTCATCATTCATTTTTACTTCTTCTATGGCCCACCAATGTCCAACACTACCCTTCAAAAGGTATACAACATGTTTGACTTTGTCAAGTTCTGAAATACTAAGGATCTTAAAAGCCTTTTCTAACTCAGTGAGCCATAGATCAACATTTGCTGGGTTAGATGTCCCGGCATATTCAATGGCTCCTACACGACGTAATCATTCAAAAGTCTTACTAGACTCATATCCCTCATTGGGAACTGGTTCTCTAGGTGGTGGTGCTGGCATCCGGTATGCCATATGTATCATTGTGGTCATGAATTGCCCAAAAAGAGTATAAAAGTTTGGGTTTTATATCATGACTTCATCAACATGAGGGTTCTCATGCACTGATTCCTCTCTTTCCCGATCCCTTACACCTCCTACAATTGCAGTAAGATTGCTCTCAACAACGGGTCCCTCGTGTTCTCCGGACATCTTTGAGTTATATCCCTTCTTCTACATAAGCAGAAGTCACTATAAGATATACTGGGGTACACTTAAAATAGACTTGACACCTTAGTCCTATGTCTCTGTAGACTCAACGAACCTTAAGCTCGGATACCAAAACTTGTAACAATAGTCACCAAACCGACAAACAAATCGTTATTAATTAAACAGAATTAAACATAAACAACGGATTAACAAAAATCACTAAAATTTAAAACCAATTTGCAAAGAGACCCATTTCCAGGAAACTCTTTAAGGAAGAACCAAAACCTGATATTCACATTGATCATATATTGTTCATACACTGTGCCATCTCTTCTCGAAGATGACATATAACAGTTGCTTTCTCAAAACATATACATGAAGCAACAACAAACCCCGAGGCATACAAGACAAAATCTTAGATTGTTCATAAAACCAACACATACTTAACCCAAGGACCTCAGAGTACAAAGACAACACATAGGACTGCTATCTACAAAACATGACAGACAGTACACTCAACCTGAGCTATCACTGTTGTCCCTACTGCTGATGTTCTCCCTCTGCAATACGGTCTCAATCCCCCTCGTGCACGTCCACCTAAAAAATGTGGATCCCACGGGGTGAGACAATTGTCCCAGCGAGAGATATAACTCTCTGCCAACAATGTTATTATCACAGTTAAATAATATTAAATTGAGCAGATGATAAGTAGTTTAGAACATTCTCATCTTTTAAAGCATTGCAACTATCTGTGATAGAGCTGTAAATCATTTATTCTCTTTATAAGGACTATGAAGAACATGTATATCGTTTATCCATTATACTATATCAACATCTCAAGTGTATCATGTGATACTCATTATCATGGTATGATATCCTTGAATCATTCTCATTTATATCTATTGGCCTCAGCCAATCTACTAGCTAGATATTGAATTATACCTGTCATGTGAACATACATCATCATAATATGTCCAGGTATTGGCCTTGCCAATCCTGTGCAACTATTCCGAGTATTGGACTATGCCAATCCGATGATAACAACCAGATGTTGGGTTATTACCAACCCTGTGATAACAACCAGACATTTGGTTATTACCCTTCCTGTGATTAACAGTCAGGTATTGGATTATTACCAATCTTGTGACAATGAGGTTTTGGGTTATTACTAATCCTGTGATTAACAGCCAGGTATTGGGTTATTACCAATCCTGTGATTAACAGCCAAACATTGGATTATTCCCATCCTATGACAGCCAGGTATTGGGTTATTACCAATCCTGTGATTAACAACCAGGTATTGGGTTATTACCAATCCTGTAATTAATAGCCAGGCATTAGATTATTCCAATCCTGTGACAGCCATGTATTGGGTTATTACCAATTCTGTGATTAACAGCCAGATATTGGGTTATTACCAATCCTGTGATTAACAGCTAGGTATTGGGTTATTACCAATCCTGTGATTAACAACCAGGTATTGGGTTATTACCAATCCTATGATTAACAGCCAGGCATTGGATTATTCCAATCCTGTGATAGCCAGGTATTGGGTTATTACAAATCATGTGCATCTCATCAGTGAATACCACATCACCTTTACTAGGCATTATACCTTGGCCAAGCCATCATACTTATTCACATCTTTTATATAATACAAGTATTCCTCTTATCTCCTTTAAGAATATTCAAAACACTATAGCCCTTATTTGGCTATAAGCATAATGCATGCATGATCAAGATTTGATTATTATTATTATTGTATCCATTTATTATTATTGTTATATTACTAAGTTTCCATTTCATAGTTTATTTTGAACATTATCATTTCTTACATGAGTCTTTTATAAATATCTTGTTGCGTCTCACTAGGCAACAAATACTCTCATGGCTCACAAGGCCCATTAAACATCTTGTCACCTCTCACTAGACAACAACTAAACAAATGGCTCACAAGGCCATTAAACATCTTGTCACATCTCAATAGGAAACAACTAACCACATGGCTCACAAGGCCATTAAACATCTTGTTACCTCTCACTAGTCAACAACTAACCACATGGCTCATGAGGCCATTAAACATCTTGTCACCTCTCACTAAGATATTGATTTCATCATACTTTATTAACTTGGCTTAACCCTTTCTCAAGGTACATTAGCCTACACTTATTAAAGTGCATTAAACTCATTACATCTCAATGTAACCATTGACATGACACACTTCATGTGTTACTTATCCAACTATATTGGATTTAAGGTGCATCAAGTTACATCAACTTTGAAGTGCTGGATGTGATACTTTTCATGCATTGGTGTATCACTTCCCTTATCACTTTTAACTTACTTAAGTTCATCAACTTATCTTGTATTACAGTATTTCCCACCCTAATACTTTATCCACTAACTTATCACATTTATCAAGTAGTTTATTGCTCATAAGTCACATATTTGTATTGTCCAACCATCATCAATTGATATGGACTTATCTCAGGTTGAAGCATTATTGATATAAAGTTGTCCATTATCAATCGCTTTAGGTGTTTCACCGATCAAGGTCTAGCCACACCCTTACTTGGTATTATATTCATCACTCCTAAGAGTGTTTTTCCCTCACCTTTACAAAGTGTCTCGGGTTGGAGGTGTGCATATATTCACCATATTAGGTTGTAGGTGTATCAACACCACCATATCAGGCTAGAGGTGTATGAACACCATCCATATTGGGTTGGAGGTGTTTGTATGTGTTACCCATGTCATGCATGAGGTATTAAGCCATCACCATGTCGGGCTAGAGATGCATTCAATCAGCATATTGGGTGGCTCACCATCTAGAGTTGGCCGTGATAGTTAGGGTTTGCCATATTGGGCTCAACCCAATATATTCATCTCATTACCTCCTTCAAGGGTACCATCCAATCTCAAGGATGAGTGATAGGTTAAACAATTGGTTAAACTCTTCTCAACCCATTACACAAGTCGATAGGAGTGAAGGACACCAAGCCATGTCGGCTACACTAACCAATGTTGGGTAGCAATACCCATGTCGGGTTAGGGTTGGTTGTGACAGGCACATGGTACATGTATATGTCACCCATGGTGCTTAAGAGGTATCAACTCATCACCATGTCAAGCTATAAATCAACTAGGGTTGTGTATCAGGCTAGCATATCGTGCAATATCACTTGCTATTCTTTACTCATATCGGGTTACCGAAATTAGGGTTTCATATCAACTTATATGTATTCATTTAACCTTGTATCGTGCATGGAGTCTATACTTGACTCCCTATCCTGAAAGAGGTATATAATACACCCCCATATCGTGAAAGAAGGTATACAATCACATCCATCTCATTTTAGTGAAGTAGGTGCATCATCATATCGGGTTAGAGGTGCTTGCTTATGTGCTTGCACCCGATATCACTTTTATAAAGTGATACCATCATCTTCAAGCTCTAGACCGTAGTTATAACCATTATAGTTCATGGAAACAGGTCTAAGAAACTACTAGAACTCATAATTTCACCAAATATTTCAGGAAATTTGGAATTTAAAGTAATTCATTAAGTATAGCAATTCAAGTGATGAATAATAGCATGGTTGAGTTCAAGTTATATAACCCGCCTTAAGAACAACTTCAAAGCTCCCAGATCCAAAGATCCACGTTCCTAAGATTGAAGATGGCTTTATAAAAAGTCCAAGGCTCGTTCACAACTCCTTGATATACAAGGAATCACCATGGATAACCAATTGGTGAAGAAGAAAAGAAAGGAAGATCAAAACCCTAAAATCATGCTTCAATCCAAGGTTGAAGATGATCATGGCCTCACCTAGGATTACGTATTGAGCTCCTTCTTGGTCTAGCACCTTTTCACGATACCTCACAACCCTTTCACGATATGCCACCACTTGTGGCCGATATCTGCCTCACTTGTGACCAAAAACACTTCACTATGGCAGATATCACCCTTTTTGGCCGATATCACCTACTTGGGAGATATGATCTTGCTATGGGTGATACCCCAAGGCCGATGCATGATATATTTTCACTTCTTCACGATACAAGAGCTATATGCACAATACATTAGGGTAGGAGGGTTTTAAGGGTCGAACAATTCCACTAAGGGGTGAAACTAGGGGTATATATACTTGTTGTTCATGAAGAAAGGTGAAAATGAGGTGTCATCAATTTGAGCTAGTAGGTGCCACGTGTCCATGCATGGGTGACACATGTACATACATGCATCAACATTTATCTTGACATGCAAAATGGTTGAGGATCATTTATGGATAAGTATTCATCCATTACATATCCTTTTGAATAAGATATATCAATTAAATCATCACTTTATTCAAACCCCGATACAACTTTACAAAGGAAGTTGTAACCTGACACAACTCACCTACTTGAGGTGATTTGCACGATATGGACTTTTACAAGAGTTCAAAAAACGATATGATCTCAGGATTTGTATAGTCCAATACATGGCTGAATATTGTGATGTATATTCATATGACTGGTACAATTCAATATCTGGTTAGTAGATTGGCTGAGGCCAACAAATAGAAATGAGAATGATTCGAGGATGACATACCATGATAATGAGTATCACAGGATAAGCTTGAGATGTGAATATAGTATGATGGGTAAATGATATACATGTTCTTTACATTCCTTATAAAGTGAATAGATGATTTGCTGCTCTATCATAGATAGTTGCAATGTTTTAAATGATGAGAATGTTCTAAACTTCTTATCCTCTGCTTAGTTTAATGATATTTAACTTTGATAATAACATTGTTGGTGGAGAGTTATATCTCTCGTTGGGACAATTGTCTCACCCCGTGGATCCACATTTTTTAGGTGGACGTGCACAAGGGGGTTGGAGACTATATTGTAGAGGGTGAACAACAATATCAGGGATAGTAGTGACAGCTCATGTTGAGTGTACTGTCTGTCGTGTCTTGTAGATAGAAGTCTTATGTGTCGTATATGTACTCTCAGGTCCTTGGATTTAGTACGTGTTGGTTTTATGAACAATCTAAGATTTTGGCTTGTATGTCTCGAGGTTTGTTGTTGCTTTATGTATATGTTTTGAGAAAGCAATTGTTATATGTCATCCTCAAGAAGAGATGGTACAGTTTATGTACAATATATGATCAATGTGAATATCAGGTTTTTGTTCTTCCTTAAAGAGTTATCCTGGAAATGAATCTCTTTGCAAAAAAATGGTTTTAATTTTTACTAATTTTTGTTAATCTGTTTCTTATGATTATTCCACATAATTTATAATGATTTGTTTGTTGATTTGATGGTTTTCGTTTCAATAACCCCCATCTCTATGTCACCCCACCTCCATCTTTCTATCCCTTCTCCTAGAAGAACACAACATCCTATGGTGTTGCTGATGAAAAGACTCAAGAGAAACCCAAAAACCTTCACGCCATGTATCCATCCTACTCTTGTGTATTTAAATGTATCTGATGCCTTCTCAAAGAATTCTCCTAGTATCCTATCCTATAAATTTCAATGGTTCCTGAACGAGTCATTGACCCACCTTCTCATGGGTCTCTGAGATTTTGTGGCTCACTGGTCTCCCCGACCAACATCGCCTCTACTACCTATTAAACAAGATGGACATGCATACAAAATTTAAATCTAGAATGTATGTATCCCCATTGTCATCTCTTCTTGTGCCTCACATGAACTCCCTTCTTAACCTCTCCATTGTGCTCCATCAACATCTTAGCCAATGGTGAAAGCTTGTTCCAAGAACGTTAGAAACCTTCCCACGCTAGTCTTTAAAATTGCCCCTAAATAATGAACATTCCCCATGTGTGACACCATCACCAAGCTCCTTCTTCCTCCCAGAAAAACCTATAGAACATGCAGGACTACTTCAAATGAGGCATCCACATGAACCAAAACTCCTCCAATGTTTTATGATTCTTTAAACTATGTGAATAATATCAACATGGACTCAAACGGTTACAAATATAATGACTCCTAATCCTTGCATACCATGGGTAGACCTTCTAAACAGATCCAACATCCCTCCCTGCCAGCCTCCTCTAAAAAACCCTCCACCTTGTGGATCTGAATCTACAAGACATCAACTGTCTGTGCTCTGGCCATCAATTCCTTCACAACCTCCACCAACAAAGCAAAGGAAAACAAGGCATGAACTTTGAAAACTTCATATTTTTTGAAGTGTTGGGCCAAAACCTTAACAAAGAAGACATGAATTGCTTTGTAACATACTGAAACTGAAGTATATTCCCAAAATATGGAGCTCTTTTACATTTTTTCCTTAGAGTGGGTTATAACCATTGATACCCTACTTATATAGGAAAATGGTACATTAGGATCTTATAGACATAGTATTTAAGATAAATGTTCTATTTATGGAGGTCTTGGGATTAATTGGTTCACATAGACTTTAAGCAAGGGGTTAGAGTGCAAACTTATGATATAATATATTTTTACTTTTACATAATCAATCTATAACTTTCCTAAATTTAGATGAGTGGAAAAGCAGATGAAAAATGTGACTCAGAAAGATTAAATAATGAGTATTTACACTAACTATATACTTGACGCATACTTTTGAAGCATATTTTAGGAGTCTTAATAAGTGGAAGGTAATAAGAGAATTTGACATTTTCCTTCTTATTTGTCTTTTGATGATGGTATCCATAGTATGGATAGAATTAAAATAAACGGGGAACAAATTTGTTATAGTATAGAGGTAATTAGAAATAAATATACTCTAGGATAATTGGGTTGAAATTGAAAAAATTAAGGGTATATCTGGACTCTTACAAAACTCTTTGACATGCTTGTTGTTGGAAAAAGTGAAGAGGAAGTGATATTGGAAAGTAAACTCAGGAATGAAGATATGGTAAGATGTGTTCAGTGGTCTCAGGAGGTTGAGATATTGAGTCATACTGAGCAGAAGGAAAACAATCGTTATGTGAAGATGATGCAATCACACGAATTGAAAGTATTCATTTGGCGATTGTTTCAGATTTTGTGTTACTCGACAACGAGCAACGTTTAAGTTCGAGGTATTTTGATGAATGCATATTCATCAAGAATTTCAATCACCATCTTGGGTCAAATTCAACTCAATGCATTCAATTTCATTTACTATATATCAATATGTGCAAAATTACTTAACTGGTCCAACTATCATGATTTTAACTCAATTTATGTTAATTTTATGCAGGTCTTGACATGGTTGAACAATCGAACCATTTTGAGTGGGACCCACCTTTCTCATCCTGGGTTTCAACCATTCGGTATCACCATTCGGTCCTGGACAAACGATTTCATCCATTCGGTCTCACCAAATGGTTTCATCCATTTGGTCTCACCATTTGGTTTTGTCCATACGGTCTAAAGACCGAATGGATATGCTCACCTCAAAACTGTTTGGAGCTGAAGTTGCGAGACCATTTGACGAAGCAGCCTGAAGCTACGTGCATGCGAGATCGATAGAGCAGGTCTGCATGAAATCAAATGAAAAAGTAGTACAAAGCAAACCGATTTGCACAAGACTGAATGGACATGTATTGCAAACCGTTTGAGAAGCAGCAAACCATTTGAAAAAACACTACTCAAATATTGAATGAAACCAACGACCGTTTGGGTCATTTGGTCAAAACCATTTGCTTGAGTAACTGAAGTAAAGACCGAATAAAGTAGGAAGACCGTTTGGGTATTTAGATGAAACCTTTTGGAGAATATGCATATAGCAGCAAAATCATTTGATACAAATCACGTGCATGCATGCAAATCGGATGACAAACCGTTTGGATGTTCTGCATGAAGACTGTTTGCTATGCTCGAGAAAATGAAGACCAAATGATCTGCTAGAATGAAGACCATTTGCTAGCTACGTGAAGACCATTTGAGATGCATGAAGATCGACTGGACACAGCCACATGAGCAAGACTGTTTGCCAAAGCATGCATGCAGACCGATTGGATTAGTAGCTCAAAGACCAAATGAAGGAAATGTGTAGATCGAATATGAGCTGAATGTGAAGACCGTTTAAGCCAACTACATGCAAACTGTATGGGTAGCGATGGAAGACCATTTGAGTACTGATCGAAGATCGAAAGGAGGCTGGACATGTAGACCATTTTCTCTAGCAAGTGAAGACCAAATGAGCACATACACGTAGATTGTCTGCTAATCGTGAAGAGCAGTAGACCGTTTGGTGAACAAAACCAAATGAGTTGAAATCACGTGCATGAGTGTACCATGCATGCATACCCTTTAATATAGTATATACACACAGACCGTATGAGCTAGCAATCAAGACCGTTTAGATTAGCAACGCGAAGACCGTTTGCTGCATGCAAACCGAATGAAATGCAAGATCGTTTGAGCATGCAATGCAAACCGAATGATCAAGATATTTACCAAAATTGTTTGGACAATTATAAGAAAACTGTTTGGACTCACACTAAAAGCTTGAAGTCCAGATCTATGCCTATAAATAGGACCAGTAGGGTCCCCATTTGAGGTATCGGTTCCGAGACGCCAACAGGCTGCCTGTACACAGGTCTGATCCAGTTTCGTCCACACTGCCACTTCACCTGTCGTTCCTACTACAACTCAAGGAGACTCAGAAGTGGAGAAAGGAGGAGTGATAAAGATTGCTTGATCTGTCTTGGCATCCCTCGTTCTTCCAGATCTACTCCGACATGACGTAGAAGACCGCATCATCTTCACCGAGCTGCTACTACCTTCTGCATCATGCTCACGGCTGATTCCTCTCTCTTTCTTCTTGTTTCTCACATCATGAATGAGTAGTCCCTTTTTGCTGGGGTGCGGGGACTAGCCCCGCTGCCCATGCAAGCATGTTCTTTTGTTAAACTTTCCATGGCTATGTATAAAACTTTCCATTTCATTGCTAATCATTCATGCTAGTAGTTTGGTTACCTGCTTGCTTATATCTTGTTCTTCCCTATGTTGCGAGTTTTTCTATGTGTAGGGTAGGATGTCGTTTAACGAGGTCGACTCCCAAACTAGAAATAGAATCCAATTACTTGGGGTTTGAGTGGATGATCCTTTAGGGGACGAGCCATCTAGCCTATGGTGACGCTTCTGTGTGCCTAACGCCTGTATAGGGGGCTCACAACCTCGATGTTTGCTTGTAGATTAATCATATGCTTGTTTGTCGGTTAGTGCGGTTGACTCCTTGACGAGAACTTCTGATAGGATTCCTTGAGGTCGTAAGTGTATGATCCTTTAGGGGATGAGCCATCTAGCCTACGGTGACGCTTTTGTGTGTCTAACGCCTGTATAGGGGGCCCACAACCTTAGTTGGATTTCTGTTTCTTCAGAGCTGTAAGTGCGTGATTCGGACGGTGACGAGACATATGATGCCTAAGGTGATGCTTACGTGAACCTAACGCCCGTATGGGGGGTTTTGCAGTAGCTCTATTTGGATAATTATATCTTGCCTGGATGTTTGATGTTTGGATGTGTTTTCATGAGTAGTGGCAGTGAAACCCAGTACCATCCCAGAGATTCCATATCATTAATCTTGAACAAACTTTAATTCTGCTCTTTTACTTTCTTGCATTTAGTTTAATTAACCTCAACCAATTCAATCATTTTAAATATTAGTCTTACTCGAGCTAGATTCGATTAACAAATATTCTTAAAAATGTTGTCTCTTGGGATTCTATCCTTAACTATACTGCATTAAGACTCGTCCGCTTGCGGGTGGTATTATTGCACGAGGTTTTGGTAAAAGCTTGGGGATTTCAACCCCGAGTGAATTTGTTAGTGTGATATTTGCCACGTCATGTGGTTCCAAGAATGTATGTATTCTGCTTCTTTTCAGGTACTGGTTAATGGTGCACCATCACAGCTGTTTCAAGCCGCCTGGGGCATAAGGCAAGCGGACCCCCTTGCACCCTACTTGTTTGTCCTTGGCAAGAGGACCCCCTCACACCCTTGCACCTGGGGAATAAGGAAGTGAAGGATAAGATTACACCCCTAAAGGTTGGAAGTTAGGAGATATCCCACATCTTATTTGCAGATGACCTTTTCATTTTTTCGGAGGGTACTATGAGTGATATTAAGGGGATATAAAGCAACCTAGAATACTTCTCTTCAATCTCTGGATTGAAGTGATATGAAGGGAATATAAAGAAACCTAGAATACTTCTCTTCAATCTCTGGATTGAACCTTAACCCAGCCAAGAGCCAGATCTTTGCCAACAAGGCCACCCCGGATGAGGTCACAAAAGCCATGAAGATTGAGAGGACAATGATGCCAGTCAAGTACCTAGGCATGCCATTATTCACAGGGAGGTTAACAAAGAGACTATGCAGCCCTCTTATTGATAAAATCAAAATCAAATTGGATTTGTGGAAAACAAGACTCTTGTCTATGGCTGGAAGAGTAGAACTGATTGTGTCCACTCTTTCCTCATACCACTTGTTCTGGGCTGGTGTCTTCCCTCTACCAAGATCCACCATGGAGGAAATAGAATGATTGTGCAGGATGTTCCTATGGGGAGATAGTGATGACTCCAAACATTATCATACAGTTAGTTGGCCTGATGTGTGTAGACCTAAATGAGAAGGAAGTCTTGGCATACGCAAGGTAGAAGACTGCGCAAAATCAGGGATGATGAAAATTCTATGGAACATAGATAACAACAAATGCTCGCTCTGGATTAAGTGGGTGCATGAGAAGTACATTAAAAAGGCTACAGTGTGGACCTGCCACTCCCAACAACACCACAGTTGGATGTAGAGGTCGATCATTAAACATAGAGATGATCTTCTACCCCTAGTTAGGGTCAAGGTGGGTGATGGGAGTAAGGTGTCACTCTGGTTCGATCCTTGGGTTGAAGGAGGCTTTCTGAAAGATCATATAGGGTAGAGTCTTTCCTTGAGAAATGGACTGACCAATGACAACATGCTGAGCTCCATCATACAGAATGGATAGTGGACCGTCCCAAAGTTGAGAGGTGTTGATAAACTAACTGAGATATGTGATCGTATCACAATCTTGGGGGGTGATGATCATTTCTTATTCAGTGGGGTGCATCCCTTCACTCTGAGAGAGGCATGGGAGGCTTGTAGAAAACCTTGGAAAGAACTTCCTTGGGCCAGGTGTCTATGGAAAACAAGAGATCCACAAATATACAAAATCTACTATTGGAAGGTACTCTTAGGGAAGCTCGTTACTAAACATTACCTCAAGAACAGGGGCATCAACATGGTTTCTAGGTGCAGCCTGTGCGAGAGGGAGAAAGAAACTCTTTTCCATGTGCTCTGGACCTACAATTTCACAAAAGAACTATGGGAAAGAGCAAGAAACCTGCTACCGATAATACCAACCTGCAGCAATGACATAACACAGTTGAATGGAGACAAAGACAAGTTCTTGATCCTAGATGTGATCTATCACACCTGGTCTGCAAGGAATCATGTCATTTTTTAAGAAAATAAACCCACTACAAGGCTAGTGTGGAATAGAATCATAAGTGAAGTCAATATGCTGTATAGATAGCTTTTTTGATTTTCTACACTTTTTGATATGATAGCCATCTCCCACCACTTGTACAAATCCTTTTTTTTTTGAAATATATAGAGGAGGCACACTTACTGATAAAAAAAGTTGTATAAGTAATAACTATGTGTAACTTGGGGATACAACAATTCTCCAAGAGTACTGGCCAAGGCACAACCAAGAAGAAGAAAAAGAAACTATACACTTATCAGCTTTGTGCCTAGAAGAAACACAGAAAAAACATGACAGAGAATTCCCAAGAAGAAAAACAACACAACAACCTAGTAAAAGAACAAATTGAAATCATTCAGAATGATCCTCCATAACTATTTCTCATCTTTTTCAATTTCTTTATGAACTTTTTCATTGTGTTCCCTCAATAGTCACTTTAAGGTGCAGAGACAAATCATAACCTATTGTTTACTCTAAAAGTTGCACAGGTTTGTAGTAGAAACATGCCTTAGGTCATTCAAGAAATCACTAGCATACATTCGAAGCATAATCATAGGTGAAGAAGGCATGCTCAACATCCTCCTCACTCTCCTTACAAATAAAACTCATGGCAGGCAAACCGATACCCATTTGTTTTATGTACCCTGAGATTAATACTCTATGATGCCAATCTTCCAACCTAGAATCTGAAACCTTGTGGGACACTTAAACTAATATCATGATCGATTGATATCGAGATATATTCATTTAACACCATTGTATATTAATCCATATTCATTTAACACCACTGGATATTAAGCTCACACCATCATTGATTGATAGCATCATTAGGATACTTACTGGTTGATCATTAAGCTTCTAATTGAGCCAAAACCTAACCTAAGGGGTGACCAACGGTTGTCACCATCATTTCACACCCTTGGTGAAAGGAGGCGGGATCACCCCCTTACTAAAAAAGTTTGAAGAATAAAACATCCATTTCAAACACACTCAAAGGTATGCTGGAATAGGTGCAAAATTTTCCAAATATAATAAATGGTATTCAAAACAACCAAAGTATAGCAGCAGAATAAAAATGTCTATATTCAAACTTGAAACCTGATAGAGAAGGGAATACTTCCAATCTCCCACATATATAAAACATGGGCCAAGAATCACACATCTTGCCCTGGGTATGAGGTTCCTTTCCATCCCAAAAGAGCAGGAAATATCACATCTGCTCGGCAAGAAATACCACATCTACCATAAAATCAATGCAATTACACTACATTAGTGCTACTGAATCACATGGCATGTTAAATGTAGAGGCAAGTAGAAAGTATAGTCATAATATATAAACTAGTCACCACATAAGTGACCAACATATACATCCACCTCATAAGTGGGCAAAAGACATCACATGTCATCTTTTATAGTTCTATCATGAAAAAAGCATAAGATAAGAGTTCAAAAGAATATCCATGATCACATGATCAATATCAAATAAGGTAGTTCACATGAACCATGATTTTCAAAAGAAAAGACATTGTGTATAGGCTAATGTCCATAGGACAAAGAGAATGAATAAGCATAGGTGAATTGCTCAACATAGAAGAATAGGGGATACATCATACCTCAACTTCAGAGTCTAAATAGTCCAAGTCAAGCCTAATCCTCCA
This sequence comes from Alisma plantago-aquatica, assembly GCA_963693085.1. Classification (NCBI taxonomy): domain Eukaryota; kingdom Viridiplantae; phylum Streptophyta; class Magnoliopsida; order Alismatales; family Alismataceae; genus Alisma; species Alisma plantago-aquatica. The sequence goes on along the minus strand of OY856411.1, from coordinate 1,498,735,737 downwards.
AAGAATCTCTAGGGAAGGTGGACATGTCCAATAAGTAAGGTTTCTAAGCTTAGAGAGGTTCGTTTCTCCAACAAAGATCCTATCTCAAGCAAGAAGCACCTTCTCCACTTTAGAGGTGAAAAACACTAACAAAAGAACATGGAGATGGGGTGTTTAAGGGCTCTAGGTGGGGTTTCACCATCGAAGACCAGGGTTCCAATCTGGAGGTAGGTGGAAGGAAGACTAATAACATGAAAATAGGGAAGGAAAGGAGGATACTTACTAGTTTTGGTCAAAATCACCAAGGAGGAGCTCAAGAAATCCTAAATAGAGAAATTTGGAACCCTAAGAGCCTTCTTCACCAAGGTAGGCACCTACTTTTACCTTGGGATAGCACCTTCGTGGAAAAATAGAGTAGGAATGATTCTCTAAGATAGAGGAAATAAAAGAGAGTAAGAGTTTTTGAATTGGGAGTTGGGAAGGGGTAGATATGGCTATATAAAGAAAGAGGTCAAGTATGAGGTGTCTATGAGACTTTCCATGTGTCACGTATAAGGGTGTCCATGGACATGATAGAATTTATAGATAAGGAAGAAGTAAAGCACTAGGTTTAAAGTTACTTTCCATGTGTCCAATGCTAAGGGTGCCTATGGACATGCAAACCTTTATGGATAAGGAAGAAGTCAAGCATGAGGTGTCCATGGAGCTTTCCATGTGTCCTTAGCCTAAGGATTTCATGGCCATGCAAGAGGACAGCTCATAGATTCTTCTTGAATATCAAATGTCAGTTTATGGACACTTATAGGCCATCCCAACAGACCTCCAATCAAAGAAATAACCCCATTGGTTGATAGCTTCTAAAGATAAGTTCATTTATAAAGAGAGTAATCCCTAAAATGCCCTTGGAAAGAAACACCTTCAAACCTAGGTGCAACTAGGCGCCCTATGGTTCAAAAACTCAAGAATGGTAAGGGAATATATAAGGATTATAATGCATGTGACAATTTGCAAAGAAAACCTCCCAATTTGGTAAATTGCAGAAAAGTCTAGAATGTACCTAAAATTGCATAACTTGCACAAACAACAACCAAATTGGACCAAACTTCACACATAAGTTATCTTTGATGTGATGTGTATGAATTTTCCATTATTTTCATATTTTGAAGTTATATAATCACATTATTCATTACTTATGCATTTTACTCATTTTCTCTCTCCTAAACTTATCCTATTATTTCAAGGTAGTCCAAATTAGATGTAATTTGACATGTAGGCTAATTTTGACATGTAGATTTTGAATTTGAAGTTTGTTTCCACTTTTGAGACTTCTTTTTATGAGATATGTCATATGGCCATTAACATTCCATTATCTAAATTATTCATCCAATTAAGTTCCTTATCTTCATATTACCACTAAAATGAGTTATGTGACATATTTTATGTATCCATTATAAACCTAAGATTAATGAAAGAATATTAGGTTACATTAAGGTGATCTATACATGCATTATCTCATTGGGGTTATACTAAACATCTATTTGGGTCTAACCTTCAACCTTATTTGGCTAAGTCCAAAATGTCATCTTCCAAGGTAGGGTCTGAGATCTAGTATGTTACAACACACCACCCTTTAAAGGGGGTTTCATCCTCAAAATCAAAACATTCACATATAAGAAAACAACTTATTCACCACCCCTTAAAGGATTTAACCTACCAAGCCAAACTAATCTAGAGGTAAAAGGGTGAGTCTAACTAAACCATATAGATGATCCATCACGCTTCACTGCGCACTCTGATTGCTTACTAAACACCAAACTTTAAAGTCTACATTCTAGGGATAACTATCCAAACATGTGGTTCTATGGGTCATAAGGGAACTATATTGAGTATCCATCCTCAAACAAGTCATTACACATGGGAGACTAGTTCAACATATTGGGGTCCCTAAAGATAAATCTTATAGATGCCTAAGGCTATTATTGCCTAAAAGCATGCTATTTCAAACAATTCATATCATCTCAGGACATGTCGGTATCATATAGATTCAAGAGTCCTCATAAACCAAGCCAGTGGTGTGGAGGAAAATCTTGCCAGCCCCCGAACCCTGATCCTTTCTAGACACCTTTGCTTTCAACTTCATGTCCTAGTAGCTGCCTAAAGGCCAAGCTAAACAACCTCAAGTTACTATGGTTACTTATGCATCTTTTAGTTGTAAGTATTTTAGGTATCTACTCATCATTATTATAATGTGAAACTATAGGATCCTAAATAAACCCTTCATCATATTTGATCAACTCTAGGGCAAACATGTCACTTAAAGGTAAGACAAGGATTCTAACTAGGGAGACAAAATTGAAATAGTCAGATTTCGACTACTATGGGATCTGATCCCATGTTGTAAGGAGGCGAGATCACCCCCTTCCTAAAAAAATTTGAAGAATAAAACATCCATTCCAAACATACTCAAAGGTATGTTGGAATAGGCGCCAAATTTTCAAACTTCAATAAATGCTATTCAAAACAACCGAAGTATAGCAGCGGAATAAAAATATTGACTATATTAAATTTATCACACAAAAGAACATCATAATCTCCCTCAAAGGGTTTACATGTATCACTCAACATAAGGATCTAGTAGAGAGAAATCTAAACCATAACAACTTTGTCTCCAAGCTTTAACTCCTTAAGCTAGTCCAAAACTTCATGCCTTATCATCCAAGTCCTTCACCTAGCATTGGAAGCATACCCCAGCAAGAAGAGAAAATAGATGACATCAGAAAAGGATGGTATGTGCATACTAAATAGGAAATTGACCAATATATGGAATAAAGGACATCAAATATAAAAGGCTTCCCATATAAAGGATAAGGACCACCCAGATGGGTATCAAGAGAAAAGGAATTGAAATCATATGATAACAAAATAATACTTGCCATTAATAAAACATAAACATTGTGCCACACAAGAACATGTAAAGAATTAGGGCACACACCCCATATCATCAACCTGCATGCATGTGTGATAAACATTGCCCTAGAACAATATAAACACAAAGGTGGCCAAGTCTCATAAACTTGAAACCTGATAGAGAAAGGAATACTACCAATCTCCCAAATATATAAAACATGGGGCAAGAATCACACATCTTGCCCTGGGTATGAGGTTCCTTTCTATCCCAAAAGAGCAAGAAATATCACATTTGCTCGGTAGGAAATAACACATCTGCCATAAAACCAATGCAGTTACACTACTCTAGTACTACTGAATCACGTGGCATGTTAAATGTAGAGGCAAGTAGAAAGTATAGTTAGAATATATAAACTAGTCACCACATAAGTGACCAACATATACATCCACCTCATAAGTGGGCAAAAGATATCACATGACATCTTTTAGAGTTCCATCATGAACAAAGTATAAGATAAGAGTTCAAAAGAATATCCAAAATAAAATGATCAATATCAAATAAGGTAGTTCACATGAACCATGATTTTTAAAAGAAAAGACATTGTGTATAGGTTAATGTCCATAGGACAAAGAGAATGGATAAGCATAGGTTAATTGCTCAACATATAAGAAAAGGGGATACATAATACCTCAACTTCAGAGTCTAAATAGTCCAAGTCAAGCATAGGCCTCCAAAGAACCTCTAGGGAAGGAGGACATGTCCAATAAGTAAGGCTCCCAAGCTTAGATAGGTTGGTTTCTCCAACAAAGCTCCTATCTCGAGCAAAAAGCACTTTCTCCACTTTAGAGGTGAAAAACCCTAACAAAAGAACACGTCTCAAGAAAGAAGAACCTTATCCACTTTAGAGGTGAAAAACCCTAACTAAAGAACATGGAGATGGGGTGTTTAAGAGCTCTAGGTGGGGTTTCACCATGGACGACCAGGGTTCCAACCTGGAGGAAGGTGGAAGGAAGACTAACAACATGAAAATAGGGAAGGAAAGGAGGAAACTTGCTAGTTTTGGTCAAAATCACCAAGGAGGAGTTTAACCAATCCTAAATAGAGAAATTTGGAACCCTAAGAGCCTTATTAACCAAGGTAGGCACCTCCTTTTACCTTGGGACAACACCTTCATAGAAAAACAAAGTAGGAATGATTATCTAAGCTATAGGAAATAAAGGAGAGCAAGAGTTTTCGAATTGGGAGTTGGGAATGGGTATATATGGCTATATAAAGAAAGAGGTCAAGTATGAGGTGTCTATGAGACTTTCCATGTGTCATGTATAAGGGTGTCCACGGATATGCAAGCCTTTGTGGATAAGGAAGAAGTCAAGCACGAGGTGTCACGTTACTTTCCATGTGTCCAATGCTAAGGGTGTGTAACATCCCAGGATTTGAGGCCTCGGATAACATGATCTTAAAAGGAATGATTGGACTACCCATATCACCAAGGTGCACCTCCTTTTCCAGGAGCCCATTACTAAAGAACTCCATAGTTAAGTGTGCTCAACTTGGAGTAGTACTAGTATGGGTGACCAGTCGGGAAGTATCTTTGATGTGTTGAATATGAATTTGCCATTATTTCCATCTTTTGAAGTTATATAATTACATTATTCATTATGTATGCCTTTTACTCATTTTATCTCTCCTAAACATATCCTAATATTTCAAGGTGGTCCAAATTAGATGAAATTTGACATGTAGGCTAATTTTGATATGTAGATTTTAAATTTGAAGTTTGTTTTCACTTTTGAGACTTCTTTTTATGAGATATGTCATATGGCCCATTAACGTCCCATTATCTAAATTATTCATCCAATTAAGTTTCTTATCTTCATATTACCACCAAAATGAGTTATGTGGCATATTTCATGTATCCATCATAAACCTAAGATTAATGTTAGAACATTAGGTTACATTAAGGTCATCTATACATGCATTAGCTCATTGGGGTTATACTAAACATCTATTTAGGTATAACCTTCAACCTTGTTTGGCTAAGTCCAAAATGTCAACTTCCAGGGTAGGGTCCTAGATCTTGTATGTTACACTTGGTCACCACCATCGGTTGTTGTAAGGGTACTACCATCATTGATGTATAAAATGGAATTCAACCATAAAACCTAGGTATAAGCCATTAGTTGTTAGGTGCTAAGCACCATCGATTGTTAAGGCAACCTGATCCAACTCATCCTCTTCCTTAGGCAGGTCGTTTACAGAGTTTCAGATCCATCTAAATCTGGAAACTAAGCAAGAATCATCACAAAAATCGAAGCCCTAGGCAAGATTATCTTTTCCAAGCATAGATCTTCGTTTTAGAGCAAGAACTTATGTAAGAAATAAAAGTGAAGAGGGTTATTAAATTCGGCTCTACAAATAAAAATAGACTTCTTTGAAGCAAGAAAACTCGAGAAACAAGGTAGAACATCCATGAAGAAGCTCTGAACTCAGCCAAGTATCACCTTTATCCACAAAAATAGCAAACCCTAGATAGAAGAAGCAAGAAAGACAAGATCTTGAGCTCTAGAGCAACTTTTACAATGGAATAGAAGAGTTCTGACTTAGAGGAAGGTATAAGGAAGGAGAAGAGCAAGAAAAACAAAGAAGGAATGAAGAAAACAACTTTCCTTGATCAGAAACCCTAGGAGATGACCTTGGGAACCCCAGGTAGGACTAGATGGAGCTCTAAGAGACCTTGTTCTCCAAAAAGGGGGAGGGGTCATCTTCTACCTTGAACCACCTGGTTCCGCATCTAAATAGAGTGGAGTCATTGCTATAGGTTAGAGGAAATAGAAAGTGAGCAAGGTTTTTGAACTTGGGCAAGGAAGAGGTAGATATAGCCCATGGATAAGGATGGAAGCAAGCTTGAGGTGTACAAGCATCTATCCATGCGTCCATGGCTTAAAGCTTTCATGGATGAGCAAGAATCACGTCCAACGGTAGTTAGGGACTGGTACGCCATCAGTTGATGACCTCTCAAGTCCACCACCAGCTTTTTAGGGGAGGTGACCATAGTTTGTTCATGTTTAGGTCATTAGGTATTTGAACTATAGATTGATCATCCATTTAAGTGAACCATCAATTCAAGTGAACCAAACCAGCATGAACCATTGAACTATGTCCTTCTAGTGATGACCACTGGATGTTACATCACTTGTTGGCCACTGGATGTTGCCCAAACTAGTAGAACCATTGTTTGATAGCCTTGAAGGTGGCTCATCCATGGGGGGTAAACCCTAATTCAACATAGAAAGGAATCTCCTCTAAACCAAGGTACAATTGAGCACCCCATGGCTCAAAAGCTCAATAATGATAATATAACATCCAAGACATAATTGATGTGACAAATTGCAAATAAAACCTCTCAGTTGGGTAAATTGTAGAAAAGTCCAAATTGTACATAAAATTGCATAAATTGCACAAATAGTGTCCTAGTTGGACCAAACTTGAAAGTTAAACTTGTATTATGATTCCAAAGAATATAACAAGGTTATATTATGGTTATAAGCATTCAATTATGATAATCAATCTTGTTCAAAACTTTAAGCAAGATCAAGGGTTTTTCAACCATAACCCCTAACATGGATTTCGCCTCGAAAATCCAAGGTAAACATAGATGGATACTTCTCATGCACCTCATCCTTACTCTTCCACATGGTTACTTTCATCACATGGTGATGTCATGTCATTCTCAAAGAAGACATATTCTTCTCCGTCAATTTGCATGTCACCTTGGTTCAGCATAGGAACTCTTGTTCCACTTGTATAGTTCATGCAGTACCTTTCAAGTTGGGACTCTAACTATTGTCCTAACCGTACTATATGTTGTACCACACACCAATTAGAGGCTATACTTGCTGGCTCTTACCAAACATGGAACATCGTGTATCTCTTATCATATGTAATTATGTAAGGTTTCATTTCTATGATCCTTTAATGGTTTTTATAATTAGTGACTCAATCAAATAGGTAGCATCCCCTAATTGTCAAAAACTATAAGTAATATGATCTTATAAAATTCTTCAATCATCTCAATGGTGGACTGGCCATCTGTCTAGTTGAAGAATCATACACTTTCTGTAGTTGTTAACAAATATAACTTCCTGATTGACTTTGTTAGGGGTAGAGCAACGACAATGTCCTCATCTTACCAGGATTCACACAACACACTTAGAAGATGTATCATAATCACAAGAAGACATTTTATTCAACCCAAAACTCACTCTTGTCAACTTGTCACAACTTATAAGGACATAGCCTGAGAACTATGTTTCTCAAGTTCATAAATATTTTTGATGCATTGGTTAGTCTAAATGACATAACCCTAAACTCATTATGATCACGTAACTTATTTCATCCACTCTAACTCTTATCCATTGATATTTTGATCCTATTTTACCTTAAAGAATTACTGTAATGCATGGGTGTTGGTCAACAAACCATCTATCATTGATAGTGGTCTTGCCCAACTATCAGCAGACCATACACAACATTATAGAACACTCTTCTTTTCTCAAAGAACACTTGGAAAATCAACACCAACTCTCTCTCTAATGGAGAGAAACATTGGAAAACTCATCTAATAGATATATTTAACTCATATACAACTGGTACAGTTTGGATACTAGGATTCATTACCTTGGTATCCACCTAAACTCATACCGTGGTTTCATCCACTTCCTCAACATCATAACTGGCTAAGAACATACAGGAGGAATCCCACTAATACTTGGAAGGTTCAAAAAGCATGCTCATTACAAAACATAAAGACTTTGGAACTGTAGTCCAAGGCAATCACACATCATATCAAGATAACAATCCCAAGATTATAGTGAATCTATGCATACCAAGTGGCATAAGATCCACTTGAATACTACACTTCAAAAAGAAGAAACACAAAGGGAAACAAACTTCCCTCATCACAACAGCATAGTCCAAGGGTTACTATAAAAAAGGTAACCAATCTTATTTTCATTATGCACGTTACAACTTCTTATGTATCATTTTACCTTTTTCATCTTGAGCTCCTTGCCATTATCATAGGAATTATTAAGATTATCATATCTCATTACTCTTTTCTCATTAACTAGCTCATCATCATTGTTTATGTCCTCTCATGTTACCAAGTTTTTCAACCAGTAATCAATGACTAGGTCATCATATTCCATATTTTCTTCATTAAACATGGATCTTCTCCATTGATTTCTTTCATATGGCATGAATATTTTACATTAACACTTTCTTACACACATAGGTTGGTTTGTGATTAACCCAGGTTCCACTTCATTCATTTATCATTGTTCTCATTCATCTTCTCATATTATACTTATAACAGGAGCTCTCTCCTTCTTATGTGTATTTCATACCTTGAATCACTTTATTAACACAGACTTATCTGTCTTTTACTTTATTATCTTCTTGAATTATAGCTTCAAAAACTTCTCTTTAGCTTATCTGTATTCAGATTTAGGTTTTGTGGTGTTGTATCTTTCTCTTATAGTTACCAAACATTCAATTTTTGATAGGTTACAATGTAATTCTCATCTTCTTTAGGGTAGGATTGAGATATCTGTACTGTGATTTCTTATTCATTATGCTCTTTAGATTATTTTGAATGACTACTTGATCAGGGTAATCGGGAAGAAATCAATCTAGGTTCCATACTTACCTTTTCTTCAATACCTAAATACCTAGACAGGGCATCCAAGTATTGAGACTAAGTAGTATGCACCATATTTTCATGTCATGTTCCATATTTAGACATCATCTTAGTCCTAAGTCCTAGTATCCTTGTAGACTCATCAAACCTAGAGATCAAGTACCAACTTGTGAGAACCCATTCCAATAAATGAGATTACTCAAAACACAAACATGATTACTCATTAATTGAACACAAACCCATAAAATAGGGTAAATGAAAACCAATTTAACCATTTCTCAATTGTTCAAAAACATTTACATAAAATCCCATCAATTTGCTTTATTTCATATAATGCTCGATTTTCTTTACAACTACTTTGTAGCCTTAGCTACATCATAAACTTTACAAAGGAACATTATTCGTATATTCCACATATGCAAGCATCAACATGCTATCGAAATCTAGATTCAGCCGAAACATCATATACAAACTTTTCACCCAGACTTGAGAGTACATGGATGACTCTAGGACACACTAGACAACTAACAACCATCTCTAGGGATCATCACCTCAGTTTCTCCTTGCGCCCATGGTTCTGCTGTCATTGATGTTGATCACCTAAAAAGATGTGATGACCCACATGGTGAGACCCAGTCCCAAAGAGAGATATAACTCTCTCCAACAAATATTGATTACATTAGATTAAAAGTAAATAACTGAGCAGCTGGAGTATTTACTAAATAATTGAGTTGGTTGAATAGTTCAAGCATGCTAAATAGATTAAACAAATAGGCTTAGCAACAAGTATGATTATCAAGGTTTATGCAGGAAATAGAATAATGTATTTCTTCTATCAGATATCTACTCAAATTTCATAAGATTGCATCAAATAACAATTTCCATCATTAACAAGACTTACACCATATGCCTTACTAATAGCAAAAACAATCCAATAGAATAGGCATTTCTAACATCATGAACATGTCTAGAAACATAATGTAGCAAATAATATTAGCATGACTAACATGGTGAGTAGATCTACAATATAGGTAGAGCTAATAGCATAATCATGATTACAATTTAAGTATTTCTAATTACAAAGACATGGCTAGTAGTATTAAACATAGCTAGCAGCATAATCTTAACTATCAATGTTAGTATATCTAACAACATAAGCATGTTTACAACATGAGTACATCTACATCATAAGCATATCTATCATCTTTTTTTTATCATTAAGCGTTCTCTACTATATATTCCAAAAAACAAACCATCATTTACAAGTGGGTAACTATAGTATAAAAAATACAGAAACCTATCTATGCATACTTAATCTGTTCTAAGCAACATAAATCTGCATATGTTTTTTTGAAAATCTGTTTTGGGGTGATGGATTAATCCTCAAAGATGGTAGAATTCCAAACACTCCAAATGTGGTAGTGGATCAGCATGATCAACTGCCTTTCTTTCATCGAGCATAGGCTAGTGATATGGTTTTTGCTAATAGGACAGCAAGCAAACTATAAATTTTCTCTGACCCAGACTTCCTTTGTAAACTGACAATCCCAGAAAATATGAGCTTTGTTTTTTAATTCCATTTTGCATAGGCTTCATCAAGAGGCAATTGAAAATCCCCTGATCTGTAGGTAATCTTTAGTTACCAATCTTCCCTTAAACATAAGAAACCAAAATTTTTTAACTCTATTTAGAATCTTTATTTTCCAGATCCACCGGGCCCAGGGCAGAGCCAGGTTATGCACCCTGCATAAATCCCAAGCTCCTCTCAGCAAAAAAGAATTCAGGCCATCAAAGCAGCATAAATCAGTCTCGCCTATGCTTATAGAGTTACAAAGATTAGCAATCTTGTACATGCCTCTAACATGGGGAAGGTTCCAAGTGCCACCACAGATTAGAACATTCTGTTTTTGGTTTAGCCCCAGGCCATTCCTGAGCATAAGTCCTTTGTTTGCAACAGCTCCTAGAAAGACCCCATTGAGCCATGGATCTTTCCAAAGGTATATAGAGCAACCAGATCCAATTTTGAATCTGACTTTATGAATAATTTTGTCTCGATGCCTTAGGATTTCCCTCCACATCTAGCTAGCATTATATTTCTATTGATGTGACCATATAGAATCATCATCCAAATAGTGACTATGGATCCAACAGACCCAAAGATTTTTCTTGCAATTGGCTATATCCCATATCATCCTTATAAGACATGCTTTACTCCAGTCATCAACTAAACGAATGACAAGTCCTCCTACCACCTTAGGCCTACATATCCCATCCTAGGCAACAGTGTGGAACTTCTTTAAATATTCAGTATCTCCCCATAGGAAACTCCTGCATAGCCTTTCAATCTCATCCCTTGTCCCCTTTGGCAGAAGGAGAGTACTAGTCCAGAAGAGGTGATATGCAAATAGGGTAGAGATAATAAGCTCAAGTCTGACAGCTTTCGAGAGAAGCTTTTCCTTCCATGAATCTAGCTTGTTTTTAATTTCATCTATCAAAGGTGAACACATGATTTTAGCAAGGCACCCGAAGAACAAAGGAAGTCCCAAATACCTCACCGGTAGATTAATTCTTTCCACCTTCATTGTAGTGCTTATATTGCTAGGAGTAGAGTTTCTCAAGAAAAGTTGACTTTTGAGAGGGTTTATCTTGAGACCAGATTGAATGCTAAAAATCAAGACAATCCAGGATACCAACAACATCCTGCTCTGTAGCTTTGGCAAAGATCAAGAGATCATCTGTGAAAAGAATATGTGACAAATAATTATTTTTTGTAGCAATAGGCTTGAACTTCTTTTCCTCCACATCATTGTTAAGTACAGAAGTTAGACCATCCATTCCTATCACAAATAAATAGGGAGCAAGAGGGTCTCCCTATATTATCCCTCTTGTAGCGTGGATGAGTTCAGTAGGGGGCCCATTCACAAGAACCTAGGAGGTTGTTTGAAGACATTCATTTACCCAACAAAGCCAACATTCAGGGAACTCCATCACCTACATGATTTTGAGAATATACTTTCTATCAATAGTATCATATGCCTTGCTAAGGTCTACTCTAAGACAAAGTTTTGTTCTTTGCACGATTTGAAATCATGTATGACTTCATTTTTCAGAAGAATATCATCTGAGATCCATCTACCTTTAACAAAGGTAGATTGATTGAGGTGGATAATGTCGGGCAGGACATCTCTAATGCGATTAGCAAGGATTTTTTCAATGACCTTATAAATCACGTTGCATAGTGAGATAGGTCTCCAATCACTAGGACTTTTAGGCTGCTTAATCTTCGGTATTAAGGAGATAAAAGTCTTGTTTACCTCATTGAATATTTTCCCTTTGTGGAAGAAATCTTTGATATATCTACACACATCTAAGCCTACTACCTCCCAGGTCTTCTTGAAGAAGTGGGCATTAAACCCATCAGGTCCCGGGTGACTTGTCATCGTTTGAGCTTTTGATAATGTTGTAAATTTCATCATCAAACCTGCACATGGAAGCTTTCTGAACAGTAGTAATTTTCTTGATATTTTTCCACACAAATCCATCCTATCCTTGCATAGGAAACGAGTTGAACATGTTGTTATAATGATCATAGAAGCATCGTTTGATGTTATCATCACCTTTGAAGGTTACTCCTAGAACCTGTAAGGTCTTAATTTGATTTCTACTTCTTCTTGTCTTCATAGATGCATAGAAGAATTTTGTATTTGAGTCACCTTGTTTAAGCCACAGGACTCTAGATTTCTGGTGAATAATATACTCTTATATGTTCTTTTCCTCTAAAGCTACCTTCTTCCTCTGTTTAACAACTTCCCAAAGTAACTCATTACTTGGATCTTGATCAGATTCAGAAATAACCCTAAGGGCCTCCTTTTCTTTGTTTCTTGCAGAATCAGAAATATCCCCCAGACGCTCCCAGTTCCAAGTTTGTAAGCTCCTTTTAGTGTGCTTGATTTTTTGACAAAGCATGTACATCGGATTACCATTGATTTCAATATTCCATTCCTTACGCACAGTATCTTGGAAACTAGGTAAGTCAGCCCACACATTGAAATACTTAGTGGGGTACTTTTGTGGTTGTCTTTCCTCATCCAAATGCAAAACAAGGATGTGATGGTCAATGTATATTGTAGGAAGGACTTCTAACCACATATTGGGAAGCAGTGAGAACACCTAAAGTTGATAAAGGGCTCTATCCAACTTGCAACGAGTGTTGTCAGAACCATCTTGTTGATTGTTCCAAGTGAAAAAGGGACCTTTGGCAAGGATCTCAATCAAATCAATATCACTAATAACTTGATTGAAATCTAACATAGAGCGATCATATGGAGCAGACCAACCAACTCTTTCAGAGGTTGTTCTGACTTTGTTGAAATCTCCAAGAACGAACCAATTGTTCTGAGATTGGTTTTTGAGGGACCTCAAATCATCCCAGAGGTAGCAACACTTATTTTCATCATTATCAGTGTAAATAGATGTGAATTTGAAGTCCTTATCCCCGACATTCAGTCTAAAGTGAATACACTGTCTAAACTGAAATAGGATTTTCCCATAAGATCAAGATTCTGAGCTTATTACAGCTAGCTACATTTACAATCCAGTGGCAATCCGGCCAGGCTCTAGAGAGGAACTTCCTTGCTTTCTTATTCTTGAACTTGACTTCAGACAAGAGAGCAATTTTAGCTTTTTCTCCTCTGAATTTCACCCGGACCATGTCAAGTTTCTCCCTTTGGTATAGACCACGAACATTCCAGGCCATGATGGTTGGTAGTTCAACCATTGGGGATGGGGGGAATATTGCCTCCCACGGTCCCACCATGGCAGTAGCTTCTTCATTTGTTTCTAGAGGCTTATACCAATTGTCAATTTTTCCCTTGTCTTTTGATTCTGACTGTGGGTCTTCCTCTTGGTTTGTGGACTAGCAGTACGTCTAGGATGAACAAAGCCTTCATCACCATTTACAATTTGATCATGTAGATTATTGACAGGAGGTTGTTGTTGAGTCTCAGGGACGACCACCACATTTGTAGACCCTGTTTGGTCATACTGTCGAGAAGTTGTCGCCTCTGGGATTACTGGTGGAGTTTCGGTGGATCTAGACAAAGGAATCACCGTCGATGCAGCCACCTTTGGCTTACACAAGGACTTATCATGTCCAAATGTACCACAATGGGGGCATCTTTCTAGAAACCATTTGTATTCCATTTGAACCTCGTAAGGGTGCCCTTTGTCAGTGCAGAGCTTCACAGAAGTAGGGAAGCTTGATGATGCCTTCATCAAGATATTGACTCTGGCATAGTCAACATGCATCCTTGCCTTGGTTTGCCTATCATGGCATTGAGGTTTGCCCAGGAATGATGCAATTCTAGCAAGCATCTTTTCCAACCAGAGCTCCAATGGCAGGTTGTGCAGTTTGACCCAGATAGGAACCGAGGTCAATTTTTCTTGTTCTAGGGGTTCACCTTTCTCCCAAGTCTTCAGAAGCATTGGTTTACCCTTTATCATCCATAGACCACCCTCGATGGCATTGTTTAGATCCTACTCAGACTACAAACGAATGACAAAGCAGCCGTTGGACCTGTTGAATACCTCGATCGACCCTGCTGGCTTCCACATCTGTTTAAGATGGTCTTCCAGTGTGGGGATGTGCGGCTTAAAGCTGATGATGTATCCCAACACTGTGTTCATTCACTACGCGACGTTCTCATCGACCTCAGATTGCGGTATGATAATGGTGTCTTCATCAGTGATGATGTCAGTCAATGGGAGCCATGTATTCACGTCGCCCACTTGAGTTTTAGAAACATTCACCCAATCCTTCTTGGTAGATGCTACTCTAACTTGATCCCCCGCCGGCCATCCTCCTTGCTGGGCAGGAGGTCGTCAGCCACCCGTGCCACCGCCGCGGCCTCCTATAGAGTGGACCATGCTAGGTCATTATACCTATAATTATGTGCATATCAATCATGTCATATATTAATATACATCATCTTTATGTAAGGAAAGCAAACAAGTGTTATCATCCAATGTGAGGCATTATGTATAACCCTAAACAGATATGCTACATTGTTGCATTACATCTTTTATTACACCCTGAGGAATTTGAGGATACCACTCAAAATCCAACTGACCGCCGCTTGGTCACAAACAGTGCCATATAAGATCTAGCGAAGAGTCAGACCAAGATATTCTCCGCCCCCGGTCAGTACAGGTCCAACACAGTGGCACACAATGTCAAGTTGGTAACAGCCTAGTCTGTCCTTAGTATAGGTCATGATACTAGTAAAAGGAGGTGGGTACGCATACCCTACCATCTGAGGTACAACCACAGTTGTCCTTCAAACTCATCACATATATAATCACTGAGACACGACCGCCACCATTCTCAAACTAAGGGCTAGGTAAGACAACAATCATCCTCCCTAAATACTTGGATTGAGGATGACAAGCACCCTACACACTCAATAGTATGCATTCCAAGTTTTCCTATGGAATAATCATTTCACCATCTGGAAAGTTCTAACACTCAGATGGATCTATGGCACATGGCACTACATGATTAGAGTTTCACTTGATTAGTTATTTCCAATTTGGTGAATTATGTTGCATCAAACAAGTGGACATACAAACCCTAGTTCATCTCTAACAGGAATTAAAATATAAGAAATTCATAAGATATAAAATGTATGTGACTTATTTTTCCTTGTCACATCATCACATGGTACTATTCATTGCCATTCATGCAACTACACTTATCATCATACTGTCACATGATATAGATTGTTATCACAATATCATAGGGTATCAACCCTTGTCAATATAAGAGGATTACACCTCATTCAGGGCTCAACCATGACCGAACATTGTTAAGACCACCATATCATTCCCTACAATATATATCATTATATTTCCATGCCTTATTGCAAGGCTCAACATACATCGCCATTCATGTAATACATAAACTTATCATGATATTGCATTAAAGAACTAACAAATGTTCACATGATAATATTTCAGGGTTATCTTAGCATTTAAGAGCAATCCTTTATTATATTACATATAAGGAAGCTATATGATTGGTCATCATTATACTTATAGTATACAAGTTTAGCATAAGAAAGCATAGATCATGAAGCTATCATAACCACCAGTTAACACATTAGAATTTCAATCAATCATTAGGAAGGATATTCAAGCATTATATTAATCATTCAAGAGAAGTATGACATAATTAACCACCATTAGGGTTAGGTTTAGCAAGGTATGTTACATTAAAGTTATATTTCATCATTCATTCACAAACCTCAACCCATAGCATCCTCACATAAATCTTAGATGCATAAGACTCAACATTATCATCACATTCAATACCATTCTTAAGTATGGAACCATGCATAAATCAAGGTATAACCATTAGGTTGTAGTATACTAGAGTTCCACAACAATAAAAGAGACTCCATTTACAACCCCAATTTTTTTGGGCTTGGATGGTTTTAAATGCAATTTCTCCATTAAATATATGAATATGGAATTTGTATGATTTATGTGCCTTGAACGAATTTCTTTGATAATAATCCTTTTTTCATAAATGATTTTGTGGACCCTATTTAGTTACTGAGTCCAAGATGACAAAAAGAGAAAGAAAAAGAAGAAATCAAATAATGCATTATTAGGAAAGAACTTTGAGATAATGATGAAAATATGAGAAATATGTGTAAAGGGTGTATGATTGATCATCATGGATGATGTTTCAAATCCACATAGTTCCTAATGGTAAAAGGAATCCAAATAAATGATATAAAAGAATATGAGGGAGAAAATATGCATAAAATATACCTTAATAAGTGATAACTTGCATATGAAGAAAAGTATCTCATATTTTCGAGTTTGAGTCCCAAAATTGGCACACAAGTAGTTTACGTTATCATGGACTTTCCATTAGAATTTGGGATCCTACATATAAGCATTTTAGGAGATATGATTTTTTTAATATTTCCTAAAGTGAAGAGGTTTGGTTTAAATGTCACAATCAATTGAGGATATTTTTTTACTTTTAATTGAGTGTGCGGCATGACAACCATTGGATCTAAGATCCAATGGTGAATTTACATTTGCTCATCCCAATGGAACAAGGAAAGGAGGAATAGGGAAATAGGATTTTAGGATCGATTTTCTCGATGACTGATGCATGAGAATCTATGGGGACTCTCCCATTGTGATTAGAACTCCTTTACGAGTTGATATATCCCAAGATTGGATGGTTTTAGAAGATGATACCATGTTTCCCCAATCCATGGGGATGTCTACACCAAGCCATATACCCAGGCTATAAAAGGGGGATCTAAGGTCTTGCTGTGAGGGCACGAAGTCATTCGCAAGGAGCCGCAGGGCCCTTGGTAGTTTTCCTTGGTGTCGGTTCATTGAACGGAACTAGAATTTCATGGTGTTGCTCCTTCCCTATCAACAATGATGTCTCTGGGAGATTTCTTGTTCCTCATCGTTGGATGGGCAATAGAGGCCACTGGTGAGTCCGCTCGGACCCAGCGACGGTGGTGGCACCTCCACCTTAGCCTCTGATGCTCTAGAGCCCAGAGTCAACTGTCATATTGACTTGCCCCAGGACCTGGCTCACAAACTGGAGTCGAGCATGAGGAAGAAGATAAGGGCCAGTTTTACCATGGTGCCCTTGGAAAGATCGCACACTAGGATAAGGAAATGAGGCTACAAAAGACCTTTCCCCTCATCCCACATAGAGGAGAGGCGAGGCTCGTGTGGGGTAGGTCGCCACATGGCCGGTAATAATTCACAGAAGCCGGTCCACTTGGAAAAGGAAAAGAAACCCCAGATAGCTGATGTGGTGCGTCATCATTGGCCTAAAGGTAATTAATCTTGCAAAAATCATAACTAATTATTGCTAGCTCTAATCATGACAAATTATATATGAAAGTTTATTAGAAAAATGCAAGAAACCCACTAAAATTAATATTGAATCCTAAATCTATTCATAGTTCAAAAAGTGCTTAAAGTTGGCCTCTTTAATGCATTCATGAATGGAAACCCTAATTTTGATATTAATGATTTTTGGTAAATCTTTGTTTACTTTGAAGCCAATATTAACTTATTGTTAATAAAAGGAAGAATTAGATCTAAAACGATGATCTTTATGCATAGTTGCCTTAATTTTGGGTTCCATGTACATTTTTTTTTGAGGGCAAATGAATCGATTCATTACTTGTAAGCCATACGGCATCTACAATTTGAGACAAAGATACAACAAGAGCAAACAGAGATCAAGTTAACATCACTACAACCCATATCGGAAAGAGAGTAGAACGCTTCTGTATTGATTCTTCTTCCTTGTTGCTGTCTTAAGCAGCTTTCCATGAAGAATTCCTTCGACTTGAGCGTATAGTGATAGCAAGCCTAGATCTGTGTGGTGCTCCTACGAATCATCATCTCAAAAGAAGCCGTATAACCAAGTAGCAAAACGATCCACAGCAACATGGAGGCACAAGCCACCAAACGCTGACCAGCAGCGAGCAGACAAGCGCTTACAAGAAGCGAGCAGACAACCGCGATCGCCGAAAGCAGAGCGACACACACCGATTCACGGTGACGAAGAAGGCTGAGAACCAGCCACAAGCACCCTACAGTTAACAAGCAAAGAAACGAGCAGAAAGAAAAACGAACAGGACACATCTTAATAAACCAGAAGGAGATGTGGAGCTCGAGCAGCTTGATCAGCGGGAAGCAAAGCCAGGTTTGCCTCAAAGGCATCGCAAGGTAGCCACTGGGAAGGACCATAGCGGACATCACGGAAGCTAGCCTCCACGCCCGCAGCCGCCGCCAGTAAACCTAGATCTGAGATCCAGGGACCGACACCCAGCGGGGAGAGGAGACGAAGCAGGACCCAGCTCCTCTTGCCACCAAGATCAGAGGCCGCAGATCGAGCGAGAAAAGGCCCGGGGGGAGTGGCCGACGCTCACCGGAGGGCCGTAGCCCCTCCCCCGAGCCGGCCGCCGCACGGAGAACCTAAATCGCCCTTCTCCTGCGGAACGGACGCTGCGGAACTGTAAACGTGATGTTTTGGGTTCCATGTACATGAATATGCATTAATGGGCTTAGAAACCTTAATTTAGGTGAATATGACTTTTCATGGTTTTAATTGTGCAAATCCATGAATAAATAGAGATATGCTGATCCTAAGTCAATTTGATCATAAAAGACCCTTAATGTGGACAATTTGAGCAATTAGGGTTTTATGAGTAGAGAAGCTATTTTAAGGTTTGTTGACCTAAAAAGGATAAAGTTTGAGAATTTGATCTAAGAAGCTCTAATGAATCCTAATGAGACTTAGACACCTTGGAAAGGTGTCCCAAGTCAATAAAAAGTTGGTTGGGATATGTTTGTGACAATTAGACATTATACATGTTTTCAGGACCAATGTTTGCTTAATTGATTGATTGCTTTTTTGATTGAACATCTAGTTGGATTTGGATATATTGCTTCTTTGAGATCTCCAAAATAGGTATGTGGTTACTCTTATAGATAATCACTGTAGTTTCATGGTGATTTATGAGGTTTTATCGATTACTTAGAACTAACTGCTTGGTTGACTTTTATTTCATACAACTATAAAGTGACTATGACTATCACCATAATATATGTGCATGACTAGTTCAGAGCCTAGTCCTCCTCTGTAGCTTTGATGATGATGAGATGGATGACCTAGTACATGGTCTACCCTTGGGGTAGGATCATCATGTTACCATGAGTCGATGTGTTGGTCTACCCTTAGGTAGGACCATACGATTACACAACCCTAGGTTGTGGTCTACCTGTAAGGTAGGATCATAGGGGCTATTTGAGATCTACCATATGAGAGAGGTAGTACCCATGTCCATTGTAGGGACAACACAGAGGCAAGGATATGTAGGGATTGATTAGTTATGTTTAATACGTAAAGTTTGATCTATTAAGCAATAATTTGGTTGCATTATGTTGTTACAAATAGATGCAAATTTTTGGTTCCCCCACATACTAGTATAATTCATTATACTGACCGACATTTTATTTGTCGGTGTTTTTGGAATATATGAAATTGGACAAATAGTAAATTGGAACGTGTAAAGAATAAAGTTAAATCATAAAGGAGGATTTAGTTAGATAGAACTCTATAGTGGGTAGAAGTTCTAGATTTCTATTTTTGAAAGGTATGTGAAAAGTAAATATTTATTCTATTTTAAGCTTAGTCTTTGGTAGAATTTATTAATTGTTTTTTATTATTTGTAAAACCATTGATACTGTTTTGGGGTAACGACTCTGACTTCTTCGTCTTCCTTAATTGGAGGTTACCGAGAAGAGGGGTCATTACATTTGGTGTCAGAGCATGGTTTTCCATTTAATCTCTAATAATTATTAAATTTTACAAACTCTTTAGAACCCAAGGGAGTTATTAGAGGATTTTCCAATGATGGAGGTGTCTAGAAAAGGATCACGATCTGGGGTTGGTAAGATTTTCCTCTGCCCCACTAGTCAATCTATGATGACTCTCAGATTTTGTGTGACTGCCAGGCCAAAATCAGAGGATTTGACTCGAAATAAGATACATCTAGGTCTTCTCTTATCTATCTTCATCCCTTCTCTACCCAGTTCATTGAATACCTTTAAGAGATTAGGGTTTGTCTCTATCCACCACCCTCATGAGTTTTGGGGTTAAGAATGGTAAGGATTAAGTGTGCCATCTTTGGGACTCAAACTCGAAAGTATGAGAGACTTTTCTTCATATGCAAGTTGTCACTTACTAAGGTATATTTTATGCATATTTTCTCTCTCCTATTCTTTTATATCATTTATTTGGATTCCTTTTACCATTAGGAACTATGTGAATTGAAACATCATCCATGATGATCAATCATACACCTTTTCCACATATTTCTCATATTTTCATCATTATCTCAAACTTCCTTCATAATAATGATTTATTTGATTTCTTCTTTTCTTTCTCTTTTTATCATCTTGGACTCACTAACTAAATAGTGTCCACGAAATCATTTATGCAAAATGGATTATTATCAAAGAAATCCGTTCAAGGCACATAAATCATACAATTCCATATTCATACATTTAATGGAGAAATTGCATTTCAAACCATCCAAGCCCAACAAAATCGGGGTTGTAACATCCTTCTCCTCTTATAGGATTTTTCCCCCTCAAAATTCCACCAAACATACAAACAATTCAGGATAAGACTTTTCCATGTCCATCATTGGCTCCCATGTGGCTTCATCCTCTCCATGGTTCTTTCAAAGAACCTTTATCATTTTATATTCTTACATCTGAGTTCTCTTACCTTGGTATCTAGAATCCTCACAGGTGACTTAGGATATGTCAGCCTCCTTTGAAGCTTAATAGGTTCAATGCTCAGCACATGGCTTGGGTGCATCACATAGTGCTCTAGATTGGACACATGGAATACATCATACATCATATTATAATGAGGGGTAAGGCTAAACATAAGCAACTCCACCAATCCATCTCAATTGGACCTATGTATCGGGGACTCAGCTTTCTCAGCTACAACTCAGAGGGGTCGGGTTTTTATAACACATGTTTACCCATTGTATACTGCATGTCAGTCTGCTTCGCACCAACACACAACTACTGTCGACATTGGGCTTTCTAAACCATTTCTTGATCAAAGTGACTTCATCTGCATACATTGTGGTCTCTCTGACCTTCCCAAGGTCCTCTCACTAACATCATCCTAATGAAGCGGTGACTGACACGACCTCCCTTACAGAGCTTGTTACATCCTAATATTGGCTATGGTGGCTATCATGACAATCAACTTCTACTAGGGGCATGAACTGCTCTCATGTATCACCCTAAACAAGCACACATGCTCTCATCAGACCCCCTAAAGTCTGGCACATACTCTCTGGACTGTGTATTAGTCAAGGATGATATGTTGTACTAAACTTCAATCTAGCATCGAGTTCTTCTTACATCTACTTCCACAACATGGAAGCGAACTTAAGGCCATACTCAAGACCATTTTAACTCAAATCACTTTGTAGTTGAACCATCTCTCTCTCAAAAAATATATGGTTCATCTAGATTTTGTCATACTGGAATGTGTCGACTTGGTAAGGTGATCTAGCATAACCCATATTGCATCATGACCTCTCTTAGTCCAGGGGAGACCCACCACAAAATCCATGGTGATCTATTCCCATTCCCTCTCGGGGACCCTCTTTATCTATAGCAACTCACTGGGTTACTGGAGTTTAGCCTTCACCCTCTGGCATGTATGGTAGCTGGCCACAGACAACTCCATATCCTTCTTCATTCCAAGCCTTCAAGGTATCACTGCACACTTCAACCATCTTGGCACTACCATGGTATATGGTGTACTTAAAATCATGAGCTTCTTATATGACATGATTCCTCAAGGGTGAATCCTTAGAAACCCTAAAACACTCTCATAGTGGATTTCACCACCTTCTTTTCCTAAGAGGTGTGTCTAAGGTTCTTATGGCAGTCCTTTCATCTTCATCAAGCTCTGGGCTGGCTAACTGAGCAACCACCAATCTTAACCAATGGGTCTGGTTGTATCTGGATGTTAGCCACATGGGTCTAGTCCCCTAATGGATATAGGGTCCACTGAGCAACCTCTTTCAACTCTCCCCACTGGCTAGACAATACAATTGTACACTTGAGCTATTTTCAACTGAGAGCATCTCATTAGCGCATTAGCTTCCTTACGTGCTAGGAGATGGTGAAGACATAAACCTTCCTATACTCCACTCATCATCCTCATCTTGGGTTTAGGTCTAACTGAGTCAAGAAGAATTCGAGCTCATCATCTCGGTTATCAACCCCAAACTTATAACTCATAGATTCCAAACTACTCTGGATAGGTACATTCTCATATTACCCCTTTTCTTCTTATTCTGTCAAATCACCTATCCATAATATTCTCCAAAGGGTGTGGTACTTCCTTCAATCCTCAAACATCATATAAGGGTTTCAACTCATATCACCACTATCTTTAGTATATGGCATGCATTTTTTCCTGTCTCTCACACCCATAACAAGATGAAATAAGCATTTGGCTGCAGTCCAAATATAAAGTTCAACCTGTTCCAAGAGTAGAGATGATGCATCACACATCACCATCACTCTTTCCAATCTAAGTTGAAACATACCTCACATGTCTTCTCACCATGAACATCTCCATTATGGGTCTACACCCATGGGAAGACTTGTTCCATCACCTCTGGATCTCAACATATCTCTTATGTACATTCCTTAGTCATTACCTCAAGGTCTCTAGGGTGCTGATACTTTTAGGGTGATCTGACCCTTATACATCTAAGGAGTGCCTCTCACTTTTACCCCTTAGGCCCCATGAACTCATGAAGGTGGCCAACCTCCTAGCCCATGGTCCTCGGGTAACAGTAGTTGTTACCTCCCAAACCTACGGTCTTGTACATCTAGGGAACAGACAACTCCTACTCCCATCAATCTTATCCCTCCTTGACCTTAGTGTTGACTTAGGATTCTACCGTAGCTCATGGTTTTTGTGTTGATACACCATCACATCTCATCCTTGAATCCTCACCTGAATCTCCATCCTCTCTCTAGGTATTCAGGGTTAACTTTTCATACCTCATAGGAATCATGGTGACCTACCTAACTCGGTCTAGCCCCATACGAGCTACCTCCATGGCAACATATCCACATGCCCCTGAGAGGTGGTCACACATGGGTCTATAGATTCATGATCATACTACATTCTCTTACACTTAGCTCATCAAGGTCTTATAAGTGACCTCTTTAGGTTACCTCAAACCTAAATAAGAGTTGGTGATCACTCCAACATGAAGGCTTCCTTCCCAAGATAGGCGAAAAACTATCTCTTGATAGTAATAAAGGTCACAAAACATTCTTACCTCCAAGGTTTACATCGTCATGTATATGCTTAGCCCTATCCTACTACTTAGGTATGTATCTAGAAAGAAGACAACCTACTATTCCATGCCAAGTTTCTTACTAAAACATACATGTTCATCATTCCTCAAGGCTAGACCAATCTCATACATGCATACATTACCAACATGTGTGAGGGGTTCATCAAACACATATCTCATTTCTAATGGGATTTCCTTTTTCTATAACACATGAGGGGGTGCCATACTCAAATACTATGAACTCAATCAACCTCATGAGCATCATGTGCACTGTGTACCACTACTTCCCCTCTCTGGGTCAGGAACTCCAGGTTCACATCATATGCATCATCTGTCTAACTGCATGCTCAGCTGTTCATTTCTGAATCGAACCTATACCATGTAGAGCATACACATCCTAAGACTCTTCCATGTGAACAACCTTTAGAGTCCTACACCAGGAACCAACTGGGTGCGAGACCTTACAACTTGTTACTATACTCCTACAAGGTCTATGTAACTCTCCTTCATGCACCTAGAAGTTAGGCACTCATATTGTTTGTACATTCGTTCACGAAGCCTCTTTCTCCTTTCTAGGGTCTGGTTCCTCTAAAAGCATCCAAGGTACAACAAGCCTCCAAGGATCATACATGAGGAAACCACATCCATCTACTCAGGGTCGTCTATTCCAGGTCATATCATACCCAACTTCTCATGATTCCTCATGTCTTAGAGTTAAGGTCTCCAACCTTCTTCATCGGGTCTCTCTCTCTTTCTCTAGAGCTAACCCCTACAACTGGTCCTACTATTGGAGGTTCTCTCTCAGTAGATGGGTCAAGCTCTTAAGGATCCATGTCTATCCCCACCTGGGTGAAACATACTATCAAAACTCATGTCCGGCTGAGATCATACAAAACTCTACATGTCTACCTCATGGACTATGAGACATAACCCTTCTGGCTTAGGTCTAAAACCTACTGCCAACCTTGCTGCCACTCTTCTACGTAGGTACATGTCCCTATTATGCTCACATATGCCCATTAGGGTTCCCATATGGTCACCACCAACCTTTTCCATGAGGGAACTATCCCTAACCCTTAACAGGCATGACCCAATCAAGGTCAGGTCACCCCAAGGCACTAGGGTCAAACAACCACACATAGTCTATGTTCCTCGAGCATACTCAAAGCCTTTATGTAAAACATGCATGTCAATTTAAAGTCAGAAAGTAGTTTTGGCGTTCATTTTGAAATCTCATTGTCATGGGAAGCTGCAATGACACACAAGATCTTAATGGATTTTACCATGGAAAATTTTGAGAAAATTTCATCATCGTCAACACCTTGAACTTGCTAGAAACTGTTTTCAACAGATCTACCTTTGTAGGTTTGTACATTACCATCCATGTCGCTCTTCTTCTTGAAGTCTCATTTGCACCCTATCGGTTTTACCCCTTTTGGTAGATCCACTAAGGTCTACGTGCATTGTTGGTATACATGGAGTCCATCTCATATCTCAAGACTTCAAGACATTTCTCAAAATATCTTCCCTCAATAGACTCAATATTTAGTTGGTTCATAGCCTTTAATGATCAACAAATCCTCTTCTTGAGTCATGACAAATCCATATGTTTCTGTCTCAAGACATGCCCTACTAGATCTTAGAGGTTCCTATGCTATGATCAAAACTTGAGGTTCCACAAAAGTTTGTGGTTCCTCTTGTTCCTTATCTACCTCCGTAGGATCAATATTTTCTTTTCATCTTGAACTTCTTCAAGTTCTAATTTCATCCCATTAATTCCACTATAGATAAATTCCTTTTCAAGCAACATCTCTGGAAGCAAACACTTTGTTTTCAGATGGAGTGTCAAAATAGTAATTCTTAGTTTCATTAGGGTATCCAAGAAAGATACATATATATGATTTGGTTCTAAGTTTTCATAGAACTGATCATTGACATCATCTTCACATTCCCAAACTTTCATGAAAACATATTGGGACGTTTTTTCTTCCATATCTCATATGGTGTTTTTTCAATATATTTGGAAGGTAATCAGCTAATTGTAAATGTGAAATTTTCAAGAACATGTTCCTAAAAAGAAAGTGTAAGATCACCTAAGCTCATCATTTATTGTACCATATTCAACAAGGTGCAATTACGTCTTTATGATACACCATTATATTGTGGTGTTCTAGGTGTTCCGTTGTGATACATTACCATAATGCTGTCAAACTCTTGGCTAAGATATTCACCACTCCAATTTTATCGAAGCACTTCAATTCATTTGCCAACTTGGTTTTGTACTTCATTCATGAATTTCTTGAACTTTTCAAAGGATTTTAATTTGTATGTTAGAATATACAAGTGTCCAATCTACTGAAGTCATCAATAAAAGTGATGAAGTACTTATAATGATTTCAAGCACTTATTCTAAAAGGCCCACACACATCAGTATATATGAGTCCTAATAAGCCAATATCTCTCTCATTGTTACCAATAAAAGGTGATTTTATCATCTTTCCCAATAAAAATGATTTACATATCTCTAATGATTCAAAATAAAAAAAGTCTAGATAACCATATTTATGGAGTCTATAAATGAGATTCTCATTTATGTGCCTTAGATAATAGCACCAAGGATATGTTTTGTTTGAGTCATTGAGTTTTAACTTCTTGGTATTTATGTTATATACATGTGTCTCAAGATCTAATAAATTAATAGCATAAGACATAGGGGCACTTTGATATCATCTTTATAAATTTAAATTTTATCGTTCTTTATTAGAAAGTCAAGACCATTCTTGTCCAAACAAAATATAGAAATAATTTTTCTTTTTATGGTAGGTACAAAATACCAGTTCTTGTCACGAAAATATTTATTATCCTAAGTCCACACTCCTAATGGCTTACATCCAAAGGTGATTGGACTTGGGCGTCCGTCCCTAGAATGAATCACATAACATATGCAAGAATAAAACCACAAACAACAACTACATAACTAAGGTATGGAACAACATGATATGAATGGAATAAAACTAGTACTTGAATCAAGATCTTTGTTCCATATTAAAACCCACATGAATTCTATTTACATGTCATTTGATGACACTAGAGCAAGTGCAATGCATTATCGTATAAGAGATGTAGAAACAATCATAGTAAGAGACTCTTTGTGTACACATTACCTAAAATCATAAAATGGGTACACACCAGCACAATTGTGTTGAGTACACTATAAAATACATTAACTCATATGTTCATGACAACATATATGCTTGGAAAAATTGATATAATACCAAGAAATAAATACATAACATAAAAGACTTATGTATTAACAAGAAAGAATGTTTTAGATTTATTTCTATTATACTAAATAACATTTTATACTAAATAACATTTTATACTAAATAACATTTTATGTCCATTTCACCTACTTCCCAAAGGAAGGGTCCATTAGGGGCATTTGAGGCTCAAGGCCTAAATCCTCATCCCATATCTATGTGAGGGACCTCAAGACCACAATCAATGTGCTAATCCTTTTTCAATCATGCCTTCTACTCTAACCCCAAGAATTCAGACAGGTGCACAAAGTTTATATAATGGACAAGGTTAATTATTTTCATGGTTTGTTAAACATATTTCAAGAAAAATAAATGTCAAATAATATGGAAAAAGTAGTTCAATAAAGTGTGTAAATCTAAGCAATTTAAGAATTCATACATACAAGAAAGTTTAATGAAAATATTCTAGTCAATAGGAGGATAAAGCTACCTTGATAAGGCCACAAGATTTACAACGTGATTTAGAAATCATACGTAGCAAGCTTGAATGGATCTTGGCAATTGATTCATCGTAGAGATCTTGATATTACAATGATTTTAATTTGATTAATATCACCATGATTAGGTTCATTACTCATTATCAAGGGGGGTTGAATGTTTCTCCTAGATATAAGCATCACATCATTCATCATCAATTTCAATATCTTAAACAAGTCCATGTGTTGACATTATCATGTTATATCATACATCATGGGTTCATATAGTACTTAGAGTGACACATCAGAATTTATAGTAGGTGTCATAATATTAGATTTATATGATCTTAGTTGGAGTGATCATAAGATTCAAGAAAGATGATAAACATAAGCATAACATAGTCAAACTAGTTATTTAGAGTCATTATCATGCATGATTGTCACCATTAGAGTATAATCTAGATAAATCAAGATTTGGTGTCATAAAAATTATCAAGCTACTAATTTGAAGTCATGAAGTAGCATAAATCATCATGAGAGCAAGGTGTGTGGAAGATTAGGAATCTAGTTATCAACATGTGTATTAGGTCACAATCCAAGTCAAGATCAAGGAATTAACCTCATTAGCACAGATGAATGATTCATAAGGAATCTAGGGGATGCAAGACATGAGAACTTAATGATTTCAAGGAGACATAATCATCATAAGTCACTATAGATCCATAAAACCATAAGGTTTTCTGTTCATCATAAAAGTGCACTAATGCATGGGTTTTTAGTCATTTTCAGAGGCATATTTTCCTTGAATTTATACGTTGATTTGTCATTTATTTGATTAATTATACATGAAGTTCTATCGAAGACCTATTCTATCTAAATGCATCAAATTATATGATTTTTACTATTTAAGATGTTCTAATATATATCTTGAGCATTTATCCACATTCTTGTGCATATTCAGGTACAATCAAACTTCACAGACATGATACTACTGAGACCAAAAGTCAGTGGTACCGACTTCACATCATTACTGGACCAGAAAAGACTCGCACATACTTGATACTACTGACACTCAAAGTCTGTAGTACCAAAACCTCATCAGTAAAGCACAAGGATGAATTGCATAAACTCGGTACTATCGAGTTTACAAACTCAGTACTACTAAAACGGCATCAGTAAAGTTGTTCTCGGGCAACCTAAAGACTCGGTGCTATCAACACAAGTCGATAGTACCGACATTGTTATGAATCATGGCTACCCTAGGAACTTGGTACTACCGACTACCAAGTCGGTACTATTGAGTCTGCCCGATTAGGCAAACCTGAAGATAGAAATCTAATCCAATAGCTGGTAATTTTTTGTATCGTAAGTGACTCCTATGACTTGAGGGGAGTTCATCCAGACTAGAGGAGGCAACCGTTTTCCATTTCATGACATTAGAGAGAGAGAGAATAAAATAGAAAGGAACTAAAGGCTTCACTTGGGACAATCCGAGCACCTCTGAAAGGAGAATCTGCAACCAAAAGAAAGCAGATTGCACACACGACATAAGGGATCATCAAGATTAGCTATTCTCTAGGGGTTACTTAGTTTTTCTAATATTGCCCACATTTTTCTCTTTCTCTACCATGTAGTCATCAATGGAAACCATGCATGGCTAAACCCCTTAATTCCTTAGGATCCGAGAGTAGCTTGGATATGCATTATAACTGATTTCCATGCATAATATCATCTTTGTCCCTATTTTCTGGATATAAATCTATGAATTTGTCTTCTTATATTTATGACTGATCAACATAGATAGATTATTAGACCTTAATCATTTCAGGAGAGAGGTTAAGGGTTGGAAAGAATAGATTTACCTGTTTATTGCACCCCTTGGGAAAGGTGGAGATTAAATGGGAGGAGAAACCCATATTTTAATCATAAAGCACCTAACTAATCAACTAATTGCTATGGAAATGGGATTGGCATTAGAATAGGTAGTGAACTACATTGTGGGAGTGGGTAGTTCTGACTACATGATCTTTATCCAAGGTTAGCGGTAATAGATATTGGTGTGTAGAATGAATTGCAATGTTATCTGTGGTGAAACCATAATCCTGAAGAATTCCCTAAAATCTAAGTAATTTAAGTGTTAAGATTGTTTCATTCTGCTTTTGTTTCTATTCAATCAAACCAATTCAATTTCACCAACCTCGCTGATTAGACCACAGTTAGTAGTAGTCTTCTGGAAAATGTTTCCTTGTATTTGATTTGGGCCTCAAAAGGCCCTATATTACTTTTCTACATTCACTGGCGCATAACGCACGATAAACACGTGTCAAGTTTTTGGCGCTATTTTCGGGGAAAGGCAACATCCAACACTACAAGTGATGCGGTCGTCCACTCTAGGACAACCCTTTTTTTATTTTTATTTCACTAAAATCTAAATCCTAAATCATTATTGCTTCTAGCTCCACTATTACACTCTGATAATTAATTCTCTACTTTTAGATAATGGTGTATGGTGCATACTCAAGCCCAAGTTTATGAAGAGCCATTTTCACCGAGTTTTGGGCAAGAAGAACTCCTTCATAGAGAGAGGGAGTTTGGAAGGTCTGTGAATAGATTCAACCAAACTCCACCATCGACACCTCCGCCTAAAAGACTTGTAACACTAGAACAACCTGCGTCAGTAGAAATGGGAGATGGAGCAGAAGAGAAGACGATATGGGAGAGGATTAGAGCCTCTTCCTTAATAGCTCAAAAAGGATCAATTAAAAGAGAATCCATCAATGTGGGCAGCTACAAGATTGGCCCAGGGTTGATCTGTTTTGTCAAATCTCAAGATTTTCATGGCCACAGTTCTGAAGACCTGATGGTGAACATCAATAAATTTGTTGAGAACTATGATATGGTCAAAACAGAGAGAGTACCAGTGACTATCATATATCTAAAGCTTTTTCCATCATCTTTGGCAGATAGCGTAAAGTCGTGGTTTCATAATCTTGATGATGAATGTATCAAAATGTGGGATTAGATGATCGACGCCTTTTTTGAGCATTACTTTCCCCCACAGAATACAAATGACTTAATGAAGAAGATCCACAATTTCAGAGAACATGTCGATGAATCCTATTCTCAAGCGTGGGTGAGATTCCAGAATATGTTGTGGAAAGTCCCTCATCATATTATTTATCTATTGGGACATGTAAAGATCTTCTATTACGGTCTGCATAAGGGAGAAAGAACTACACTTGACAGTGCATGAGTAGGGTTCTTCCTCAACAACAAGCATGTCCGCTATAATGAGATATTAAAGAATATGTCCAAAAATCAATCATGGGGTGATGAGAGAGAGATTCTGGCAACTGTCAAAAGCATCAGCGAGTCTAAGGTCATCTCTGTGTTAAATGAGAAGTTGCACCTGATTGCTAAAAAGTTATGTGCTAACGATGGACCACCTTCAGAAGAAGAAGATGAAGAGTGCAAGTTTGTGCACCAACAATAGCGATATCGGAGCAATGACAACACATGGAATAATGATCCTAAGTTTTCATGGAAGGATCCTAACAATTTCTAACAAGACTCATCTCAGGCACAACAACCCAAGACACAACAGTTTGGTGGCCAGGCACAATATCAACAAGAATAAAATAAGATTAACCATATTGAAGAAATGCTTGGATAGCTGGTAAGTTAGAATGAAGTGCTTATTGGTAAAACTTTGAGAGAACTCCAAAACCAAGGGGCAAGGATCCGTAATATAGAAAATCATATTTCTCAAATAGTAGCGGATGTGGGTACTTTGAAGTAGACAAACCAACAGGGGTTCCCAACTAATACTGACGTGCCTTCTGGAAATCAACACGTCAAGGCAGTCCTACTCCACAGTGGTAAGACATTGTTGAATAAAGCACTAGTAAACTCAGATGCATATGAAGCTATAGAAACAATAACTCATACTGTGATAGAAGATCTAGCTGAGTCAGACATGTTGAGATAGGAGAAAACAACTGAAGAGCACACTCGTGAGGTGGAGGATACTAGATCAAAAGCATATGTCCTGCCTCACCAGAGGACACTAGTGACTCCAGTACCCTTCCCAAACATCTTGAGTAGATACCATCATATGGAAAGTCCTTGAAAGACATCATCAATAAGAAGAGAATGATACCTGAGGTTGATGTAGTGGTGTTAAAAGAGCAGGTGACTGCTTTTATTCTGGGAAAACTACCTCCTAAAAGACAAGATCCTAGTTGTTTAAACATCACATACTTCATAGGAAAGACCAAGTTCGGTGAAGCTCTATGTGACTCAGGGGATAGTATAAACCTCATGCCTTTGTCAACTTTCAAGAAGCTAGGTCTTTAGGAGACGAGAAAAAGTGCTATGACTATTGAATTGGCAGACAACTCTGTGATCAGGCCATATGGCATTTGTGAAGATGTCCTAGTGAAAGTGGATAGATGTGTTTTTCCTACAGATTTAGTGGTAATGGAAATGTAGGAGGATAAAGACAACAAACTCTTACTAGGTAGGCCATTATGAGCCACTGCTGATATGATTCTGGAAATGGGCAGAGGACGTCTGACCATGGGCACTCATGATGAACAATTTGAATTTAAGATGCATGAACACTCAAAAGAAAGAGGGGATACAACATAGTGTAACATGTTGTAGCACATGGAGGGCAAGATTTCTCAATGTCTGGGGAAGCCATTCCTTGACATGGCTTGTAACATCCCAGGATTTGAGGCCTTGGATAACATGATCTTAAAAGGAATGATTAGACTACCCATATCACCAAGGTGCACCTCCTTTTCAGGGAGCCCATTTCTAAAGAACTCCATAGTTAAGCGTGCTTGGCTTGGAGTAGTACTAGGATGGGTGACCAGTTGGGAAGTTGATCCTGGCTTGCGCGTCAATGTGGACAAAGTGTGTAGTTAAGGCTAGTGGTGGTTTGTGGGGATAGTCATCATTCCTGAAACTCTACTAGAGCCTTGGGCAGTGGGCTCGGGCGTTACAAATGGTATCAGAACCATAACCCCTCCAGTAAGTGGGGCCCAAATGGGCATGTGGTATGCCAGTCTTGAGCTGTGCGGTCCAGGCAAGTTGGAAAGGGCTATCCGTAGAGACGAGATGGAGCCACCCTTGCGATGGTAGCCGTGGACGGGAGTTGGGTGTCCATGGTCCACTGTGGGTCTGCACTGAAATGGGGTCAGATTATGAGGCCATATAGTTGAGCCTTGACGAGGACGTCAAGAGTATAAGTGGGGGAGATTGTAACATCCCAGGATTTGAGGCCTTGGATAACATGATCTTAAAAGGAATGATTGAACTACCCATATCACCAAGGTGCACCTCCTTTTCAGGGAGCCCATTTCTAAAGAACTCCATAGTTAAGCGTGCTAGGCTTGGAGTAGTACTAGGATGGGTGACCAGTCGGGAAGTTGATCCTGGCTTGCGCATCAGTGTGGACAAAGTGCGCAGTTAAGGCTAGTGGTGGTTTGTGGGGACAGTCGTCATTCCTGAAACTCTACTAGAGCCTTGGGCAGTGGGCTCGGGCGTTACATGGCTCATGTGATGACCAAGGTTGAAAAAGACACTCTAGCATTTGATATAATTGAAAGCACTAAGGTGATCTCATTAAAAGAAGTAATCCGTTACCCAGATGATAGAGAAGAAGACTATGATCCGGCTACCATAGAGGAGGTCACTGCTGATTCCCTAATGCAAACATATCCACAGTTACCCTTGGAAGCATGTTTGATGAATAAAGTAGATGACAACACACACAACCACTCTCTGGAGGAGTGTGTATTGATGTAAAAGGTGGTACCCTACTATTATACAAGTTATTTTGAAGATTTGGGACCACCTCCCCCACCACTGGTTTCATCTCTACTAAGCCCACCTGAGTTTGAATTGAAGTTGTTGTCACCACATCTGAAGTATGCCTTCTTGGCTAAAGAAGAGAAGCTCCCAGTGATCATATCATCATCCTTGAGCAGTGAAGAAGAGGGGCAGTTGCTTGTTGTGTTGAAGAACCACTGAGCTACTTTTGTGTGGTCTATAGCGGACATCAAAGGAACTCCCCGAGTTTGTGCCAACAAAAAATCCAGCTAGAAGAAGGAGCTAAAGAAATAGTTCAACCTCACCGGTGACTCAACCTGATCATAACTGAGGTAGTGAAGAAAGAAGAGGGCAAGCTCCTAGCGACATGTATCATTTATGCAATTACCACAATGATTGTCTGTACAATTTAGATAAGGTTTTAAAAAGGTGTGATGACACTCAGTCTTGAATTGGGAGAAGTGTCATATGATGGTGAGGGAGGGCATAGTGCTTGGACACAAGGTGTCCAACAAGGGTATGGAAGTAGACACAGTTAAGATAGAAATTATCTCCAAGCTACCTCCACCAACATCGGTGAAGGGAGTAACGATCTTTTTGGGACATGCTGGTTTTTACCATCATTTTATCAAAGAATTTTCAAAAATTGCTAAACTCTTGTCGGAGCTTTTAGAAAAAGACGCTAAATTTTCTTTTTATGATCGATGTTTGAATGATTTTGAAGTACTAAATGAGAAGCTTAGTTCTACGCCTATTTTGTAGGCTCCTGACTGGAGCCTACCATTTGAGCTGATGTGTGATGCATCAGACTATGATGTGGGAGTTGTGTTGGGTCAACAAAAAGATACAACTCCTACATTTATATATTATGTGTCGAATGATGTGAAGCTTAATTATACAACCATATAAAAAGAACTCTTAGCAGTTGTTTTTGCATTTGGGAAGTGCTGCCAGTACCTAGTGGGGGTGAGGATGATTGTTTGGACTGACCATGATGCCATCAAATACCTTTTAAAAAAGAAAGATGCAAAACCAAGATTGAATAGGTGGATTTTATTGTTATAGGAATTTGACATAGAAAAGGACAAGGTTGTAGAAGATCACCTATCTAGGCTGGAAAGAGTGAATGAAAAAGATGTATACATCCCTATTTTTGAGGATTTTGTAGATGAAAAACTTTTTCCTATCAAGACTAATGATCCTTGGTTTGAAGAAATTATCTATTATTTAGCATGTAAAGGGATGCATGTAGATTGGGGGTATCAATAAAAGAAGATATTTTTCCACTCATTGATATTTTACATATGGGATGGCCCAATTCTTCTTAAACAATGTAGGGATGGACTTTTGAAGAAGTGTGTACCCGAAAGTGAGGTACAAAGCATTTTGTCACACTGCCATTCTTTACCTACAAGAGGGCATCATTCTAGCTCTAGGACTACTGCCAAAGTTTTAAAGAGTGGGTTTTATTGGACAACATTATTTAAATATCCATATGATTTGTTCATCGGTGTGATGCATGTCAACGCGCAGGTAACATTTCTAAGCGACATGAGATGCCATTGAATTTGTTTCAAGAGGTTAAAGTTTTTTATCTTTGGGGAATTGATTTCATGGGTCTATTTGTGTCGTCTAATTCTAATCTCTACATTTTACTTGTAGATGACTATGTATCTAAGTGGGTGGAAGGAGTGCCAACCCACACCAATGATGCTCAAGTTGTGTGCAGATTTGTGAAGGATATCATTTTCTATAGATTTGGTGTCCCCCAACTGATCATTAGTGATGGTGGATCACATTTCACCAATAGGAAATTTGGAGCCTTACTGAGTAAATATGGGGTGAAACACCAAGTGGGTACTCCTTACCACCCATAGACACAAGGCCAAGTTGAGGTGTCCAACATAGAAGTGAAGAAGATCTTAAAAAGGACAACCTCGACTAATAGGACTAGTTGGAGTTTCATGCTTAATGACGTTATGTGGGAATATAGGACGGCCTATAAATCACCTATAGGGATGGCACCTTTTAGGTTGGTCTATGGACGTGCTTTCCATTTACCAGTAGAGCTTGAGCATAAGGCAAAGTGGGCATTAAGGAAGCTAAACTTTTGATTGGATGAAGCAGGTAGGAGAAGACTATTAGATATGAATGAACTAGATGAGCTTAGGATGGATCCTTACCAAAGTTCTAGGATTTATAAGGAGAGGATAAAGATTATTCATGATAGGCAAATCTTGAATAGTGTGTTTCTTCAAGGACAAAAGGTTCTCCTTTTTAATTCTCAACTTAAGTAAACATACTGGAAAATTGAGGTCCAAATGGAGTGAACCATTTGTGATTGAGCATGTTTTTCCTCGTGGTGTTGTGAAGATTTTAGATGGGACTAGGTCATTCCTTGTTAATGGCCAAAGATTCAAGTACTACTATGGTGGGGAAGTAAAGCAGAGAATAGAAGAGGTACAACTTATGGAAATCCATTAGATTCTTTCTCTTTAGGAACATCTAGTCTAGGACGTTAAACAATGGTGCTTGTTAGGAGGCAACCCAACCTTCTTTTCTCTTTATTCATGTCCATTTTAGCATTTTGGTTGTCTATTTATTCCTACTTCTTGAAAAAAGGTATCTTGACTCATTTTTCCCGGGTCAGTACTACCGAGTCATCAAGTCGGTAGTACCGATATTACATCAGTAAGTCACCCACAAAAGAAAGATAGAATCGTTACTATCGACTCTCTGAGTTAGTACTACCAAGTTTTTGAAGATTTTAGAGTGCTAAACTCATAAGTACTCGGTAGTAAAGACATATGAGTCAGTAATATCGACTTTTGGCGCTCCCAGAATTGAAACACTGAGATGAAAGTTTGAAAGTACCAAACCAACATTTCCAACTCAGTACCACCAACATTCCAGTCAGTAGCACTAACATATGATGTCAACAATTTGTGGACGCTTGATTCAATGGAAGATGCAATCTTCATCGCATGGTTGGTAGCACTGATCCCCAACTCAAGTCGGTACTACCGACTTGGACTTGATACTATCGACTCTGAGCATCTCTCTTGGGACATCATCAAACGTCAGTTGTCGATACATCTGATCCAAAAATTTGTGTTTGCAACTCGGTACTACTGACACAAAAGTCGGTAGTACAAACTCTGCCTGACTCATCTATATGAGGGGTGGTGAGTCCATTTTCTCCACACCACTTCCTCCACTCCTATTATAACTCAGAGCAGAGTTGCACTGGGTTCCGACAATCTTCACCGAGCCTCTCTTTTCTCATCCTCCATTCTTGCATTAGGATCATGGCACCAAGGATGGGCCCTTCTACATCGACAGAGTAAGGCAAGTTG
Source organism: Alisma plantago-aquatica (assembly GCA_963693085.1). Lineage (NCBI taxonomy): Eukaryota > Viridiplantae > Streptophyta > Magnoliopsida > Alismatales > Alismataceae > Alisma > Alisma plantago-aquatica. The sequence continues at coordinate 1,498,699,250 of OY856411.1, read as the reverse complement.
GTCCCTCGACTGACACACATCCCCCATCCATCCTCAGAGATCAAGAAAGTTTATGAAGAACTATAAATGAGGCCAATGGTGCCAACATAATATGGAGATCGTGCATTGATCGAGCGAATGGGCTTCACTGATAACATGTGATGGGTGTGTCTAGAGAAACTAATGGAGGGAGAAAATCCTTTCTTCAGTGACTGGCAAACTTAACTGAAACTTGTCCTTGAGTTCTTGGTGTTGCTAGAGGTTCTTGTCTCCCCCAAGAAATAGTTAGGAGGTGAACGATGGGAAGGAAAAGTCAATTTCCACCTCTTCAACAACAACTACTCCATCACTCTGTGGGCCTTCAACCACATCTTCAACTAGGATCACATCCCAAAACGCTTGGCCCCTTCTAATTTCGACTTTGACTTGGCTTGAGAGCAGCTGACTGAGGTGATAGAGGGCTTTCACATTAGCTGGTATGTCAACTCTGTTACTAACATTGAGCACCCCTTTGCTTGAATCCTTCACTGCCTCTACACCAAAATCATCTTTTCTTGTTCCAGCCAAGCTCAAGGAAAGGTTCAATAGGCGGACCTCTACTTCCTCTACAGGCTATTGGAGGGAGATACCATTAACTTTGGATCCTTCCTTCTTCTCCACATGATCTCAGTTTGGCGCAACATGACAAGGAAGGTGTTGATTGTATTTGGGGGTCTCATCACCCCCATTGTGTTGCATTTCCTCCTTGACTTGTCTACCCTCACGCCAATGGAAAATACAAAGAAGTTGGACATCCTGACTTCTGCAAGGAGACCATCCTCAGCTTCCATCATAACATGTTGCATGCGACTTGCACATGCCGAGAAAAGTTCGACGAGCGTAGCCTCCCTGATCCCATCTTCAACCTGTGAGGAGTAGCCTATCTTTGGTGGCTACTGGATGATGGGGAGGAAGAAGATGGGCCTAGGGTAGTAGCTCATGATGATGATGAGTAGCAAGATGATGACGACTCTGACGACGTTGAGCAGGTTACTATCCCCATCACTCAGAGAGCGATCCCGCACAAATGGGCACACACCTACGCTGCCTCGACTTCTTCTTCTTTGCCCCATTCTCAGGAGGAGCAAGACCCATACAACATGGCGGATATGTATGGGAAGTTGCAAGAGATCCAAACTAGATAGCAGCAACATTAGGTGATGTTGGTTGGTGTGTAAGAGATACAAGGAAGGTTGTACCAAAACCAGTAGGTGCTATATGCGAATGAACACCTTCTCTTATCCAACCAAGAGAATGTTCACATGTGCCTACAATGGATTGAGCAGTACCAACAACCCTTCTTTGACCACTACTAGAGCCAGGGGTACTTTGGAGGGTACCCGCAACTACTACAAATTCCACCGCGAGATCTATCTTTTCAGGGGATGTTTCCCACTCATGACCCCAACATTCCTCATCCGCCTCCTCCATTTTGAGCAATGGTACCGTTGTTCCACCTCTTGAGTGTGAGTATTGACTATGTGGACATAGTCATATTCAATCTTGGGGGGTGTGCTGGAACAAAATTCTATCTTAGTTTTTATTGCCATTTTTATCTTAGTTGTTTTATTTTTAGTTTGGTTTATGCATTGTTAGGATCCACATCTATCTAGTGTAATCATAAAGCAGTAATGCATATTTGCATATGTTGATTATAAGTTTTTGTACAAAGACATGGTTTTGTCTTTATAGATTAAATTGCTACATCTTCGTGCAACACCACTTGAGGAAGTGTTCGGTTGAGTCAACTCTAGGATGTAGGATATGAGTGAACATCGAAATCAAATGGGAAAGTGAATGAAGATGTTGTTGCGCCTAAGATGATCAAACCTTTAATGATATCTTAAATGGAAATCTAAGAAAGAAACCTTAAAATTACCCTGTGCACAGGTCATCCAAGAGGGACATATCATAATACTATGAAAGGCATTGTCTCTTAGTTATGTGATTCCATCCATCTTTTCCATCCAATTTTGACTCAACACCTCAAGATGAATGAGTACTTCAACTTATTTGTTTTGATTGCATTTCATGGCATGATAGGTGACATGATAGATTAGATTATCCTTACTTGCATTTAAAAAAAAGGTTGCATTTGTATGCATGAACAATTTTAGTGCATACCATCTTAGTTCCATAGAAATTGTATGTAGATTACACAAATTTCATCGCACTCATTCCTTTTTGCAATGTGTATTGTAGTCTCCATTTGTGAAGATTGAAGAAGGGGCATTACCTCCACATCCAAAAAAGAACAAATTATGAAGTGAAAGCCCGAGTGTAACCCAATCATGCCAAAGATAAGAAAAAAATTATGAACTAGAAAAAAAACTAATCTCAAAATTTCTTAAGGAGAAAGTATGTCCCTGAGTCTTCTTGAAGAAATGAATTAATTCACAAGATGCATTTGTTTGTTTTTGATAGTCTCATTTTCTGTTATGAGATAGCTTCATACATGTAACATGTGTCAAAAAGAAAGAAGAATGAGAAAATGACAGCATGCATTAGGATTCATGCATAACATTATTTTCACTCATGTAGGTCATCATTCTTATTTCATAAATAAGTTGGATGTACTTGTGATTCTTCAACTACCACCCATCTCATATCATTAATTTCTCTCATTGGTAGGCCACTCAAATGATTTATCTCCTCATCCATTATTATAAGGATATCTTCTTCCAAGTAGTTGGTAGTTAGGAGAGAGCAATTTAGATTAGGGAATCACATAGTGCACCAAGTGAATGCCTGAATTATTATGATATTAACTACTTTCTTGATAGTGTTCATTGATCAAAAGGTGGACATCTTCTTTAAAAATGTTTGGTCACTTTACAACATTTATTGGTTTAGTGGTCATTAGAGGTCGGTTCAGGGATTGTTTGGTGGACATGATTAATAAAATAGTTCATGTGTTATATCCTTTTGCTGACTTACATCAAACAAATTCAGGAGTGGTGTTGCCTGAGGATGAGAAACATTTAAGCTTATGGGAGTTTGATGCATGGGTTTTTAGTCATTTTCACATGCATATTTTCCTTGATTTTATGTGTTGATTTGTCATTTATTTGATTAATTATACATGAAGTGAAATCAATGTACTGTTCCATATAAATGCATTAAATTATATGATTTTTACTGTTTAAGATGGTTTGATATTTATCTGGAGCATTTATCCACATTTTTGTGCATTTTTAGGTACAATAGAACTTTACATACTTGATACTACCGACACCAAAAGTCAGTGGTACTGACTTCAGATTAGTACTGGACCAGAAAAGACACACAAAGACTCGTTACTACAGACACTTAAAGTCAGTAGTATCGAAACCTCATCATTAAAGCACAAGGATGAATCACGAAATCTCAAAACTACTGAGTTCACAAACTCGGTACTACCAAGATGGAATCAGTAAAGTAGTGCTCAGGCAACCTAAAGACTCAGTGCTATCGAGATAAGTCGATAGTACTCACATTGTTATGAATCATGGATACCCTAGGAACTCAGTACTACTGACTACCAAATAGGTACTACTGAGTCATCGCGATCAGGAAAATCTAAAGATAGAAATCTAATGCAACGGTTTGTGATTTTTCATAACGTAAGTGACTCCTATGACTTGAGGGGAGTTCGACCAGACCAGAGGAGGCATCCATTTTCCATTGCTTGACACTGGAGAGAGAGAGAAGAGAAGAGAAAGGAAATGAAGGCTTCACATGAGATGATCCAAGCACCTATGAAAGGCAAATCTATCGTTGAAAGGCAGAAGATTGCACACACGACGTAGGGGATCATCCGGATTAGCTATTCTCTGGGGGTTACTTAGTTTTTCTAATATTTTCCATGTTTTTCTCTTTCTCTACCATGTATTCATCAATGATAACCATGCGGGGCTAAACCCCTTGATTCCTTAGGATCCGATAGTAGCCCGGATATACATTATAACTGATTTCTATGCATTAATATAATCTTTGTCCATATTTTTTGGATATAAATCTATGAAGTTGTGTTGTTCAGTTTACGACTGATCAACATAGATAGATTATTAGACCCTTAATCATTTTGAGAGAGGTTAAGGGTTGGAAAGCATATATTTACCCATTTATTTCACCCCTTGGGAAAGGTGGAGAATAAACAGGAGGAGAAACCAAGAGTTTAATCATAAAGCACCTAACTAATCAACTAATTCCTATGTAAATGAGATTGGTATTAGAATAGGTAGTGAACTATGTTGTATGAGTAGGAAGCTATGACTATAGGCTCTGTATCGAGGGATAGGGATAATAGAGTATTGATGTGTGGAATGAATTGCAATGTTATCTGTAGTGTAACCACAATCCTAAGAAATTTCTAAAATCTGAGTCATTTAAATGTTAAGCTTGTTTCATTCTACTTTTGTTTCTGCTCAATCAAACCAATTCAATTTCACCGGCCTAGCTGATTAGACCATAGTTAGTAGTAGCCTTTTGGTGAATGTTTCCCTATCTTTGACTTGCGCCTCAAAAGGGCCTATATTACTTTCATACGTTCACTTTCATATAATGCATGGTACACACGTGTCATGCACATAAGGCCATATTAAGACACATCAAGTGTAAAGAAATCATCATTAGGGTCCAAGAAATATCTTGATCAAAGATGATTGCATATGAGGGTAAAAATACTAATTTTGAGCATTCATAGAGATTATAAGCACACTTGAATGAGGTTATAACATATAAGATGTTTCTTTTTCTTATTGTTCCATTTAAGGTCATTCAAGAAACTTTAGACCATTTAGGGGTATAAAAGCACATGATGTTCGCATCTTGATGTGTATAGATGTTCAAGTGACTGATATTCAGTTAGCATCAAGTTTTGGGGCATAAAGGATCGATTTGGGGCATTAATTAGCATTAAATACTTTAAAGAGAGATAGAAAGCATGTGTTTTGAGATATCAGTTGAGAGACAAGCACAAATTGGCCACAAAATTATTTTTAAGCGGTAAAGATCTCATTTTCCGGTCAATTTGGTATATTAGATGATCATATTTAGACAAGGAATCAAACAAATATTACATTTTTAAGAAACATGAATTTTCATAGAAATGATTGAGGGGGAGGGAATAATACCAATTAGCCAAAAAAGGTGGTCGTTGATGTGTGGTCCGCGATGGACCCAAACATCATACAAGGCTCTCAGTAGACATGCTCACATAGAGGTTGAGGGGGGAGAACAGGGTCTGATATTAGGTTTGTGGCCTCCGATCCAACACTAGGCCCAACCATGATTCTGGTCCATTCACTTCATACTCTTCACATCGATAGGTCATAAGCCAGTAGCACTGTGTGCTACTCAATCTCGGACCGGCTCACCAGATCCTTATTAAAAGGGGACTAGAGGCTACACGGATAGGGGAAGGTGATGTTGGCCTTTGTTAGTATCCCTCAAGGCCAAAGAACTATTTATCTCTACCCTAAGATACGACATATAGCAAACACCCAAAAGGAGATAGTTGGCGGCCGCCATGGACCAAAAAAGAGGAGCAGTGAAGATAGGGGGTGCTATAGTTGAAAAATGAGAAGAAAAGAGAGGGAAAATAAAATGGAGGAAGAGAAGAAGAGAGTGGCATATTTCATTGGCTAATGGGATGAGAGGAGATGGTTGATTGGTTGGGTGCAAGCTTCCCTACAATTGCAGCTGCTATAGTATGGACCAAAGGCTGAAGAAGTTATGGTGGTTGTTGGATTAAGATGTGCGATCCATGGGGCTTGATCCCACGAATCAAATCAGACCAAACAAAAAAGAGAGCAATAGAGGGGGTCAAAGAAGCAAAACCCAACTCATGGGCTGCACACCCAATAATTGGGCCCAAACGGTTCAAAATTTTATAAATTTCATTAAAACACCTTTAATTTGACTCACAGTTCAATAGTCCTTAACATGGGTTCTAGATTTCTGATTAAGATGACTTTTGTGGCATTGGAAAGATCACTAAAAGTTTCACAACATGAAATATACTAGAGAGTAAGTTGGTGTTGATTAATTTCAAATTAGTTTGTAGGATGCTGACATGTTTGATTTGAAAGTTGGGTCTAAACGCAATTTGAGTGTCACCACATGACATACGTACATAAGGAAAATGGAATAGGAATCAGAACACATTCAATCATAAAATTGAATTCATGATTAAGAAAAATAGTGAAGTTGAAGTTCATATCACATACGTGAGGAGAGAGAGGTCCAAGTTTTCAAATCCTCCCCACCTTAAAAGAAAATTTTGTCCCTAAAATTAAATCAAATCATAAATTTAGATTGTCTTTTTATACTTGATATCATAATTAACTTCAAATTCTTTCAACCGCAAAAATATTTCAATCGAGAAACCAAGTATCGCCCCCTTCTTCATCCTCATAGGTGTGCGCGGACGGGGCCAATTCCCCTATTTCCTCTAAAAAATAGAGGACTCGTCGTGTGACCCTCCTCTCATCCCCTGATTGGTTTGTGAAGTGACAAATGTCGGCCAGGAGTCGAATCCCTTGCTGCTAACCCCGACTGACCCGCTCGTATGCCCTCGATACAGTGCACTAGTCTTGCAAGGTGAGGCCCCTATTTCTGTGTGAAAACAGGGCACCGCCGCGGAGCGCTGCTCCGACAAGCTTTTGCCACCGGCCTGGTCCCTTGGACCACCTCCAACCACTTCGTCCAACCATTTCAAATGGAATATCTCCACTCTAAGACCATCTTCCCACCCTATCCCATCGACATGAGTGGTTGTGGCCTCCCATTGCCAAGGCCTGGGAGAGGCAGAGGGCTATTGCCCGCTTACCACAATGAACGAGAAGAGAGGAGGGAAATGGGGACTCTAGGAGTAAGGTTGGACTCTCTTGATGGAGAGTCAGAGGGTATTTTATAAACCATATCAGGCAAAGGGAGTAGAGACCTACTTCCAATGGAGTTCTATCTCTATGGTAGAATTGGGAAAAACCCAATGGTACAGGGAACTGGCAGATCCAAGGTGTCTTCTAGATTGTATTGGTCTCCCGAATTCAAAGGAGCAAATCCCAACCTCGCACATGTATTGTGCACTGAGGAAATCGATCAGAAAATCTTCCTATATTGTTCCTCATTCCTGGTCTTAAATGGAGTGTTGCCACCGTTGGATCAAGGATCCAACGGCTATCAAGCCTCGTATTAGAACATAAGTCACAATTAAATTGTGACATTTCATGTTATCCTTTTCACTTTAGGAAACTTATAAAATTTATAACTCCCAATCCGTTTAACCTTTTAATTCCAAATTTTAGGGGAAAGTCCATAATGACTTAAACTACTTGTGTGAAAAGCTTGGGACTCAAAATCGAAAGTATGAGAGAGTTTTCTTAATATGAAAGTTATCTCTTAATAAGGTATATTTTATACATATTTTGTATCTCTATCTCTTTTATTTTCTTTATTTGGATTCCTTTTACCATTAGAAACCATGTGGACTCGAAATATCATCCATGATGATTCCATTATCCATATTTCCACATGTTTCTCATATTTTCATCATTATCTCAAATTTCCTTCTTAATATTGTATTATTTGATTTCTTCTTTTTCTTTTAATCATATTGGGCTCATTAATATATTATGATCCACGAAATCACATGTAAAAAGGAAATATTGAAAAGGAAATCCATTCAATACATATAATTCACAAAATTCCCATAATCATACATTTATTGGGGAAATTGCATTTCCAAACATATGAACCCGAAAATTGGGATTGTAACAAATACTTCCATGATTGTTTTGGTGTATTCAAGGAAGATGACAGACATGCAAAGTTGAAATATGGTAGGTGTATTCCATAGTCTAAAGGGCATGTTAAAAATGGAGAATGTGACAAATGAGCATGTGAATGCAGTATTCTTTGGGTCTTTGTGGTGGATGGGGATGTGATAGAAGCTAGAGTGCCCATCAGGTAGCAAAACAACTCATGATGTGCCAACCTTTGTAGGAATTGACCAAGAAATAGAAGCAGGAAGTGATCCTTTATTGTAGCATTGTTAAGCTTTTTGTAATTTTTGACACATGCCACCCAGTCACAATGTAGGTGGGGATTAACTAATTCTTCTTGTTTAGGATGATGTTTTATGCTCTTTTTTTCAGTACAACATGGACAGGGCTCACGTAGACTGGGTCAGAGGTGGGTTAGATGATTCCTACATATAGAACCTTGATTACTTCATTGTACACCACCTCTTTCATAATTGGTTTAGTCTATGTTGGGGCTCAGTGGAAGACTTAGACTCGAGGACATCATGAAATACAATTTTTAGGACACTTTAAGCCTTATGCATCAAAATCCTTACGATGGTCACATTCTTCATCATTCTTCTCCCTCTATAAGTGATACGATTATAGGAGGTTTCTTCGTCCTCCTACTACTCATCATTAGGTACTCCTATATCATCAAGGGTGTCACCCTTTTATTCACTCACATTTTCATTTTGTTCATATTCTCCTTCAACATAATCAAATACTATCTCCATATCATCTTAAGAGTGACTGTATGAACACCTCTCACAAATTTGAGGTCATGCCATAATGTCAAAGTCCATAATGCCATGATTTTGAAGGTAAGTAGACAGGCAAACCCAATTACACACCAAGATATAGAAGGGAACCATAGTCATGGACGAAGAGGCACATGGATGCAGAGAGAACGAATGAGGACATACTTGTAAGGAGAGGCCATGGTGGATAAGAAACATCATGGGAAAAAGAGGAGGTATCGTGGGTTTTCATTTATAACTGATCATATGAGTAGGTGACATAATGAATGATGGTTAAGGATGGTTGGTAGTGGCTGTTGTATGTGGGTAAGTGAAGGGGCATGAAATGTACATGTAGTACACAGGCAGGATATATGTTCATGGCAGTGGGTGGTGTTCTGGTGAAGGTGGGTAATGACTTGTACAAAGTAGTTGTTTTGGTACATTATATACCCCATCGATTTCTCATTGGACATAGAAAAGGAGTCATGACTAGGGTGAGAATGTAGAAGTGGTGTTTCATGTTGGGTAAGTGGAGGTGTGTGCGAACTAGAAGCACTAGGGTGGAGTAGGTGGAAGGTGGGTTCAAAACATATTTATTGATTGAGGTCTCACTAGTGATAGTTATGGGGCAGTTGGATGTGTACTTGAGCTCGATGAATAGGACCTTGTCTAAGTGATGTTCAAAGAGACAGTAAACTAGGTTAGGGTATGGAGGGAGTCTCATGGGTAATTTTATTTAGCTCAAAAAATTCATTCCATGGAGGATGTAGTGATCCCACTTGACATCAATTCCTTCTAGGTTATAAAAAAAATCAAAATTGTATTCTCTATGATGTCTTTCTATTTTTCATAGGGGGGACATTACAATTTACCATTATATCTATGATTAAAGCATTTAGTCTAAGGTAAATGAGCAGAAAGTGCATGTGTGGGTATAGGATTATCAAGGTTTCTTTATTTCTAAACGAATGTCATGGATGGTTAAGTCTGGATCTAGACATTTTTGAGATTTATATGGTTCCCAAGTTCAATTTTTGTATACTCTGCATCCCACTTGTGCACCTTATCAGATCTATTGAAGTAAAATTTAAGGCTATGTTGAGTAAATTTAAACCAAATGCCAATAATCATAGAGGGTAGAGTGATTTGGTTGTTTGTTGGGATCACCCTAGAAATTATAGTACCTTGTTAAATTGGCATAAAATTCATCCATACCTTTTTTCTCTAGATAATTGTGATAATTTACATGTATTGGTATAGAGTGTTGAAGTGTTGGTACGTAAACAACTCATAGATCCCCTCCTTCAAATTCAAATATCCATAGGCATCAAATGGAAAAGGAGTTCCACAGAGGAGTTCCTTGTATCTCTTATCCTTTTAGGCATAGGGGTGCCATCATAAGGAAATGTTGTAGAAGATGTAGGAGTGGGATGATCCATTCTTTCATCTCTAGGGTTAGGGGATTCTTTCCTCTCCTCCTCTTCCTAATTCCAAGCACCATTGTAACGAGAAGGTGAGGGAAGTTAAGGAAACCACCTGGGTTAGAAAGAGAGAGAGAAACGATATTGGAATGATTTTAGTAAGATATGGCTTAGAGTTTTGGAGAGAGAAAGGTAGAGGAGAAAGCCATTGCTAAGACTTATTGATTGAGAAACTGAAGTCTAGAGAAATTTCTTGGTTGACATTGTCCATATAAGTTTTGTGGCATAGTGACATCGACCGAATTTTAGTAGGGGGGAACTCATCCAATGGTACTATCCAACTTTATCTCTAGACACTCCACTAGTTGAGTTTCTAGGAAACAACTCGATAAATGGAAATTGTTGTCCAAACTTCTTGAATTTTTCAAATCTAAATCTAGTTAACTATTAAAATTGCAACCATGAGCCTAACTTGCATATACAATACAAAATCACTTTTGACTCATCATAGGCCATTTTTAGTACACAAATGATTACTCTATAGAGATTCTCCTCTTTTTTTCCCTTCCTCGTTGTTATAAATCTGGACCGTGTTTATAATAAAATATTATCATTTTTCAATATCCATCCTAAGTTTTTGATGAGTTTGCCAATGTACTTTCTTTGCTTTATTGAGTTCTTATCTTTTGTCTGTTTTATTGGAATCCTAGGATGAAGGAGATTTCTCCCATCATGCTCATCTAAACTCACTTTGCATGAGTGAACTAAACTCTTAGATAAGATTAATATCGGTGGCACTAAAAATAATTCATAACATATATTTGAATGACATGTGATTCATTAGAAGTATGTTTCATAAAGAGAGTAGAATTGACTTTTCCCTTGACAGAACCATTATTTAGCAAGGTCTTAATTTGTCATACCGAGGTCTAGGAACGTGTTGAAGATATATAGTGCATTATGAAATAAAAAGACTTTATTTGGTATCTTGTCATTTTCAAGGATTGGAGTTCATCCACATAGAATTTCTACTTTAGTTATCCATCTAGAAATAGACTTTTAACATACATATGATGTACAATAAGATTGAAATTATTGGAAAATGCAAGTAGCATACAAAAATATTTGATCATATCTATGTGTGCACAAGTTTCTTCAAAATTATACCTTCTTGTTGATTGTATCATGGTGCAAATAAACTTGTCTTGTTCCTTACAACCTTTTATTTTTCATCAAGTTTGTTTTGGTAGACACACTTGATGCGTATGATCATCCAATATTTCGGTCTAGATTAAAGTGTCCACACTTTTTCTTTACAAACTTCTCTAACTCCTCATGTGTAGCTAGGATCTTTTCATCATATCAAAGGGATTCTTTTGTAGACTTTGGGTGAAGTTGTGAAATGAATGCATGATTGGAATGATCTTTGTAATCAAGCATTTCATTTACCTTCTCAGAGGGGTCTCAAATGATGATATCCTTTGGATGGTTCTTGGTAAAGAGAGGGATTAGTTCATTTCTCTATTTATCTTTAGAGCCTTTGTCTTTCTTTACTTGATCATGCTCCTTTTCTTGATCATCTCAGGTGGTCTAGTCATTTCAATTTGAGAATAACTTTACCTAGAACATCATCACAAGAAATATCCTTTGAAATAGGAGGGTTAGTGTCATTAAATTTCACACTAATGAAATTTTATACTCTAGCAAGCTCTTTGTTATGCTCATATAAATATATACTAGATAGAATGCTATAATAAAGAAAAAAAGCTCTTTTACATTTAATCATATATATTAAGACTATAATTGGTATTAAGCACAAACCAAAGGCATTCAAGAACACGAAAGAAGTCAATCTAGTAAGTTCTGGCACTCCATAACTCATAACAGTTTTTCTTTAAAATAAGTGTGTGAAAACCTAGTTTTGTGTAAAATATGCAATGTGTATCATACTCCAAAATCATTGTCCTTGACATTTACTATCTTTTTTCTTCTCAAAAACCCCATTTTTTGAGTTGTTTTAGGGGAGGAAAATGTGTGCCTATAATCAAAATTATCACAAAAAATTTAACTAAACAATTTCAAGCTCTCTCCCATGATCACTATAGATATAAATGATTAAAAAAAAGCTTTATTCTCAACTTATTTGCAAAATATATGCAATTATTAAGAATATAACTCTTGTCAATGAGAAAGAAAATCCAAGCAAATCTCAAATAATCGTCAACAATCACACGATAATATTTACTTCCTCTAAGTGTGTCAAATCCCAATTTGCATAATCTAGATATGTATATAATTATGGTATATGAGAAAATCTTAATAGGATGAGACCGAGACTCATGTGTCCAAGCATAATAGCTTTCATCTGAATTTGACCCCGTTTGAGTTTTATTAGAATGGGTGAATATGTAATTTTACAACATTATAAAGCAAGAATGTTTCCAATATAACTTACAGTTTGACATGATAGATCGATAATAAGTTTTTGATTATTTTGGAAGTAAAAGGAAAAAAAGAAGTTAAGATGGTGTTTTGTGCAATTTAATATAAATTGTGAAGTTTAGTCACTATAAAACATAATTTTGAGAATTTTTTGGTGTTTACTAGAATATGATGAGATAATGTATGGGTTAGATAATTTGGAGTTGTATTGATGATTTGTGAAATTGGAGAATAGGATTATATTCATCACACTATGAGTAATTTGGGAATTTTTATTGAAGTGTGAGAATTGTATACGGATTATATATTTATATATACAAAAAAAAGATGATGATTTTGACTCATAGAAACTTAAAAATAAAATATGTTTGAGTTTTTCCTGAACCCCCCTATTTTTCCGTAAACACTCTACTTCAACAAATTCCTAAATACTTAAACCTACATTTATACCACCGTCAGTTACTAATAGTTCTTGTATAATATGTATAGAGTACCCTTACTTGTAGTTGTCAACACTAGACCACCACCTCTCACTCTGGTGTAAAGAAACTACAATGGGAAGCTCCCGAGGTGGTGCTTTTACATATGTCTTCACCACTCTGTGTATATGTTTTGAAATTGGTGCTTGAACGTTGCCTGGTAAACATCTAAAAGTTATTCTCTAGGCCAAAAAAATGTTCATACGATGGGCAGACTTTACTCTGACAATGTAGGGAAATTACACAAATGGATCCTAGATTTTTCTCTCATATAGTCCCTGGTTTTATGTGGGATGTTGTTGGTCTTGTAGAGTGCTTGTTTTGCTTCTATTGTGGATGATGCAACACACCCCTTCCTCTGTATGTTGTGATTCCCTCTACACCCCTTTTGTAAAGGATAACATGTTTCTAATTTTCCTAAATTCTACAAGATGCTAAAATAGTTCAAGATTTTTCTAGGTTTCCATCCATAACTATGCTATCAACAAGCACAACTTGGAGTAGAATTGTAAAATTGCCTCTGTTCTTGTTTTCTTGCATGAGTTCGCCTAAATTTACACAAAGGCTATGTCTCCATTTTTCTCCTTTTCTCCTTACTTTTCCATCTATAGATCGTCCCGACTGAGGATTATCTTTGATCATTATTCTTATTTGTTAGTTTTGGATCTGTAGCTCTCATTTTTATCCCAGATATTCATGGGTGTTCAAGTGATTTTGAGTGAATCCCTATAATATTTGATGTTTTTGTAAAAAAATATGTATTGTCAATGGTAGCTATCATAAGGATATAACATACATACTCACATATTTTAATGTTTTGAAATTGTGACTAAGGAAAGTAAAATGTTTGATCCCATTATTAACTACAAAACCCCTTATAACTCAAATTAATAGAACACTATATATATTTTATGATGTACTTAGTATTTTTTATATATATATGATCATCAGTAATTTTTATAATTGATATATAATATTTAATTTATTTATGTCTTTATTCATTTTGTAACATCAATTTTGTTCAAATTCTTAGATATGTATGCAACTAAATTCAAAATGATTATAAGATATGGTAGTTATTGGAAGAAGTTTAAAGTCCATGTACTTATGAAGTATTATTTTTGTCATAAATTATGTTTATATTGTGACTCATATTATGCCAAATTTTAGGATTTTGTTATCCCAAATTGTACATAGAAATTTAAATTTCACATTTCATCTTGAATGGTTGCTTCCAAATTCTATGGTAAGAATATAAATGGTTAATGACAAGAGTTTAATGGATATGTTTTAAAAAAATCACGAACTGGTGGAATTTTTAGATTTTTTGTGAGTCTTCAAAGTGTTACAACCTCATATAAGATTGAAAAATTCACAAATCTCAATTTGAGGAGACAAAGTATATCTTTTTTTTTTAAAACAATCAACTATATTAAAACATCTCACGGGTTATTACAGGGTATTTCTCTCCTCATACTCGAATTGCTAGCTACCAAGCCAGCCGAATGTACAGACGTACATTCGTTAAGATAAAGGCTCATAACCCAATTTGGGGGGCATTAAAGGTTTGGGCCTGTGATGCGCACCGGAGTTGGTGTTTGGCCATTCTATCGGCAACTGAATTTCTTTCGCGGTCTGCGTGCTGTAATCTCACACTTTCCATCATCTTCTTTTTCACTCGACACATCCAGTATGCTAACTTGGGGTAGCATTCTGCCTCCTCGCCGCACAGCTGCACTGCCACCTTGTAGTCGGTTTCCACGATACAACTACTCCATTCATGTGCGTGATCTTGTTCCAGGGCTAGGTGAATCCCTGCTAATTCCGCCCCAGTTACCGAAGCACAAACTATCTTCTTCGACCATCCCCCGAGCCACCGCCCTTGTGCGTCTCTAGCTACCGCCGCTATCGCAAGTTTTTTACCTTTCACTGCTGCATCCACGTTTAGCTTGATCGTGCCCGGCTTCGGATTCCTCCAGCACTGTACCCTGTCGTGTCGATTATCAGTGGTTTGCCTCACCCATGTTTCTGTGGTGACCGCAATGTTCTTTTGAATAGATCGGAGCTGGTGTTCCATCGGCATGATGTCTCCTTCAAAAGCTTTTGTGTTCCTGAATCTCCAAATGTTTCTGCAGATCATCCAGAACACTTCCTTCGTGATACATGAGTTACCATATGCACTCTTCAACCAATGCGCAATGGTAGTCTGCCCAAAGAACTTCGTCAAGTTACCGGACCTTAAGAACTGAATCCAGAGAGGCTTGACCTTCTCACAATCACGCAGCGCATGGATAACAGTCTCATCCTCCTTCTTACATCTAGGGCACAGACCGTCTATGGTCATGTGCCTTTCCAGTCTGCGGGCATTTGTCAAAAGAGCGCCGTGAGTAACCAGCCATGCAAAGACTCGCAATCTAGCTGGGACCTTCAGCTTCCATACAACCCCCCAATCTCCCGGGCAGCTGAGTTCCTTCCCTTCCCTTAGCACCTGGTAAGCAGTTTTTGATGAGAAATTGCCATCTGCAGTGTGTATCCACACTCTATAGTCGTTTTGGTGTGTGATGTCTGGGACATCCAACGCCATGATCTTGCTCACCCACAACTGATCCACCCAATAATCCAAGAACTCTTTATCCCATTCACCTGTGTCTAGCACAAGGCTACACACCATGAGGTCCTGGAGCTCGTCAGGTATCTCATGCTTACAAAAATCCTTCAGATAAATCCCCTCCTCCACCCATACGTCATGCCAAACATTGATCCTATTCCCTCCCACCAGGATCATCATAGAATTATCAAGTATGAATTGCTTGCCCGCGATCGTCGCCTGGCCTAGCCTGGAAGCTGAACACTTCTTCCCCACAACTGCGTTAGCAAAATGGGGGCGTATCGCCTTGCACCAGCTAGACTCCCTCCCAGAAGCAACCTCCCAAGAATTCTTCATAAGCAGAGCTTCACCCCACTTCCTCATGGACTTGATCCCCAAGCCTCCCCTGGACATGTCGCTCGTGACCTTGTTCCAGGCCACCAATGATACTGGTCTCGTCTTATAGCTTCCGCCCCAGATGAACCTTCTAACTGTACCGTCGATTCTGTCACAGAGACTGAGAGGAAGAGAGGCTGTTTGCATCGTGTAAGAAGGAATGGTTGTTAACGTGGATTTTTCCAAACACACCCTCCCTGCCAAAGACAAGGTCTTAGCTGCCCAAGCTTGTACCTTCCCTTCTACTTTGTCGATAATTTCTGAGTAAGTCTGCTTGTTAACTCTTGAATGCAGAATAGGAACGACCAGATACTTACCCAAGTTATCTGTAATACGAAATCTACTCAACGACTTGATAGTCCTTCACACTTCTCTTGGCACACTCTTAGAAAAGAATATGTGAGACTTCTCGGCTGAGATCTGCTGGCCTGATGCATCACCAAACACCTTGAGACATTGTAGAATGGACCTCATCTGAGCTCGGCTTGCCTGAGCAAATAGAATAAGGTCATCAGCAAAGCAAACATGGGCTATTTCCAATCCGGTTCTACCCAATTTGATAGGTCTCCATCTCCCATCTGCCACCCTCTCCTGGATCATTTGGGAGAGTCTTTCTAGGCATAGAACAAACAAATAGGGCGATAACGGATCTCCTTGGTGCAGACCATGGCTCGCCGTAAAGGATCGAGATTGTTTACCATTCCAAACAATATTAGATGTGCCTTCTGTTATGGAGAACATGATAAACTGTCGAACACTTATCAGAATACCCACCATCTGCAAAGTTTCCTCAATGAACCTCCACGACATTCTGTCATATGCTTTGGACAGATCTATCTTAATGGCCATAGTTTTAGCTCCCATTCTACTCCTCATGCCGTGAATGACCTCCTGAACCAGAGAAATATTGTCCGTAATTCTTCTACCTGGAACGAAACTGCTTTGCTCAGCCGAAATCCAATGAGGGATAAAAGGTTTCAATCTCTCAACTATTAGTTTGGATGCTATTTTCAGAATGATGTTGTTAAGAGATATCGGCCTGAGTTGCTCACATCTCTCAGTACGGGGGGTCTTTGGAATAAGCACGATAGTAGCATCACAAACACATGCATCTGGACGCCTTCCCTCGATTAAGCTCTGTACTGTGTTAGTCACAGACTGACCCACGGCTTCCCAGTTGCCTTTTAAAAACTCCACCGTAATTCCATCTGGTCCTGCCACCTTAAACGGTTGCATCCACCTCAACATAGCTGCAACGTCCTCCTCTGTTGGTTTAATTGCAATAGACCTCAAGGCATCCAACGAATAAGCCGGGAACTGCCCAGGAACTCTGGGCCAATTCGATCTAACTCGTCTAGGTGGCTCGGTGAGGATATCCTGGAAATAGGTGACAACCATTTCCATAACCTCCACTTCGTTAGTAACCCATCTTCCATCGCCATTCCTGAGGGATGTGATAGTATTTTGCCTCCTTCTTTGGTTCACCTAGGCCTGGTAGAACCTGGTATTGTTGTCCCCATTCTGGAGCTAGTGTATATGAAATTTCTGTTTCCAATCGTCTTCCTCCTTATTATTGAGAATTTGTAATTCAGCCTGCATATCAACACACATTTGGTCAGTAATAGAATCATATTTTTCCGCAAGCATCAGCTGCAGAACTGATAAATTCCGTTGGAGCCTTTGTTTCTCTTTATAATGGTGTTTCTTCTCCTGCTCTTCAAGATTAAGCAGGTCCCTCCTTGCCGTCTGAAGAGTAGCATAGAAATCAGACAAATGCGCCCACTTCTCCTTCACCAGGGATTTGATCGCGCTGTTATCATTCCAGGACGCCTTCGCCACAAAGCGCTCCTTCCTGACCTCCGTTCTACGCGGTTTGAGCAGCAAAGGGCAGTGGTCAGACGATACCCTCGGTAGGTGCTCCACGAACCAGCTGGAATACTCTCTGGTAAACGCTTCGTTCGCAAGCACTCGATCCAACCTTTCCTTTAAGCTCCCGTGTTTGTAAGTGAACCGTGGTCCCGAGAATCCAAGGTATGAAAGACCAGCTTCCATTATAGTTTCCTTGAAGATTCTGGCTTCTGTAAAGTCGTATCTATTACTACCCGATTTCTCCACCGGATATAAGGTAGTGTTGAAATCCCCCATCACAATCCACGGGACATTGATACTTACACTAGAATCAGTAATATGCTTCCACAGAAGCTTCCTTACTGTGATATGCGGATTCGCGTATACAAACGTCACAACCACCTTGTTCGCAACTCTACAAGTGACAAACTGTCTATGGCTTCTAATGATGTGCACGGGGTCCTCCTTGCCCTTCCAGCATATCCAAATACCCCCTGTGAAACCTCTCGCTTCCACTCGAAAAGAAAAATGCAATCCCAGCTTCTTGATGGTTCGGACAGCGTCTCTTCCACTGTTCCTGGGCTCAAGAATTGCAACCACATCTGGTTTATGTTCCCGCATATAATTCGACACCATGGCACAGCGGTTTTTGTTTCCAATTCCGCAGACGTTCCAGCAAAGAAGGCACATAAAATCTCTGATCCGAGTTTGAGTTGTAATGGAGACCCGGGTCTTAACACTCCCCCTCGTTACTCTTGTCAGTAGAACAAACCTCCACATTCTCCTTGCTCACCACTTCAGTCTCAACCTTGCCGTCAGTAGAAGGTATCAGGTTGGGAGTGATCTCTTCTCCTGCCTCCATTTGGATAATTCTGCTACTCCTCCTCCTTGGGATCAGATCGGGAGGTTTGGTCTTCCCCTTTCTCTTCATATGATTCCCGCTACTTATTACAATTCTCCGAGGCTGCAAGGATTTCTCCTTCTCCTGCTCTCCTTTTTTTTTCTTGTTCTTCTTCACGCGAGATGATACAGTGATCTCCCTGTTAGGTGGTTGTGCAACATTCTCCTCTATAACAACCTCAGTAACCATGGTCTTGTCTTCCGCATCCACCATGATCACCTAGTCGACCTCAGGGTTCATCGCAACATGTCTGTTCTTTTTCATCTGCTTCTCCTTCTGAATATTATCCGATGTGGTCTTCGTCTCCTTATGAGTATTAGTTATATCTCTAAGGGCTCTCCCTTCATCCTTCGATGTGCCCTCTCTGGTTGTCAATTTCTTCTTACGCCAGACTTTCCCCGGTGCCACCGAAGCTTCAGTGTTTTTCCTCTAGCTCGTCTCCTCTCCAGTGTCCTCCGCATGTACTTCCCCTTCCTCCTGTTGCAAACTCATGAATGGATTTGTTCCTGTTGTGGGTCGTTCAGTGTTAATTCTTTCCTTCATGTTTGGCCGTCTTCTGTGCACCTTCTTCGACCTTTGCTGTTGCCACTCGTTTGCCTTCGCTGTCCCATTAGGCTGATTCTCGCTTTGCAGTTGCTCTGCAGCTTGGCTGTTCGTTGTCCCTTCCGTCGGAATCGGCTCCTTGCACTTCTTGGATATATGGACTTCACGTCCGCATCTCGCACAGGCCCAAGGCAAGCCCTCGTATATGACTTCATACTCAATGCCATTGATAAGGATCGACGACGTCAGATCCTTGGACGTGTCTATCTCGACCGCCAACCTCGCAAATCGACTGCGTGATCTGTTCTCCGTGTGTGCGTCCACTTTCACCAGGCAGCCCAAGGCCATACCCAAGAACTCAAACATGGTATTGACATATAGATGGAGAGGTAAGTTCATGATCCTCACCCATGTAACCATGTAATCTGGTAGATCTTCTGACGGTACGAAGTTAGGGTACCATTCCCACACCAGCACATTGCAGCCAAAAATCTTCCAAGGACCCCCTACCAGGGCCGCATCGAAATCCTCCCTACAGGAAAGTTGCACCACAAAATGTCCATGTTCCAGTTCGAACATATTGAATCGTCCCTTGATCCTCCACATGAGCTTGAGTCTATCCCTGAGGGTCATGTAATCAATCTCGGTCCCTAGCATCCTTACCACCACCGCGTACCTCCATGGGCGCACAAGATCCTCCTCCACATCTGGGTCTATCTCTAGCGCCGGTGTTCCATCAACTTCCTCCAGAGAAACCGCACCGAGCGGCAGGTTATCCTCGAATAACTTGTCAAGGAAGAAGTGCTCCGTTTGTCCTCCTGCAGCTTCCTTCCCTGTACTCGCCTCACTCCTTCTCATCATGCAAGCATAAGATGCCCCGTCCGCCTTGTTTGCTGCCTGAGGCAGTATCTTCACCCCGCCGGAACTGGCCTCTGTGGCCTGCACCCCAGGCTCTGATGGTTCCTCCGGGTTGGTATGTGTTTGTCTTTGTTCGTGCATGCCTGCCATCGAGAAGTTGAGTCCGATCTCAGGGATCGAAAGGGTTGTAGTTCCTTTGCGTCTCCCTGCGCTTCGCTTCCGCTTCTGTAAAACCTCCCCGCCGCTGCCCGGCGTACTCCCTGTCTCCTTGTCCGCCTTATTCAAATCTGCTCTCAGATCGAATACTCGATCGTCACCTTCCCCCTCGGGATCACCCCCCCCGATCGCCCCCGGTCACCCCCTCCAACCCTAGCGCCGCCATTCCTCTGAACACAATTAAAATTTTCTTTATTAGACAAAGTATATCTTTAAATTTTCTAAAATTGGCATGTGATTTTTCTCCTCCTAGTGACCACATAACATACATTCACAATGAAGAGATTCATTCATTTTTAGTTTTTTTAATTTAGAGTCAAGTTACCATATCTTAGTATCATCATCAAGTGAATTTGAATGTTCTTTTGTTGGATTCAAAGCCAAAAGTGATAAAGATGATTGGGAGAAATATGATGGTAGTGTTGAGATCCTGTGACGACCCTGATTTTGGGTTTTAGGAAGTTTAATTTTTAATTGAGGTATAAATGGATCCAAGCAGCTTAATAATGAACCATGACATATATTAGGGTAATAGGAAGTGTATTGATCTCCTTCAATGAAAAATTCAATCATTAAGTGCTTTTAATTCAAATTTATACACCTATATATAAGGTTATTTTGAAAAATTTATTTGGAGGATCAAATGTTGGAATAGTGGTGTCAAACTTGATATTAAAAGTCTTTATGTGATGTGCAGAACCTTGTTCAAATTTCATCAGAATTGAAGGTTCCTACGAGAAGTTATTAGTATTAGAAGATGTGTTTGATTCTTTGTTTGATGCATGGGACTTTGGTCATAATTGGTTTTAATGACATTGTTGACATGACATCGATGTCACACTGGCAAAAGTCTTTTGTGTGCCCTATTTCATATTCATCACCTACCTTTGTTGGGGTAGAGGCATGGGCAAGAGGCCAAGCCCCTCACCCAGGCAAATTCAACTTCACTACCAGACACCCTCCTATGATCCCATTCTCTTCCATAGGGTGAGAATTCCTCTTTGACCCCCTTCACAAGGCATGGACATGCCTGTCATTAGTATGGCCCCTTCACCATGGGTCATCATCCTCACACTAATATAAAAAAGGAGGAATTGGAGAGAAAAAGAAGGCATGTAGAGGGTGGGGGATTTGGGAGAAGGACAAATACTGATGGGTCAATGCAAAGTGATATTCTAGAGCTTCATCTCCCGAAGAGAAGCTCTCCATGGCGGCCCACCGATGGAGGTGTTGGCTAAATTGGACAAAATCTTATCCTCGATTTTGATGATGACAAACATTTCATTCTTGTGGATCTAACTTGTCACTTGAGTATTTTAGGGTTCAAGTAGATCTCACTTAATGGACCGATAAAGTTCAAATGTTCAAAGGCTTGTATTTTCATGTTCGTACAACTTGTAATGACTTATACAAGTATATAATGTATAACTACCTAGAAACCATGAAAAATCAAGTGTTAGAATTTTTCTATCCACCTAGAGACCTTAGTTATGATCCACCCTAGGGTCTGGATTCATTATATTTTATTAGAAAAATTATTTGATAGTTTTTTCAAAAACTTGCATACCTATTTACATGGCAATTTTTTTATCGAGAAACTAGTCAAATGAGACAAGCTCAGTCAAAGACATTATCATACGAGAACCACCTCGATCGAAGATTTAGAGCATCAGAAGAAATTTTATACACTTGCGCTCTGAATCATCTTCGGTCAAAGCCATTGTCGACAAGTACACTTTCGGTCAAAAAATTCATGGACCAATAGTTGATCGTTAAACCAGTTTGACTAGTAGTCAAAATTACAACTAGCCATTAGAGATAACTTGTACACTCTAACCACACCCAGTCAAAGAAATTACCTATTAAGAAACTACATGTTGAAAAACTTGTCGACCGAACTAGATTCTGGAATGAATTTCTAGAAATGACTAAATTAGTCATTGCACCTAACTTGACCCAACTGTAATGACGATATCTCATCTAAGAACCTTCTAGATACTTCTCTAAGGTACCCTAGGCACTTGCAACCCGTTCCTATAAATAGAAGTGACCTTAGGACACCAAAGGCAACATGAGCACTAGTAAATTTTTCAGTCATGTTGGATGTGTCAATTTTTATACAAAAACCATGATTTTCCATTATTAAGTAATGATAAATAATTATTTATTTAAGACTGTTGTATATAAATTTTTGGTCGTTACATGCAACAAGAACAAATAGTTAAGGTAAAGTTTTCTAGACAGATCCAGATAAGATACACGTAGAATAAAGAGAGTAAGAGAATGAAAATAAATAGAGTTAGGAACTCCAGACCCCATCATCCGTTGTGCAACATAACATATTACTTAAAGAAATCAGTGGCTCACAATCATCCTTAAGAGTGTTGCTCTTATAGATGACCTCATCTTGAACCTATAATAGAAGAACATCGTTAATGACAGACAAAGTGCCCTAGTAGTGCAACCCAATGGTCACGGGTACCACCACCCAACATATCAAGTATGAGAGAAGGGAGGACAAATAATCTTTATACATTAGATAAATCTCTATGAGGCACTCCTAGAATGATGACAGAGTAAAGAAAAGTCTAGGGGCAAGAGTTTTCTCACATGTGAATGGTAATAACTATTTTTAAATCTTGTTTTTGTGTGTGTTTGACCCTAATGACTAAAGAATTATTTATAACATTTGCAAATCCCATGTCTTATTCCTAGTAAGACACGATCACATGATCACTCTTGTACATATAAAAGAGAACATATAACATGTTTCTAATTTGGTTCTAGTTTGAAAATTGTTACCTTAATTGCATCTGTTGCTATCACATGTAACGATTAAAAATTTATATACATCAGCCTTCAAAAAATTATTTTTTTGTCATTAGTTAACATTCGCCGACCATGGTTTTGACATTAATTGACACGTCAAATTTGCCTAAAAATTAACTACTACCAAAATTTCTTGTTGGCTAAGCATGATGCAAATATTGTTGAATATGATGGGTATGATTAATATTTAGAAGAGCATGAAACCAAACTAGACAAAATTGTCCCTGACATTGCAAAATTAATTCAAATTGGAAGATGGCTTATAAGACGTGCTGAGGAATAATCTTGTTTGCTTTAAATAAAAAATGTGTGATTCATACTCTTAGTCACCTATTACTCATTCTAAGGTTTTGTTGGAGGCATTAGAAAAGAAACATAATAAGAAAAAGTAGGATGCCGAAAAGTAATGTGTTTCCAGGTTTTAAAATTTTTGTATGGTAGAGGGTAAACATGTTTTTGACCAACTCAAGATTTTCAACTCTTCTATCACGAGTTGCATGATTCGAAAATGAAATTTCCTGATTAGTTTGTTGTTATCTCAATCATAGAGAAATCCCCTAAACTCTTGGGAGTTTTTTGGAATGACTCTCAAGCATTGCAAAGGAGACATTACTGTGAACGATCTATGATGGATATTACATACATGAAGAGCACTTGAAATAGAAAAATGTCAAGTTACCTATTGTAAAATTTATTGTTTCTAAGAATAAAGATAATAATCAAAGAATATAATTAAACCTAAGGATAAGATCCAAAGAAACCATAAAACAAACGATGTTGGACATGTGGATAGGCAGGCCACTAGAACACAGACTATCCTTCCAAGAAGACTATAGTTTATCGTGTTTGCAACTCAGGAGGTTGTAGTCAACATGATGAATGCATCTTTGAACCTCAATGATGGCTATGCATATATAAAATCTGAAATCATTCCAATTTTCAACTACTTCATTAGATCATTGATAGCGGGGCTAATGTACATGTTTGTGCGACAAGTCCATGTAGTGTCTTATCAGGACTCAAAAGGGTGATCAATGACTTTAGGCAAATCAAGATTTGTAAAGGACAAAGAAAAATGATGGGTGGACTTGAACCTCCATTAAGAGAAGGCTCTTTGACATTTCATATTGTCAAACATGTTCCATCCATTCAACGTAATAACCTTAATGGAGAAATTCTTGTTAGGGAAGGCTTTAGAATATATTGCAATTGTAATGAGGCAATAACTACATGCCTTCATGACTCTTTACGTTTTGGCAAGGGGTATTTATGTGACATGTAAAACCTAATTATGATTCTTGTTGAACCTATTTTGAATTCAATTCTAAATTGAATTAAACTAGTTCTATTTCCATGAATCTTGTATCTTCTGATATTTGACATAGTCATTTGGGACATTTTTAAGTCGGCTCAATGAAAGAAAGGATGAATCTATATTTAATCCATAAGTCCAAAATTAATAAAAATAATTTTGAAATATGTGTGCAATTAAATTTTCCTACAAGTCCTTTTCATTTTGTGTAAAATAATTTTTGAATAATTGATTCAGTGCACATTGATATCTCCAAATTTCATGAGATTGCTACTCGAAATCAAAATTGTTATTTCACAAGTCTTATTGATGACGGAAGTAGATAATGTGTCTATTTACTTAAAAGTAAATATGAGATATTAGAAAATCTCAAATACATAAGAAATAAGTTGAAACTCAAACTAGTAGACTACTTAAACAATTAAGGTCTGACAGGGGAGGAGTGTACACCTCAAACTTGGTTCTTAAAATTTTGTCAATTCCACGGTGTAGTTCATGAGTTTACTCTCCTAATTAATCACAATATAATGGAGTTTCATAACATAAAAATCAAACCCTAAGGGTGTGTTTGGTTTATCATATAGGAAAATGAGTCGGATACATTAGGGATTGGATTGCTAAGTAAATCAAAGGAAACAAAAAAGAAATTGAAAACCTGTGTATGGATACATATAGGATACATATGAAGAAAATTTGTTTATCTGCAATCTAGAAATTTATTTCAGCCATCTTTTGGTGATGTTTAATGCATCTATCTTCTGACGACGTCCAATACAACATGTTGGATAGGTTTTAATCTACAATTTAGGAAGCATTGAATGACACCAGTGAAGAAGTTTTCTATCCATGCTTGAGGGGGTGTTGAAGTATACGAGTTATGGAGAAGGATTCTACAGATTGTGTGGTGCATAGATCCAAATACTGAGATGTCCGTGAAGAGGAAGTGGTCCTTGTGTGAGGAAGGAGGACCTCACTGAGTCACTGGTTAAGGAAGGAGGAGGAGGTTGATGACCATCTGTGAAGGATGTGAGGTAGATGGTATCCCAATGGGTTACAGGGTATCAGTTGTTTTGTACTAGAAAGTTGAGAGTGTGCATGAAGATGGTTTCTAGAGAAAATACTTGGGGGAATCCATAATTCACAAGTCTTGTTCGCATGGACTCTAGTCTGACTCTTCTACCATCCAAATTTTCATTTTTTGCAGCCAAACACGAGATTCAGTTACCAATAGAATTAGGAATCCTATCCTTACCTGGATCCCGTGAAGCAAACACGACCTAATAGATAAGGTTAATACCATACTCTAAACCTCAGCTCTACCCAACTTTGTATGGGGGAAGCTTTGAATACACTTGCCATATTCTGAATAGAGTTCCCCCCTAAACATAAAGAAAGTAGTTTGTTAAGTTATTGAGAGGGAAAATCTGAGTTTCAAATATCTTCAAGTGTGTGGGTTCCTTGTTAATGTACTTGTCCATGAACACAAAAGGAAAAAAATGGGACCGAAATTGGTTGATGCCATCTTATTGGAATAGAGACAAGTGATGCCTATAGATTCTTCATTATAAAATCTAAAGTTTTAGGCATTAATAGCAATACAATTGTCGAACTAGGTGATGCTACATTATTTGAGGTTGTGTTTCCCATAAATTTGGTTCCCCAAAGAAGTATCTCAAGAAGATTCATTCACCTCATCTTCCATTCCCAAGCATGTGGAAATGATGATAAATGTGGGGGGGGCAACTTAGAAAACACTATTTCTGAATCCGATGATTCTGAGGAATTGTTTGAACCAAGGAGAAGTAAACAACCAAGGACATCAAAGGATTTTATAAATGAGTTTCTCACTTACAATATTGAGGATGATCCTATATATTTCAAAAAATCTATAGATTCAATAGAATCTAAGTCTGGTAACGAAGCCATTATTTGATGGAATCCAATCTGTTCCTTCAAATGGAAGTTGGGAACTAGTGTATTGACCTCCTGGTTGTTCTGTAGTGGAATGTAAATGGACCTTTAAGGAGAAACTTGATGCAGATTGGACTACCAATAATAATAAAGTTAGATTGGTATCTTAGGGTTTAGATTGGTATCTTTAGGTTACACATAGTGGGAAGGAATACATTATTTTGATACCTATTCCCCTATTTCTTGTATGATCATAATTAGAGTGATTATAGAATTGTGTTACATTTATAATCTCTCTATCCATCAAATGGATGTGAAAATTGCATTTTGACAAAGTGATCTTCAAGAGGAGATATATATGGAATAGTCTGAGGGTTTTGTGGGTTGCAGAAATGAGTCCAAAGTGTGTAAGCTTGTGAAGTCATTACATGCGGTAAAAAAGACCCTAAGAATTTGCATGAGAAGTTTTATTATGTAATTTCATTGTTTGAATTTTTTTCTAATAATTTTGATAAGTTTGTTTATTGTATAATTGCCAATAAAGGATTCAATCTATCATGCTTATATGTAGATGATATCATGCTTCTTGGTTCTGATTTTAAAGTTTTAACTGAGACAAAGTTATTCTTGTGTAGTAATTTCGAGAAGAAGGATATGGGTGTCACTAATATGATTTTATGGTCAAAATCATTAGGTATATTAATGGTATAACACTGTCTCTTAGCCTCATTTTGTTGAGAAGGTATCGTGCAGGTTTGAGTACCCATCGTGTAAACCTATTAAGACTCCATATGATTCATCTAAGGCCTTGTTCAAAAATAATACTCAAGTTCCAGTGTCTTAATTATGATACTCTGAAATGATTGAGAGTTTGATGTATCTTATGAAGTGCACACGGCCAAACATTGCAGTTTCCATGAGTAAGTTAATTATAATTTTGATAAGTGTGTTTACTGCATAATTGTCAATGAAGGTTTCATTCTTTTATGCTTATATGTAGATGATATCATGCTTCTTGGTTCTAATTTTAAAGTATTAAAAGGATAAGTCATTCTTGTGTAGCAATTTTGAGATAAAAGATATCATTGATGTTGTTTTAGGGCTCAAAATTATAAGGTCTACTAATGGTATAACACTCTCTCTGAACCTTCTATATTGAGAAGATATTGTACAGGTATGAGAATACATCATGTAAACCTATTAAGATTCCATAGGATTCATCTAAGTCATTGTTCACGAATTATACTGGAGTTCCAATGTCTCAATTATGATACTCTCATATTATTATAAGTTTGACGTGTCTTATGAACTACACATGAATAAACATTATGTTTGCCATGAGTAAGTTAATTAGATACACTATTGTTCAGAAGAGACCCATTAGGAAACTCTCAATAGAGTATTGAGGTATATCAAGGAAACATTTTCCTTGGGCTGCATTACAACAAACATCCTTCTATACTCGAAGGATATAGTGATGCAAGCTATATTGATATGAACTTTGTGAATAATGGTGTGTAAGGATATATATTCTTATTGGGAGGAGGTGTTGTTGCCTGGAGGTCTAAGAAATGGATCATATGGTCTCAGTCTACTTTTGAGGTTGAGTTGTGTGATTTGAATGAAAATAGATTGGAGGTTGAATGGTTGCACGGACTTATCTCCAGTTTACCTGTGGTCAAGAAGCAACTTCCTCAAATTTCAGTTCATTGTGATATCACTACAACTATTGCTAAAATAAAGTGTTCCAAGTACATCAAAATAGTGTAGACACTACCAAGTTTGTAAGGGAATTAGTGTTTGATGAGGTCATGGATGTGGACTATTTAGGTACTAAAGATAATGCAATCGACCCTTTGACTAAAGGTGTTAACTTGGCCTTAGTTGAGAAATCAAGGTTAAGGATCGGACTGAAACCCCTTACGAATCACAAGCAGTACAAACCCAACCCAAAAGAGTGGAAATTACACAAATTGGGTTCAATTTGGTAATAACAAACTGTCAGGAGAATTATATGACACTACGATTTTTCATTGATGCTTCTTGCATCTGTGTCTATCCCCTAGAAACCTATTAGTGTCATGACTGCAAGTTAGTAACATATTATTCTATGAATGGTGTCAAGTCTTAGAACATGATTCAAGAACTACATCCTTAGAGACTCCAACTAAATGATTTATGTTATCTAGGCCACATAGGAAATTGAGTTTTTCTTTGATATCAATCACAACATGTCTTGGATATACATCCTTAATGTATCATATTTCTTTTCTTCCATGCATTTATTATGTTGTTATCAACTGATAATCGTGCACCCAAGGTTTAGTATAAAGCCTTTTGTTCAACTAGTACCTGTGGGAGTCAAAGTTGGATAACTCATGCATGGTTCAAACCAAAAGGTACCACATAAAAGCACAATATGGAGGATTGAGTGGTAGAGCACACTACACATCAGACTTTATGGGGGATTGTTGGATCTATTGGCTTGTATGCATTTATATACACGTGTTAAGACATAGCAAAAAAATCTCTTAAATGGGAAGAGTCTTTAGTACAATATTGTTTGCCCATAGAATTTTTGTGGTCCTTATTTGTAGGATTGCATGTCACACTAGTGTCCAAAAGGCTCTAGGGGAGAGTATTCTCACCCTTGTGGTGGGTATGGTGACCACAACACATACCCACACGCATGTGTTCACGCTTTCCTTAGTGCACGTGCGAGACACACACACTTGGGCTAACAAATGTTGTAACCCTAGTCGATGACATAATCAAATACATGAAGACACACCCGCAAGTATACATGTTTGTATCATGTGGCAAGATAGGGTTTGATCCTCAGGGAGAGAGGGAGCACTAGAGATAGGTTGAATATCTAGGTTCCTATTGCAGATTGTAGGGTTTTAAGGGTTTGATTGGGGTTTGTTTGGTTACACTAATGATTGAGCAATAAAATAAAGAGAATAAGCAATTAAAACCTATTATAACTGTAGATAATTTGAGTCTAATGAACAAGAAATGAAGATTAATCAAGAAAAGACAAACTACACTAGGGCAAGCAAAGAAAGAGATAACACTAAGACTAAACTAGAAAAGTAATACTAATTAACAACCTAGAGAAGCAACTTGCTAAATTAGGAAAGAACAACACTAAATTAGTAATTAACAACTAGGACAAGCATGGAACTAACTTAGAGGCTAACTAGCTAAAGCAAACACAAACAATAAACAAGTGAAACTAACTACCCTAGCAATACATAACTACCAAGAACACGACAATTAACGAAGAATGCAATAAAGAAATTAACTAAGTAAACATCAACTAGCAATGCGACAATTTGGGTTCCAAGCAAGTTATAGAGGTGTGGGTGTTTAGGGATTGTGACTAGAAACTAGGTTGGGGGTTATAACATGCAAACCATATTGATTCATTTAGATTGTTAAAGAAAACAAAATTATAGATGCTAGAGGATTACCCTAAACTACTAATTGGTCATGGATGGAATAGGATGTGTGAAGGGGAACTACACCCTAGAACATCCTATCCAACCTTATGAGGCTACTTTGGATTAGGTTTAGGTGAAATCCCACTAAGATCTAATCAGCTATAGTTTTCTATTCTATAGGTCCTTATGGAAATTTAGGTCCAAGGGTGGTAATGGAGGGTAAAAATTTCGGTATTTCACTTCACATCACCCAATATCTAGCCTTAACATATCTCCCAGACAATTGCACTAAGTTTCTGTAGACTTGATACTTACATATACCACATATAAGTTAGAGAGGGGATATGTACGTGGGAAGATAGGGTTCTAGCTAGGGGATCCATTAGTTGGACTAAAATAGACTATACAAGCTATTCTTTCTTAGAGTCTAGGGGTTTCGAGCACACATCACAATAAAATCCATGTTTTCACACGCCAATCACAACATAATTTATGGTAAATAGGTATAAGTAGAAGAAAACAAATATAAAATGAAGTTATAAGGTTTTACAAGTCATTTCCCTCAACATCGTAACAAATTTACATTTTAGCCCAAACAACCGACCAAGGGCCTTAGCTAGACATAGTAAAAGAAAAGGAGAAATAAAGAGTAGAGGAGTGGCTAGCCATGAAGCTTGGTGAAGGCTGCTCCTTCTTCACTTCCTAGCAGCAGTAAGAGCACATCATTCTCCCTTGAAGATGGATGGATGTCATAGAAGTATGGAAGGAGGTATCCAAAATCTTAAAGAACTAGGATTTTTAGGTAGATGAAGGTGGAAATGAAGTGGAGGTAGATGGGAGCTCAATTAATGCAAGAGTAAATTCTAGGATTGGGTAAAAGTTGACTAACCTCATGCTACATATAGCGCCCATGTATATATAGGTGGTAAGGAAGCACTAAGTTAAGTGAGGGCAAAATGGGCAAATCCATTTACAAAAAGAACTAGAACAGCTAGCTACCACGACTGTTTTGCTCACAACCTTTGTGGTGGATGGAATGAATATGACCGTGGTGGAGTGGAATGGGTGAGGTGAAAATGAGTGAAATGTCAGGTTGATGTTTGGGTTTTGAAGGTCAGTGGAACGACTGTGGTGGGCAGGGGGTAAAATAGTTGTGGTGGTCACCACAGTTGTTTTGGAGGGAGGAATGACTTACCCTAAACAACCAATTACCTGAAAGACTCTTGGAGCACATGCAAAGTTTCATCATAGGACTCATTAGCCAAAAACAAAATTAATGGGCTACGCTATCCCAATTCTAAGCATTCACAACCAAGCTTGGAAAACATTGGCCAAAATTGTCGCATCAATCACATCTAAACCTATAGTAATGAGTAATAATAAAAAAGCAACAAACCCTACCTAAAATCACACAAAAATCGCAAAATCTAGACGAGATGCAATCAATGGTATGGAAAGAAATTTTTTCTAAAAAAGTACACAAAATGCATGAAATTAAACTACATGATATGCAAGTAAGTAAAAGTTTAATCCAGATAGGGTGTTTCAAACCTAAATAAGTTAAAGGGTGAGATAGGGTAAAAAAGCAAAAAAAAAGATGAGAGAAGAGTGTGTACTACCCTACCACTCCATACTTTTAAATCATGCTAACCTCAACATGAAACTAATCTTAGGTATGATAGGTGAGTTGTCACTGTTGTGGTGGATCCTGTGGAGGTTTCCCATTTGGTGAAGGATCCTTGTAGGATTTACCCTAGTAGTCTTCCTATAGATGCATGTATGTATCTTGGTACCCATATAATGTTCCCTATAAGTCCTCCTCCCATTGGCAGTTTATCTGAACCTGCGTGTGCTGTAAGCAGTACATGTGGTTAATTTGGTGATGCATCTACTACTGGTCCAATCACTTGGCTTGTTGAGTGTACTGAATTCCCTTCAACTGTGCATGGATGGATGACATGTCATATGTGTTGGCTGGAGGTGGCTGCACATTAAAAACATCTTGGCTCTGTTGGGTATGACAAAGCTATTTCTCTGGTATGTCTGACTATCCCCTCCCTCGGGTAAATCAACTAGTGTACTATGTACCCTTCTTTGAGGTGTTCATTTTCCCAATGTGCAAGTGCCCCAAAAAATCTCCTATCGGTCCCAGATCCTCAACCAAAACATTTGTATGATAAGGGAGGTCTAGGGTGATGACATGATAACCAGGGTTCATGTTGTAGATGATCTTTTCATCTTTAAGGAGATCATTTATGACCTTTCCAAGTAGTACAAGTCAATATATTTGGTCACTTCTACCTTTGTGAGTCCCTCCAAATCACAATTTAAGGCCTTGCAATGGTAGTATTATTTTCCCTGTGATGAATGGATTTTTTTTCTCATTGAGGGGATTGTCTCCAGATTGTCAATTATCATTTCTCCTTGGTTGACATGAATGTTGCTTGCCATTGTGGCTTTCACAAATAAATCTTTCTGAGAGAAGCATCCTTGGTTGTCATACTGGTCAAAGATAGTATCTTCTAAGACTTTCTAAAAATACCTTATAAAATAATTTTGTAATTTACTAGTCTTATATTTTCCTACAAAAAGTCTCTTGTGATGTGTCTTCCACATTGATAAATAGTTGGATTTTCCATATCTGTCAAACCTCTCACCATAAAATTCCCGTACCATTTTGGGAGTGGGAGAAAAGATCTTGTTGAGCTGGGAGGTTTTCAACACATGTAAAGAATCATTGAGTCTAAACAAAATACCATATTCACCTTTATATTTTATCTTTTTTAGTCACCCAAAAAACTTATGGGTTATCTCAAGGTAGGTCTCTTGCACCTGGTCAACAACTTGTATAAACTGAATGGAATTATGTAGTTCTTGAATTTGTAGTTGATATCCATAGATCTCATAATGTAAATGCATGCATATAACATAGGAATCACCCTCATCATCATGCACTTGACATGTTGAGGTTTAAAAAATATCTTACTAGGCGCCTTCTTACCAAAAGTGACTCCTTCAGGCTGTTTCTCAAAGATCTTCATCCATTCTTCTTGTAACCTTAAATTCACATCAACCATCTCATCCTCAATTTCTTCACTCTTTGTCTCCTAACCTTCCTCCTCTGGATAGTCATGAGACCCAAAACTTATTCCAAGTTTAGGGGCACCATCTCAATACTCGTGTCATCTTCCTCTTCTTCAACAATTCACAGCCTCATTCTCATGTGATGTTATGTGTCACATAGTTGTGTCAAAAAAATGGAGTTTCTCACCAAACTAGGACACAGAGGTGAGTGTGAGGATGAGGCAGAAACAACTCTCTTGCTCCTTCTTCTCTAACTAGAGAATCAATGTCAACTGAATGGACAAGATTTTCCATTTCTTCACTCTCATCCTCCTCATGGTTGTTGTAGTTTGGATTTGAGGAGTGGAGACTGGAGGAGGATCGGAGGTGCGAGCCTTTAATGGATGCCAAGCATGGAAGGGAGCCAAAGATGGAGTTTATGATGATGGATTTGGGCTCTGAGAAGGTGGGTTGACATTTGAGGCTCTATTTGTGCTGATTTTACCCCCCCCCCCCCATGATGGTTCTGACGCCACTTGTCGATCCCTTTCTTGATTGCCTTTATTACTATCATCTTTGCAAGGATTTGGGTTGGAAACAAAGGTGGAATTAGGTTTTTCGCCCTTCTAGGAATTTGGGGTGTATTTCCTGTGGAGTGGAGAAATGGAGATGGATTTTGGCTGGAATTGGGAGCTCGAGGTAGTTGAAGGTAGTCTGGATCTTCAGGAAGATTGCATGGATGTTGGGAGAGGAAGATTGAGATTATTGGTATTGGATTGGGGTTGTCCTAAATTGCCACTCACATAGAATGTATGTTCTGTTGTGGTTGAAATACGCCATGGTTGTGGTACTATGAAATGAAATTTCTAAATTAAGTTTTGGGTTGAGGCCATGACTGTTCTTGCCAGCAAGGCTGTGTTGACTTGACAGTAGAATGGTTTTGTTGGTCAAAATAATTATGCTAAACAAATATAAACAACTCAGTTTTTCATTGTAAAGATGATTCTTCTACATGACCGTTCCATTGCAGCACGGTCGTGTTGGATACCTCAAGCTAAAAAATATTTGAATATCCTCAATTCTTTCAATCAAAAACATTTTAGGTAACATTTTTGATCCACTTGATGTATTATCATTCATTTTCATTGAATTGAACCCTTTTTCTTAATCTCTCACCAGATTCCCCATCACAATTCAAATATCAAACAAAAAAGTGTTGAACACATGTATGTGTGCCTTCCTTGGAAAAATATAAATTAGCCAAAATATATCAAAAAATGAAGTTTGGGTGAAAAAGTAACCAAACCTCGGTGGGTTGCCTTCCACTAGCGCCTAGTTTATTGCCTTCAGCTAGGGTTCTTGATTCTTGAATTATTTAGCCCTCTTGAGAACCTCAATGTGTTAATATAGTAAATTGACTTGTCATGTGAATTTAATCACATCTCTTCATCAATCGAAATTTCCTCAATCAACATAGCAATGTCAAAAATTTGTTTCTAGGCCAAACTCAACAACAATTTTCAATCTTTGTCCATTGACTACAAACTCTTTAGCACGTATTTTCTCATCGATCATAATAGCCCCAAATGGATATACATATTTGACTTGATATGGCCCTTCCCATCTTTACTAAGATTTCCAGGAAAAACTTGATCCTTGAATTGTACAACCATACCCTTTCTGTGGGATCAAAAGACTTCTTTTTGATCAACTTGTCATGAAAGAACTTGACTCTTTTCTTGTAACTTTTAGATAGCTCATAGTATTCATGCCTCATTTATTCTAATTTATCGAGTTGTAGATTTCTTCTTATCCCAGTGGTGTCCATGTCCATATCCATAGATCTCAAGGCCCACAATGCCTTATGTTGCAATTCTAAGGGTAGATGGCAACTTTTCCCATATATAAGCTTGAATGGCGTGGTGCCTTGTATGCAGTCCCATAAGCCTATAAAGCCACATTGAGAAATAGAGACTAATCCTTATGGTCCAATCTAACTATCTTCTCAAGAATGAGATTTATCTCTGATTGGTCAACTCAACTTGACCACTAGTTTGAGGGTGGTAAGAAGTATCCACATGAAGGTTTACACCATGCCTCTTCAACAAACTATAAATTATATGGATAAAATGGCTTCTACTATCACTTGTCATCTCCCTTGGTACACCAAACTAGATACAGATGTTTGACTTGGCAAAATCGCATTCCACCTTGTGGTCATTGGTCAGTGTGGCAATGTCTTCACTCCATTCTAAGAGTTATTCTATAGCCACTAAGATGTACACAAACCCAAAAGAAGGGGAAAAAGGACCCACAAAGTCAATTCCCCATACATCAAAACCTCTACAACCAGAATAGGAGATAGAGGCATCATGGACCTCATAAACAGCATGCCCACTTTTTGGTATTTCAAACAATTCTTGCAATAATTATGAGAGTCTTTGAACATAGTAGGCCAATAGAAGCCACATTGTAAGCCTTTTGTAGCTGACCTCTTTCCACCAAAATGACCTCCACATATGCTGGAGTGGCACATGGAGAGTATATCTTGCTACTCATTCTCGAGGATGCATATCCTTATAAGTTAGTCAGAGAAATACTTGAAAGATGTGGGTCATCTTACACATAATTGTTCACCATGGAAAACAATCTTTACTTTCTTCTCTAGTCCACACACTTGGCACTCGCCACCAGCCAAGAAGTTGGCTATGTGTTTGTACCATGTACTTTGAGTAGAATCAAGTAAAAGGAGTTGCACATATGACATTGTCTCCTTGATCTTAGTCACTTCATCATAGGGATCTTCAATGAGAGAGACATGAACGACTACAAATTTTTTGATTCCCTTCTTGTCAACAATTTCCAAGTCAAACTCTTGATGCAAAAGGATCCACCAAATGTTGAGAGTACATTGGTGCCCATATCTCATTATTTATTCATGTATGCTAAGATTTTACACTTCAGCATAAATACTTTGATATTACCATGCTAGGGATGAATGCTTGGGTCCTTCAAACATTGAATTTCTAGTCATTTGCAGGTTGGATTTGAGTAATATATGGTTCCATGACATATCCATCCAAGAATAGATGAATTTTTGGATGATATGACATTGTTGAAGATATAATCATGAATTTGAAGTTATTATTGGAAGTTTATGAGTTTTTGTTGGTGCATTATTTCCTAGTATTCATGGATTTA
Organism: Alisma plantago-aquatica; assembly: GCA_963693085.1. NCBI lineage: Eukaryota > Viridiplantae > Streptophyta > Magnoliopsida > Alismatales > Alismataceae > Alisma > Alisma plantago-aquatica. The sequence continues at coordinate 1,498,663,252 of OY856411.1, read as the reverse complement.
GACAAGCATTAAGGCAACATTGTATAAACCACCACTTTAATGTAAACTTCGTAAAGAATAATAATTATAGAGCTACAACCAGATGTGGGAGTTGTGAGAGTTTTTCATGGAGGATAAATTCTTCTAGACTTTAAGACAAGTCAATTTTTGTATCCATACCATTTCAAATGAAAACAATTGCTATTTAATAACTAAGAATGATACTAAACTGGAAAAATCTGAATGGATAGCTGCTAAAGTTGCAATAGAAATAAAGAAAAATCAGTAAATATCAATATGTCTATTAGGATTATTCGTAAATACTAAACATGGGTCAAACTTTCCATATAATAGAGCTTGGTTGGGGAAATATCTAGAACTAATGTTTGGAAACATTGAAGAACCTTATAAGAGCATACCTAATTTGTAAAAGAAATTATTAACTTGAAATCTTGGCAACATTGCATGCTATGGATTGGAGTATGACTCTTTCTTTTGTAGAATCTTTGTTTTCTTTTAGGCATGCTTTGAAGGATTTTTGCATGGTTGTAGAAGACTTGTTGGTGTTGAAGTGTTTTGCTAACAATAACCGCATTGGATGGGAAAAATCAATGATTTCTTATTGCATTTGTGATTGTGTAGATAGAAAGTGGAAATAGTTGGTCATGGTTATTGCAATGCTTAAAGAATGATATTAGTTATCTACTCGATCTTATGTTCATGAGTGATAGAAATTAAGGAATTAATGTTGCTAAGAGTGTCAAATTTACAAAAGTAGAATATCAGTTGTGCGTTCACCATTTTTATAAGAGCTTTGAAATAAATTGTTTAAGTAGAAAATGTTGTTTGTAAATATGTTCTACTTTTTTCCCATTCTTGTTAATATGAGTGCTAAAATTTTCACAATTTATTCCTTGATATATTTATAGAATCAAAATGGAACACTTAGTATGGAATTCTACAAGGACCTTTGTAGAACCAACTTATGATTGATTTTCAAGGAAATTGAAGCTTGCGACATATCTACTTATTCTTATTTGAAGGAAATCTAAACTCATAAGGGGAGTAGACATACATATGAAAACGGTTCTAGTTGTGACTACCTAACTGATAGCATGTTCGAGTGTGTCATAAGCAAAAGAATAAGAAAGTATAAACCAATAAGGATGATGAGAACATCCACCAAGTATAAAGTGGGATCAGAGTATCCACGCCATCACAGAATGTGTCATATAAACATCCACTACAAAGGTGGGCAAAGAATCACATATCACAAAATAATGTTCCACCGGGAGAAAAGCATAAGAAAGAGACCAAGAGAATATCCAAACATGATAATATGATCACAAGATCAATAACAAATAAGATACTTCACATGAATCATATTTTCCAAGAGAACAAGATATTGTGTAGGCTAATATCCGTAGCACCAAAAGAAAGATAATTTAGGTGAATTTCTCAAAAGAAATAATAGGGGATGCAAACATACCTCTCTTAGAAGTCTAACAGTCCAAGGTCACTTCTAGATCCAAATCTAGGTCTCCAAATCACATATTATCATATATGTGAAATTAGGGTTAGAATTAAATTGATTTCACAAACCCTAAAAGTTACCTTTTTCTGAGTGTGTGATTAGGTCATGAAAACCATTACATATTTTAGTTTATATTATTCAGAGTCCAAAAATATTTTATTATATATTTCTGACTTATAGATATTTAATTATGAATTTACAAGTTATTACTTATTTAGATTAATCCATTAAAATTACTTATCATTAAACATTGGATTTAGGTGACAGAACTAACATCATTAGAAATCTTATGTTTTTCTGAATTTATTGACTATTTATTTATAATTTTTGACCTAGCATAAAAATAATTATGAATTTTAGAATTTTGACCAATCAGAAAAATTGAAAAAGCCACATCAGCTTACTTCTCACGAGAAACAAAAAAAGAGAGGGAGTGGGTCGTAGTCCGAGATGGCCCAATCAGGGCTTGTCAATTTGGCCGACCCCAAAACAACTAGGCAACACACCTCAACACCAAATCACAAAAAAACGAGTGTGAAAAGACCTTTTTACCCGTGTGGAAAAACAAGAGCATTAAATGAATACAACGGCAGATTTGAAAAATCGCTTGGGGTTTTGTTCTTCATCGAGTTGCATTTTAGCACACAAATTGGGGATCAAATCCTCGGATCAAAATTTGAAATTAGAGAGAAAACTTAGAACTTGGTGATGCCTCCGAGTTTGTGGGAGCAAACTGAACTGAACGAGCTATTGCTCGGATTCGATGAGTAATTGTGATACGAGAAATACTCTCACAAGTCAACCACTGAAAACACGAACAAGGTTACAAAAGATACCTAAAGATGAGAGAGTGTGGGAAATCGAGATAGCTTCATGAAACCAAACCAAACCCAAGACTATCTCTCCCGTGTTACTGCGATGTCGGGTGACCCCATGCCGATGAATCTTTGACGACCCACCGACAGGAGACTGGGGTAGGACAAACTCATGCAAACTGCACCAAACTAAAGCATTGAGAAGGCCAGGGATGCTTCAGTGGAGGTTTGGGTAAAAGAAGTTGTATGGAGGGGCTCCCAAATGAGAGTTCTCTTCTCTAGAGAAACTCGAGGAAGATGGAGTATGTTGGATTCAATGGCGGGGTGAGCGAGCAAACTGGAAGGGGTAAAACGTTTTGGATGCGTTGAGGATGCTTTGGGGTAAGATACGTATAGATGGGGAGAGGTGTAGCGTGAAATGGAATCATGGGTGGAAACCATGATTTGGGGTTTTTTTGTTTAGGAAAGAAAAAGATAGGGAAAGTAGGGATTGGGAGATATGAAATTCTCTCACAAACAAAATGCAAAAAAACTGTGTGAAACAATGGAGCGAAGAGGGAGAACGGTTTTTGAGATGATCAAAAGAACTATTCATGGCGGGTCGGACTCCTACCCAAGGTAGGAGATGACTCCAAAACCATCAGATCAAAAATCAAATAGTCCAAATCAAACATTTAATCAAAATAGATACCAAGGCGCGTGACAGCGTGAAAAAATCAATTAAATTTAATAAAGTGACATTCCTTTTTCTCTTTCTTCATTTAAAGGTTTAAACATAATACAAATTAAGTAAAATTTCATATAGAGGCCGATTAAGGCATGTAGATTCTGATTATGTAATTAGATTTTCATTTTGAAGGCTTTTGATGCATTATTTTATCAAATCTTGGTTTCTCTTTCAACATGTATTTATTGGAATTACAATTATCCAAAATTGGTGAAACTTTATCCATATGCTATCTTTGATGTGTTGAATATGAATTTACTTCCATTTCCATCTATTGGAGTTATTTGTCTTTATTATTCCACTTATATGGACTTTTCATATTTTCTCTCTCCTCTAGTAACTTATATAATTAAGGTTGTCCAAATCAGATGGAAATTGACACATGTTATTTTTAGTATGTAGATTACGAATTTGAAGTTTGTTTTCACTTTTGTAATTTCTTTTTATGAGTTATGCCCTATTTTGCATTTATGGTTCTTTATTACATTAGTTATTCCATATATCCTTATTAGAACCATTATTCCTATAATTGTGTTCCAAGACTTCATATTACTCTCCAAGAGTTATGTGTGGTTATTTTGCATGGATTATTATGATATATAAATTTATCACATGTAACATATTTTATGTGTCTGTTATTGGGCCTAAGACTAATGCAGAAACATGTATGAACTCAAGAGCATTTTGGATCAAAACCCTAGGCGGTATGGTGGTGCCGCCGGAGGCCTAGGATCTTGCGTCGGGGAGGACTCATCTCGGCCGTAGTTTTGTGCATGGAAGCGGAGAAAGGTGTAGATCATCCTGCACCGTGGGTTAAGAAAGGAGGAAACACGTTGGCAAGACAAGTCATCTCGACTAGAAGGGAAAACAGCAACGCAAAGCGGGCTTCGTTGGAGGATTCCTTGACAAGCATCAGGGACCTTTTTAGTTTAGATGAAGACCAGGAAGACCAGGCTTCAAATATGGCGTCAGGATGGAGGCGGACGGAGGGGCAACTTCTTCCGTGGGGTGACCAAACATCTTGGATGCAGCATAGGCGGACGGAGGGGCAGGAGTTACAGTGGGGCAATCACACATCTTAGATGCAGCAAAGGCGGTCGGAGGGGCAGGAAACTTTGCGGGCCAATCAGGCATCCTGGATGCAGCATAGAAGGGAAACGTCAAGATTTAGTGTCCCCCATAACGTGTGTTACAGATGCCTTGGAGTAGGTCATTGGCAGGCCACATGTGAATGGAGAAAAGTGTGTTATAGATGCAAGAAACCTGGTCACCTCCCGCACAGATGCACGATGGGGTATGAACAGCCACCTAATTTGATATCGGAGATGGCGTTTCCACCTCTTGGGTCTGCACACGGCTTCCCTGCCAGAGGGGCTCCTCAGCATAACCCTAGGCGTGCAAAAGTTATCTTGAAGGAGGGCAACAGTGATCGAAGTATGCAGCTTGACCTGCTGGACTATGGTTTTGAGATATCCTGGCCTAGTAATGAGAACAGGGAGGATGTGATGAAGTTCTTGCATACCAGATGGCCTCATGCCACAGACATCTATGAATTTGTAGAAAGGAGAGCTCTGGTGTATCTCCCTTCACTTGAGGAGGTTCGGAGAACCCTTGAATACGGATCGGTCAGGTTCTTCAACAAGGATCTTCTTTTGAAGATGGCGACGGGAGGATTGGATGCGAAGAAAGATACTTTATGGTTCTGGATTACTGGAATCCCAGTTGTTTGTCGTGATGTAGAATCCCTCAAAGAGATCATATCTGTCTTTGGCACCCTAGTAGATCGACCACTCTGGAGAAAAGGTCGGGAAGATGACAGGGGCGTCTTAGTCTCGGTGCAGTGCTTTAATGAAGATGTGCCGCAATTTATCAACATTGAGATAGGGGACGCGAGGGGAGTTGCTAAACTGATGATAGTTTCCAGAGGTCCTGACGGAGAGGACATCACTGAGTTGGGTAAAGAGCTCGACATTATACCGGGAGCGATCCGTAGAGCTGAGGTTACACCGGAGATGGTTGCTCTTGCAGCTGGGCGGGCGGATTCAGTGGGAACAGCTTCTTTACAGATCAACGCAGAGAATGTTGAAATAGTAGAGAGCACAAAAGAGGCGGGTTAGACGAGGGTGGTGTTAAATGAGGAAGGGACGAATATTATTTTACTGCACAGGAGCTTGGCAGATTTCATTGAAGATGGATCCGGAAACACAGAAGGAAGACCACCACGGAGAGAGACGAGACAAGGCACCAATGGGGCAGATGTAGGAGGCTCATGGCGCGTACAGAGAAGCGCGTTGCATCGTGACACAATGAGAGAGAGAGGTCAAGCGGTAAGGGACTATATGAGGAGCGTGCAGGGTGACGGTTGTCTTTCCGACGGGGACATCCCACATGAGAAGGATGGATGGTGGGACTCCTGGGAGACAAGCTCTTAGCTGGTGAAGAAGGCTTTTGTAGATCTGGTGTTTTATGAATCCGAATGAGTACCTTTTTTGGAACATCAGAGGCACATCAAACAATCAAACGAGGAAGATCCTAGCGAGATTATGTACGAGATATAAACATGTTATAGTAGGGTTGCTTGAACCTATGCTGCATGCTGAGAGAGCAGAAGAGTTACTAGATATTGTAAGACTAGACTGGTGTATTCATAACGAGGAGGAACACGAAAAAATATGGGCTTATGTTGATGCGGATCTCGATCCGCACTTAGTTCTCAATCATAAGCAGCATATCACGTTTGAGGTTGGAGATGGGCAGGGAGGAAGGATTTTTGTTTCTATAATATATGCTTCTTGTTCTATTTTTGAAAGAAGAAGTCTATGGGAGTCTCTTGTTCTTCTGAGTCATGAAGTAGGTCATGAGAAGTGATTAATTTGGGGTGACTTCAACGTGGTGAGAAAACCAGAAGAGAAGCGAGGTCAGTTGCCTCCCCCTATACAAGGCAGGATGGATTTCAACGCATTCATCAACGATCTCGGTCTTGAGGAGCTCTCGTACGAAGGCAGTAGATTCACATGGGTGGATAAGCAGTAGTATACCCCAACGAAATGGGAAAGGTTGGATATAGCCTTGGTGAACGGAAGTTGGATGAATGATCTGCCTCTCACGTCGTTGTTTCATCTCACTAGATTCCGTATTTCTGATCATTGCCCAATCCTAGTCAAGAGTAACCCGGGGGACCAGCGCAGACAACCGGCCCCTTTCAGCTTCAGAGCAGCTTGGCTGCAGAATCCATCATGTCTCAAGCTGATACAAGACACGTGGAGTTCCATAGCTCCAAACGGGGACCCTTCTTTTATCTTATACAGCAAGCTGAAGGCTACGAGAGTAGCGCTCAAATCCTGGAGTAAGCAAGTTTTCGGCAATATACATCAGAAGATTATAGATTTGGAAGATGTTGTGAAGACCTTGCAGGGAGCTTTTGATGAAAACCTATCACATGATAATGAGGTGTTGCTCAAAGATGTGGAATTGGAGTTGGAGGAGAACTGGAGGCTGAACGAGCTGATTTGGAAAGAAAAGGCTAAGGTGAAGTGGATGGAAGACGGTGACAGAAACTCACCTTTCTTTCACGCTATGGTTAGAGCCAAGAAAAGACGTAGATCGATACCTAAGTTGTATACACCGGAGGGATGGATTTTTTAAGATAAAGGCCTGATGGCGAGAGCTGCGGCGGATTTCTATAAAAAGATGTATGAGGAGGATTCTTCCCTATCGGAACATGATGTGCAGGCCTTCGTTGATCTTCTCCCTCAATCTGTAAATATGGATGAGAGTGCGACTCTCACCGCAGCTCCGATGCGTGAGGAGATTTTCTCTATGTGTAGTATGATGGACGTAGACGCGGCTCCGGGACCTGACGGTTTCACCGTCGCTTTCCTAAGAGCAGCCTGGGACATTATTGTGGATGATATGGTTGCTTTTGCTAATTTTTTCTTTCAGGGTGGCTGTTGTCATAGGAGTTTATTCTGCTGCCGGATTGTCCTAATCCCAAAGAATCAGACGACATCTATGCTGGGCAAGGACTTCCGCCCTATCTCAATTGAAAATGTTATTGCAAGGGTGTTTGCCAGAGTGATTAGCAACCGATTATCTGCCATCATTCCGTCTTTGATTGGTCCCCATCAAGGTGCTTATGTTCAAGGCAGAGATATAGTGAATCATATAAAGCTCGCGAGGGATATCACTTATGATATCAATAAAGGAGGTGACTATCCGAATGTGGTGATGAAGTACGACATCTCTAAAGCATACGATACTGTGTCTTGGAATTTTCTCAGGAAATTCCTTGATCGTGTTGGTTTGACGAATCAAGCGATTAGCTTATGCATGGAATTTTTTTGTTAGATCTTGGGCCACTGTTATGATTAATGATTTTATGGCTGGTTTCTTCTCGTGCGGTAGAGGGCTGAAGCAAGGAAACCCTTTATCACCTCTATTATTCATCCTGTTTGAGGAAGTTTTGGGCAGGCGGTTGAACCAGGAAGTACAAAGACAAAGTTTTCCATGTTTCATCACACGAGGAAGAGGTGAAGCGCCACCTATTTTGATGTATGCTGATGATCTTGTTGTGTTTTTCAATGGTTCACCTGGAAGTGGGCAGATCATAAATGATATCTTTACTCGGTATGGTAGAGCATCGGGCCAGATGTTGAATAGATCAAAGTCAGGCTTTTTGATTGGGTCAAATGATAGAGTCATCACTGACAGAATCACAGCAGAGTTGGGGGTTCCTAAATTGGAGAATTCGTTCACATATCTTGGCGTTCCTATCATAGTGGGTAGACAACGAATATCTCACTTCGATTTCTTGATTGAGAAGGTGACTGATAAAGTGGCTGCTTGGAAGTCCAAGTTCCTATCTTTCACAGGGAGGCATTTATTAATTAGGCATGTTCTCAATTCTACGACATTACATGTTGTTGCAGCAGTGGATTTTCCGGCGGGCATTTTGAAAAGAATCAACTCCATTTTCTCTAGTTTCTTATGCTCGGATAGGCGGAATCGTTCCAGGAGAGCCTGGGTTGCATGGGATCGTATCACCAGTCCCACACAATCTAGCAGTCTAAGCATCTCGTCTTTACAGCTCACGACTAAGGCCTTTAGATTTAAAGCTTGTTGGGAGATCATGCAAGGTAATTCAGCTTGGGCCAAGTTCATGAAGGATAAATATAAGTCGGAGTATAAGAATCAATCTGGGTGTTACCCATCCTATTTGAAGAAGAGTTCCTTTGCATCACCTTATTGGAAGAAGTTGTGGGTCACTTTCCCTGAGGTTATCCCAAGATGTAGGTGGATCGTAGGTAAAGGTGATATCTCTTTCTGGGAGTCGAGATGGTGTCAGGAAATCATGTAGGGTTTTGCTATAAGACATGCGGACATTCAGCTTGACATGAAGGTCAACGATTTCTGGCAGGAGGGAGTAGGTTGGGACTGGAATACCCTATACATCATCATCTCTCAGGAAGGCATTGAGCAGATACAAATGTCCATGGCTGCGATTTCTGAAGTGGCGGACTGTTTGGTTTGGACACCTACAGACAAGGGGTCTTTTAGTCTTCGTTCCGCGAAGAATCTCATTTCTCACACACATCCTATGCATGGTGTTCACAGTAGGGATGTAGACTGGATCTGGTCCATCGCCGTTCCTAGAGCAAGTGCGGTTTTCTGGAAGGCAATTAATGGAGCATTGCCTACTGACGAGCGTATCAAAAGTTGTAGAATTCCCTTGGCCTCCATGTGTGCCTGCTGCAATCAGCCTGAAGAAGAATCAATTGAGCATCTTTTGTTTGAGGGTCAGTTGGCCGATGCTTTCTGGGCAAGATTTGAAGAGATTTTTGAGTATAGACCTCGATCCATTACTAGCTTGAAGTTGTTTAAGCCTTCCAAGATTCCAGAGGTGTGGTTCCGAAATGAGATGACTATTCTCATTCTTTGGATGATTTGGCGTGCCAGATGTGATATGCGTTTTCAGCAGAAGAACAGCAGACCTGCGAAGAGGTGGAATGAAATTTGTTTTATCCTTAATAGAGTTGCGTCTAAGAAAAAGTTTAGAAAATCAGAAGACGAGCAGATGACAGAGAAGTTGGCTGCCGCTGGTTTTGACGTTCACAGTTTTAGAATCGCTGCTATAGATCTGGTTAGATGGGTACCACCGGACATGGCCAACCTGAAGTTGAACCTCACCATCGGAGTGGGCAAAGATATGACAGGCTCTCAGCGTAGATGGACAGCTGGGATTGTAAGGAACAGACACGGGTATGTAAGGCTTGCCTTCCGCTTCTGGCTGTTGGAGAAGGATTATCATGTGGCTTATTTGCAAGCCTGTCTCATTGCATTAAAGGTCTCTAATGACCATAATTTGACGATCTCTTGCTTTGAGGTTGATGATAGGGAAACTCTTAACTGCATTTGGAATGGTCCTGTGGGCCCATGGAGAGCTTATTCATATCTTGCGGAGATTCGGAATGTCATGACGGAAGAAGCTATTATGGGTTTCTTGGTCCCTTAAATTATTAACTCCACTTCGGACAGCTTGGGAATGTGGGGAAACCAGCTGGAGCATGGTAAAGTGTGGACGGATCAAAGTGATCTTCCTATGCGCATTAGAGGTATGATCTACCTGGAGAAAAAAAGAGTGTCGTATATAATTAAAAGATGGACGCATATTTGATGATGTGTTATGCGGTTTTCTTTTTCTGAGGGTTTCCTTGTTTTGATGGTAGGTTTGTTATGATGGGTCGGGGAACACACCTGCAATTTATAAGCAGGAGTTGTATTTTTTTTGGTGTGTTTTGCCTACACGAGGAGGGTAGGGTGAATAAAAGTTCCTCCTGACTTAATTAAAAAAAACTCAAGAGCATTTTACTTAACAACTTTTAAGTCAATGTTTGGCTGAGACAAAAAGGTAAAAGTTCTAGGATAGGGATCAAGATCTAGCTCATTACAACATACCACCCCTTAAAGGGATTTTGTCCCTAAAATCAAGACATCCATATAAAAGAAAACAACTATTCACCACCCCTTAAAGGATTCATCTTATTAAGTCAAAACTATACTTTAGGTACAAAAGGTTTCATTATACTTCCTTACATCCATCCATGCAAAAAGGAAACATTAACTTATAAAGCTTATCTATGGATCACCTTGTTCATGTTCCTCCTCATGAACTTCTTCACCATCTAAAGAAAAAACTCTTCCAACTCTTCTTTCTACAGGTTTTGTACCATTATTATTTCCATTATTCTAATGAGGTACTTGAGGTGCTCATTGCTGAGCTGGTACTTGCCCATTATGAAGCTTGGGGCACTTAGGTCAGATGTGTCCTGGTTCATTACAGTAATGACATATCGGTAATCTATTCTTTCCTCAAGCAACCTAGTCCTTACATCGACAATCACCTTCATGGTGCTTCCTTTTGTGATTGTTCTCCTAGTGTGACTGGAAACTGGGATATGACTCCATAGATAAGGCCTTATCCACCATATTTTGAAAGGCCAAGGGTAGTTGTGGAATAAGAGAACAACCCACATTATAGTTGAGTCCTTGAAGGAATAGGTCTACCCTACGTTCTTCACTCAAACTAACTACATAACATTCCAAAAGTAGAAACTTTTGTAAAAATGTAGAAACCAGTACGGAACCTTGTTTCAAACTATAGAACTCAATTTCCTTCTTCTTTAGAGCAATAGTGTAAATGTACTTTATATGAAAATGAACCAAAAACTTCTCCCGGGTCATGGTTGATATGTCATGAGTCCTTATAATTCCATTCCACCAAACTCTAGATGGTCCATCAAGTACATAAGCAACAAATCTGACCTTCTGTTGTGGAGGACATGCCAAACCACCAAAACTCTTTTCTAGAGATAACACCCAATCATTATCTTTATCCACCATCTCTAGATCTCCTTCACCCTTGAAGTAGGGTGGTTGCATCTTCATGAACTCCATGATTGAGTACTCCTTAGTTTTGTCGGACATAAGTGGGTTGTATAACTTCCATGCCATGGCTATGGAGAGAAGCTTCCTCAGCATGGCAAACTCTTATTCAAGAGTGATGACTATTCCCATATTAGAAGCAACAGAGGCTGGGGTTTCCTGTCCCACTGATGGTCCACTTCCAATTTTAGGAGTTCCTTGTGTCACTAAAGTGGTAAAGGGTGGATCCATCCTTGGCATCTCAAACCTAGGGTTTTGGTGTGTCTTGTAACTAGAGCGGTTGTCAATAGTAGAGTTATCTCCTGCCATGACATTTTGCCTACATAAGGCAAAGGTACTAGGTATAAGCAACCTAAGATAAAGGTAAACATCCTAACGTAGACAATATTGAAATAGCTAGATAGTCCTAGAGGGGAACCACTCTCTACTAGAAATAAAAAGGCAACATCCCTTGAACCAAACACCACATAAATGTTTTTGCCAAAGGGATGATAACCAATTCAATCCAACATGTATGTATCATAAAATCAAATGTGGTAGAAGAATATAAAAGTTCTAACTATTACAAAGCTTGATAACATGACACAACTCTCCACCATACATGGGTGAGTAAAAAGGGAAAGTATCTAATCAGATAAGGATCTAGTTGAGGATCATCTAACCACCTCTTCAAGTTTCCCAAAGCTCAGGTATAAGGTTGTTGTCCAAGTTTGCCTTTGAATATCATCTCCTTGCACTAAACCTGGGAATGGAAGCATACCTAACAAAAAGGAGAAGAAAAGGTAACATCATCAAAAGTTGGTATGTGCATACTAAAAAGGAAATTAAGCAATATATAAAATTAATGACAACAAATATAAAAGCTTACCGTGAAAGAGAAAAGTACTACCATACCATGCATATAAGAAAAAAAATCTCAATAAAAGAGACCAGTAAGAGTAAAGTTAAAAATAAAGCATTCATGTGTTTCACCTGTGACAATACTAGACAAGATAAACATGTAGGTAGGAAATAACACATCTACCAAAAATATGGGGTGAGCGGAAATTTTACACATCCACTCTAAATATGGAGTGCACATGAACTGTATACATCTTGCATGAGTAGGAAATACACATCTACTCAAATATATTTTCATATGCAAGAATTTTTAACATCTGCATTCACATTTGGGAATGTTCACGTCCAAATAAAATAACATGTAACATTGTACTATAAGTCATCACATGATGCATAACAAAAGAATAAGCAAGTATAAACCAATAAGGATGATGAGAACAACCATCAAGTATAAAGTGGGATCAGAGGATCCATGCCATCATAGAATGTGTCATATAAACACCCACTACAAAGGTGGGCAAAGAAGCACATATCACAAAATAATGTTCCACCAAGAGAAAAGCATAAGAAAGAGACCAAGAGAATATCCAAACATGATAATATGATCACAAGATCAATAACTAATAAGATACTTCACATGAAGCATATTTTCCAAAAAACAAGATATTGTGAAGGCTAATGTTCATAGAACCAAGAGAAGATAATTTAGGTCAATTTCTCAAAAGAAATAATAGGGGATGCAAACATACCTCTCTATAGAGTCTAATAGTCCAAGGTTACTTCTAGATCCAAATCTTGGTCTCCAAAGCACGTATTATCATGTATGTGAAATTGTGCTTAGAATTACATTGATTTCACAAACCCTAAAAGACACCTTTTTCTTAGTGTGTGGATTATGCTATAAAACCATGGCATATTTTTTTACATTATTCGGAGTCCAAAACATGTTTTATTGTATTTTTTCTGACATATAGATATTTAATTATGAATTTACAAGTTATTACTTATTTAGATTAATCCATTGAAATTACTTATCATTAAACATTGGATTTAGGTGAAAAAACAAATAACAATAGAAATCTTACATTTTTCTTAATTTATTGACTATTTATTTGTAATTTTTGGAACAACATAAAAATAGTTATGATTTTTAGAAATTCAACCAATCGAAAAAGCCACATCAGCTTACATCTCGCGAGAAACAAAGAAAGAGAGGGAATGGGCCGCGGTCCGAGTTGGCCCAATTAGGGCTTGCCAACTCAGCCAACCCCACAGACAACTGGGAACGTGCCTTAGCCCCAAAACACAAACAAAGAGTGCAAAAACACCTTTTTACCCCTATGGGAAAATAAGAGCTACTACTACAAAAATGGCTTATAAAGTCGATTTTCAAGGTGTCAGTTGTATACATAAACCGACACAAAAACCATATAGTGTCAGTTTTTAACATAAACCGACATCCAATCTGTGAAGGTCGACCAGACACGGGTACCACTTTTATTAAGTGTCGGTTATTTAATAAACAACCGACACTTAAAATCAACCGCCAAAACCAAAATTCCAGCGAAAAAATTACCTCCAAAATTTGACATATGTTGTCGGTTCTTTATTAAATAATCGACGACTAAAGGGTATGCACGAGACAGGAATAGTTGTCCGTTGTCTTTTATTTATAAACCGACGACTTTAATATAGTATAGTTTTCGGTTTTTGGCAAAGAACCGACACTTTTGGTTAGTTGTCGGTTTTTTGAAATAACCGACACTTATTGTCAACTTAATAGCTCACCAACGTGACCGACTCTTCCCCTTTCCCTGTTTCATTCCCGATTCCAGCTGCTGCTCCGGCGATTTTTGCTCACCCTGTCGTGCTCCTGCCCTCGCTGCCGCTACCGCCGCAACGCCGTGCTCCTGCCCCCGCTTCCGCCATCGCGCCGTGCTCCTTCCCCCACTGCCGCCGCCGTGCCGTTCTCCCGCCCCTACTGTCGCCGCCGCGTCGCTGCTCCGGCCGTTTCTCCTCTGCCCTCAAGGTATGCCCGCGCACCCTTCCTTCTTCCTCTGCTCCGGTGGCAGCTTGGGCGGTGCCAAGGCACGCCCAAGCAGCTGCTGGGCTTTTTTATTATTTTTTTAATTTATTTACAATAACTGATGTACATAAACCTATTAGAATAAATGCTAAAAATGTGTGATTTTAGGGTTTAGGTACTGATTTTGTGCTTCTACTGAGCTGAATCCTCTATTGTCTATACAATACATGTTCATGACATAGATTTTAGAATGCATACTTTGGTTAAATGTACTCCTGTAATTTTTGATCAAGTGATGATATGTAAATGTAGAAATAAGTTAGTAAGGTATCAATGATAAGTATGTTGTAATGTGATGCAAAATAGTTATTGTATCATGCATATCTTAATACTTTTTTCTCTTCTAAGTTTCAAGTCAATTCATCATCACAAGTGATTACATAGACGTTCTAAGGTCGTTTACATAGAAAACCATTCTAGGGTTTGGATTTTGACCCATTCTAGGGTTTAGATTTTAGATCCTTTTCATGTACCTAATGCCTGTAAACATTCTAGGGTTTGATTTGAACTTGACCCATTCTACGATTTGATTTGATTAAACCCTAACATTGATGAAACCCTAACATCAATTGTGATGAAACCCTAACATGTACATATCTATTATTGTGTTTGTTGGCCTAGAAACTCGTCCAAGATTTACTGATTAGGAGTAAATCTTGGATAGTCCCCGGTTTGGGACCGTCTTTGAACACCTAATCTCACTTAGGATGTAAGTGTATAATGTGTATTGGGTTTTGGAGAAAATTTCGGTAGCATTTCCTCGTTTGTTCTCTAAGTACATATGTACTTAGAGAACAATGGGGAAATGCTGCCAATTTTTTTTTGAAAACCCAATACACATTATACACTTACTAGTGAGATTAGGTGTTCAAGGATGGGATAGGTGGTACACATTTATTATATATAAGAATGACATCACATGTGTTTGTTGGTCTATAAAGTGAACAATCTTTATATCGATGATCCTGCAAATGATAAATGGTCGGTTGTTCTTCATGGTAAAAGACAGTTCATTGAAGATCCTATAGATGAAGAACAATACTATGATAAGTATGATGAATCCAGTCCATTCTCAGTTGGGTTGCCAACACAAGCAAATATTGAAGCTAATGATGACTTCTATGTGCGCGGAGATCACAATGAAGGATTGTTAATTGATAAAAAATCGCAATATTAGAGGTTTGTTTTGTTTTATACGTTTTTATTTTTCTGAATATGTGAACTTTTGAATTACAAAAATACTGAAAATTTAATGTGAATTACTTTATAATGTGAGCTTTACAATTTGAATGTGAATTACTTTATAATGTGAGCTTTACAATTTGAATGTGAATTACTTTATAAGTTGAATTACTTTATAATGTGAGCTTTACAATTTGAATGTGAATTACTTTATAATGTGAATTACTTTACAATGTGAACTTTATAATTTGAATGTGAATTTGCAGATGGATGACCATTCTGATGACTGTGCTGATGATTACCGTGAGGGTGAGGACATCAATGTGCCGCCTCACAATGTAAGTTTTAAAAAAAATCATATATTTATATCTATATGTCCATTTATAGTTATATCTTGTAAATGTGTTTATTTTGTCAAATTTTAGGTTGATGATGCATAGGTACCACCTGAAGAACTTGATGCACTTGATCAGCAACACCAAAAAGTTGACAAGAGAAGGGGCATCACTATGATGAAGAAGTTAATTGCGCAAAAGGGCAATGGACCCAAACTTGTTGTAGATTTTGATAATGCAGGAAATGCATGTGGTGTGAATCGTAATTCATTTGTTTCATATCTTGGGTTTGTTACTCATAGCCATTGCGGTTGTCGCTTAGATTCTTGGCATAACGTTTCTAAGGAGAAGAAAGACACAATATGGAGGGATTTATGCGTGAGTTATTATTAATTTGCAATTCTATTTTGTAGATTACTAAATTTTTGAATACTAGTTAATAGCAATTCTATTTTGCAGAGTATATTTGAATTGGATGAAAAGTTGCATCGTAAATACGGGATGCAACGCTGTGGGAGAGTCCTAAGGAACTATTGGACAAATATCACACGAGAATACGTAAAAGAAGCTGACAAGAGGAAGAAGACATCCACTGAACAGTGGAACTTCCTCGACAAAGAAGAATGGGAGGCGTTCGTCGCTTCAAGACAAACTGAAGAATTCAAGGTATTAGGCATCAGTCTCAATCTCATTATTAATATATGTTGTATTCACCTATTCAATGTTAACATTTAGTGTTACTAACCAAATAATTAATGTGCATACTAACTAGGCCCTTAGTGATGCACAAAGATCAAGGTGTGCGATGAATGTGCACGACCACACAATGGGTCCAAGAGGATATGCAGGCGTTCGCCAAAGACTACAGTATGAGGCTACTGCTCAGTCTGCTGCTACTCAGGAGTCATCTACCATAGGTAGCACACCTCTGCCTCGCCATGATGTCTGGATAGCTGGGAGGCAAAATAAGAAGGGAGAAATAACGAAGGCCGCAACTGCCGAGTCGGCTGCAAAAATGGTAAAATACAACTCTTACAGCAATCATTCGAATATTGATTATTTGTGATGTTTACTTAATTACAAATTTTTGTTTTGGCGATTAGCGGGAGCTGCACGAGCTAAGGAAACAAGGAAAGTTCATCCCTGAGGGAACAAGGGATGAATTGACAGTTGCTCTGGGTAACCCAGAGCATCCTGGACGTGTTAGGGCTGCAGGCGCAGGTGTGGGCATCAAAGCTTTTTTTTTGCCATCTCAGCGCAAACATGTCCAAAAAGTGGGACTGTCACAAGAAGAGGTAACATATTCTTTCTTGATAATGTTACTGTAAAAGAGAATTCAATAATCAGAAGCTAACATTTATTTTATCCATGTATATGTCGATAAGATATTTGAGAGGAAACTCCAAGAAGCAATGAAAACCTGGCAGTCATCTCAGATTGCACCTCAACAGACAGTACCTATAGCTCCTACTGCAGGCTCTACTCCTACTCCTACTGCAGAGGTTGGGAGTAATCCTGTAGAACCACCACCTAGCACATCCGCTGTAAGTATTTTTATGACATAGTAACTAGTTTTTTAATTCATGATTATATGTATATATGAAATTTAGTCGTTTCAAAAAAAGATGATATGTATATATGTATATAACATTCTTTACACAAAAATTTGTAGGGGTTGAAGCGATGCAGTCTAAAAAGTAATGAATATGTCGTTACAGAGGTGTCAGCTTACCCATCCCTACCCGGGGAACAGTTTCATGGGTCTCCATTACCAGCTGGTTGGCTTCGTGTGAGCCCGGTACATGTATTGCAAGGATGGGCAGATCTTCCATTGCCGTATGCCCACCCAGATTGTGAAATGCTTGGTGAGGTAGAAGGCGGAGTGATATTGTGGTAAAAAGCGGATGTCCTCTTTACTGAAACTGTATGATAAATTTACATTATGTTAAATTGTTAGTGTGTGTATATGATGTCAGTTGATCTAAAATTATATATATATGTACAGGTTAAAAAGAAGATACCCACATCATCTAGGCCTCCACTTCCACCTCCTACATTACCTAGTTGGGTTCCACAGGACCTACCACTCCCGTTAGGTCCTAACTGTAGGGGTATGGCAATATGGTTAGGCGAACATGATATAAACTACCCTATAACCGTTTCTTCCAATTCAGATTCTACAGGTCAGGCATACAAAACCAAACTATTTATACAAGATATTTTGGAGTTGTTTAGATATGCTTGGCTAAATACATCTGTGATAGAGCTATGGATAAGGTGAGATCTTCTTTATACATCCATATACCTTGTGTATGATCTGGTTTCTTATTTATTAATTCATGTGTAATTAATACATATTTTGTAGCTACTTAGACAACATATGTGTAGATTTTGGATTCGAACATGTAGGGTTTTTTATTCCATCTTTGATTAGTCTAGTAGCTAAAGACTCTAAGTCAGTTCAACAATACTGTTGTGAGGCTTTTACAAATTTAGCTGTAAATAAGAAGACGGTGATAATGGCTCCATTCAATGTAAAGTAAGTTTACTTTGCTTATTATAATTTGGACTTAAGAAAGTTACATTTTTATTGTGGATTTTGAGTTATTAATTTTTAACTTTTTTACCTCTAGTGGTAAGCATTGGGAGTTATTGGTTATTCTCCCCGAGACGTTCACTGTCTATTATCTAGATCCTAAGGGGAGTAAATTGAATACAAGATTTGGACACATAATGAAAATGGCATTATTCCGGTGAGAAATATTTCATTTTCATATTCGTTAACATATGTTATTACATTACTATTTAATTGTAATGTTCTGTGTTACATTAACATGTAGGGGTTTTGATGAGTTCAAAAAGGCTGGAGGAAAGGTCCCCACGAAAAAGAACCAGCCAATAATTTGGAAGAACGTGAAAGTAAGTTCCCGACTGCAATATATGTATTTATTATTTATGTGAACAATGGTTAATTGGTTGTATTTTTTAATATTTTGTATGTTTGAATTTATAGTGTACTACACAAGACAACAGATGGGCATGTGGATACTATGTCATGCGATATATGCACATGATTATCAAACATGCCGCACTGGATATCGAGTGTATTGCTACGGTATTATATAGTCTTATTAGATAATATGATCGAAATATATCAATCTTATTATAGCTCATTAATTATATATATACATCACTCTTTGCAGGTGTTTAAAACTGACCCCACTACAGGAGAGGACTTACCAGATGTACATGCTCCCTATACGATGGGAGAATTAAATAAAGTAAGAGAAGAATGGGCAACGGACGTACACATAGTGGGGGTTTTAAAATATAATTGGGATGATGATAACGAATAATGACTAAACAATGATATTTTGTAAATGAATTTCTGAATTATAATATATGTGTGAATGTTTCTACATGTCTGGATGTTTCTACATGTGTCTGAGTGAAAATGAATGAAAGTGTTGGTTGCTATATGAATGTTTCTACATGTGTGAATGTGAAATGAATGGAGCTACAGATTGCTAGCTACATGAATGTTTCTAAATGTGTGATATAAAATGGAACTGTAGGTTGCATTGCTAAATGCATGTGTGAATATATATATTTTTGTTGTTAATTTTGCAGGTTTGTGGCCTGTTGTTGGCTGATATCAATGGATGTCATAAAACCTGCAGTTCAGTTAACTGAACTGCAGGTTACTCATCCTGCGACCAGCCATTGCAGGTCTGCAGACTGACAAAAAAAAACAAAACAATAGGCGTCGGTTGTTTGTAAAAAACCGACACACAAAGTTATAGTGTCGGTTTTTTAGAAATAATCGGCGCCTATTTCCTGTGGTGTGAAGATATATGGTGTCAGTTTCTTACTACAAACCGACACTGATAGTGCCCAAGCTGGCGCCAATAAAAGGCGTCGGTATTTGTATAAAACAGACACATAAAGTTATAGTGTCAGTTTTATATAAATAACCGGTGCCTATTCCTTTGGTGCAAAGATATATTTCGTCAGTTTTTGACTTATAACCGACACTGATAGTGCCCAAGCTGGCGCCCTTTCTGTTGCGCGAAGGTTTATGGTGTCGGTTTCTTATCTAATAACTGACACTTATAGTCCCCTGATGGCACATTTTCGGTCGCGCGCGAAGAGTTTGGGTGTCAGTTCTGGAACCGACGTGTAATGGGTGACCTTTTAATGTCGCCCACATAGGTGTCTCTTAGAAACTGACACTAAAGGTCTTAAATAACCAACACTAAAGGTAACTTCTGTAGTAGCATTAAATGAATGCAAGGGAAAATTCAAAAAATCACTTGGGGTTTTTTTCTTCATCGACTTTCGTTTCAGGAAACAAACTGGGGATCAAATCCTCCAATCAAACTTCAAACTCAAAGAAAAAACATAGAACCTAGTAATGCCTCTGAGTTCGTGGGAGAAAACTGAACCCAACGAGCTATTGCTCAGGTTCAACGAGTAACAATGAGAGGAGAAATACTCTCACAGGTCAACCCCCCATAACACGGACAAGGATACAAAAGATACATGAAGATGAGAGAATGAGGGAAGATGAGATATCTTTGTGAAACCAAATCGAACCCAAGGGTATCTCTCCCGCATTGCAGCGATGTCGGGTGACCCTTTGCCAATGAATCTTCAACGACCCACTGATTAGAGATCAGGGTTGGACAAACTCGTGCAAATCAAACCAAACTAAACCATCAAGAAGGTCAGGGATGCTTCAACGAAGGTTTCGGTAAAATCAATTGGATGGAGGGGCTCCCAATAGAGAGTTTTCTTCTTCGGAGCAACCTAATGAAGATGGAGTAGGTTGGATTCAATGGTGTGATGTGCGAGCAAATTGCAAGGGGCAAAACGTTGTGGATGCGCCGAGGATGCTTTGGGGCAAGATACTTATATATGGGGAGAGGTGTAGTGTGAAAGGGAATTAGTGGTGGAAACCACGATTTGGGATTTTTCATTTAGGATAGAAAAAGATATGGAAAGTAAGGATTGGGTGATACAGAATTCTCTCACAAACAAAACACACAAAAATCATGTGAAATGGTGGAGCGAAGAGGGAGAACGGTTCATGAGAGGATCACAAGCACTATTCATGATTGGTCAGACTCTTACCCAAGGTAGGAGATGACTCTATAGCCGTCGAATCAAAAATCAAATGGTTCAGATCAAGCATTTAATCGAAATAGAAGTGAAGGCGTGTGACAACACGAAAAATCAGTTTAATTTAATAAAGTGACATTGTATTTAATTTCCTTTTTCTCTTTCTTTAATTAAGGGTTCAAACATTATCCAAACTAAGTGAAATTTTGCACAGAGGCCAATTAAGGCATGTAGATTCCAATTCTTCAATTATATTTTCTTTTTGAAGATTTTTGATGCCTTATTTAATCAAATCTTAGTTTCTCTTTCCTAATGCATTAGTGGCATTAGAATTATTCAATTTTGGTGAAACTTTATTCAATAGCTATCTATGATGTCTTGAATATGAATTTACTTTTATTTCAATCTTTTGGAGTTATTTATCTTTATTATTCCACTTATATGGATGTTCACATTTTATTGCTCCTAAACTCACTTATATAATTAAGGTTCTCCAAATTAGATGAAAATTGACACATGTTGTTTTTAGTATGTAGATTACAAATTTGAAATTTGTTCTCACTTTTATGATTTATGAGATATGTCCTATTTGGCATTTATGGCTGTTTATTACATTAGTTATCCCATATATCCTTATTAGAACCATTATTCCTATAATTATGTTCCAAAACATCATATTACTCTTATAAGATTTATGTGTGCTTATTTTGTATGAATTATTATGATATATTCATTTATCACATGTAACATATTTTATGTGTCTATTATTGGGCCTAAGACTTATGTGGAAACATGTATTAACTCAAGATCATTTTACTTAACATCTTTTAGGTCTATGTTTTGCCGAGACAAAAAGGTCAAAGTTCTAGGATAGGGTTCAAGATCTAATTCGTTACAAGATCCCACATGTCTGATGTTTTTCAGGAGACATTTTCTATCTACAACTAGAGCTCTAATCGATGTGGAAGCACAAATGATTACCCTGAGAGAAAGAAATGAGCATATAAAATTTCATGTCCAAGACGCCATGATGGGACTCTCTCTCTTTGAGTCAATATACTTTGTGGACAACTATAATGAATTCTGCAAAGAAGTACAAGAGGAGAGAGCAATTGTATATCCTCTAATGAGAGACTTGAATAATCCAGATCCTATTATGGAAGACCCAGAAGTGGTTGATATTATTGATTACCTTAATCATCCACAAGAGGAATGCAGTGAAGATGATCAAGAAACAATTGAAAAAGTAAATTTTGCATCTCTTGAACAAACATAAGAAGAAAAAGAGGCACCCAAGCGTAAGCTGGATCTGAAGAAATTACCTGAGGGTTTGAAGTATGAATTCCTAGATGATGAGGAAAGAAATCATGTGATCATAGATTCAACTTTAACAGAAGACCAAGAGAAGAAGATATTAATCAATCTCAAACATCACATAAAAGCAATAGGGTAATCAATGGATGAAATCAAAGGTCTGAGCCCACATCTATGCATGCACCATATAAATTTGGAGGAAATAGGAAAGCCTCTGGTCCAACCACAAAGGAAATTGAACCAAATGTTAAAGGAAGTGGTGAAGAAAGAATGAATTAAGCTAGGGGTTGATGGAATCATATATTCCATTAGTGACAACAATAGCGTGAGCTCGATTCATGTCATACCCAAGATGGGAGGAATGACCATAATCAAGGGAGAGAATGAGGATGAGGTAACAATGCGAACCGCCACAGTTTGGAGAATGTGTATCGATTTTAGGAAACTAAATGTGGCCACCAAGAAGGATCACTTTCCTTTACCCTTTATTGACCAAGTATTGGAACGATTAGCTATTCATTTGTACTTTCATTTCCTAGATGGATACTTAAGATTCTATCAGGTCCTAATTTATCTAGATGACTGAGAGAAAACAACATTCATGTGCATTTATGATTCATATGCTTTTAGAAGGATGTCGTTTGGACTATGCAATGCATCCATGACTTTTCAAAGGTGCACAAATCAGTCTTTTTGGGTTTCTTAGAAGATATTATGGAGGTATTCATGGATGACTTATCTATTTCTAGAGATGACTTGGATAGTTGTTTGAAGAACTTGTCTAGAGTGCTAGAGTGTGGTGAAGAAAAGAAACTACTCCTAAACTAGCAGAAATGCCATTTTATGGTCCATGAAGGGATAGTGCTTGGGCATAAAGTCTCCAAGATAGTGACTGAAGTAGATGTGAGCAAGGTAGAAGTTGTATCCTAGCTTCCACCTCCAAAGTCCATGATATGAGTATGGATTATTCTAGGCCACGCCTAATATTATCGGAGGTTTATAAATGATTTTTCCATGATAGCAAAGCCACTATCTAGCTTACTAGTGAAGGATGATATTTCTGAATCCACAGACGCTTGCCACGAATGCTTTTAAACCCATAGGAATACTCTCGCCATGACACCTATCCTACAAGCTCTAAAATGGGGATTACCTTTCTAGATAATGTGCCACGCCAATGACTATGCCATAGGAGCTGTTCTGGGGCAAAGGAAGGATAAGAAACATCACACGATATACCACGCTAGCAAGACCCTAGATGATGCTAAAGTCAACTACATGACTATTGAGAAGGAAATGTTGGCGAAAGTATTTGATTTCTATAAGTTCAGATCCTATTTGATAGGGTTAAAAGTTAAGGTGTACAGAGACCACGACACAACTAAGTATTTGATGCAAAAGAAGGACACCAAGCCATGTTGTTAAGGTGGGCTCTATCGTTACATGAATTTGACCATGAAAATTTTGATAAGAAGGGGACAAAAAATGTAGTTGTTGACCACTTATCCAGGATAGTAGTCACCGGAAAGAACTGATTTCCTATTAATGACAACTATATTGACAAAGCCGTGATGATGGAAAGTTGATCGAACCCAACATGCCCTAGTTTTCCGATATCTATAATTACTTAGAATGTCAAAAAAAATTACATAGCATGCCAACAACTACCACTCGACATAATATACAACCAGAAGAAGAAACTATTTTCTAATCTGCAAAATTATTACTGGGATGACCCTCTCTAATTCAAAAGATGTGTCAACAATATTTATCAGAGACACATACTAGAATATGAAGTTCCTCATATCCTCTTAGAATGTTATTCTTTATCCTATGGGGGACATCTAGGAGGAGAAAGGATGGCAGCAAAGGTTCAGTAGTCAGAATTTATTGGCCCACCCTCTTTAAAGATGCTCACAAATATGTTAAGACATGTTACGAATGCCAAAGAACGGGAAACATTTTGAAGAGGAATGAGATGTTGATGTCTGATTGGATAGAGGTAGAAAATTTTAATGTATGGGGGATGGATTACGTGGGACCATTTTTGTATCCATGAGGAAATCAATATATTCTTGTTGTTGTAGACTATGTCTCAAAATGGGTAGAAGATCTTACTACCCAGAACTGTGACTCCAAGGGGTAGTTCAAGAAAAATATTTTCCAAGATTTGGGGTCCAATGCACCGTCATAAGTGATCGGGAATCCTACTTTGTAGAGAGACAATTAGAAGCTCTGTTGAAGAAATATGGAGTCTAACACAAAGTGGCAACACCCTACCACCCACAAATGTCAGGACAAGTGGAAGTATTGAATAGAGAAATCAAGAAAATCCTACAGATGAATGTGAGTTGTACTAGGAAAGAATGGTCTACGAAACTTGATAGTGCTTTATGGGCCTATAGAACTGCTTATAAGACACCAATAGGGGCCACTCCTTATTGGATTATCTATGGTAAATCATGCCACCTACATATGGAGATAGAGCACAAAGCCTTTCTGGCTATTAAATTTCTAAACATGGACTTGAAAGAAGTAGGAAAGAAGAGATTTCAAAACTACAAGAACTTGAAGAACTTAGGTTGCATGTATATAAAAATGCCTATATTTGTAATAAAGGACAAAGGTGTGGCACAATGCCCACCTAAAAAGCAAAGACGTCCCTGTAGGAGATAAGGTCATGATTTTTAATTTTAGTATTAGGTTGTTCCCTGATAAACTCAAGTCTAGGTTGTCTGGCCCCTTCACAATGGAGAAGATATATCCATCTGGAGTAAGGGAAATTACCAATAAAAAGACATGAACATTCAAAGTTAATGGTCACATGGTAAAGAGGTACTATGAGGATGAAGAATTTGTGAGAATGAAGCCTTTGTGAGTAGGTCAGAACTCTAGTTAGAAGATCCCCAACCCACACCATCTCAAGAACCCTAAAAATCCAAACAAGAAGTCAAGCTAAAGACTATAGATTAGTGCTTCATGGGAGGTAACCAAAGGATTTCCAAACTTTGTATAAATTTCCTTTATGTAATTAGACTTTTTCTAATTTAAATCCTTGATAGTAGTCTACTCAAATCCATACCCATCATAATTTGTTAATCTTAGTTTTTAGTAATTTCAACTATCTTTCGTAATTTCTAGTGTATACAGACTAAACCCAACTTACAACTAACATTTGTAGGCACTGCACTGCCATCAGAGCTAGGGCTACCATCGGTCTAGCATTTGAATCCCACTGCCATCAATTGTAGGGAGGGAGATAGCCACACAAGTAGAAGGTCTAGAGCTAGAGTAACCATTAGTTCAAATCAACCATCGAAAATGAAACCATCAGACGATTAATGTTGTCAAACCATCAGTTTTGGTCTCAACTATACAACCATAGACTCTTCCACACCATCGGTTGTTAGAAATGTCTAAGAAACCATCAGATGTTCGCAAAGCATAACCCATCGGTTGTCGATTCTTAAGGTCCAATATGGCTATCGGAGGCTCTAGCCATCAGTTCTTCCAAACATCAGATGTTGAGAGATACTAACAACCATTGGTTGACACCACTAAACCCGACAACTGATGGTCACCCAAGCATCAGTTTTCTCCCTATAAGAGACCGAGGCTAATAATTTATAGAACTCTTCTAAAAACCCTATCCACACACAATGAAGGAGAGCAAAACTCTGAAGGAACAACAATATGTTCGTACTGTCTTCAAGATCCAACGTTATGTTAAACCCAAGACACACAACTTATCATAAAACTACTAATAGCGTCATAGAACAATAGGCTTCTCAAGTTGCCATAAAGATTGTCGAACTGATAAAGACATATGGCCATGGCATACCAGATGATTAAAAGTTTGAGAAGCCACCGTTCTACCACAAGAGCCCACAAAAAGTACCTCTATCTAATGACTACATATTCTACGTGCTGTTATGGATGCATATGTTGGTGACATCAGACCAGAAGGTGGAGCACTACCAAGATGATGACTATCATCACCTTCGAGGCCAATACACAATGAGGATCTTATGATTCAAATGGGATCCATTAGAAAATAAAATGAAAATCTCCTATTCTAGATCAAACCCTTTGTTTGACACCCTGAGGATAAGGTGGAAGATAAGTTTGGGAGGCCTGGATAGGTGAACAAGATAAAACTCTGGACTGAATATTTTAGTTCTCCCCTGCTTAACCAAACTTTGACACACTTTGATCGGCCTAAATGTCCAATTTTGACTTAATCTCTATTCATGTATATATTATTGTCTTTTTGAAGAAACTTTTATGCACATCGCTATCTAAAAAGGAAAACTTTGGATCCAATTTTCCCATATAAAATCATAACTCCCATGCTTAGGCTTACCTTTCTTCATGATGCTCTTAGCGCAAATACTTCAAGAATGATGGAATTGGTCTATTTAATCTACTTAATACTCCAGTTTTTATAATGTCTTAACGTCAGCCTTACCTTGAAATGAAGTAGAAGGCAAAAGGATGCTTGTTCCCTAGGGAATACCCTCAAAGTAAGGAGGACTCAGTCTAATACACTCCTGATTGATCTCCACGTTTCCAAGTACAATTAGAAAATCTCATAACCCTAGAAAGGAGGAAACATATACCCCATCTAGTACAAAAATCCCCACTTTAGGATCAAAAGAGGCATGGCAGCCCAAAAATTCTCCCAAAAATCCTATCATCCCAAATCCTGTGAGCATGAATAGAATCCGTGAGGAATAAAAATCATGAGAGTTGTGCATGGGAAGATGCTGAAGGACTTTGCCCAGCCAGTGTATAGCTTCACTCACAAATGTAGATATGTCGTGCCCAGTAGTGGAGTCTAGAATCTAATTTTTACACACATGCATTTCAAGGGAGACCTCACACAACAACCTAACATTACATCTGGGCCAAATCAAGAAACACTATACTTACAACAACAAATATGGCTGAGCAAACCCGAGAAAAGCTAGAAACATGGTAGTTTCAACCTACCCCAACACAATAGCTAAGATATCTTAAAAGATAGAGTTGGGTGTGAAAGCTACCTCCGCCAAAACCTTGTTCAAGTTCATCCTTGAAAAGGATCATCTGCACATCCTGAAGGAGGCATATTTCTGCTAAAGAAAGTCCTAGCAGGCAGTACGAGTACCACAACTCCAACCTAAGATAGAGAGCCCTTATATCTACAACCCCTTATCTTGATGCATATGTTTCAATGTAACACTGAATTTATCACATTTTTCACACTCACAAATACAATAACTCAATGAAGCCCTCTGAAGTTGTTCAATGCTTTAATTCTATTTGTTAGCCTGAGGACATGCTAGTCTTTATATTTTTAGGAGTTGATAACATCCAATTTTGCAAATAATTCATGACTTAAATCACCTATTATATTTCACCAATCCATAAACATCCCCAATTTCACTTATTTTATACTCGAAACATCTTTTACCTTGTCTCCATGATAACTGTGGCATTTTTGTGCAAATAACCAATGTAACTAATGCAAGAATAGGATGCCCATCGACCCCCACAGTCGATAGATGCCTTCATTCAAACATCTACATGACCATCAACCCATCAATTGATGGTTCCAAGGCATCAAGAGCTATTATGTTCAACCATCAAGCCTATAACTAAAGGA
This sequence comes from Alisma plantago-aquatica, assembly GCA_963693085.1. Taxonomy (NCBI): domain Eukaryota; kingdom Viridiplantae; phylum Streptophyta; class Magnoliopsida; order Alismatales; family Alismataceae; genus Alisma; species Alisma plantago-aquatica. The sequence continues at coordinate 1,498,635,731 of OY856411.1, read as the reverse complement.
TTGACAAAGCAACCATCAGATCTGGCCACCCAGTCAGCCGATGGTCACTCTAGACATCACATGATGGCTCCTCAACCTTGTCATCTGATGTCTATCCTGACCTTACCAACGGAAGGCTATGTGGACCCATCATCTGATGGCCCTCAATAGGTGGCCAAGCTGAGTAACCTTCAGATCCGACCAGTCGATGGTCACCCCACATGACAACTGATGGCTATCAAGATTCACCAACTGAAGGTCCCACTGCGAGCTAGCATCACCCGATGGCTTACAACCTATGGCCAATATGAGTGAATAGTCATTCGAAACAATCACTCATGTTCCGTAAGGCAGGTACTTCAGATACTCGGGGCCAAAGGAAAGTGCTCTCCCTAGGATACTACACCGGGCCCTATAAATAGAGGACCCTTGCGAATGTTGTAATGGATCACGTTCTCACAGAGGACCATGAAGTGTTGTCGTAGAAAACCCCACCATCAGCACCCTCTTCTACCATCGGTTGGGGGACAACAAGGACCAAAGTTCAAGAAGTCTACTTCCCCTTTCATGTCCGCCTACTTGCTCGACATAATCCGGCAAAGGAAGGAGGACAGAACTCACTGCCACTATGTAGAACACAGTGAGGAGCTTCATCCCACCAGTTGTGTCCATCCCATTTCTATGGTCGATGTTTCACCTCGTTTCCCCTGCTTGCACCAGTTCTCTTCACTATCATCTTCTCTCTCTTTTCTTTAGCAGTGTTCTATGACTTCTATACCTTGCAAATCCATAAAGCTTTCCATGAACATGGAGATCTAAAATCATAGATTGGCCTCCCAACATGTATATAATTGCATCCATTTGAATATATATTCTCTTTGCAAAGATTATCTCCATTTTCTTGGTCTTAATGCTTCACTTGTACAATTAGCTGCCATCTTGTGATGTTTGATTGTTAGTGACTCAAAAGAGTAGAACTAATCCTATCTAAGTGTTTTGGAGTTTCATGAATACATGAGAATGTTGGAATGCTTAAGATAATAGTCATATGGTTATATTTGTGATTGTTTGTTTGCCATCTCTAAAGAGAGACAACCTTATAATCTAGATCTATACTAAGTTCGAGAGAGGAGGGAATAGACATATATGTTGATTGCTTGTAATCTTGTTAAGGGTATACAAAGGGTATGAGCATTGCATGTTGGTGAGAGATTTGAGTAGGAGAAACCCGATCCAAGTTCCCATCCATATTTCTTACAACGTGCATGCTTTCTTTTGTTATCTTATTTTACTTTTTTAACTTTTCTTTTGTTTGTTCTCATTCTTGGTTTGACTTTCTTACTTGTTTCATTCCTTTTGTTTTGAGTAACATTGTTCCATAAGGAACACTATCTTAATCAACCCCTTCCATTTGGTGTATTTGAACTAAGATTTTACATTCTTAGCTCTTACTATTACTTATCCCTGTGGTTCGACCCTGATCTACTAAATATGACTGCGTATACAAGTTGTGGGGGCCTGAGTGTCAGGTTATAGATTTAAGAGTCAACTACTCTAGATCAGCTCCATTCTGGATATGTGATTTAGGTCGATCAATAGGCATACTATTAATTCTTTACAAAGGACATGTGACTATAGGGCATGGCAAGTAACTGGGGTTTCCATGTATTACACTACTATTGTTATTATCCAACTTTGATAGAACGCGGAGGATTTTGTACATGAATTGTATAGCACCCAAAATCTTAGTTAAGTCGGGAGGCAATCTTATTCATCCCACCCTCTCCTTACGAGCAAATCCAAAACAATCTTACATTTACTAATTAAGTTTGCATAATCAAATAAGGTAGTATTGTTGGGTTTTAGGGGAGGCAGAGAAGGCAGTGGAAAATTTTTTTTTTTCTCCTCCCCAAACCCAGAACAAGGAAACGCGTCAACGTCTATACAATAGGAAAGGATGGTTTGTGGAATCATACCTTGTCCCGAGGCTTTCTCGGAGACAATACCTTGCGGCTTGTGCGGTCTTCACCTTTGATCTTGGACGGTGTCTGTGCAGCTCCTGGTCGCATCGGGACTGACGACTCCTGGTCTCACTAGGACTGTCGGGATTGACAGTTGTCCTCCGAGCAAATGAAATCTCCTACCTCTGAAGTAGTCCACACGGACCATCTGGAACTCCAATCTCCTTGTCCCACAAGGAATTGGAAGGAGTCCACACTGACACACTCTCCTCCCACCAGTCGCTTTCTGCAGTTGTCTTTCCCTTGTTGTGCCTCCCTTATCGGGTAGCACTTGCTCGGGCACTCTCGGTTACCAAAACAGAGAGAACGACAACTTTGTAGAGCAACTGGTTGCACTGTGTTGTTTTCTGAGAAGCCCCCAATACCCCTATATATAGAAGGGTCATGGGACATGGTTCTCTATCTCGGGCAATGCGGAACTAAAGCATGAGTAGAAGGGTTCGAGATATTCCACAAAAAACAACCAACTGTGCAACCTGAACCGATCACTTCATTCCTGAAGCGGTTGGTTGGGGACCTGAGCCGGTCGGTTGACACCTCAACCAATCGGTTGGGACACCTCAACCGGTCGGTTCACTTCTGAACTAGTCAGTTCGTGGTCCTGTTCAGTTCCCGATTGACTTTCCATCTTTTATTTCTAATTGGTATCAAATACCAATCCTTGTTCCAATCAAATTGGGCAAGTGAAATGAAAAAAAATTTCTCACCAATCCTACTTTCCCAACTTGCTCGATTGCACCAGTTGAATCGATTGTTTCAACACTTGAAGTAATCATTTCACTGTGTCCTTGAGCCAATCGACTCACCACTTGAGTCAATCGGTTCACCAAGCTCAGCCAATCGGTTCATCCCATGAGTCGATCGGTTGCAAGTGCAGATTGTACAGAAATAGTCAATTGCAGTTTCAATCAATCTAATACTCTAATCAATCAGTCCAACACCTTGAACATTATGATACTGAGCTATTAATTGATTGAGTGTTTAATTGAACTACTAAACTCCTTTAATAATCAATCTAAACATTATTTGTGGACAAAACTCCTCTTCCAGGTTAAATCCTATGTGTGTGACCCTACAGGTCCATTTCATGTTGGCAGTGAAAGTCCATAACACTTATGACTTCATAAGCAAAGAGCGGTGCCTAGTCGCACGTCAGTGCTACCCAAGTGAAATAGAAAGTTGAAGAACAACTTTCAATCCTACAATCCATGAATGGTGTTATAGTGAATGTATAATTCCTTTGTCACTGATATCCCGAATGAACTTGAGGCATGGAACAGTCATCCTGTCAATGTTCATTCACTTTCTTGATCTCAGAGTAGATTGGAAGAGATATGTATGACATAAATATCACATACTGATTCACACATGTGTGCACGCCTTTCTCAATCCTACTCATCAAGTGGCCATGGATATCATACTCCCTCAGGAGGGACAAATCCCATATCTATCACTCACCCCTCAAAAGCCCCATGTGTCAAAGCCACCCAATCATCACCTTTATAACAACCCATGTTTCAGGACTGTGTTTGATGATGTCAAAGTGTGCCCAACAACATGTGTTAAGTGTAGTGATTTCAGGTCAAAGAATCACACTCACCACCATCACTTTGAGTACTAACTGTGACTACCATGTGATGGTTCCATGTGTCAAACTAACGATGGGTCTGTCCAGTACACTTGTTCTCTAACAAGTACCTATGTGTTTGGTTTGATATCTCTATATCATGACTAATGAGATTTTGTCATCCACCAACACCACAACCTAGTCGTGTGTGTCATTGTTCTCTATCTACCTTCCACAATGACATCCGACTAGGGACATAACAAGAATGTACAAACTCTTAGCATCTGTATGATCTCATCGTTCAGGTTCTGAACCTGAAGGCATACGTCATTGAGTACTACCATTCTCTAGACATTCTATCACTATCTCATATGACTAAACCGGAAAGAATTGGAAGCTTGCCATTAATGTTTATCAAATCAATCTTAATGTATCCCACCAATCATCCCATAATTGGCTCTCAGGGCATACATACCAACAGACTCCCACTTGCACTACGAGCCAATCACACTTGAATCATATTCATAGTGATCTTCAAACATGTCCCACATGTTACTGTGCTCTAGTGCGAACATAGTGAGTTATGGCAACACCTTGCCAAAGTCAATTTTTTACTGCATGTCTCTCATCTGTTTGATGTACGTCACACTTATGAGATGGAGTTTTCGTAAGATGCGATCTAGTATTCCTTTGCTAACCTTTATCCACATTGCATGATCAAGGATTCCATACTTGTCAAAAATGAGCGGAATATCTATAAGTTCATGTCATGAACTTCCAGATCCATATAGTGTCCACTGCTGTTCTCCAACACATAGATACTTGGCATTTCCTTTTAAATGGTTTTATTGGAACACTTCCAATTATCAACAAACTTTCACTTTCATATATCTTATATATATTTTGCGATTAGTTCTCTATCCTTTCAGAAGTTCGCATCAATGTAACTCTTTACATTGAACTCTTCGTTGTCTCCATAGAACTAGTACTTCTCAAGTACTTATCAAGTTCTCATGGTATTCCAGTAACCCTTACTGGAAGTAGACAGACATCCACTCGTCATGTCTCACATACGAGCTATCAGGATGAGCACATCATATTGCCATGTCCTACATACAAGATGATGAATGTATTTTGTTCTTGCCATGTCGATACATGCAAGATAATGGGATGATTACATACATGATATATCCATATGTATTCTTAGTGTTCCCATTCTTCATAAGAATTGGACACTTGGCCTTGGGATACTAACTGCATATTACATGGACAAGTTTTCTCCCACTGAATCTGTGCATACTGAACCCTTCAGTACAGATTGCCAATGTATGCTTTCTCTTTTCAGGTCAAGAGGTTTTCGAGAACTATCTCTATAGATCTCTATTCCTATCACATAGGAAAAATCTCGATCTTCCTTAAAGATAATTTCCACTTTTGAATTTCCATTTTAGAACACTTCCATTTCACATCAACATGTGGAATGTGAACACGCTCACACTAAATCACATATCTCTTCTTTATCTTTGACATATCAGTCAAACCCTTTGACTATATCATCAAAGTAAAGATCCAATTCTGAGTTGCTTGTACTCAATTAATCACATTGCATAGTACATTGTAACTTATAGACTTCATTTGCATTAGTGGATTCATAAACCTTATAGGTTGTGTCACGTACAAATCCTTGTTTAATTCCTCATAGGTGCGGTTTTAGTATCCATATGCCAAATGTCTTGTCATTAAGTTGCAATCAACAAGCATCATCCTTCTCAAAATGTTATCCATGTGTCTTAGCACTTAAGGTTTATTTGCACTTATGGATTTCATCCAATGGGTGCTACCATCAAGGTCATACCTTATGGTTCACATGGATGTCATTTAGGATGTAATGGTCATAAACCATAACTCAAAATTTGGTTCCTCATATTCATCTAGATAGTTGACTCATTACATGAACAATTCATCACATAGATAAATGAGGTCAAGGATATAAGAACTTACAACTCCTTGTGATTCTTAATGTCCTTTATTAGTGTGGGGTATTCTTTTATTAAGAAGAATTTAGTTATTTGATAATCATTCTCTAACTCCTTAGAGTATGATGCCTTCTTGATTTAGACATCACCATGCCTTAATCATGAGTTTACTATGATACACTATCATAATCACTCATAAGGATCTCAAACATTTGGTCCAAGTATTTCATTCATTCATCTCATCAAGAATTAACACTTTACCAAATTTTCACTTCATCTATCATAATCTTTAACACTTCAAGATATTCATATTGGTATTTCTCTAAACACCATTTGAAGTATTAGCATTTGTTCCAATAGGTATGTAAATACATCACATGTATTATACCTAATAGGTATTGGAAATGTAAATACATCACATGTATTATACCTAATAGGATAATCATTCTCCCGGTACCATTAGTGAAGATTGATTAATCATGTCCAAGATATTCATGTCTCTTACTGGTTCTCTAACCAAAAGAGTCTAGATTTATCCATCACATGGACACTAGAAATGAATTTCTCATGATTGATGCTAATTTGATTGTTTGAGTTATCTATAACTCTTAGGTGTCATTTTATCTTATGCATATCAAATACCACAAGATAAACAAGGCATTGCCACAAAGATCATATCTTTAGAAATTGAAACATCTCTTTATTAATTGCCATCATTGTCATACAATATGCAAAAATAAAGTGTTTCTATCTATTGGCAAATATGAAATAGCAATTCATAACTGTATTACATGCCTTTTAGGCTGAAAATAAACTAAAGTACTCCTATCTATGGAGGCAACACTTGCCCCATTTATTGAGTGCTTTACACTTTACATCTTGGTATCATATACCTCAAAAGTGTTATAAGTTTACTTTCATGAAACCTTTAATTAGAGACGGTTGTCGCCTCCTTCTTCTTTTTTTCTTCCAGATAGAAAGGACAATTCCTTTTCCAATGTCCTGGCTTTTGACAATGGTGGCAATTGCCTTTCTTGGTCACGCCTCCCTAGTCCTTGAGAGCTGAAGACGACTTGGGCTCCTGGCTAGCATCAGAACCTTTCTTAGCTTTTCCCTTGCCCTTGCGCTTGGACTTGCCTTTCTTGCTCGTGATCACCATCACAGACTTAGGCTTGTCCTTCTTGATCTGTGTCTTGACTGTCCTCAACATGCCCAACAACTCTGACAGTGGCCTATCAAAGTTGTTCATGTTGTAGTTCATCACAAACTTACTGTAGGATTCTGGCAACGATTGCAGTATCACGTCAGTAGCCAACTCTTGGCTCAGTGGAAATCCCAGTCTTGTCAGGTTCTCCACATACCCAATCATCTTGAGTGTGTTAGGGCCAACTGGATCTCCTTATATTATGACACACTTGAACAGTGCCCTTGAAACATCATATCTCTCTTTTCGTGCTTGATCTTCATACATGTTCCTGAGATGCTGAATCATCTCAATGACACCCATGTTCTCATGTTGTCTCTGCAACTCGTGGTTCATAGAGCACAACATGAAGCACTTTGCATCAATGGCATCATCAGAATGCTTCTTGTAAGCATCCCTTTCTGCCTTTGGTGCATTAGGAGCAGGTTCCTCTAGAATTGGAGTATCCAGGACATAGAGCTTTCGCTCTTGAGTGAGAACAATTCTCAATGTCCTATACCAGTCGTGGAAGTTTGTCCCATTTAGCTTGTCCTTTTCAAGGACCTATCGCAAAGAAAAGTGATTGTTGTTTGTTGTCATTTGTACTACAAAAGGAAATATGCAATTTTAGTCCAAAAACTCATTTTTGACTTATTTGATTGATTTGAAAAGATGACGATATAATTAGGCCTTTAATTAATTATCGCTCCCACTATTTTACTTCAAATTGATAGCCCTCATCATCAATTCAGAAGATTGCAGCGTACAACCTTGTAGTGGGCAAGATCTTGAAATCCTCTAAGTCATGGACCAGCTAGGGTTGTCACCCACAACTTGATCTCTCAGGTAGGAAACTCTTGCCAATTGCATCATATGCAACTCTTGATAAGATGTCATATGCAACTCCTTGCCATGATCATCTCCATGCCTCAAGGTACTAGATCCCATCTAGATCACCTTGTTAAGTCCGACCCAAAGAAAACATGGTGAATATGCACCCTGCTATGGTAGACCCACATATCCATCCTTCACACTTCCACGAGATAGACGGTGCACCACGCTAGGGCGTACCCACACTTGGTCGATCAAGCTTTTTCAGGTGTGTCACATTTGGAAGGCATCTAAAACTTAATATTTAATGAGGGATTTGGTTTTATATACATATACATATCCAATCACCACAATACATAGTATGTATCATAAACATGCTATATCCCACAGAAAACATGCAAAACGGTAAAAGCGATGATTATGGCCTTCCTAATGTGATTCCTCGAGCTAAGAGGAATCACGGTCATCTAGGTCTACATCACATGCAACCTGTACAAGATGAACTCTATGCTTTGCCTTTCTGGGTTTGATCAACTCATCACATGACTGACCGGCTCGCCATAAGGCCGGTCGGCTGGGTGCCACCAACCGATCGGTTGGCTCCTCCAACTGATCGGTTTGCCTGGTCTTCGTGCATCTTATCATGGCTGCCACCCGCTCATCTCGCTCCTTGAACCGGTCATCAACCGATCATCACACTACATAAATCGATCGTCTCCAGTGTCAACTGATTGGTTCATGCCTTGAACCGATCGTCTCAGCTGTCGTCAGGATGTCCTCCGTTCTTTGACATAATAGGAAATAAAATTCTATCCTATTTTACATTGTAAAAAGAGAAACCTCGACTTACATTTGAGTGGAGCAAAGGTAGGAAAGAAATCTCGAATTATTTCGAGTTACATCAGGAATAGGAGAAGGAAGATCGATGTGCAGACCGAGATGCAAGCTGCCACATACAACCATACACAGATAGGGTTTATTGTCCATAACTACTCTATACATCCACCACAAAACTCATTTAAGGGCGACGCGTATCAAGTGCATTAATAATACATACCATATATGTAAATTGGGATTTGTGGATTTAGGATTGGACATGCATAAAGCCAATTTTATTCGCATCGTATGCAATAAATAAAGGCAACAAACCAAAATCAATCATATCGATAATCCTAAAGTATAGAGAAGTTTACGTGGCTCTGATACCACTGTTGGGTTTTAGGGGAGGCAGAGAAGGCAACGGAAACAAAAACTTTTTCTCCTCCCCAAACCCAGAACAAGGAAACACGTCAACGTCTATACAATAGGAAAGGATGGTTTGTAGAATCATACATTTTCCCGAGGCTTGCTCAGTGACAATACCTCGCGTCTTGCGCGGTCTTCACCTCCGGTCTTGGACGGTGTTTGTACAGCTCCTGGTCGCACTGGGACTGACGAGTCCTGGTCTCACCGGGACTGTCGGGATTGATAGCTGTCCTCCGAGCGGAAGAAATCTCCTGCCTCTGTAGTAGTCCACACGGACCACCTGGAACTCCAATCTCCTTGTCCCACAAGGAATTGGAAGGAGTCACACCCTCCTGTCAGCGTACTAGTCACTGCCACACTCTCCTGCCACAAGTCGCTTTCTGCAGTTGTCTTTCCCTTGTTGTGCCTCCCTTATCGGGTAGAACTTGCTCGGGCTCTCTCGGTTACCAAAACAGAAAGAACGACAACTTTTTAGATCAACTGGTTGCACTATGTTGTTCTTTGAGAAGCCCCCAATACCCCTATATATAGGAGGGTCATGGGATAGGGTTCTCTATCCAGGGCAATGCGGGACTAAAGCAGGAGTAGAAGAGTTCGAGATTTTCCACAAAAAACAACCAACTGTGCAACCTGAACCGATCGTTTCATTCCTAAAACGGTCGGTTGGGGACCTAAGCCGGTCGATTGACACCTCAACCGGTCAGTTCAATTCTGAACTGGTCGGTTCATGGTCCTGGTCAGTTCCCGAATGACTTTCCATCTTTTATTTCTAATTGGTATCAAATACCAATCCTTGTTCCAATCAAATTGGGCAAGTGAAACGAAAAGAAATTTCTCACCAATCTTACTTTCCCAACTTTGCTCGGTTGCACCAGTTGAATTGATCATTTCAACACTTGAAGCAATCATTTCACCATGTCCTTGAGCCGATCGACTCACCACTTGAGCCGATCAGTTCACCAAGCTCGACCGATCGGTTCATCCCAAGAGCCGATCGGTTGGGAGTACAGATTGTGTAAAAATAGTCAATTGTAGTTTCAATCAATCAGATACTCTAATCAATCAGTCGAACACCTTGAACATTATGATACTGAGCTACTAATTGATAGAGTGTTTAATTGAACTACAAAAATCCTTTAGTAATCAATCTAAACATTGTTTTTGGACAGAATTCCTCTTCCAGGTTAAATCCTATATGTGTGACCCTGTAGGTCCATTTCGCGTTGGCAGTGAAAGTCCATAACACTTATGACTTCACAAGCAAAGAGCGGTGCCTAGTCACACATCAATGTTGCCCAAGTGAAATAGAAAGTTGGAGAACAACTTTCAATCCTTCAATCCGTGAATGTTGTTACAATGAATGTATAATTCCTTTGTCACTGATATCGTGAATGAACTCGAGGCATGGAACAGTCATCCTGTCAACGTTCATTCACTTTCTTGATCTCAGAGTAGATTGGAAGAGATATGTATGACATCAGTATCACATACTAATTCACACATTCATGCACGCCTTTCTCAATCCTACTCATCAAGTGGCCATGGATATCATACTCCCTCAGGAGGGACAAATCCCATATCTATCACTCATCCCTCAAAAGCCCCATGTGTCAAAGCCACCCAATCATCACCTTTATAACAACCCATGTATAAGGAATGCGTTTGATGATGTCAAAGTGTGCCCAACGACATGTTTTGAGTGTAGTGATTTCATGTCAAAGAATCACACTCACCACCATCACTGTGAGTACTGACTGTGACTACCATGTCATGGTTCCATGTGTCAAACTCACAGTGGGTCTGTCCGGTACACTTGTTCTCTAACAAGTACCTATGGGTTTGGTTTGATATCTCTATATCATGACTAATGAGATTCTCTCATCAACCAACACAACAATCTAGTCTTGTGTGTCATTGATGTCTATCTACCTTCCACAATGACATCCGACTAGGGACATAACAAGAATGTACAAACTCTTAGCATCTATATGATCTCATCGTTCAGGTCCTGAACCTGAAGGCATACGTCATTGAGTATTGTCATTCTCTAGACATTCAATTTGTTCTATCACTATCTCATATGACTAAACCAGAAAGAATTGGAAGCTTGCCTTTGATGTTTATCAAATCAATCTTAATGTATCCCACCAATCATCCCATGATTGGCTATTAGGGCATACCTACCAACAAGTACTACTACCCTTACATTTGTCCACTACAAGGATTTTAATAAGGTTTGTAGGGGGACTAGAAAAGCTCATATAGCCATTCTGGCCAGGTTTGATAAGTTTAGCCAACCCATCTGTAGCTTGATTTCCTTCTCTACCAATATGTCTCACGAGCCAGCATTCTTGCTTGAGCCGACGAGGTTTCCACAGAACCTTCGCATATCTGGGGTAAAGCTCCTCCATCGCATTGATCATCTCCACAACAATCTTCAAATTAGATTCAATAACGACACTGCCTAGATTGCTCCGCTTTGCAATATACATGTCTAAGCTCATGCTCAGCAGCTTAGCCTCAACAACATTGGGAGTGGTAAATTTTTGTGTTACTCTGCCGACCCATCTTCTGGCATCATCCCTGATGACCACCGCATTGACCGCCTCGCTTCCCTTCACTGCGGCATCACAGTTGAAGATGAGGGAACCAGATTCTGGTGGCCTCTAGAGCACATAGTTCTGCTTTTGAACCAGGTAATAGGTTGTGCAACAAGCTTCCATCTGCGCTAAAGTTTCCCTGTAGATCGTCTCCAATTGCCTAGCAGCTCCGATCCTCGCACCCTCGAACACGAGCTTGTTCCTATAGTTCCAGATTGTCTAGCACATAGTGAGGAAGCAGATGGTATCTTCATTCGGTCCGGAGATGTGCCCCTCCATCCACTCCATCAGATTGGTTGAAGCATAGAAGTTCATACCAGTGCCCTCGGGAGTATGAGTCCAGATTTCTCTAGCAGTGCGGAAATCTCTCATCGCATGAATGGTGGTTTCTTCATCCTCATTACATCTGGGAAATAGTTTGCATCCAGTCATTCCCTATTGGAAACGTCTAACATTAGTGAGGAGAGCCTCGTGCATAAGGATCCACACAAACACTTTCATCATCTCCGCAACATGGGCCTTCCAGATCAGGTTCCACTTCCCAGCAAACGGTTTATTCCTTGCCTCTATCATTTTGTAGTAGGAGGTCTTCAAGGAGAACTTGTCGTCATTGGTGAGCCCCCATACCTTAATATCATCTCCCTGCTCTACCTCTGGTAGTCGACTACTAAGGATATCCTCCACAAGGTTATGGGGAAGCCACTCCCTCAGAAAGGCATCATCCCACTCACCTTGTAGGTTCACCAGTGACTCTACCTTGAAATCTAAGAGGTCAGTTAGAACTGGCTTGAGTGTTTAATCACCAAGGATAGGGCCCCCTCTCCACTATCTGTCTACCCATACATTCGTATCCTTTCCATTCATGGGCACCATGTAAGAATTCAAGTCCACAAACTCCTTAAGCATCAGCGTTGCACTCCCTAACCTTGACTAGCCGCTGTGAGTACTTTGGTCCAGTTTAAATCTATCCCTGACCGCATTACACCAGATCGAGTTCCTGTTGGTACTAAGGTCCCACACATGCCTACGGATCAGTGCACTATTCCACTCTCTCATCCTTCTTAGGCCAAGACCTCCATCCTTCTTTGGGCAGGTCACTTTATCCTAGGCGAAGAGGGCCACCAGGTTCGATTTGTAGGCTCCCCCCAAATGAATTGCCTAATCGTTCTATAAATTCTTTCACACAGCTGCATAGGTAGCATCATGATCTGCATAACATAGGTTGGCAGTGCAACAAGGGTGCCTTTGACCATCATGATCCTGCCAGATAGGGATACGCATCTTGCAGACCATGCATTGATCTTGTTACAGATCTTGTTTGATAGGTCATTGTACGTATCCTTATTAACCCGAATATGGATAACCGGTACCCCTAGATACTTCCCCAAATCGGCAGTAGTCTCGAAGCTGCAGTAGTTCTAAATGCCCCTCTTCAAGTTTCTGCCAACACTTCGTGAGAAGAAAAGCTACGTCTTTGTTATAGAGACCGTCTACCCCGAGGCTACTTCAAAACCAGCAAAGCATCTCTTGATAGTCTCTATTTGGGCAGAGCTGGAATGGGCAAAGACTAACAATTCATCTTTGAAACACATTTGGGACACAGATGACCCACTGCATCTGAGCTTTATCAGTTTCCATCTACCAGCCTGCACCTCCTTGTCAATGATTTGGGACAACCTCTCAAGGAAGAGCACAAACAGAGGATCCCCCAGCCAGAGGCCTCTACTAGCCTTGAACGGTCATGACAGTCTGCCGTCCCACACAACAAATGAGTGTCCTCCCATAATCAAGCTCATGATATAGTTCCTGGTTTTCTCAGGTAGGCCAGTGTGTTCAAGAGTATCAACTATGAAGTCCCAGTCCATTTGGTCGTATGCTTTATTTAAGTCAATTTTGATCGCCATAGTCTTTGCTCCCTTCTTCCTTTTCATCATATGGACGATCTCTTGGACCACTGCGATGTTGTCTATAATTTTTCTGCATGGGACGAAGCTGCTGTGGGCTATGGAAACCCAGTTCGACATGTGTGGTTTGATCCTCTCTACTAGGAGCTTGGATGCCACTTTTAAAATGACATTATTTAAGGAGATTGGGCACAGGTTCTCGCATTTGACCGGATTGGGAACTTTAGGAATCAGGACAATGGTCGCATCACACATGTTGCTCAAAATTTGTCCCCCGTCGAGGATTTTCCTGACTGTACTAACAATGATTCCGCCTACTACACTCCAATTCTTTTGTAGGAAGAAGTTGATGACTCCATCATGGCCCTGTAGCCTTCCCAGCCTCCATAGCCATGGCCATCCTATGAACTTTATCCTCAGATGGGATCACTTCAATGGCTGTGAGTTGGGTGTTTCTTAGCTTGCTGAAGTTCACCGGTATCTGAGGCCTATGCATGTGATGGTTCCGCCTTGGATCTTGTAGGACTCTCTCGAAGTGCATCATCACCATATTCACGAGTGCCTCCCCATTAGTAATCCACTGGTCGTTCGCATCCTTCAGTCTCATAATATTATTGTTTCTTTTCCTTTGATTGATATAGCAGTGGTAAAACTTACTGTTTTTGTCCCCCTCTTTTAGCCACATGATGTGGCTCCTATGTTTCAAATCGATCTCCTCATTTCATAGGATATCTCAAGCTCTTTCTGAAAGTCTGTGCACAACGCATCTGAAATCTTGTTATATTGAGTGGACAACTCCATCTGTAGTCTTTTGATGTTGTTAATAAGAGTGTCCTTCTGTCTCCTGGCGTTCTTCACTTGAATTCTATCCCAGCTTTGTATGCGTGCACGAGCTTTATCCAATGCTTCATTGAATCCCAGGGATGGATCCCAGTTCTTATAAAGCATGTCCGAGAACCGTGGTTTTCCAAGAGATCTTTGTAATAAAGCGATAAGGCTCCTTTTTTTGCGTTCTGCATTTAACCAGCAGCGAAAAATGATCTAATCCCAATCTAGGGAGATGTTCAAGCGACACAGTGGGGAAGAGGCTGATGAAATCTAAGTTTGCTATAGCTCTATCCAATCTCTCTTGCTTTATACCATGTCTAAAGGTGAACCTCATCCCAAAGAAACCCATATCACTAAGGCCAGCTTCCATTAGCGTATTTTCCAAAGTGTGTGCCTCGGCCAGGTTGAAGGTACTACAACCACTCTTTTCGCTTTGGTATATGACATTATTGAAATCTCCAATCACCATCCAAGGACATCTGAACTTGTTGCTAGTGTTAAGAATGTGCTTCCATAGAAGGCTCCGGGTGCTGATCTGAGGGCTCGCGTATACCACTGTTTAGAACACTATGTTACTGATATGGCAAGAGATGAATTTCCTATGACTCTCGATGACATCGATCTTATACAGGCTGGTGTTCCAACACAACCATATACCCTTGGAAAAGCCACTGGCCTCAACCCTGTAGGAGTTGGGGAACCCAAGTGTTTACTAGCCTTCTCGGCTGTGTCCACACTGATTCTAGGTTTGAGAATAGCTACTAGTTTAGGTTTGTGGATATGAATTAGTTCTTTAAGAACTCTCCTCCTCTCATCACTACCTATAGAACCCAACATCTTAGAGAGTCTTATTCTTTGCTAGTTAATCTAATTCCCAAAAATTAATTTTTGAGGAAGAGTAATTATGGTGTGATTGTCCATGCTCCAAAGAAAAAGTGACCCGATGGATGGCCTAAGAAACAATAGATGAAAGGAAAAGATGAGATGTTATGCACTAAAAAATAATAAGATGTGGGAGATGTGAAAATATAGACCATAATAGAAGATCATGATGAAATCGATTGGAAGTTCAAAGCAAATTGATTCTCAAGGAAATGTTAGGAATATTCATAGAGGTGTTAAGCAGGGTGGTAGGATTGGATCTATACATAACATGTTGAAGATGGATTATGTCATTAAACATGAATCTATAAATAATATCTTGGCAAAGATGGGTTCAATCATGGTATGGGTAAAGAAGGCATTGCATGTTAGCAAATTTTTTTTTATTTACTTAACGATTGGTTGGCTTGGGTCAGGAATTGACATTGATACCCCCATGCTAGACACTTTCTTTGTAGGGTAAAAGGGTCATTTGTGTCTTTTATTTTCTTTGGCCTCGTGATGGGTTATTCCATCCTGACAGGTGGCTCTGCTCACGCATTCGTGCAACGCTTCACCGACCGCCTCTACCTGGCAGCATGCACCCCCTGTCCTGGTGCAGCAGGTCACCTCTTCCTTCGACACCTTCCATCTCTATAGGGTGCATTACAGAGTGCGACTACACGTTGATGCTACATAGGCGTCACAGTGGTGATCCTCTTTCGATCAACACATGCTACAGAGATCTCCAAATCGCAACCTCCTAGGGAAAGTCAACTTCAGCTTTTTATTTGTTTTCTTCCAATTTTACCTCATCATCTGCCGATACTTGGTGTTGGGGATTGCATGTCCGTTGGATGAAGACCTCTTAAATTGGCATTATCCTCCTGTCGACACCGGACCAGAGTTTCAAAGGGCCAGGATAGACCGTTGTGCCCTTAACAGTCCACGACTACACACCTCAACCCTTCTCCTCCCATCTTCCTCCCATGATACCTAATGGTTGTGTGCCATGAAAATAAGTAGAGGTCTTCCCTTATAAGGGAACCTCATCCCTTAGAGTTTAGGGTTTCTAGGAGGAGATGATGAAGAAGGTGAGGGATGAATATGGCTTGGTCGGTTGCGTATCCCTCAAGTTTCAGGCAATCACACACACACACATACAGACACACACACACACACACACACACACACACACACACACACATATATATATATATAGGGCGTTCATTCGTTGCCCGCGTGGGTAACTTGGATTTTTGCTACTCTGCAGCCAAAAAAGTAACTCTCCTAGCAAAAAAAGTAAGTCTACTGTCAAAAAAGTAACTATAGTGGCCAAAAAAGGAACTCTGCTGGCCAAAAAAGTAACTCTGTACAAAATATACAGAAGATATATATAAGGACGGGTTTTTTTATTTTGGAGGGGCAAATGATATTATTTTTGGCCAAAATTTTTTGGAGAGCTAGACAAAATAGTCCTCTACAATAATGATTTTTTTTTTGAAAAAAAGTGGTCGGAAGGGTGGGCGGGTAGCTACTCGTGCGGGCAATAAAGATGGGCCCATATATATATATATATATATATATATATATATATATATATATATATATATATATATATATATATATGTGTGTGTGTGTGTGTGTGTGTGTGTGTGTGTGTGTGTGTGTGTGTGTGTATAGGTAGATTCCTTCTCGTATCTTCCATTTTTCCCTTCCAAAAGTGTAAGGCACGTCATTACTCTTTTCCAAATCAATTAATCACCAACTCTCGTAACAACTATATTCCTCCTAAAAACCAATAAGGAAGGATTATATTTCTCCTCAAGAAAACATAATTTTAATTTGATTAACCATAAGCCATGAAAGGAAACCCTCTTCTTTCACATTAAGACTTGGTCTTTTTAAATAAAAGCCATAAAGGGAAACACATCTCCAAAAAATATACATTAAAATATTTGAAGCTTAAACAATTAGGAAGGAATTCATGATTCAAAATCTAGATTGTTCTTTTCTCTTTCTCTCCTTGATATATTCTTCAACTCCATTATAGGAACTTATGAATAATATTCCAGTTATATACCCATATGTGGGTTTTTATTGTAAGATGCAAAAACTTGTTCATTTTACCATACTATTTAAATCATTACCATTATTTCATGATATATCCTCTTCCTCCCAAAATCTAGAATTCTCTTCTTTTCCTTTATTAT
Organism: Alisma plantago-aquatica; assembly: GCA_963693085.1. Taxonomy (NCBI): domain Eukaryota; kingdom Viridiplantae; phylum Streptophyta; class Magnoliopsida; order Alismatales; family Alismataceae; genus Alisma; species Alisma plantago-aquatica. The sequence goes on along the minus strand of OY856411.1, from coordinate 1,498,618,523 downwards.
TTATGAGTATACAAAAGATAAACTAAAATATTCATGTTTTATGCCTTAAATATTATGTTGCCACTCTTGGATAGATAATTATCCTTTAATACTATGTATTTTATTTCTTTCACTTATCATATCAAACATTATCATTTACTTGTGTATGAATTCCTTTTATTTAACTTGTACACAAACACCCATGCCACAAAGTTCAATAACATTATTATTCTACCAATAATACCATTGGAGAAAAATTAGTTTTCAAATTACATTTTATATTTGTATCACTCCATTTTATCAAAATTGGGGATATTACATTATAGGATTGACATAATTACAATGACTCATCTATTCTAATAAAATTCAACTCTTTTTATCTCTAATCACTTATCACCATAATAATTCTTAAGTCTCCAAACATGTGTTTTAAACACAATTGAACCATCACTCACGTCAATAGGCTCGTGCGGATAGAACTTTACAACTTATTAATGGCCAATCCATCTATATCTTAGCTTATAATGGTTCAACGTCATCATGATTTGAAGAGGAGCATTTATTTCTCTAGATGGAACTGCCTATGCATAATATGTTGATCATGGATCTTTTTGTCCTCTCAACATGGCAAATTCATATAAAAACAAGTGTATTTCATCCAACTCATTTACTTCTAGATTCCTCTTTGTGTCTGCTAAGGTGAGGTCAAAATTTAGTTTCTTTAAATCCCACGTATCTAAATGTTCTAATTCAACTTGGAGATGACATGCCCTAAGCATATACCAACATGAATATTTTTGTCCCCAATGGGTGTCTTAAGGGATGTTCTATATTCCCAAATGTCATCAGTCAAGTGCATGCTCTAATTCTTCTCACTATTGAATATTTTGTATCTAAGATACATCTCACATTAATATTAGACAACTTGACATGTCCTTGGGGTTTGTGGATGGAAGGGTGTACCTACCTATGTGTTAACTCAAATTTTCTCATCAAGACCCCAAATTGGTAGTTTGTGAACTATTTACCACCATCTCTAATTATAAGGCATGGGTCCCAAGTTTGCAAAAAACATAGTCATTAAGAAATTTGCACACAACATGTGCATCATTTGTATGGTTTGGAATTGCTTCCACCAATTCGACACACAGTCAATAGGAAACAATATATACAAGTAATAGTTCAAATAGACATAAGGCCCCATGAACTCAATTCACCATACATGAAAAATCTCCACTTCTTGAAAAACCCTCATAGACATCTCCTGCCTCTTAGAGATATTGTTGATGTGTTCATATGCATCATAACTCCAAACAATGTTGTATGAATCAATGAACAATGCCAGTAAAATCCACATTCTAGAACCTTTGTCATTTTTCTAGAGCTGGCGTGGTGTCCCCCATTGGTAGGATCCCAGTCAAAATGTCATCTACCTCCCAATAAAATACACACCTTCTCTAAATACCAGACATGCTCTACTTGAGAAGTATAGGATCATTACAAATGAAATATTATATAGAACAAAATAACTTATTATCTTGGTATTTCTAAGTCTCAATCATAGCTCCACATGGAAGATAATCGACTATGTCAGCAAACCAAGGGTCATGTGTCCGAAATTAAAATAGTTTCACATCAAGAAAATTCTCCTGGAAAGAGATCTAGAATACTTTATCATGCATTCTCTAAAAATGAGAGAGGGGTAGAAACCCACATTTTTTTGTTCTCTCTTTCTCCCTGACTTTAAACTCAAACTCATGCAAAAGCAATATTTCCATATTAAGTTGAGGTTTCAATTCTTTTAGCTATTATAAATATTTAACAGCTACATGATTAGTTAGAACTATAAGCTTGGCCCCTATCAAATACAACATATATTTAAGAAAAAAACCACCATTAATAGTTATTTCTTAGTTGTATTGTAATTCAATTATGCATCATTTAATGTGTGTGAGGGATAGTAATTGATTGACGGAGTTCAGTCCTTATGTTGATCCAATATATCCCCGACTACATAATCAGAGGTGTCACACATCGAATCAAATGGGTGTCTCCAATACGAAGCCACCACAATAGGGAATGATATCAACTTTTCTTCTAAAATATAAAAAATATTTTTCATCTAAATTAAAATCTACATCCTTATTTTTGAAAATTAACAGAGGGGGCATCGTCTGCATGCTTTAAATGTTTCAAAAGAAAAAGTTGATTTCAAACCCTATTATTGTGTCTCTAGATTAAAGCCAATCTTTTGAATTGATGTGTGATGCCTCTCACTATGCACTCGAGGCTATTTTTGGACAACTCAAGAACTGGGCTCCATCATTGATTTAGTATGCATCACAGACATTAAGTGATGCATAATTGTAGTACATCAAAACTGAGAAAGAATTGCTGGCCATTGTTTTCACCTTTGATAACTTCCTTCAGTATATTGTAGGGGCCAAGGTTATAGTTTGGAATGATAATGGACCAATTAAATTAAAAAAAAACTTCAACTTGTTAGATGATCTTGCTTTTGAAAGAGTGTAACAATGATCTCAAGGATGCAGTAGGAAGAAAAAATGTGGTTGTTGATCACCTCTAGTTTTTCGGAGAGTGGATGAGAAAGGATTAGAGACCCATATTCAAGATACTTTCTTGTATTGGGAACTTTGTTAGGACACATGACCCTTAGTCTGGTGATACAGCCAATTACCTTGAAAGTGGGATTATTGCTAACTGTTGGAGATACCAAGAGAAGAAGAGGTATTTCATTCTATATGGTATTTCATTTTAGTTGTCTTATTCATCTCAACCAGTAGACAAATGGTATTATGAGAAGGTGTGTAACATCCCAAAATTTGAGTGAAATGAAGTTAGGGTCTTAATTGAAATATCTTCATTCATAAATTCAAATCTTGGACTTAAATTGAAAATGATGGTGTTTAAGCCTCAGTTGAGTGACTAAGAATGCAATAAAATTCTTGGATTCATTGGAGGGCCTAGGTATGACCTGTGGTCACTCTAATTCCAATTTAAGACATATGGAATATTATTTATTTTACAAATAAGTACTTGGCATAACGTTTAGATTTAAGAAATTATTCTATATAGTATATATCAACAATAAATTCGACTGAAAAGTAAAGAAAATAGAGATCACCAAAGAAAATTTAGAAGATTCTAAGTTGTTTTTTTATCTAGATAATTTTTTAAGAATTATCTAGTATTTTCTTGGAAGAAAAGTTTGTCTTAAATGATAAGTTGGACCTCATATCTTTCCTAAGGAAGGATAAAATTAAAAAAAAAGACTATTCCAAAATTTTTGGGAAAGGATACATGGAACATGGTGTATATAATAAGTTTCCGAAAGAGTGATTATTATTAAAAGAAATGGAATTAGGAAACATGAAACAAGCCATCTTGTTCCTATTTTCCGGACAGGGGACTCATGCCTTCCTATATTAGTTTCCCAGAAAAATGTTGGTTGAAGTCTTCCTCAATGGGGACTCTGAATCCCACTATAACCTCTATATTTATCTAGAAATAGGAGGAGATGACGCATGGCCTTGCACCTATAATAAAAGGATTTTGGGGGCAAAGATATCGATACCCAACCAAGACATGTAAAGGGACTTGGAGAAGAGATCACTATAGAAGTGGTGTCCCAATAGGCGTGCCACATAGAGAGAGAGATAGAGATAGAGAGATATGATAGGCTAGGCATATAGAGTTGGTTCTTACCACCCTATTGATTCTGACCCTTCTCACAACAATTGGTCACAAGAGAAGTCCATGGCTGAGAAATCAATCTAGGTGCCAATATAGGGGGAAGCGATGGCTTGGGGTCACTCCTCAGTTGTAGATAAGAATATGTGATCCCTAGGATTGGAGATACCAACGAAGATAGGGCCAACACCATCCTTATAGAAGATTATGAACCCCTTGCATGTGGTAGCAAGTCACTAAAAGTCAAACCAAAGAAACACTCTCTTATTCCAAAAGAATAGGGTACTGGTGGTGTGAGTTCCTTTGAGCTAAGATGACAATTGGGTACTATTGGGTTGAGTTGCACCATGATTCCCCTACAATATCCAGACCCACTATAAGTAGGCCTATATGAACAATCCATTTAACAAACCAAAAGTATTCCAGCCATAGATCTTTGATCAATTGTCCACTTACCCACGATTACGGTAAATTCTTGTCTAGTTCATAAAAATTCTAGGGACAATTGATTTGTGGAAAATTATATATCAAATTAATCAAGATTACAAGAGAACTCTTAGTTTAAATGCCTAATTCTGATACTAGTTAAAAATATGGATAATACACAAAAATAAGATGGTGGATACAAGTAATCCCTAGAAATCAAGTTGATATTAATCAACAATGGATGTTATATGTTTTAAATAGGGTAATTTCGGTTCATCAAACCTAAGATCGTGATTAGGGTTTGTCAACCTAAGGAGACAAACTAGGATCTTCTCTAAGAGAGAGAGGTAAGTGGTCCATGCACTTTGAACATAAGTATTGGTTGATTTTGAGTATGTATGCACAATTTATGCTATAAATATATTATTTATTATTTCAATTGTTAAAAATTAATGGATTTATAGTGATTTGAATGTAATGTTTATTGTCAATAGTGATTATATCATCCTTATGGTCATTAAGAGTAAAGAATAATATCCAAGAGCAAGTTAAGAGTTTTTCAAGAGAAAGATAATGTTTATTAGATAAATTATATGAGGTCCTCACCAAGAGGATCCTCAGAGCAAAACTAAGAGGCAATTTGGTGCACAAGAAAAGATGTACTTTGATGTAACCCAAGAGAACTTTGGTTCATATGAGAAGAAGAACTTATGTGCAAACTTGAGGACTCTTATATAGGTCAAAATAAAGAAATGTTCTAAAGTTAATTATGTCTTTTGTTTAAATTATTAAATGCTTAAAGTTTATTTTATAGTTTATGTGTCCTCTTTAAGATATAATCTGTCCAATTCCAATTACCAAATTGTTTGATGCATGGATGGGGGTGCGATTCCCACAGGTAAGGAGAAAGATTAGAGGAGTGGAGATATCTGATGTGCAATGACTGTCTCAAATATTTCAAAAGAAAAGACTTGGTGGGTGTCAACTATAATAGAATTATCCCTTAAGATTTATTTTAAAGTTATGAGAAACTTGTATTAGTTCAAAATGTGAGATATTATTGCTTTGAGAATGTGAATTGTTATCTTTATCTTATGAATGTCATATACACCTATTTTTATGTAGTGAATATCGTGATTGTGACATCTCCCTTAAAGTGATTGCAAATGTATGCTTACACTCTATGTTATTGATGTGTTACAAGTGGGGTGAAGATGTAGCGACACCAGTCACACAGATTCACTTGCATTTATCTGATACTCTTGAGGTACCTATTCATGTTGAGAGTTCTATTGATGCTTATGTTTCAGTCTTACACCTTTCATTTACAGCTTGTAAAGGTGTTCGGTCTTGCACAATACGACATATGATCTCTAGTGTCTATTGTTTACCTCATCTATCATCACCAGCGTGCATGTTTTCTCTTTAGTTAGATTCTACATCCATTCCTCACTCACATGCAAAAGATGCCCAACATGACGGATAGGTACAAGCCATGGATAGTGAGAAGGAATCTATTTATGAGAAATCCCCCCTAGGACTTGGTGGATCTTCCTCATGGGCAACCTATTGTAGGTTGTCATTGGGTATACCACATGGAGTGGACTCATGGGAAACCTATTGTAGGTTGTCTACATATGTATAGAGGATAGGAAGTAAAAGATGAGAATATATATCCCTTTCAGTTGAGAGGAAATAACCCTACAAGAAATACAAGTTTATAGAGATACATAGGGACGTGTTATGGATAGGAGATTATGTAATTCATATCCCTTGTGTCGACTCTATTATGGGTAATGGAATACCCTCTCTTCTTCTCAATGGTGATAGATAACTAATTGAGAACGTTAGTGGAAATGTCAAGAGTAAAAGGCTTATTATGAATATGTTCTTATTCTTACTTGGATATGTGGTATGAGACATGTATGCTAATAAGATCTGGAATAGCAGCAAAATAGATATTACACCTTCAAGTTTGTGCCTGGCCATCAAAAATTCAAAGATGACAGTAAGATAGTGATACAAAAAATCTGAATTTGCTAACCACCTAAACTAATGCATTTGTGTAGTACAGACCCCTATGAAAGAAAATAAAATAATTTGATGCCCAAGACGTTAATGAGTGTGTAAGGTTAATGAAGAAGGTGTGATCTATTGGTATCCCTAGTTTTACTTAGATGGAAATACATGTTGAGTATAGTAAATTAGGATAAGAAAAACCATAAGGTGGTTTCAATTTGAAATTTTAAAGATGAAATTTAAATAAGGTGGGTAGAATTGTAACATCCCAAATTTTGAACAAAATAAAGTTAGGGTCGTCACTGAAATTTCTCCACTAATAAATATATATCTTAGACTTCACATAGATTATGGTGTTCACGCCTCAACTGAGAAATTAAGAATGCAGTGAAGTTCTTGGATTTATGGGAGGGCCTAGGTTCTACCCATGGTCCCTCTAATCCAATTTAAGCCATTTGGACTATTATTTAGTTTACAAATAAGTCATTGGAATATATTTTTTTATTTAAGTAATTTGTGTACACAATAAAAATAAAAAAGAATTTTGATTGAATGATAAAGGAAATATATGAGAGGTGGAAGAAGATCTAAGTGGTTATGTGATCTAGCTAACTATTTAAAGAATTATCTAGTCATTTCTTGGAAGCCAAGTTTGATGTCCTTAAATATAAATTTGTACCTAATATCATTGCTAAGTGAGGATAAGAGAAAAAGAAAGATTCTTCCATATTTTGGGGGTGAAGAGACCTAGAAAGTAATCTATATAATAATTTTTTTAAAGAGGTTATTTTATCAAAAGAAATGTAAATATAGAAAAGAGAAACAAGACATTTCCTTCCTATTTGTGAGATAGGGGACTCGTGCCTTCATGTGTCAGTTTGCTAGAAGAAATTAGGTTGAAGTCTTTCTCAATGAAGACTTCAAATACCATTAGTTCCTCTATATTTGTATAGGAATAGGAGAGTGTGACTCATGACCTTGTGCCTTTAGATAAAAGAATTACGGCGGTAGAGATCTTGATATCCAACCAAGACATGTAACAAGACTCAGAGAAGAGACTTCCTCATAAGAGGTGTCCCAGTAAGCGAGTGGTAGAGAGAGAGAATCTAGGCATATAGTGTTGGTTCTCACAACCCTATAGATTTTGATCCTTCTCAAAACAATCATTCAGAAAAGGAGGTCAGGGCTGAGAAACCAGTCTGAGTGCTAGACATGGGGAGTCGATGGCTTGACTTTGTTCCTCAACTATAGAGAGCATGTGTGATGCACATGATGGGTTGTACTAATGTAGTCAAGGCCAACATCATCCTTGTTGAGGATTCCTACCCTCTTCCATGGAGTGTCAAGGAACCAGAAGTCCAACCAAGGCATCACTATGTTCTTCCATAAGAACATGTCACTAGTTGTGTGAGTGCATTCAGGTGAAGACAACAATTGAGTACCTTTGGGATGGGTTACATCATGATTTCTATAAAAAAGACAGGCCGAGTATTAGTAGGCATGTATGGGAGACAACCTGTTTCACAAACCAAAATCATCCCATCCGCTAGGTCTTTGATACATGGTCCACCTACACTCAATTAATGTAAAATATCATTTAATGCATAACTATTTATAGAAACATCTGATTCATGCAAAACTATATCAAATTGATCATGCAAACAAGAGGATTCTGTTAAACCTAGTTTCAATGTCTAATTCTGATCTTTATTCAAGAAGTATGGATAATACATAAATATAAGATGATGGATACAAGTAAACCCTAGAAATCAAGTTGATAAGAATCATTAATGGATGCTATTTTTTTAAATAATGTAATTTGTTTTCATTAAATCTAAGATCGTGATAAGGGATTCTACAACTAAGGAGTGTTGAACTAGAGGTTATACATTGCCTATATTTTGGTAATGACTTAACCATTCCATTCATATGTATCTAATGTGTATTAAAGATTGATTTCAGGTATTAGGTACATGAAAAGGATCCCAAATCCAAAACCCTAGATTGACTCAAGTTCAAGTCAAAGAGCTACAAGTGTGCTTTTATAGAAATCTATGTAAATGACCTTAGAACATATTTGTAATCACTTGTAATGATGAATTGACTTGTAACTAAGGTGAGAAAATTGATTGGGACATAAAATACCAATGTTAGATCACTTTAGATGCGTATTCAAAAATTGACATCAGGTTGTCAGTTGGTCGAGTTTCTCCCCAGTACAAACTCGGCCGATCCATCTTGGTCAATTTTCTGGAGATATCATCGGTCGAGTTGTGTTTACACATAACTCGACCAATCAAGTGCCCGACTAAAACGATCTTCAGTGATCGGTTGAGTTTCCCCTGGACAAACTCGACCGACCGTTTGAATATTAGTTTTATCTTTTACTTGATGGGTCGAGTTAACTTTATTTAAACTCAAACGATTGCACTATACGTAATTTGTAGAAAAAAATGATGTGACCGTTGGTGGGTTATTTGATCCAAAATAGAAATGTTTTCTTAAAGAAAAATAGCTATATTTTGGCCCAAGAGTTCACCTAACTCAAAGTAACACCCTCAGCTATATATAGAACACTTGGAGTTCATTCCAAGGCTGCTCATTCATTGCAAACTTAGTCCTAGTATAGCTGAGAGTGTTCTAAGCCTTTGACCCCCTTTCTCTCTCTACCTTCAAGTCAAATTCGTAAGTACGAGTGAGATAGGTTCCTGTGTAAGAGAGCTACGCCCTGTATTGTTGTAAAGCTCTCCTCCTCCATCTTCCAACCTCAATTTCTATTGAAGTCAAGTTGAAGATCCCTCTCCATGTGAAGGAGAAGGAGGTGTTGTTCTTCAAGATTGAAGAAGGCAAGATGCTCTAGGTCTCCAAGTGAAGCAGATAGGTGCTCCAGATCTCTGAGTGAAGGAGAGAAGCAAGGCAACACTCAAGGAAGATAGGTAATTCCTTGAAGGCAGAAGACTTGAAGAAAGGAGTGGGTAAGTCCATGTTTTTGGCTGAAGACTCCATGGTTCAAGTGGGTAAGCTCCTTCTATAGGTTGAAGATCTTTGCTTGAGGGACTAAGCCCTTGGATGTGTGGTTGTTGTGTCTTGTAATCTCATTGTGGAATATAAGAGTACCAAGATTGTAAATCCTAGAGACTAACCCACTCTAGGTAGTGAACTGACATTGCTCCTATGTTTAGGACATGAAACCACTCTAAACCACCTATCCAAGTGCTTGTTTTCACTATCTCTCATCCTTACTATGTATGTTAGATTAGGACATCAAATTGCTACTTGTTTAAGCTTTTGAAATATATAATTTGGTGGTCTAATTTATCTTGTGAGAATTTGTGAAGCTCTATTCAACCCCCCCCCCCTTCTAGAGCCCATTGATCCAACAAATGGTATCAGAGCAGGTCTTCTCCAAGATACTTCAACAAGTAGGATAAGATGGGCAATTTGACACTTGGTTTGCTTAACCTAGAAGGAAGCTTCTCCATGATACCTCCGGTCTTCGATGGCACCAACTTCCTTTATTGGAAGAGAAGGATGCAGTTCTACCTTCAAGGTGTGAGCTATGAAATGTGGAAGATAGTCCACCTCAAATATGAAGATCCAAAGGGGGACATCACCGCATGGAGTGAAACTAAAATGAAGCATACTCAACTCAACGCCAAAGTTGTGAGCATCATCTACGTCACCCTCACTCCATTCGAGTTCAACCGGATCTCCTCATGGGACACCGCACATTAGATATGGCACAAATTGTGTGTCACCTATGAAGGAACCGAGCAAGTGAAGGAAGCCAAGATCTACATGCTTGGTGGTCTTCTAGAGAACTTCAAGATGGGTAAGAATGAGAGAGTGGCTGATATGTACACTAGGCTCAATGTCATCATAAATGGATAGGAAACCATTGGGAGTTTGTAGACAAAGGCACCAACAACTCCAAGATCTTGAGATCCCTTCCAAAGAGATGGGAGCCCAAGGTGACATCCATTGAAGAGGTGTACAAGCTAAGTGAGCTATCAATCGAGGAGCTGGTTGGAATCTTCAAGACCATGAGCCTAGGCTTTACAAGAAAGAAGAGGAAGAGAAGAGAGAAGAAAAAGAGTCCAAGAAGATAAAGGGCACAACCTTCAAAGCACAAATTGAAGAAATGGTGCGGCAGCAACAACTTGCTTTGAAGTCCCCCAACCCTTCCTCAAGTGAAGATGAAGGACCTAATGAGCACGAGGCAAACTACTCAAAGGGAAAACACTTCATGAGAAAGACCTCCTCTTCAAATCCAATGTGCTATGACTGTGGTAAAAAAAGGCCACTACAAGAGTGACTGCCCCAAGGCCAAGAACATCCATCAGAAGAGCAGCCACAAGAAAGATGAGGAGTACAAGAAAGAAGGCAAGTACAAGAGGAAGGACAAGAAAGAAAGAAGATCAAGAGATGCAACTCATGTAGCTTGGGAGGAGTCTTCTTCATACTCCTCAAGCTCCAAAGATGGAGAATGCCATCTTTCTCTCATGGCATCTACTAGTGAAGATGTATGTGGGGTAATTGAGGTAAGTAAGGTAAGTGAAGTAAATTTTCTATAGATACCTAAAGAAACTATCATTGATATGCTAAATGAATGCCAATCATCCTTTACTAAATGCAAATCATAAAGGAAAAGGTTAGTTGATGACCTTTATGCTAAAATTGAAATCCTTGATAAAAATGACTCTTTGCAAGGGCAATTTCTTGACCATGAGCTTCAACATAATGGAGTAGAGGTTGAGAATGGTGTATATCTTAAAAATATTGAAAATCTTAAGATAGAAAACCAAAAGTACCTAGATGAGCTTGATTGCCTTAAAACTAAAAATGTAGAACTCAAACCCATGCATGATGCTAGGAGAAATGAAGTTTATGCTTATCAAAGAGAAATTTTTTTGCTTAAATCTAAAAATGCCAAATTGCTTGCTCAAGTAAATGACTTATCTTCTAGACCTATTTTGCAAAGTAATGAAGTTTCTAGCATAGCTTTAGAAAGTGATTCCCTTCATACCAATGCCCTCTGTCTAGAGGCTGACCTATTGCATGCTAGAGATGATCTTACTAGTCTCTCTACTACTGTCATTAACCTTAGTGATGATAATGCCAAGTTAAGATCTTCTTTTCTCTCGAGAAAGAAATCCCTCAATGATGTCCTAGAACACTCTACCAAACATGTTGGTACTAGAGGTTTGGGATATGATGGGACTGCTCCCAAAGGTAAGAAAAAGAGCAAGAACAAGGGTAAGAAGAAGAGTGTGGAACCTCCTATCTTCCATGGAGAGACTTCCAGCTCTAAGAACCCTATGGTTTGTTTTCATTGTAAATGTGATGACCATTACTCTACTTATTGTCCTTACAAGCCCAAGGGGACCAACCCAAAGATGAAATGGGTCCCTAAGCTAACCCTGAATCCCAAAGTTTGAGTTGGGTTCTGACATCCTTCTTTCTTGCAGGTTAAAAAGAGATGGATTGTTGATAGTGGCTTTTCTAAACATATGACTTGAGAAATAAGCCATTTCAACAAGTTCATAAAAAAGAAAGGAGGATCGGTAACCTTTGGAGACAACAAGAAGGGTAAGGTCATAGGTGAGGGTGATGTGGGCAATGAGCTATATGTATTAAAAATGTGTTGCTTTTTGATGGACGATGACACGAATTTACCATGCATATAATGCAAGTGCACGCGCCAAAGTAATATAGGCCTTTGTGAGGCCCGAGTCGAACTCAGGGAACGGATTATTGGTAGACTACTACTAACTATTCGCGATCAGCTAGACCGATTAAAATGGTTTAAGAGTTGATTGAAAAAGAAAAGAAAAATAAAAGAAAGCAAAACAATCCATTAAATGGTTGGTTTAATCAATTAAAGATGGAATCTTTAGGATTGCGGTTTCACCGCAGGTTATCATTGTACAAGTTCCTACACAATTATCCTAATTCATCTCATGTTCTGGGTAGTGGCATGTAGTCAAAATTGTTCATTGTCGCGATACAATTCAGTACCTAAATCTAGGTCGGTTACACGATAGTAGTAACCTACACCCTAAATTAGGTGCATGAAGATCACACTCTGGGTTTCCACCATTAAGTGTACATCGCCTTGTCCCAAGGATTTATTAGTTGATGTTATTATCATCTCTTTTCAACAGTTAATTCTTCTTTCAAAGTAATTAAAGGTATTAGATTATCATTAGGGTGATCAATCATAATGATATAATGGAGAAAACGACATCATACCACGGATTTTAGATATAAATTATGATAACTATGCCAAAAATGTCATACAACGATTACTCGGGCTACTCCCGGTCCTAAAGATAAAGGGGATTAGCCCTGCATGTTCATCTCAATGAAAAAAAACATGAGGAAAGGAGAAAACATGAAGAAAACGTGGATAGGTGTCGGGTAACCCCTGAACGGAAAGATCTGGGTGTTCCTTGGCGCAGGGTGAACGTTCTACAACCTTTCAGCAGTGGAAAACATCTTTTGCGGCTCTCAGAATGATCGAGGCATAGCTCTTGGCTCTGTTCTTCTCTCCTCCCCTTCCTGAGGCTGCTCTAGTGGCTAATGATATGATAGATTGCTTAGGGATGCCTTAATTAGGTATATGCACCACTTTAGGTCGCCCAAACATCACCACCATCTGATTAGACACAATCTTTAGCAAAACCTGATCTGACGGTGTCGATACCATCGACGCGGGTCGATGGTATCGACCTGCATAAGGCACTGGAACTTGTGTGATTCTTTTGGGTTCTCTCTGATGTTTCCTCGATACCATCGACACCTTAGGCTTTCCTTTTCTTTGGAATCTGACATTGAAGTTGCATCTGCTCAGGTGAAGTCGATAGTATCGACTCCTAGGTTGATAGTATCGACCTTTGGAAATCTTGCTCACTGACGCTCTCTCAATACCATCGACAGTCCCATCGATGGTATCAACTTCTGGTTTCTCTTCTCCGACAATACACTATGACCAGGTCAATGGTATCGACCATCCGTCTATGGTATTGACGTATGCAGATATCCGAATTGCCTGAAAAGGAAAGAAGAACACCAATCAAATCCAACAAATATGATCTTTTATACAGAATAAGATGAAACAAGGTAAATTTGATGCAAAAAGGTATTATAGACTAAAGGTAGTGAATCATGTGATATTAATCACAAATATGATCAAAATACACATAAAACGTATTCAAACCCAGTCTATAAAAACAACTCAAAACCCCTGCATCAAACTCCCCTAAGCTTGAACATTACTCGTCCTCGATCACAAAACTGTAGAATAGAATTGCGAGAGTCAATTAAAGAACATATTAGCATAAAAGACAACTCAATATGACTCCCACCTGTCATGCACATGCCGGCCCTTACTGACCTCAGAATGATAACTACCCTATAGGTGACAATGATCGTCCATAAGAAATGTCCACCCCAAGATCATCAAACACTATCAAATAAAGAAGCTGATATAATAAATTCCTTCAGTTAGACTTAGTGCATCTTGTGATCTCCTATCTACGTTGCTCAAGTCCAAACTACCATCTAAATGGAAGTAGATCTCCTAGTATACAATAATGAGGAAATAATCATGGGTGGCCTACCATTTTGAGAAACGGGCAGATGTAATGGGCGGCTGTGGAAGAAAGAAACGCACCAAAAAGTTTTATCATGCAAAATCAACAAAATGGTCTAAATGATGCATATGCATATGAAAATGACCTAATGCCTAAATTTTTAGGTAGAATGATGCATGCATTATCATTCCGTCTCAAGATAAGATGGAATGACTACTAAAACTACATTATGTGCTTATTCCTGTTCCCTTTATATATACATGCAGGTGAAACAAGTTCCTTTCTTTTTTTTTCTTTACTTACATTTCTTCTCTCTTTTTTTCCAAACCCTCATTTTTCAATTGACTAGAATAACATTCACAATATTTTTTTGGGCTTATTTCCACTTAGCTAACATCATTGATGCCTTAAAAATTACTTTTCAGTGGGTATAGAACAATTGTCCTGCTTTTCTTATTTTCCAGGAGAAATAAGGCACAAAAAGTCCTATATGCTCTAGAGTATGCAAAATGCAACTATAAAGTCACGCACTTGAGAATGTGTGAATGTAGAGATGCAAAATCTAGCTACAATAAAATCCTATCTACATGTCATGCAATCAAGAGATGAAAAACTATAAGTGCTTCCAATTCTTATGGTGGATATTGAATGAAATGAAATGGATATATCACAAGACTAAAGTACAAAACCATTGGAATAGATTATATTTCCCTCTTTACTGACATGTGTAACAATAATCAAAGGGTTTCTCTCTCTTAGTTTCGATTAAAGTCCCATTACCGTTTGGTCAGTTTAGGCTCAACATCTATGTCCATCCACATTTCTTGAATCATAAGGATGTACAATTATGATCTTATGTTTTAAAGTTGACAAATTCAATTATTTTCATTGGTTAAGTTATCAATTTCAAACAACTTCAACTTGCAAATTCTTGAAAAAAAATTGATGATGCTCCGATTTCAGATAATGGCACCCATAACTCCCATGTAAAAACATTGAGATGACACATTAACATTAGACATCCACGGACACACTAGATAGCACGTGGATCCTAACAACTAAGAAAATTACTAAAATAAAAGAAAAGAAAAGAAAATATAGAAATTGTTCCATCTCCCCCCCCCCTAAGCTTGATTTCTACTATGGCCTCATTGTCAAAAACAATCTCAGCAGGTGGAATAGTGATACCGTTTACTGCTCCGGTGGTGGGTACTGTGGGGGTGGTGGGATCCCAAGATGGATATTGCCCCTGGAACTTTGGATCATATGGCGACATGGGTGTAGGTTGAGGATAACCTCCAAAGTAGTTTTGGCTCCATTAGTGATCATAGAATGGATGCTACTATTCTTTGGTCCTCCCCAATCGGTCATAGACCTACTATTGATTTGCGAACATCTGACGTTCATTCTCGAAGATGGCTTGTTGATTCACATACAACCGATTTGTGGTATCCTGGATATCGGCGAAGGAGGCAGTGTGCTGCTGTTGTGTCTCCTGGATTCTCTCGAGCATGTTGTACATTCCCTACATCGAATAGACGTCCTCTCCTTCCTGAGAGGGCTATGGTGGCAGAGGCTGCGAGGATGATGATGCACTCGGGTAAAACCATGGCTGCTTTCTCAGTGCCACTTGTGCCCGAAGAGGAGTGAAAGTCTCCTCTTCCTCCTCATTCTCATCGTCGTCATCATTGTCACCCGCGTCTTCTTCACTTTCTGAATCGTTGACTGCAATAATGGGCCACCTGAACTACTGGGCCCCTTGGATGTTGAAGACAGGGTCAGGGACCGCACACTCCTGATACTCTTTGTTGACGTGGTAGTGCCCATAGACCACGCCATCACGAACTGTCAGAAGATTGGAGCGGTGGAAATGAGCAATATTTGCCAGATTTTTGCTAACTAGTGGAGGAAGTGATGACAGGTCTAGCCCAGGGTAGAGTTCTAGTGGCGTGATAAGTCCCCCAAAGTGAATAGGGGCTCTTCTGGTACTCCTCTTCATGGCCATCACGCGTGTCAAGAAAAATGTGCCCCAGTTTAACTTTTCCCTCTTCAGTAGCTTGTAGAGGAAGAATAAATCTGTCTCCTAGAATTTGCTCAAAGAAAGCTTGCCGCGAGCAAAGAATGTGATGCAAAGCATACAGTGTAAAACCTGTATGAATGGGTGCTCGAAGTCAGCCACCGCTGCATTGTGATAGCTGATAGATTTTCCCGTCGGAGTGGTTACCAGTGCCGCAAACATCGCATCATAATCGTCCCGATTATCCAGCCGTCGGTACTGCTCGGGTGAGTTCCACCAATTGTAAATGGAATTCAACTGCTTGAGCGTAATTGTGTAGTTGCGGTTGAATAGTTGGAAAGAGACCCGACCCTTAATCCACTCTCAATCGGTGGCAATAAGGTCATTCAGTACAACACAGATGTCGAGGAAGGCCATGAACTCCGCCATGATCTCCTTATAAGTTGGCCACTCGCAAAAGAGAGGATGACCTTCAATGTGGTAGGGAATCTCTTCCTCCACTGCTATTGCCCTCCTCCCAACTTGACCATGGAGGACAAAATTGAGGTTGTCCTCGAAGACAAGGTCCCAAATCATTGCTCGATCAAATTGTTGTTGTAACGAGTGGGCTCTAATGGCCGCTTCATCAACTCGTCAAAGATTTTCTTCACGTCCGCTGAGGGGTTGGCAATTTGTGGATGGGAAATAGAGCCCGACGATGGTGGCACGAACGTGTCAATCACCATGGGGGCAGCCCACGAGGAAGAAGCTCCTGCTGTCGTCACCATTGTGAACAGAAAAAGATAATGAAGAAGATCTCGGTGAAGGTCGGAGAAGATTATCCCTGCAGTTGATGAAGAGCTCGGGGAAGATTTCTTGCTCTCTATATGCTCGGTGAAGACCTCCGGTTGCTCACAAGTGCTCAAGAGAAAGTAGGAAAGGAGAAGGTCTGAATGTGTGAAGAGAAAATGAATTCAACCCCTCCTTTTATAGCTGGGATCGCCGCCACGGTTGACCCATCGATACCATTGATGAGGTTTCGATGGTATCAACACCTATAGCACAATCTGTGTATTCTCTGCTATCGACGATCATCGATGGTTGGATGTGGGGGCCCATATTGATGACGTGTTGATACCATCGACGCAGTTCGATGGTATCGACCCATCCCATAGATCGACTTCTGAATTTGGCGAGCACCGTTGATATCTTCTCGCGGATAGGTGACGTGTCAAGTCAATACCATTGATGAAGTGTCAATGGTATCGACACTTTATGTGTCCTTTATCTTCATGAGGCCCCGACGACGCTTCGTTACTGTTGTCGGGTCGATACCATCGAATGCCCCGTCAATAGTATCGATTTCACTGAGACGAATTTCTCTGAAAATCTTCAGGGATCTCATAAGCATCAACTTCCTGGCTGATACTATCGACCAGACACTCTCTCTTTTTTCAATGATATTGATGGTAAGTCGATACCATCAATGAGGTCGTCGATGGTATCGACTTAGAAAAATTTCTATAGTTGTTTACCTACACCCACGTCGCTACCATCGACACTTTGCTCGATGGTATCGACTTCTAAATAGTACTGCACACTGAGCAAACTTATTAGGGTATCATTTTTACACTAAAAAAGAAATTAAACAAAACTAACTTGAAAACACGACAAAAAGTAAAACAAATAGAAAAATGTAAACTACCGATGGTTGGGTTGCCTCCCAACAAGTGCCCTTATTTAACGTCTTAGGCTAGACACAATCCAACTCATCATTCTTCCTTGAGTGCCATGAGTTTAACCAAATGAACCTTTCTCGTGTAATCCTCCCTATAGTAGAGCTTCAATCTATGACCATTCACTAAGAATGTTAGCTCTCCATATCTCACCATAATAGCACCATGTGGTCGGACATCTTCCGCTGCAAAAGGTCCAGTCCACCGGGATTTCAGTTTCTAAGGATGCAACTTTAATCTCGAGTTGAACAATAACATGTGATCACCCTTATTGAAAATGTGCATTTGAATGTGGCAGTTGTGGAGTTTCTTTGTTCATTCTTTATAGATCCTTTGGTTCTCATAAGCATTCATCCTAAGCTCATCTAACTCATTGAGCCCTAACATTCTCTTCTTTTCTGCATCATCATAGCTCATGTTAAGCCTCTGTGACGCCCAGTGCACTTTGTGCTCTAACTCAACTGGTAGATGACAAGGCACCCGTAAACCAGCCTAAAAGGTGTAGTGCCTATAGGGGTTTTAAAGGCGGTCCTATATGCCGATAAAGAATTCGGTAGTAGTGCACTCCGATTCTTACTCAAAGATGCCACTGTACGTTCCAATATCTTCTTGATCTCTTGATTGGAAACCTTGACTTGGCCTTGTATACGGTGTACCAACATTGTGCTTGACCCCGTATTTACTCAATAATGTAGCAAATTTCTTGTTTGTGAAGTGGGTGCCTCCATCACTTATAATCATTCTTCGCACACCAAACGTGTAAAAGATATTTTCCTTCACGAACCTGCACACTACCGCAACATCATTTGTCCTTGTGGGTATTGCCTCTACCCACTTCGACACATAATCAACGGTAACCAAAATATATAAGTTAGAATTTGAGGACACAAATGGTCCCATGAAATTGATGCCCCATAAATCAAATACCTCAATCTCTTGAAACACGTTGAGGGGTATCTCTTTCCACCTTGATATGTTACCCGCCCTTTGACATGAATCACATCTTTTCACATAGTCATAGGCATCCCAAAAGAGTGTAGGCCAATAGAGGCCACTCTGCAACACTTTGTCCACTGTCCTTGTGCTCGCATGATGACCGCCAGTGGGTAGTGTATCACAGTGACTGAGCACACTATCATATTCACCTTCTGGTACAAACCTGTGTAAGATGCCATCCCTGCATTGTCTCAACAAAATGGGGTCATCCAAAAAATAATATCTTAAAGAATGGAAGAATCTCTTCTTCTCTTGATAAGTCCAATCGTCCGGTATTTCCTTACAGGCAAGATAATTCACAATATTCGAAAACCACAAATCCTTAGATTTTATTGAAAGTATTTTCTCATCGGGAAATGTCTCAGAAATGGGTATATTGATATCTCTCTCATCTACCCACTCTAATCTAGACAAGTGGTCCGCAACCACGTTCCCAATGACTGCCTTATCTTTAATTTTGATGTCAAACTCTTGCAAGAGAAAGATCCACCTGATCAATCTAGGCTTGGCATCTTTATTCTCCATTAATTATTTGATGGATGCGTGGTCCGTCCAAACTACGACTTTTGGCCCCACTAAATATTACCTAAAATTTTCAAATGCAAAGACCACAGCAAGTATCTCTTTTTCAGTGGTGGTATAATTAAGTTGTGCATCATTTAAAGTTTTAGATGCATAGAAAATCACAACCGGTTTATTCTCAAAACACTACCCAAGAACAACCCCTACAGAAAAATTCGACGCATCACACATAAGCTCAAAGGGCTTAGTCCAATCCGGCGTTTGGACAACTGATGCAGAAATTAATTTTTCTTTAAGGAAATTAAAGGCATGTATGCATTTCTCATTGAAATCAAACGTGGCATCCTTCTCAAGTAATTAAGACAATGGCTTAGCAATTATAGAGAAATCCTTAATGAAACGGCGATAAAACCCTACATGACTGAGAAAATTCCTCACCCCTTTCACTGAATTTGGTGGAGGTAATTTGGAAATAACCTCAATCTTAACTGGATCCACCTCTAGTTCCTTGTTAGACACCTTGTGTCCAAGCACAATTCCTTCTCTAACCATCATATGACACTTTTCCCAATTAAGGACTAGATGTGTGTCCTCACATCTTTGTAAAAATTTATCCAAATTGTATAGACAACCCTCAAACGACGCACCGTAGATAGAAAAATCATCCATGAAACCTATAAACAGTGCTCAACCATATCCGAGAAAATAGCAAGCATGCAGCGCTGAAAAGTATCAGGTGTGTTGCACAACCCAAACGACATGCGGCGATATGCAAAAGTCCCATAAGGACAAGTGAATGTAGACTTCTCTTGATCCTTCGGGTCTATAGAAATCTGATTATAGCCGGAATAACCATCCAAAAAGAAAAATTGAGAGCGGCTACCTAACCGCTCTAAAATCTGATTAATAAATGGAAGAGGAAAATGTACTTTTAAAGTGGAAGAATTGAGGCGACGGTAATCAATACACACTCTCCACCCGGTTACCAATCGGGTGGTGACATGTTCATTCATAAGATTCTGAGTTACAGTGATTCCCCCCTTCTTAGGGACTACCTGTGTTGGGCTTACCCACGTCGAGTCTGAAATGGCATAGATGATGCTCGTAGAAAGGAGCTTGATCACCTCCTTCTTAATGACCTCCATCACACTCAGGTTGAGTCGATATTGTGGATGAATCACAGACTTAGCTCCTTCCTTGAGCCGAATCTTGTGCTAGCAAAGAGTAGGGGAAATCCCCTTAATATCAGGAATTGACCACCCGAATGCACCACGGTGGTTCTTCAGCACGATCATCAATTGCTTCTCTTCATCCGCACTTAGATATGCTGAGATAATTATCGACAGTTTCACCATCATCTAATAAGGCATACTTCAAGTGAGGGGGCAGTGGCTTCAACTCTAATTTTGGTGGACAGATCAATGATGATTGAAGCGGTGGTGGGAGCGGTCCAAGATCCTCATAGTGCTTGGCATAATAGCAAGGGAGAACTTGAAGCATCTTGACACATTCTTGTAACGATGTACTTCTTATCCAATCACGCATGATGTTGACAAGGCAAGCTTCAAGGGTCAGTTTCGGATATGAATCACACATAAAAACTTCTACTGCATCATCCTCCATAGATAGAGGAATTTCCTCTTCTTCAGCATTTGGATAACCCACAACTTTACAAAGAGACACAACTTTTGTTTGTTCCATGATACCAGTGTCCCCTTGTCTATCTTAGTCATCACATGAGCCATATCCAAAAATGGCTTCCCTAAACAACAACAAAATGTTCTGATCAAAGTGCTTCACCATACAATATTGCTCCTTTACTTGAGATTGTTTTGTACTTGGTGGCATGACCATCTCAAATCTATCATCAGCTATACCCAACGTCAAACGACATCTACCCATTTCCAGTATCATATCTGCAGTATCCTGGAAGGGTATTCCTAGGAATAGCTCATTCCCTTGCTCATCTTGCATCTCCATTACTACAAAATCAGCTGGAAATACAAATCTATCAACCTTTACCAAAACATCCTCACAAATACCATATGGTCATACCACCGAATTATCTGCGAGTTGAATTGTCATATTGCTCTGTCTAGATTCCTTAAGACCCAGTTTCTTGAAAGTAGAAAGGGGCATCAACTTTATACTTGCCCCGGAATCGCACAATGCTTCGCCGAATTTCACCTTACCAATGTAACATGAAATATTGAAGCAGCCCGGATCTTGTCATTTTGGTGGCAAAGTACCCAAAATAAAGGCGCTAACCTACTCTTTAAGAACTACCACCTCAGTATCAGGAATCTTCCTATTCTTGGTAATTACATCCTTCAGAAACTTGCCATAAGAGGGTATCTGCTCAATAGCCTCTAATAAAGGGATATTAACCGAAAGTTTCCTAAAACTATCTAGGAACGTTTTGAGCTGAACATCCACCTTCTTTGCCTTCAAAATATTTGGATATGGAATTGGGACGGTCTGTTCCCTCTGATGTGGTGGCACATATGACATCCTCTTTGCAGTCTCTTCCTCTGTAGTGGGATC
Organism: Alisma plantago-aquatica; assembly: GCA_963693085.1. NCBI lineage: Eukaryota > Viridiplantae > Streptophyta > Magnoliopsida > Alismatales > Alismataceae > Alisma > Alisma plantago-aquatica. The sequence goes on along the minus strand of OY856411.1, from coordinate 1,498,596,999 downwards.
TTCTACGGCCTTCTCTGCAACATCCTCCATTATCTCTGTGATTGTGTCTTCGTCTGTGGCCTCACCTATGGCTTCTTGCTGGGGCGTGGTTGGTTCATCGGCCTTAGAGTTTAAAATCTTCTTTCCACTCCTCAACAGAATTGCTTTGGCTTGTTGATTACCTCCTGGAACATTTGTATTTCCTGGGAAGCCTTGTTGGGTTGGTTTCTTTAAGCTTGAAATCTCTGTTGTCATCTGTGCTAAAGACGTCTCAAGTGTCCTCATTTGTGCCCCATGACTTTGTAGAGTTTGCCCAAACTGATTTATAAACTCTCCTTGTTTCTTGATTTGTTGACCAAAGGTGCCCATCAACTCTTGATTCTTCTTTATCACCTGGTTGAGCAAATCATTGCTCTTGTCCTCTACCATGGGTTGTGGCTTAGCATCCGGATCCTATATAAAATTATTGGGATCCTTCCATGAGAACTTCTTATCTTTCCTCCAAGAGTAATCATTATTCATATACCCTTGTTGTTGATGCATGTATTTAACTTACGCATCTTCATCCGATTCCCCCTCTTGTGCGAGTAACCTTTTAGCAATTAGGTCCATCTTTTCATTGAGTTCTTTGATGGCTTTGGCATCTCCTACAATCTTAACTTGGTCTGGTACATCTCTATCACCCCATGACTGCTTTTTAGCCATGTTTTTCAGAATTTCCCCACACCTTGTATCAGTGTTATTCAGGAAGAACCCCGATCCTGCTGAACCTTGATTGCTTCTATCATGCTCAGAAAGAGAAAAATAGAAAATCTTGACCTGCTTTTCTTTGTCCAGCCCATGATGTGGGCATCTCCACAGAATTATATGGAATCTCTTCCATGTCTCAGAATATGTTTCATCAGCTTTCTGACTCAAGTTATGGATTTTTCTTATGAGATCATTTGTCTTCTCAGGCGGGAAAAATCTTTCAAAGAAAACTTCAACCATGTGGTCCTAAGATTCTACATACTCATCGTCTAGATTATGTAGATATTTTCGAGCATTTCCCGCTAGAGAAATGGGAAACAACTTCAAGTAAATCATATCTTGTAGAAACCGGTCTATCTTGACCATATCACAGTTCTCCACGAACTGGCTTATGTGGGTCACTGGATCTTCATTTTGAGCCCGTGAAATGCATTATACTTGACCAAATTGATTAGGCCTGGGTCAATTTTATAGTTAGGAATGTTGATGCCCAGCTTCTTAATTGGCCCTTTAAATGCAGAAGAGGAGGACGCCTTGATATTCTCCCAAATAGTTTGTTCCTCCGCCATTGCTTCAGTGTCAGACTCTGAATTCTCGTAGTCTAATCCCAAAAACGGGACCTCTGGCGATGACTGTGTGTAGTCTGTGCAACACGTACTCACCATGCACTAGTACCTGCATAGTAATAAATTTAATTAGTCATAGTGCTAGATGATTACGGATTATGAAAGATAGACGATTAATTTCTAGAATTTAAATTTTTAAAAAGTGTGGCCTAGAGTGGCCGCTTGCAGCCCTCATAGTGCCAAAAATCACCGTTCCCCGGAAACGGTGCTAAAAACTTGACATGACTTTACCGTGTGTATAACGCAAGTGCACGCGCCAAAGTAATATAGGCCTTTATGAGGCCCGAGTCAAACTCAGGGAATGGATTTTTGGTAGACTACTACTAATTGTTCGCGATCAACTAGACCAGTTAAAATGGTTTGAGAGTTGATTGAAAAAGAAAAGAAAAATAAAAGAAAGCAAAACAATCGATTAAATGGTTGGTTTAATCAATTAAAGATGAAATCTTTAGGATTGTGGATTCACTGCAATTCTCATTATACTAGTTCCTACACAATTATCCTAATTCAGCTCCTATTCCGGGTAGTATCCTGTAGTCAGAATTGTTCGCTGTCACAATACAATTCACTACCTAAATCTAGGTCGGTTCCACGGTAGTTGTAACCTACACCCTAAATTAGCTGCATGAAAATCACACTTTGGGTTTCCACCATTAAATGTACATCGCCTTGTTCAAAGGATTTATTAGTTAATGTGATTATCATCTTTTTTCAACCGTTAATTCTTCTTTCAAAGTAATTAAATGTATTATATTATCATTAGGGTGATCAATCATAATGATATAATGGAGAAAACGACATCATACCACGGATTTTAGAGATAAATTATGATAACTATGTCAAAATTGTCATACAATGATTACCCGGGCTACTCGCGGTCCTAAAGATAAAGGGGATTAGCCCCGCATGTTCATCTCAATGAAAAACAACATGAGGAAAGGAGAAAACATGGAGAAAACGTGGATAGGTGTTGTGTAACCCCTAAACAGAGAAGATTCGGGTGTTCCTTCGCGTGGGGGGAACGTTCTACAGCCTTACAGCGGTGGAAGACGTCTTTGGTGGCTCTCGGAATGGTCGGGGCATAGCTCTCGGATCCGTTCTTATCTCCTCCCCTTCCTGAGACTTCTTCGGTGGCTAATGATGTTATAGATTGCTTAGGGCCGCCTTAATTAGGTATATGCACCACTTTAGGTCGCCTAAAAATCACCACTGTCTGATTAAACATGATCTTTAGCAAAACCCGTGATTCTTTGGGGTTCTCTCTGATCTTGCCTCGATACCATCGATGGTGTGTAGATGGTATCGACACCTTAGGCATCACTTTTCTTTGGAATCTGACATTAAAGCTACCTATGTGCAGGTGAAGTTGATAGTATCGACCTCTGGATATCTGGCTCATTGACGCTCTCTCGATACCATCGACAGTCCCATCGATGGTATCGACTTCTGGATGCTCTTCTCTGGCAATACAATGTGACCAGGTTGATAGTATTGACCATCCGTCAATGGTATCGATGTATGCATATATCTGAATTGCCTGAAAAGGAAAGAAGAACACCAATCAAATCCAACAAATATGATCTTATATACAGAATAAGGTGAAACAAGGTAAATCTGATGCAAAAAGAGATTATAGACTAAAGGTAGTGAATCATGCGATATTAATCACAAATATGATCAAAATACACATAAAACATATTCAAAACCAGTCTATAAAAATGACTAAAAATCCCTGCATCATCCTACATCACAATTTGATTTGTGTTAGTCAACTTTCTGATAATGGATATCTTGTGTTGTTTACTTCTTTAGCATGCTTGCTTCTAGATTCCCTCCCCTACAATGTTATATATAAGGGAACTAGAAATGGTAATCTTTCTGTTATTGTTATTGATGCTCTTAAGCCCATACTATAAAGATGCTTGGTAGTGGATAAAAATGATATTTTTCTTTGGCATCACCGTTTGGGTCATGTGAATATGCATCAAATGAAGAAATTGAGCAAAAAGGACTTGGTTAGAGGACTTCCCAAATTGGATTTTAAAAAGGATGGGGAATGCCAACCTTGTACACAAGGGAAACAAACCAAATCCTCCTTCAAATCCAAAGGAGTCATGAGTACCAAGACAGTTCTTAGACTTCTTCATATTGATCTATTCAGACCAATGAGAACGCAAACACTTTGTGGTTCCAAGTATTGTCTTGTTATTGTTGATGATTTCTTTTGATATACTTGGACCTTATTTCTCATTTCCAAAAGTGATACTCTTGATGTTTTCTCGATCTTTTGTAAACGGGCTGAAAATGAAGCTTCTTGCTGGATTGTTTCTATCCGTAGTGGTCATGGGAGAGAATTTGAAAATGATCTTTTTGAGCATTTTTGTGAAAAATCTGGTTATTCACACAATTTCTCTTCTCGTACGCCTCAACAAAATGGGGTTGTAGAGAGGAAGAATAGGTCACTACAAGAGATGGCTAGGACCATGCTTCTTGAGTATGACACTCCTAAGAAGTTTTGGGCTGAAGCCGTTAGCACCTCATGCTTTGTGCAAAATTGAGTTTTTACACATCCTTCTTTAAAGAAAACCCCTTATGAACTATGGCGTGGTAGAAAGCCGTCTATTGATTTCTTCCATGTTTTCAGATGTGCTTGTTTTGTTTTAAACATGAAGTATTCTCTTGAAAAGTTTGATCCGAAATCTTATAAGGCTTTCTTCCTAGGATATAGCACTACTAGCAGGGCATATAGAGTATTCAACATTCAATTGTCTAAAATTGAGGAATCTGTTAATGTTAAGTTTGTTGAAACTAACTCAGTTGTTAGCAAGCTTGTTGAAGATAATGATGTTGTATATGACTTAATTCCTATCTTAAAAGATCTCAACATCGACAACAAAGGCAAGCAAGTGATAGAAGAAGAATAAGAAGAAAAGAAGGATCCTACTCCCCGCTTTGCGAAGAATCATCCCAAGGAGCTAATCAAATGCAACCCTTTCGAGAGAGTGAAGACACGAGATGCATACAACAAAGAACAAGTAGACAATGCCTTCATCTCACAACTAGAGCCAAAAAACATCAAAGAATCCCTTGGTGATGATGAGTGGATCCTTGCCATGCAAGAAGAGGTGGAGCAATTTGAGAAGAATCGTGTGTGGACTGTAGTGCCAAGACCAAGTGATAGAAAGATCATTGGCACCAAGTGGGTCTACCGCAACAAGCTAGATGAGCAAGGTAAAGTGGTAAGAAACAAAACATGGTTAGTAGCACAAGGTTACAACCAACAAGAAGGTATTGACTTTGATGAAACTTATGCTCTTGTTGCTAGACTTGAATCCATTAGAATGCTACTTGCTTTTGTTAGTCATAAAAATTTATTGCTATATCAAATAGATGTTAAAAGTGCATTTTTGAATGGTACAATTGAGGAGGAAGTATTTGTTGCTCAACCTCCGGGCTTTGAAAATGACAAGCTGCCTAATCATGTTTATTTGTTGCAAAAAGCTCTCTATGGACTCAAACAAGTACCTCAAGCTTGGTATGAGAAACTAAAGAAATTTTTGTTAGATAATGAGTATGTCATGGGAAAAGTTGATTCTACCTTGTTTCTAAAACACACTTCTAACAATTTTCTTATTATTCAAATTTATGTTGAGGATATCATTTTTGGCAGAACTGATCTTGATCTTTACAAGGAGTTTAGTTCTCCTATGCAGAGTGAGTTCGAGATGAGCATGATGGGTGAGTTGACCTTCTTCCTTGGCTTTCAAATCAAACAAACCAAAGAAGGAAACTTCATCAATCAAGGCAAGTACACAAATGAACTACTCAAATGCTTTGGGATGGAGAATATGAAGCCAATGGATACACCCATGTCCAACACCACCAAACTTGATAAAGATGAAGAAGGTGAGAAAGTAGATGAGAAGCTATATAGAGGTATGATTGGAAGTTTGCTTTATTTAACTGCCTCTAGACATGATATTATGTTTAGTGTTGGCTTGTGTGCTCACTTTCAATCTAGCCCTAGAAAATCACATCTTATAACTGTTAAGAGGATTTTGAGGTACCTAGCCAAAACCCAAAATTTTGGACTATGATATCTGATGCGATGATTTTGAGTTGCATTTATAGACCTGTTTGATATGTGTTTTATGCTTTTATTAGTCATTTTTACGGTTAATATTGCATAATTCATCCATTTTGGTCTTTGCCACTATCTTATGACAAATTCCCTTTATTTCATTGTTTTGAGCATTAATTGTCAAAATATTATTATTTGTGTGAATTTATGTGATCTTGTGTTTAAATTTCTGGACAAACAAGTATCTGCTTCCGTCGATACCATCGACATAGTCACAGGTTGCCAGCCAAAAGGAGCAGCAAAGTGTCGATACTATCGACAGGGATGTCGATGGTATCGAGACACCTTCAGGTTGCTGGCGAAGAAGCTATTGATAGTATCGACCCCAAGTCGATACCATTGACGCACAGAGGCTACAGAGACACAAAACGACAAAACTGTCGCTATAGGGTAGTCGATACCATCGACAAGAGTCGATGCCATCGACACCACATCAGGCACTCGGACGAAAAGAAAGAAGGGTTGCCGCTATGACACTGGGTCGATACCATCGACCTGAGTCGATGGTATCGACACCGTCAGATATGCGTTTGATTCAGATTGATCCCGATCAGATGGCCGAGGTTAATTAGTGACCTAATGAGGGAATTAAACCTAATGACGGCCGCCCAAACCGGAGGGAGGATTTCATTAGCCATTGCATGAGTACCAAGGAGCAAGAGAGAGGAGAACGGAGGCCAGAAGTTCATACCAGTTGATTCGGACACCGGAGAAGACAGATTTCACCACCGAAAGGCGGGAGAGCACGTGTTCTACGCCAAGGATCAACCGGTTCTTCTCCGTTCAGGGGTTTCACCTCCCAATTCACGTTTTTCTCATGATTTCCCCAATCTCTACCTTGTACTTGTGTGAGATGAACATGCGGGGGTAATCCCCTTCATCTTTAGGACCAGGAGTAGCCCGGGAATTCATTGTATGATAGTTTTATAATAGTAAATCATATTTTATCCCTCAAATCCATGGTATAGTTTCGTTTTCTCCATGTGTTGTTATGCTTGATCACCATAATAATAACCTAATACCCTTAATCACTTTGAAAGAAGGATTAACGGTTGAAAAGAGACGAAATCTACATTAATCGATAAATCCCTTGAACAAGGTGGTGTAAAATTAATGGTGGAAACTGAGAGATCGTTCATAATGCACCTAGTTTAGGGTATAGGTTACTACGACGGTGGAACCGATCTAAGCTAGGTAGTGAATTACACCACGACAGTGGGCAATTCTGTTTTTAGGCCACTACCCGGATAGAGAGATGAAATTGAGCAATTATATAAAATCTATTACAATGAAAACTCGCGGTGAAACCGCAATCCTAATGATACCTTCTTGAATTGATTAAACCAACATTTGATTGATTGCTTGTTTTGTTTTATTTTATTTTCTTTTTAATTTTCACATAAACTCTCAACTTTTAATCGGCTTAGCTGATCGCAAATAGTTAGTAGGAGTCACCAACAATTCCAAGTATCCCTGTGTTCGACTCGGGCCTCACAAAGGCCTGTACTACTCGACGCGTTCACTTGCGTTTTAGCGCATAGTAAAATTGCGTCATGTTTTTTGCGCCGTTGTCGGGGATACGGCGAATTGTTGGCACTTTGAGTGCTACGAGCGGCCACTCTAGGCCACATTTTTTTTTACTTTGAAACAACTTCAAATATTTTCTTTTTATTTCTCGTTAATTTGATACTCGTCAAAGCACTGTACTGAACTAAAACTTTCGCATTTCAGGTATGTTGCATGGTGCAAACGCGTAGTACAGACTACGCGAGTCGCACAACTGAGGTTCCACTGACGGGACCTGAGGACGAGGAGTATCACGAGCAACAGCAACAAGAAGAGGTAGACTCTGAATCAGAACACAAAGAGATGGCTGACGAACCAACAATTTGGGCAAAGATCAAAGCTTCTTCCGCATCTGCTTCTAAAGGGTCGATAAAGAAGCAAGCAATCAATATACCGACGTATAAGATTGACCCGGCTCTAATTAATTTGGTGAAGTCTAACGCTTTCCATGGTTTGAAAAATGAGGATCCCGTCGCGCACCTGAGTCAATTCGTGGAGAACTGCGATATGGTAAAAATTGACAGATTTCTGCAGGCTGCACTCTACTTGAAGCTCTTCCTGAGTTCACTAGCGGGAATTGCGCGAGAATGGCTACAAAACCTAGATGATGAATTTTTGGAGTCATGGGACCATATGGTGGAGGTTTTCTTTGAGAGGTTCTTCCCTCCTGAGAAGACTAACGACATGATCAGGAAAATTCACAATTTCACTCAGCAGGCCGGTGAGACATATTCGGAAACCTGGGAGAGATTTCAGGTTATGCTGAGGAGGTGCCCGCATCATGGACTGGATAAGGAAACACAGGTGAAAATATTCTATTTTGCTCTCTCCGAGCATGATAGGAGAAACCTTAATTCAGCTGGGTCAGGTTTCTTTTTGAATAATATGGACACCAGATGTTGGGAGATATTAAAGAACATGGCTAGGAAACAGTCATGGGGTGACAGAGGTGCTGTGGAGTAGGTCAGAGTTGCAGGCGAATCCAAAATAATTAAGGAGCTGAACGATAAGTTAGATCTTCTAGCCAAGAAGCTGCTATCTAAGGAAGATGCATCTGAGGATGAGGAAGCTCAAGTGAAATTCATGCAACAACAGGGCTACAAAAATAATGACTATGCATGGAGGAAGGATAAAAAGTTCTCATGGAAGGATCCGAATAACTTTCTGCAAGATCTGGATGCCAAGCCACAACCTAGAGACGAAGATAAGAACACCGAATTACTCAGTCAGATGGTGCAGCAAAACCAGGAGATGATGGCTATGTTTGGTAAACAATTGCAATCTCAAGGTGATATTCTAACCAAATTTGGGCAGATGCTGCAAAGCCATGGAGCACAGATGCGGGCATTGGAAACCACTGTGGCACAGATTTCAAGTGAAGTGGCGTCCATCAAGCACGCCAATCAGCATAAACCGGCTGAGAATGCAAATGTGGCCCAAGTACACCATCAGGTCAAATACATGTCTGTGATAAGTAATGAAGAGGAATCTCAGGTGTCAGAAGCAGAAGATCAAGGTGAAAGGAGGTTTGATACGAAAGCAACACCGGAGATACCGTATCCTCGCACTTATTATGGGCTGTCGGGCGGAAATAATCTTTTTAGGAAATCCCGCCAAGAGCCTATGATAGTTGCACCCCCACCCTTGCAAGAAGAGCAACTCAAGTCTGTCTGCCAAGGTGCTGATATATCTATAGCTGATACGCATGTTGGTGATGCTCTGATAGCGTCCACACCAGAAAGAGTAATTGAAGCAAGCTTAGGGGAACTGGTCCCGAAAAGCTCATATGTGCCACCCCACAAGCGTGGAAATGCGGTAGTGGAGCTAAATCTAGACAATCCGAAGCTAAAGAAGGAGCATAGGCATTATAGGAAATTCTTGGAAATGTTCTGAAAGTTGCATATCAATATTCCACTGGTGGAGATGATTTAGAAGGTTCCCGCCTATGGGAGGTTCATTAAAGAGATAATAAAAAAAAAGAGGCGGATAAAAGACGATGATATTTGTGAGATAAATGAGACGGTGAGCGCCATTATTCACGGGAGTTCACCAAAGAAGAGAAAAGACCCAGGAGGATTCTACATTCCATGCTCGATAGGTGGTCGACATTTTCCTAAAGCGCAATGTGATTCAGGCGCCAACATAAATCTTATGCCTCTGGCGACATTTCAAAAACTTGGGTTAAAGGAGATCAAGAAGTCGGTTGCGACAAATGAATTAGCGGATGGGTCTATAGTGAGACCATATGGAGTGTGCGAGGATGTTCTCGTCAAAGTGGATAGATTCATATTCCCGGTGGATTTTGTTGTCATGGATATACCACAGCTCCAAAGCTGTGAAATGTTACTAGGAAGACCGCTTCAAGCGACGGCGGATGTCGTTACTGCCTTAGGGAGAGGTACACTGTCCTTGGGAATTGGAGGAGATCGAGTTGAATTCGAACTACCACAAGATCCTCTGAGCACAGTCGCCAAAGTGAAAAGATGATGAGCTTCATGTCATCTAGCCTAAGACATTAAATAAGGGCGCTTGTTGGGAGGCAACCCAACCATCGGTACATTAGGATAGTTCATGTACATTCGTAGGTTAATTTAATTTGGCTTGATTTTTAGTGTAAAAAAACATACCGTGATCGGTTTGTTTGATGTGCAGGCTGAGGCAGAGTCGATACCATCGACACATGGGTCGATGGTATCAACATGGTTACAGGTTGAGGACTGCAGATTTCGCACTGCGTCGATACCATCGACGGCCTCGTCAATGGTATAGACATACCTACAGGTGGTCGCCAAGAAAAAATCGATGGTAACGACACGGGCGTCGATACCATCGAGATCTCTGGAGAAGTGCAGACCGATTTGTCTCAGTCAACTCGATACCATCGACGGCCTCGTCGATGGTATCGACATGGTTACAGGTTGAACTGCGAAGTGGCGGTGTTGCAACAAAGACAAGTCGATACCATCGACATCCGTCGATGGTATCGACCATCCACGTCACCGATCCGCGCAAACAAATCAACGGCGATCGCGGCTTCCACGTCATCGATCCGGGTGAAGCGTCGATACCATCGACCCATGTCAATGGTATCGACACGTCAGTGATCCGGGTGGCATGATCCGGCCATCGACGCCCATTGATACCAGCGAGGGGGCAGATAGCATCCACATGTGGCGATACCATCGACCTGCGTCGATGGTATCGACAGGTTAATAGTGGCACCAGCAACCTCTATTTAAGGAGAGGATTGATGTCAGATGACATCACACCTTCAGTGCAATCTTCCTCAACTTGTGCCGAGCGATCCCTCGAGCATTCCAAGCTGTCGACGAGCAACATCGACCGAAGATCTTCACCGAGTGGAGAATCAATTCTCCAATCTTCACCGAGCTTCCTTTCTGATCATTCTTTCTTTCGCAAAGATGGTGCGAACAGCGGGTGCATCTTCTTCGCATGCGCCACCTCAAGAGTGATCCGGTATCACTGTTCCAATCTTTATGTTTGTTTTTGACTATGGGGCCATAGTCGAATTCAAGCTTAGGGGGGTAGTTGGAACAACTCTATCTCTTTTATTGTTTTTAGTTGTAACTTTATTTGTTCTTGTTAGTTGTTTCTTGCAAGCTTAGTTATGTAGGATCCACATGCTATCTAGTGTAATTGTGGATGTCATAGATTTGTGTCATCTCATTTATGTGCATGGGAAAATCAAGGGAAAATCAAAAAATTTTGTGTGTCTGGAAAGCTTGTCTTGTTTAACCTTGGGCATATATCCTATGAAAATGATTGGTTTTGTCAACTTTAAAACAAAAATTTCATAACTAGACTCCTAATGATTCATGATAGTGGACGGTAATGGTTGGTTGAGCCTAATCTGACCAAATGGTAATGAGACTCTAATTGGATGTAAGAGAGAGACACCTTTAAACTACTACACATGTCAGTAAGGAGGGACACATAATATCTTTCTAAGGTTCAGTCACCTAGTCTTGTGATCTCACCACCTTTTCACTTTTCACAATCCACCCCAAGAATTGGAAGTAATTTACAGTTTTGACTTCTTTGATTGCATTGCATGTAGTTATGGCTTGCATTAATTCTTTCTTTCCATATGTTTTGCATAAAAAGAAAAAATGATCAAATAGTGATACATGCACATTACCCTTAGGTGCATGTCATGTAGAGGCATTCATGACTATTATGCATAAAGTATATCATGTATCTCAATTTTTCTTCAAGGGTGAATTTAATTGTTCCATACCTTCTAAATAGTGCAAATTTCTGAGTATGAAGAAAATAAGCCCAACAAAATATTCATTATCAATTATGGATATGAGGGTTGAAAAATGAAAAAAAAATATAGAAAAAAAAGAAAAAGAAAAAAATAATCTGAAAAATCTACACAATGAAAAAAAAGAGTTCTTTCGAAGAAAGTAGAATAAGAAGGAGAAAGGAACGTAGTATCACCTGCATTTTAAGATAATTGAGTACATGATGTAGCTTAATTAGATATCTATCTCATTTTGAGATGGATGGTTAGTGCATGCATCATTCCACCCAATTTTAGGCACTAGGGAATTTCTCAAGTGCATTTGCATCATGTAGGACATTTATGTATTATGCATATTGGAACTGTACAATACTTCCACTTCCTTCCATGAGCCACCCATTTTCATCCACCCGTTGCGCGGATTGGTAGGCCACCGTGAATTTCTCCTCACTAATGAATATTAGGAGAACTGCTTCCATGTAGATGGTAGTTAGGGAGAGCAACATAGTATAGGCGATCACAAGATGCACCAAGTCTGAATTGGCAAGTTTTATTATGTTAACTGCCTTATGTGATAGTGTTCATCGATTTGGAGGTCAATTTCTTTTATTGATGATTACTGTCGCCTTTAGGGTAATTACCGTTCCATGGTTAGAGAGGGCCGGTATGTGAATGTCCAGTGGGAGTCATAGGGGATGTTGGTTGTGGTCTGTTGTTTTTCAGTTGACATTGGCAATTCTATTCTAAGGATTAGTTGCTCGAGGGCGAGCAACGTTCAAGCTTAGGGGAGTTTGATGCGATGATTTTGAGTCGCATTTATGGACCTGTTTGATATGTGTTTTATGCTTTTATTAGTCATTTTTATGGTTAATATTGCATAATTCATCCATTTTGGTCTTTGCCACTATCTTATGAAAAATTCCCTTTATTTCATTGTTTTGAGCATTAATTGTCGAAATATTATTATTTGTGAGAATTTATGTGATCTTGTGTTTAAATTTTAGGACAAACAAGTATCTGCTTCCGTCGATACCATCGACGGAAGTCGATACCATCGACGGAAGTCGATACCATCGACATAGTCACAGGTTGCCAGCCGAAAGGAGCAGCAAAGCGTCAATACTATCGACAGGGATGTCGATGGTATCTAGACACCTTCAGGTTGCTGACGAAGAAGCTGTCGATAGTATCGACCCCAAGTCGATACCATCAACGCACGGAGGCTACAGCGACACAAAACGACAAAACCGTCGCTACAGGGTAGTCGATACCATCGACGAAAGTCGATGCCATCGACACCACATCAAGCACTCAGACGAAAAGAAAGAAGGGTTGCCGCTATGACACTGGGTCGATACCATCGACCCGAGTCGATGGTATCGACACCGTCAGATATGCGTTTGATTCAGATTGATCCCGATCAGACGGTTGTGGTTAATTAGCGACCTAATGAGGGACTTAAACCTAATGACGGATGCCAGACTGGAGGGAGGATCTCATTATCCATTGCACGAGTACCAAGGAGCAGGAGAGAGGAGAACGGAGGCCAGAAGTTCATAACAGTTGAATTCACCACCGAAAGGCGGGAGAGCACGTGTTCTACGCCAAGGATCAACCGGTTCTTCTCCGTTCAGGGGTTTCACCTCTCAATTCACGTTTTTCTCATGATTTCCCGAATTTCTACCTTGTACGTGTGTGAGATGAACATGCGGGGCTAATCCCCTTCATCTTTAGGACCGGGAGTAGCCCGGGAATTCATTGTATGACAGTTTTATAATAGTAAATCATATTTTATCCCTCAAATCTGTGGTATAGTTTCGTTTTCTCCATGTATTGTTATGCTTGATCACCATAATAATAACCTAATGCCCTTAAACACTTTGAAAGAAGGATTAACGGTTGAGAAGAGACGAAATCTACATTAATCGATAAATCCCTTGAACAAGGTGGTGTAAAATTAATGGTGGAAACTGAGAGATCGTTCATAATGCACCTAGTTTAGGGTATAGGTTACTACGATGGTGGAACCGACCTAAGCTAGGTAGTGAATTGCACCACGAAAGTGGGAAATTCTGTTTTCAGGCCACTACGCGGATAGAAAGATAAAATTGAGGAATTATATAAAATATATTACAATGAAAACTCGCGGTGAAACCGCAATCCTAAAGATACCTTCTTGAATTGATTAAACCAACATTTAATCGATTGCTTGTTTTGTTTTATTTTATTTTCTTTTTAATTTTCACATAAACCCTCAACTTTAATCGGCTTAGCTGATCGCAAATAGTTAGTAGGAGTCACCAACAATTCCGAGTATCCCTGTGTTCGACTCGGGCCTCACAAAGGCCTATACTACTCGACGCATTCACTTGCGTTTTAGCGCATAGTAAAATTTCGTCAATATCCTGAATCAAGGGATTTTACTCTTAGAGCATATAGCGATGCGGATTACAAAGGCTGTTTGGTTGATTGAAAGTGCACAAGTCGCACTTGCTTTCTCCTAGGACCATGCTTGGTGTCTTGGTTCTCCAAGAAACAGAGCACCGTGGCATTATCAACTACTCAGGTTGAGTACATTGCAGTCGGGACTTGTTGTGCCTAGGTCCTATGGATGAAGCAAATGCTCCAGGACTATAACATATTTTTATATGCTTCTCCTATCTTTTGTGACAATACTATTGCAATTATTCTTTCTTACAATTCTATATTGCATAGTAGAGCCAAGCATATAGAGGTTAGCCATCACATTCTCCGTGATCACATTCCCAAGAAGGATATCTATATCATGCATGTAGACACAGAAAATCAATTGGTGGATATCTTTACCAAACCTCTAGCTAGAGATCAATTTAATTTTACTCGATCTAAACTGCTTATTGTTGCAGGATGATGTTTCTATGTGATCTAGCTAGTTGTTTTCAACCTATATGCTTTCTCATTCCATTTCTCATCTTATATGCCAATATATGCTTCAATCTGCCTAACTTGCTTGTAAGCATGCTTAGGTTTTGCTTGTTTTTGGGTTTTGATCGAATTATCGCAAAATAGTGCCAAATGATGAGCTAAATGTGCCTAAGTATGTTAATTATACATAATAGAATTGAAAAATGAATTTAATTGGCGTGTATATGGCTAGAAACTAAGAATGTGCATTTTAGGTCAGGTTGAACTTTGGTCGAGTTTCCACCCTGAAAAACTTGACCGATCAGGAGCCGAGAGTAGTTCTTCAGTGGACCGTTCGGTCAAGTTTCCGATACACAGAACTCGACCGATCCGTGGGGCTGAGCCAACTTAAAAGTTAGGATCGTCCGATTATTTTCCCTTTCAACTAGAAAATAGATGATTGATTCCTCACCTCTTATCCCTAAGCTCTCAACCCCAACCCTAAACCTCCCACTCCTAGCCCTAGATTGACCTAGAAACCTTGATCTTGACCTCCCAGGGCATCATTGGTGGTGTTTGTTTGGCGTTTGAGGTTTGTTGTTGCTTGTTTGCACAATTTTCATCTCGTTTTCATTTCCATGGCTTCTCATAGACAAAAATGTCCAGCTCCAAGCAATGATCCAGCTTCCTCATCTAATAATCATTTGATTCCATTTGATAATACCTCCTTTGTGTCGATTGAGGCTATAAATAGGTACAAGGACCTTCTTCCCCGAAGCCCTTTTCCTTTTCATTCTTTGATCGATCCTTCTCCTAGGTATCAAGTGATTATTTCCTCTATTTCTCGGCTTCTCACCACCCACCATTTTTCCGCCCTAGCGATCAAACATGACTGCTTTAACAACTCTTTATCTAGCACTAAGGTTGTTTACGAGTTCTACATCAACTTGTGTTGGAACTACAATTCGCTCATCCCACCGCCGAATACTCAAGTAATTCTTACTTCCATGATCATCGGTCGTCGTTTCCAACTCTCTGAGGATACTTTAAATGACTTTTTTGCCGGAGATGAGGAAAATGACACGTGGCGTAAGGATTATGGAGAATATTTCTATATTCTGAACCTGTAAGGTTTTTACAAACACCATGAATTGAGGTTGCCGGATATTCATCAGTTTTTGAAGAAACCTGATGTGGCCTATAAGAAGAAGTCCACCATGCCCTCCTCTCTTGACCTAAAGAGGCACATACTTGCTTTGGTGATTAACTGTAATGTCCATCCAAAGAGAAATCAAATGGACATTGCCAAAAACACCGCAGTCATTATGTATTATTTATTAAACAATATCGGTGTCAAGTGGGCCAGGTATATCTTACATCACATGACCTACTTTGACACTGGCAAGAACACCAACGGGACCGACCCACCCTACCCAGCTTTGATTTGTGGTTTGTTCAAGTTCACCACTGACAAATGTCTCTTTCTGACTTCCATTATCCGGTCGCCAGAAATGGTGTTTGTATTAGTGAGACCACTCTTCAAAAGTCCGTTCATGTGTTTTCCTCTGTCTCTCGTGCTTCCGCCTCTACAGATGATTCAGCTACCCCATCCTTCTCCACCTGAGATCCACCACCGCAGCCTCCTCCTAGACCCAACTGTGCATATTTTCGTGTGTCTAATGAAACCCTTATGGGTTATATGATGCATTAACAGGCATACAATCAACAGGTTCAGGACCACCTGCACCAGGATTTGTGTTCCATCATGTCTCACATGAACCTATCCTGTGCATCACCCTACCCCACCTACCATCCATATCCCGGTAATCCTTATGCTTCCTATGCATATGATTATTACTATCCTACTCCCGAGCCTTCCGCTGCTTCTCCGCCACCTTTTGCTGTTGGTAGCTCCGCTCCTGTCGTCCTCTCATTACCTACTGCCCCCCTGGCCACCCTGCTTCACACTCTTGGTATGTCTTGGGATGAGAAAAATGCCCGCTGGCCCGGTCATTCCTTAGGACCTCCTGCTGATGAGGAGATGCCAGACCAGGCTGAGGATGTTGATGATGATGAAGGTGATGACTAGGATGCTTCCGAAGATGGTGATGATGATGGTGCTGACGATGATGCTGGAACTACTCCTCCACCTTCTGACGAGGATGAGGACTACACACCTGGCGATGATGACGTTGTTTATATAGATAGCTTAGATGTTTAGGTGGTTTCTTAGTTTATAGTCTAGCATGCTTATCATATATATATCTTTCTAGACTATTTTGTATAAGAAACATCTTGGCACATTCTTCTAAGTTGTACTATTTCTTATCTTTGTTTTATCATTGTTATGTTATGTAGTTGCTCTTATGAGGACATATATCTGAGTTGTAATATCTTTGATGTGGACTATGGCTTTTACTCTATTTTATCCTATGCGTTGGTGCCATCTCGAGTTATATTTTGATAATGACTTGAATTGTATGTTTTTTTATATGCGTGTGATATATGCTTTTTAATTGTTGTTTATTCCTTTGCATATATGGTTGTGTGTGTTTTGGAGAAGACCTGGCTTATGCTCTTCTCCCCCCCCCCACCTTTTTTATAATGTCAAAACGGGAAAAAATATTCCAAGAGATAGCTCAAGTCTTGAAACTCAATCATATTGGTTTTTCTTTGCTATAATATTGTTTTTTGCTAGTGAGATCCTTTTTTGTCCAATTCACTGCTTATTATGTGAACTTCCAAAGGACTACATACTACATGTATATTTCTACTACATTGTGTAGATAGATTAACCGTGTAGGTTAATAGAAGAAGAAATTGAGGGGGAGCAAATTCACATTGTTCATTTCATGAATCTCCCTATTTTGTAAAGCAAAGGTATAATCTCTACATCCTTTTCAATATGTTTGTGGAATGGTTTGTCATTGTCAAAAAGGGGGAGAATGTTGACCTAGAGGTTATGCATTGCCTATATTTTGATAATGACTAACCATTCCATTCATATGTATCTAATATGTGTATGAAACATTGATTTCAGGTATTAGGTACATGAAAAGGATCCCAAAACCAAAACCCTAGATTGACTCAAGTTCAAGTCAAAGAGCTACAAGCGTGCTTTTTGTGGAAATCTAAGTAAATGACCTTAGAACATATTTGTAATCACTTGTAATGATGAATTGACTTGTAACTAAGGTGACAAAATTGATTGGGACATAAAACACCAATGTTAGATCACTTTAGATGCATATTCAAATATTAACATTAGGTTGTCAATCGATCTAGTTTCTCCACAGGACAAACTCAGCCGATCCATCTTGGTCAATTTTCTGGAGACAACATCAATCGAGTTGTGTTTACACAGAACTCGACCGATCAATTACCCGACCAAAATGATCTTTAGTGATCGGTCGAGTTTCCCCAGGACAAACTCGACCGAACATTTGAATATGAATTTTTTCTTTTATTTGATCGGTCAAGTTAACTTTATTGAAACTCGATCGACTGCACTATACGGAATTTGCAGAAAAAAGTGATGCGACTGTTGGTGGGTTATTTGAACAAAAATAAAGGTGTTTTCTTAAAGAAAAATGGCTATATTTTAGTCCAAGAGTTCAGCTAACTCAAAGCAACATCCTCATCTATATATAGAACACTTGGAGTTCATTCCAAGGCTGCTCATTCATTATAAACTTAGTCCTAGTATAGCTGAGAGTGTTCTAAGCCTTTGAGCCCCTTTCTCTCTCTACCTTCAAGTCAAATTTGTGAGTATGAGTGAGATAGGTTCCTATGTAAGAGAGATACTCCTTGTATTGTTGTAAATCTCTCCTCCTCCATCTTCCAACCTCAATTCCTATTGAAGTCAAGTTGAAGATCCCTCTCCAAGTGAAGGAGAAGGAGGTGTTGTTCTTCGAGATTGAAGACGACAAGCTTCTCTAGGTCTCCAAGTGAAGGAGATAGATGCTTCAGATCTCCAAATGAAGGAGAGAAGCAAGGCAACACTCAAGGTAGATATGTAATCCCTTGAAGGTAGAAGACTTGAAGAAAGGAGTGGGTAAGTCTATGTTGATGGCTGAAGACTCCATGGTTCAAGTGGGTAAGCTTCTTCTATAGGTTGAAGATCTTTGCTTGAGGTACTAAGCCCTTGGATGTGTGGTTGTTGTGTCATGTAATCTTATTGTGGAATATAAGAGTACCAAGATTGTAAATGCTAGAGACTAACCCACTCTAGGTAGTGGACTGATGTGATGATTTTGAGTCGCATTTATAAACCTGTTTGATATGCGTTTTGTGCTTTTATTAGTCAGTTTTATGGTTAATATTGCATAATTCACCTATTTTGCTCTTTGCCATCATTTTATGTCAAATCCCCTTAATTTCATTATTTTGAGCATTCATTATCACATTATTATTATTTGTGTGGATTTATTTGATATTGTCTTTGAATTTCAGGAAAAACAAGTATCTACTTCCGTCGATACCATCGAGGAAGTCGATACCATCGACAAGGCCACAGGTTGCCAGCCGAAAGGAGCAGCAAAGAGTCGATACCATCGACACCCAAGTCGATGGTATCGAGACCCCTTTAGGTTGCTGGCGAGGAAGTTGTCGATAGTATCGACCCCAAGTCTATACCATCGACGCATGGAGGCTACATCGTCGCTAAACGACAAAACCGTCACTACAGGGTAGTCGATACCATCGACCAAAGTCGATGGTATCGAGATGGCTACAGGCACTCGGACGAAAAGACAAGAAGATTGTCGCTACTACACTGGGTCGATACCATCGACCCGCGTCGATGGTATCGACACCGTCAGATATGCGTTGGATTCAGATTGATTTCAATCGGATGGCTGGAGTTAATTGAGGACTTAATTAGGAACTTATACCTAATGACGGCCGCCCAGACGAGATCATCATCTCATTTGCTATTGCACAAGTGCCGAGGAGCGAGAAAAAGGAGAACGGAGGCCAGAATTCCATACCTGTCGATCCAGACGCTGCTGAAGACGGATTTCACCACCAAGAGGCGGGAAAGCTCGTGTTCTATGCAAAGGATCAATTGGTTCTTCTCCGTTCAGGGGTTTTCCCATTTAATTCACGTTTTTCATATGATTTCCCCTATTTCTACCATGTACTTGTATGAGATGAACATGCGGGGCTAATCCCCTCCATCTTTAGGACCGGGAGTAGCCCGGGAATGCATTGTATGACAGTTTTATATTAATAATTCATATTTTCTCTCTTAAATCTGTGGTATAGTTTCGTTTTCTCCATATATTGTTATGCTTGATCACCATAATAATAACCTAATGCCCTTAATTACTTCTACAGAAGGATTAACGGTTGAAAAGAGACGAAACCTACATTAATCGATAAATCCATTGACAAAGGAGGTGTAAAATCAATGGTGGAAACTGAGAGATCGTTCGTAATGCACTTAGTTTAGGGGATAGATTACTACGACGGTGGAATCAACCTAAACCTAAGTAGTGAATTGCACCACGACAGTGGGTAATTCTGTTTTCAGGCCACTACCCGGATAGAGAGAGAAGATTGAGGAATTATATGAAACCTAATACAATGATAACCCGCGGTGAAACCGCAATCCTAAAGATACCTTTTTGAATTGATTAAATTAACCTTTAATCAATTGTTTGCTTTGTTTTATTTTTACTTTCTTTTAATTGTGACAACAAACCCCAATTTGTTATTCGGTTTAGTTGATCGTGAATAGTTAGTAGGAGTCTCCAACAATTCTGAGTATCCCTATGTTCGACTCGGGCCTCACAAAGGCCTGTACTACTCGACGCGTATACTTGCGTTTTTAGCGCGTAGTAAAATACACGTCAAGTTTTTGGCGCCGTTTCCGGGGATACGGCGAATTGTTGGCACTTCGAGTGCTACGCGCGGCCACTCTAGGCCACATTTTTTTTATTCTTTTGAAACAACTTCAAATATATCTAAACTTCTCTATAATTGTTTATACTCATCTAAGCATATTACTGAACTCGAATTTTCTCATTTCAAGTACGTTGCATGGTGCATACACGTAGTACAGACTACGCCAATCGCACACTCGAGGTTCCACCTCCGGGATCTGAGGACGAGGAGTACTACGAGCAAGAGCACCAAGAAGAGATTGATTCTGAATCTGAACCAGAAGACATGGTCGAGCCACAGACCATATGGGAGAAGATCAAAGCGTCTTCCTCATCATCTTCAAAGGGGCCTATAAAGAAGCAGGCGCTCAACATACCGACATATAAGATCGATCCAGCGTTGATTAATTTGGTAAAATCAAATGCGTTTCATGGGCTGAAGAATGAGGATCCTGTTGCACACATCAGCCAGTTCGTTGAAAACTGTGACATGGTAAAGATAGACAGGTTTCCACAAGATACTTTGTACCTCAAGTTGTTCCCAAGTTCCTTGGCAGGAGCAGTGAGAGAGTGGCTACATAATCTAGACGATGAGTTCGTTGAGTCTTGGGACCATATGGTGGAAGTCTTCTTTGAGAGGTTCTTCCCTCCTGAGAATACTAACGACATGATACGGAAGATTCAAAATTTCA
The DNA here is from genome assembly GCA_963693085.1 of Alisma plantago-aquatica. Classification (NCBI taxonomy): domain Eukaryota; kingdom Viridiplantae; phylum Streptophyta; class Magnoliopsida; order Alismatales; family Alismataceae; genus Alisma; species Alisma plantago-aquatica. The sequence continues at coordinate 1,498,576,210 of OY856411.1, read as the reverse complement.
CCCAATAGGCGGGTGAAACATATTCTGAGACCTGGGAGCGATTTCAGGTTATGTTGAGGAGATGTCTGCATCACGGGTTGGACAAAGAGACAAAGGTGAAAATCTTCTATTTTGCTCTCTCCGAGCATGATAGGAGTAATATGGATTCAGCCGGGTCAGGATTTTTTCTGAATAACACTGACACTAGATGCTGGGAAATACTCAAGAACATGGCGAGAAAGCAGTCCTGGGGAGAAAGAGAGAGAGGCCCAGTTGAGCAAGCACGAGTCGCCAGTGAATCAAGGGCAATGAGAGAGCTTAATGAGAAGATGGATCTTCTCGCAAAGAAGTTACTACAAAAGGAGGACAATGAGTCAGAGGATGAGGCTCAAGTCAAGTACATTAGACAACAACAAGGATACAGGAACAATGACTACTCATGGCGAAAGGACAAAATGTTCTCATGGAAGGATCCGAACAATTTTCTGCAGGATTTGGAAGCCAAGCCCGCGCTAGCTACAGAGGACAAGAGCACGGAGTTGCTCAATCAGGTCATCAAGCAAAACCAAGAGTTAATGAACACATTCGGGCAGCAAATCAAACAACAAGGAGAATAATGAACCAATTTGGGCAGACATTGCAGAGCCATGGGGCTCAAATGAGGACCATAGAGACCTCCATGGCGCAGATGGCAGCTGAAATTGCTAGTTTGAAGAAGCCAGCACATCCTGGTTTTCCGGGGAACACCAATGTTCCCGGGGGAAACCAGCAAGCCAAGGCTATTTTACTGAGAAGCGACAAGAAGGTGTTGAATCCAAGAACGGATGAAACAAGCACACCGCAAGATAAAGTTGAAGGTGAAACCACTACGGAGCAGCCCACACCAGTTCCAGGGCAAGTTGAAGACATAGCCGTGGATGGTACTGAAGAACCGGTTGCTGAGGAGGAACTGCAGAAAATGACGCCTTATGTGCCACCTCATCAAAGGGCACAAGCCGTTCCGGTCCCCTATCCGAATAGTGCAAAGGCAAGGAAGGTAGATGCACAATTCAAGAAATTCTTGGACAGCTTTAGGAAGCTTTCGGTCAATATTCCGTTATTGGAAGCTATTGAGAAAATCCCTTCATACGGGAAGTTTCTAAAAGATGTCATCACCAAGAAGAGGAAAATACCAGATACTGAGGTCGTTGTGCTAAAGGAGCAAGTGAGTGCCTTCATTATGGGCACTCTACCACCAAAGAGACAGGATCCCGGGTGTTTCAATATTTCTTGCTATATTGGGAAGTTTAAATTTGGAGAAGCATTATGTGATTCAGGGGCAAGCATCAATTTGATGCCCCTTTCGACATTTAAAAAGCTGGGATTAATGGAGTCACGGCCGAGCAATATGACTATCCAATTGGCCGACAACTCTGTGGTGAAGCCTTATGGAATCTGCGAAGATGTATTAGTAAAGGTGGATCGATTTGTCTTTCCGGTTGATTTTGTGGTTATGGAGATGCAGGACGAGCATGGAAACGAGCTGTTACTTGGACGTCCATTCCAAGCTACAGCTGACATGATCTTAGAGATGGGGAGAGGTCTCTTGACCTTGGGAATAGCAGATGACCGCGTTGAGATGGTCATGCCCTCTAGCACTGCGTCTTCTAAAGCAAAAGAACAATGTAATATGGTGAAACATATGGATCACAACATCTCACTCTGCCTTGGAAAACCATTTCTGGACATGGCTCATGTGATGAGAAAGATGGATAATGGTAACTTAGCTGTGGATATCATGGAGCAAACTAAGGTTGTTTCTTTGTGCAAAGCTGTTGGATTTCCGGATGATGAGAATGAGGACATTCCGCCTTCTTGGGAGGATGATGCGATTGCTATTTCTGTTGTTGATGCATATCCGGAATTGCCGCTGGAGGCTTGTTTGTTGAATGTTACCTATGATTGTATGCGGAGTAAATCACTCAAGGAGTGCGCTAAAATGCTTCAGATGCTTCCATGTTTCTATACGAGGCACTATGAAGATTTAGGTGCACTTCCCCCACCGCTGCAATCATCTCTTATCAGCCCGCCAGAGTTGGAATTGAAGATGTTGCCCCCACATCTCAAGTACGTCTTTCTAGCTGAGAAGGACAAGTTACCGGTGATCGTATCTACTTATTTGAGTGCAGATGAGGAGGAGCAACTGCTGATAGTGCTCAAGAACCACCGTGGAGCTTTTGGGTGGTCTGTTGCAGACATAAAGGGGATCTCCCCTACACTTTGCCAGCATAAGATTCGGCTCGAGGAGGGAGCCAAGCCTGTTATTTAGCCTCAAAGACGTTTAATCCGAGCATGATGGAGGTTGTGAAGAAGGAGGTCATCAAACTTCTTGCTGCAGGGATTATCTATGCCATATCAGACTCGACGTGGGTGAGTCCCACACAGGTAGTCCCTAAGAAGGGGGGAATTACTGTTACTAAAAATTTATTGAATGAACCTATCACCACCCGATTGGTAACCGGGTGGAGAGTTTGTATTGACTACCGTCGTCTGAATGCTGCCACACTTAAGGATCATTTTCTTGTGCCGTTTATTGATCAAATTTTAGAACGTCTCGCCGGTCGGTCGCATTTTTGTTTTTTGGACGGGTATTCAAGGTATAATCAGATCTCGATTGATCCTTTGGATCAAGAGAAGTCTACGTTCACCTGTCCCTATGGGACTTTTTCTTACCGACGAATGCCGTTTGGTTTATGTAATGCACCGACGACGTTTCAACGCTGTATGCTCGCCATATTTTCTGACATGGTAGAGTGTTGTCTTGAGGTTTTTATGGATGTCTTCTCAATTTATGGTGTGTCATTTGATGAATGTCTCTATAACCTAGACAAAGTGCTTTAGAGTTGTGAGGACACACGCTTGGTCCTTAACTGGGAGAAATGTCACATGATGGTGACAGAGGGAATAGTGCTAGGACACAAGGTGTCTAGCAAAGGTCTTGAGGTAGACCCAGTGAAAATTGAGGTGATTTCCAAGCTGCCCCCACCAAATTCTGTAAAAGGGGTGAGAAGCTTTCTGGGACACGCCAGGTTCTATCGGCGATTCATTAAGAATTTTTCTAAAATTGCAAAACCTTTATCTGAACTCTTAGAGAAAGATTCGATTTTCGATTTCAATGATAAGTGTCTTCATGCATTCAATGTTTTGAAAGAAAAGTTGATTTCTGCCCTGGTTGTTCAAACGCCGGATTGGACAAAACCTTTTGAATTGATGTGTGACGCTTCGGATTTTGCAGTAGGAGCCGTTTTGGGGAAACGGGTAGATAATAAGCCCGCTGTGATTTTTTATGCTTCCAAAACTCTGAATGATGCTCAATTGAACTATACAACTACTGAAAAAGAATTACTTGTCGTCGTGTTTGCTTTTGAAAAATTTCGGCAGTATTTAGTTGGATCTAAAGTAGTTGTATGGACCGACCATGCTGCGATAAAATACTTGATGGAGAAAAAAGACGCAAAGCCTAGACTCATTAGGTGGATTTTGCTCTTACAAGAATTTGATATTGAAATCAAGGATAAGTCTGGAATTGAGAATGTAGTGGCTGATCATTTGTCTAGGTTAGACAGGGTGGATGAAAAAGATTTGCACATACCTATAACTGAGATGTTCCCCGATGAACAGCTTTTGAAAATAAATTCTAAAGAGCCGTGGTTCGCTGAAATTGTTAATTATTTGGCTTGCGGGATCATCCCGGAAGACTGGTCATATCAAGAAAAAAAGAGATTCTTTCATTCTTTAAGATACTATTTTTGGGATGTTCCAATTCTTTTGAAGCAATGCAGGGACGGTATCTTACGCAGGTGTGTGCCTGAGGTGGAGTACGAGAGTGTACTCCACCATTGTCATGCATCACCTACGGGAGGACACCATGCCAGTTCGCGAACAACAGCTAAGGTGTTGGAAAGCGGCCTTTATTGGCCAACTTTGTTTCGGGATGCCTACGATTTTGTAAGGCAATGTGACCCGTGTCAGCGAGTAGGTAACATTTCAAAGCGACAAGGGATGCCCCTGAATGTATTTCAGGAAGTTGAAGTATTTGATTTGTGGGGCATAGACTTCATGGGACCCTTTGTGTCCTTGAACTCCAATTTGTATATCTTGCTAGTTGTTGACTATGTGTCGAAGTGGGTGGAAGCAATCCCCACAAGGACTAATGATTCTACTGTAGTGTGCAGGTTTGTGAAGGAGAATATTTTCTGCAGGTTTGGGATACCCCGAATGATAATAAGCGATGGGGGTACACACTTCCGGAATCAGAAATTCTCGACACTATTGAAGAAATATGGGGTCAAGCACAACATTGGCACCCCATATCATCCACAGACTCAAGGCCAAGTGAAGGTATCAAACCATGAAATCAAGAAGATTCTAGAGCGAATGGTGGCATCCACAAGGAAGAATTGGAGTGCCCTATTACCGGACGCACTGTGGGCATATAGAACGGCTTACAAAACACCTATAGGCACTACGCCTTTTAGGTTGGCGTATGGCCGGGCTTGTCACCTTCCGGTGGAATTGGAGCACAAGGCCCATTGGGCGCTTAGAAGGCTAAATTTGAGCTATGATGAAGCTGGGAGAAAGAGGATGTTTGAGTTGAATGAGCTAGATGAGTTACGGATGACGGCATATGAGAATGCCCGAATATACAAGGAGTGCACAAAACTGATCCACGATCGCCACATCGAGTTGCGCACGTTCAAGAAGGGAGATAGTGTTCTGTTGTTTAACTCCCGACTCAAGTTGCATCCCGGGAAGCTGAAGTCCCAGTGGAGTGGACCGTTCATGGTGGAAGAGGTTAAACTGCACAGTGCGATTCTGGTGCGTGATGGTGATACCACGCTCTTGGTGAATGGACAGAGATTGAAGCTGTATTTCGGTGAGAATTACAAGAGAAAAGTAAATGAGGTTAAACTCATTTCACTTTTGGATTAATGAGATGCTCGGAAGCCGTCTAGCCTAAGACGTTAAATAAGGGCGCTTGTTGGGAGGCAACTCAACCATTAGTACATTAGGATAGTTTAATTATAGTCATAGGTTGCTTTAATTTCGTTCAATTTTTAGTGTAAAGATGATACCTTGATCCGTTTGTTCATTGTGTAGGCTGAGGCAGGGTCGATACCATCGACACACTGGTCGATGGTATCGACATAGGTTCAGGTTGACAACTGCAGAGTTCGTTCTGAGTCGATACTATCGATGGTCACGTCGATGGTATCGACACACCAACAGGCAGGTCGCCCAACAACAGTCGATAGTATCGACACAACAGTCGATACCATCGAGATCTCTGGAGAAGTTCAGAGTGATTTGTCTCAGTCAACTCGATACCATCGACGGCCTCGTCGATGGTATCGACATGGTCACAGGTTGAAGTGAAAAAGTGGCGGTGTCACAATGAAGCCAAGTCGATGCCATCGACACCTGTCGATGGTATCGACCATCCATGTCACCGATTCACACAAAGAAATCGACGGTGATCGCGAAGTCCCCGTCAGCGATCCGGGTGCTTCGTCGATACTATCGACTTATGTCGATGGTATCGACGCGTCGGCAATCTGGGTTTCCAGATCCAGCAATCGTCAGCTGTCGATACTCGTGAGGGGGGCGGATAGCATCGAGACGTGTCGATACCATCGACCCGCGTCGATGGTATCGACGGGTCAATAGTAGCACCGGCCAAGTCTATATAAGGAGAGTCATTACGTCATTTGACGTCACACCTTCAGAGTGATCTTCCTCCTTTGTGCCGAGCACTCCCACGAGCCATCCAAGATCGAAGAGTAGCAACACCGAGAGAAGATCTTCACCGAGCGGAGAGTCAATTCTCCATCTTCCCCGAGCTCTTCTTCTAATCCTGTTTCTCTCGCAACAATGGTGTACGTCGCCGGAGCATCATCCTCTCACGCGAATCCTATGGATATCATGGAGTTTGTGCCACCTCCTCCTGCGTCAGTATCACGTCCGCGCCTGGTTCACCCATCCACGGAGGTGAAAAAGATCTATGAAGAGATTTTGAAGCGAAAGATCGAGCCTACCTGGTATGTGGACCGGGGTATGATCCAAGAGCTCGGATTTGAGGCCAACTTGGCCTATGTTCTGAAAGGGCAAGCACACCAAACCGGCAGAATGGACGACAAGTTGGAGTACCATGCGGATGGTCAACCATTTTTTAGTGAATGGCCAACCTACAAAGAGTTGGTGGCGGAATTCATGGCGTCCCTTGACGTCTGCGTCGTGCCTAACGACGTAGTTGCTTCTGATCGTGAGTGGATCAAGGGTCGGGTGTCTTTCCGGCTGTTCAACATCGACTACAACATCACGCTTGAGCAGTTCAATGACATCTTCAACTGGAACCACTCTCAACACGATCACCGGTGCCCGGATTCCCGCACAGACTATGACAAAATTTTTGCCGAGCTAGTGATAGTGCCGACGGGCAAAACAGTGAGCTACCATAATGCTGCGGTAGCGGATTTCGAGCATCCTTTCGTCCGGGTCCTACACCGGATGTTGAGTTTCACATTCTTTGCTCGTAGCGATCTGGCATTGAGAAAATTCTAGGAGACGGACCTTTTCTTCCTCTACATGCTCCTGAAGCGACAAGAATGCAACTGGGGTGCGTTCTTCCTGCAGCGAGTTCTGGCGGTAAAGAGGAGTACGAGGAAGGCCCCGATTCATTTTGGCGGGCTCATCACCAAGTTGGCGCACTACCTCGGGCTCAACTTCTCCATCATGACTCCACTCTCCACGAGGAGTAAGGTGAACGTGCAACATCTGCACCGTTCTAACCTTATTCCTCTGCGGGATGGGTTGGCGTACGCGTACTGCCACGTCAACCACGCTTACCAGGAATGTGCACTGCTGGACCCCATCTTCAACATCGAGGGTGCACATCACTTCAGATGGACAATAATAGCCATCGAATCCGATGATGAAGAAGGCGGCAATGACGGCGGCGACGACGGATAGGACGACGAGGCAGAGGAGGCAGAAGAGGCTTTCACACCTCTTCGCGCACGAGTAGCACCCCGGAAGCGCCCTCGGATGCATCCAGGTGCATCATCATCAGCACGGCCTCCGTCTCCACCGCAGCAGCCCTCGCAGCAGAGCGAGGATGTTTATTCGATGCAGGGCATGTACAACATGCTCCAAGAGATTCAGCAGACGCAGCACAGCCACACAGCTGCATATGCCGGTATTCAAGAGACCACCAACCAGCTTTTCGTAAATCAGCAGGCGATCTTCGAGAATGAGTGCCTTCTCTTCGCCAATCAAGAGAGCATCCATAATCGGCTGCATAGGATGGAGCAGCAACAACAGCCATTCTACGACCACTACTGGAGTCAGGGCTATTTTGGTGGGTATCCACAGCCTCCACCAATGCCCCCGTATGCGCCGAACTTCCAAGGACAGTTCCCGTCTTGGGACTCCACTTCTCCGCCGCCACCTCCACCTCCACAAGAGTGATCGGGTATCTCTGTTCCAATCTTAAGTTTGTTTTTTACTATGAGGCCATAGTCAGATTCAAGCTTAGGGGGGTAGTTGGAACAGCTCTATCTTTTATTTTATTATTTTTAGTTTTTAGCATTGTTATTTGTGGCATTTTTAGTTTTTGTAGGATCCACGTGCTATCTAGTGTAACTGTGGATGTCGTAAAAGTTTGTCATCTTGCTGTTAGTTCATGGGAAATTTAAGGGAAATTTAAAAATTTTTGTGTCTTTGGATAGCTTGCTTTGGTTGACCTTGGGGAACACATCCTACGAAAATGATTGATTATGTCAACTTTAAAACAACATTTCACACCTGTACTCCTAATGATTCATGAAAAGTGGACAGTAATGGTTGTTTGAGCCTAACCTAACCAAATGGTAATGAGACCTTAATTGGATGTAAGAGAGAGAACCCTATAAACTACTACACAGGTCAGTAAGGAGGGACACATAATATCTTTCTAAGGTTCAGTCATCTAATCTTGTGATCGTTCCACTTCATTTTTCCATAATCCACCTAAGAATTGGGAGTAAAGTGCAGTTTTAATTCCTTTTTGTGTGCATAGCATGTAGATAGGACTTGCATTGATATTTTCCATACTTTTTCATAAAAAGAAGAAAAAATATAGGGATTCATGCACATTAAATTAGGTGCATGCCATGTAGTTGCATCCATGATTTCATGCATAAAGTATATCATGTATCTCAATTTTCCCCCAATGGTGAATTAAACTATTCCATACCTTCTAAAAATTGCAAAAATTTATGTGCATGAAGAAAATAGCCCAATAAACTTATCTTTAAGCAATTATGGATATGTGGGCTAAAGAAATTTTTTTTGAAAATCTGCAATATATATTAAAAAAAAATTAAAAAAAAATTTTAGAAAAGAGTGAAATAAGAGGGAGAAAGGAACATGATATCACTCGCATTACAGGAAAATTGAGTACATGATGTAGTTTGACTAGATATCCATCTCATTTTGAGGTGGAAGGTTAGTGCATGCATCATTCCACCCAATTTTAGGCATTAGGGCATTTCTAATGTGCATTTGCATCATTTAGGACATTTTTGTATTATGCATGTTGAAACTGTACAATACTTCCAAGTTCTTCCATGAGCCACCCATTTTCATCCACCCATTGCTGGGACTGGTAGGCCACCGTGAATTTCTCCTCACTAATGAATATCATGAGAACTGCTTCCATGTAGATGGTAGTTAGGGCGAGCAACGTAGTATAGGCGATCACAAGACGCACCAATGCTGAGTCGGCGAATTATATTATGTTAACTTCCTTATGTGATAGTGTTCATCGGTTTGGAGGTTAATTTCTTTTATTGATGATTATTGTCACCTTTAGGGTAATTACCGTTCCGTGGTTAGAGAAGGCCGGTTGGAGAACGTTCAGTGGGAGTCACATGGGATGTTGGGTTGGTGTGTTGTTTTTCAGTTGACATTTGCAATTCTATTCTAAGGATTAGTTGCTCGAGGGCGAGCAATGTTCAAGCTTAGGGGAGTTTGATGCGATGATTTTGAGTCGCATTTCTAGACCTGTTTGATATGGGTTTTGTGCTTTTATTAGTCAGTTTTATGGTTAATATTGCATAATTCACCTATTTTGGTCTTAGCCATCATTTTATGTCAAATCCCCTTAATTTCATTATTTTGAGCATTCATTATCACATTATTATTATTTGTGTGGATTTATTTGATCTTGTCTTTGAATTTCAGGAAAAACAAGTATCTACTTCTGTCGATACCATCGACGGAAGTCGATACCATCGACAAGGCCATAGGTTGCCAGCCGAAAGGAGCAGCAAAGAGTCGATACCATCGACACCCAAGTCCATGGTATCGAGACCCCTTCAGGTTGCTGGTGAGGAAGCTGTCGATAGTATCGACCTCAAGTCGATACCATCGACGCATGGAGGCTACAACGTCGCTAAACGACAAAACCGTCGCTATAGGGTAGTCGATACCATCGACCAAAGTTGATGGTATCGAGATGGCTACAGGCACTCGGACAAAAAGATAAGAAAGCTGTCGCTACTACACTGGGTCGATACCATCGACCCGCATCGATGGTATCGACACCGTCAGATATGCGTTGGATTCAGATTGATTTCAATCGGACGACTGGAGTTAATTGAGGACTTAATTAGGAACTTATACCTAATGATGGCCGCCCAGACGAGATCATCATCTCATTTGCTATTGCACAAGTGCCGAGGAGCGAGAAAAAGGAGAACGGAGGCCAGAAGTTCATACATGTCGATCCGGACGCTGCCGAAGACGGATTTCACCACCGAGAGGCGGGAAAGCTCATGTTCTACACAAAGGATCAATTGGTTCTTCTCTGTTCAGGGGTTTTCCCATTTAATTCACGTTTTTCATATGATTTCCCTATTTCTACCATGTACTTGTATGATATGAACATGCGGGGCTAATCCCCTCCATCTTTAGGACCGGGACTAGCCTGGGAATGCATTGTATGACAGTTTTATATTAATAATTCATATTTTCTCTCTTAAATCCGTGGTATAGTTTCGTTTTCTCCATATATTGTTATGCTTGATCACCATAATAATAACCTAATGCCCTTAATTACTTCGATAGAAGGATTAACGGTTGAAAAGAGATGAAACCTACATTAATCGATAAATCCCTTGACAAAGGAGGTGCAAAATCAATGGTGGAAACTGAGAGATCATTCGTAATGCACTTAGTTTAGGGGATAGATTACTACGACGGTGGAATCAACCTAAACCTAAGTAGTGAATTGCACCACGACAGTGGGTAATTCTATTTTCAGGCCACTACCCAGATAGAGAGAGAAGATTGAGGAATTATATGAAACCTAATACAATGATAACCCGCGGTGAAACCGCAATCCTAAAGATACCTTTTTGAATTGATTAAATTAACCTTTAATAGGTTGTTTGCTTTGTTTTATTTTTACTTTCTTTTAATTGTGACAACAAACCCCAATTTGTTATTCAGTTTAGCTGATCGCGAATAGTTAGTAGGAGTCTCCAACAATTCCGAGTATCCCTGTGTTCGACTCGGGCCTCACAAAGGCCTATACTACTCGACGCGTATACTTGCGTTTTTACCGCGTAGTAAAATACACGTCATGGACTGACATTGCTCCTAAGTTTAGGACATGGAACCACTCTAAACCACCTATCCATGTGCTTGTTTTTCACTGTCTCTCATCCTTGATATGTATGTTAGATTAGGACATCAAATTTCTGCTTGTTTAAGCTTTTCAAATATATAATTTGGTGGTCTAATTTATCTTGTGAGAATTTGTGAATATCTGTTCAACCCCCCCCCCCCTTCTAGAGCTCGTTGATCCAACAAGGAGTGCCACTAGGATCTTTTCTAACAGAGAGTTTAGTAGTTCATGCACTTTGAACATATGTATCGATTGATTTTAATTTATTTATGTACAATGAATGCTACGAACATATTATTTACTATCTTAATTTTAAAATCCAATGGATTTATGATGAATTGAGTGTCATGTTGATTGTCATTAGTTATTATATTATCTGTCACACATGTTAAGAGTAAAGAATAAGATCTAAGAGAAAGTGAAGAGTTTTTTAAGAGAAAGATATGATTAAATCTAACTTCTGTAAGATTGTCACCAAGAGGATCCTTGGAGAAAAACTAATTGGCACTTTGGTGCATAAGAGAAAAGGCACTTTGGTGCAGCCTAAGAGGCACTTTGGCTCATAAGAGAAGAGGCACCTTTGTGCAAACTCAAGGAATTTATATAGGTCAAAATAAAAGATATGATCTGAAAGTAATTGTGTCTTTTTCTTTAATGTTTAAATGTTAGGTGTTTTTTTTTAGCTTACATTTCCTATTTAAGATATAATATGTTGAATACCACTTACCAAACTATTTAATGCATGGTTGGGGGTGTGATGCCTCTAGGTAAGGAGAAAGCTTAGAGGAGTGAAGCTATTTGATGTGCAAGGACTAACTTAAGGATCTGCAAAAGAAAAGACCTGGTGGGGTGCCAACTATAACAAAATGGTCCCTTTAGATTTCCTTTCAAGTTAAAAGAAACATGTATTATCTCAAAGTGTTAGTCTATATTGTGACTTTGATAATGAGAATTGTTATGTTTAACATGTATTGGATATATAAAATCTATTTTTATGCAAAAAATATCATGATTGTGACATCCCTCTTTAAGTGAATGCAAATGTATGCTTCATGTCTATGTTGTAAACGTTTTACAAGTGGAGTGTTACAATGTGTGTTCCAAAGTGGGAGGTAGGGAGCATTTTGTCTATTTGTCATTCCCTACATGTTAGGGGACACTACAGATCTAGAACTTCAATAAAGGTTCTCGAATGCAGATATTACTCTTTTTTTAAGGACACATACAACTTTGTGCAGAGGTGAAATGGATACCAACACACCGACAGTTTCACTAAGAGACAAGAGATTTCCATGAACAATTTTTGATATCTAGAGGGGTTTTTATGTATGGGGCATCAACATCATGATTTTGTTTGTCTCTTTGAACTGTTACTTGTATATATTGCTCGTTGTTGGTTATTTTTAAAAGGAACTGTTTCAAACCATACTATAGATGCACAAGTAGTGTGGAAATATGTTAAAGATCAAATTTTTTATTGATTGATGTCCCACACCTTATAATTAGTGCTTGTGGTTTGCACCTCACAAGCTTCTAAATTTGATGGCCTATTGAGAAAATATGGGATAACATATAGGGTAGGTATACCCTAGTGTCCATGAACCCAAGGATAGGTTGAAGTGTTTAATAGGGAGGTTAAATAGATCTTAGAGAATATAGTGTCCAACAGTCAAACTAATTTAAGCATGTAGTTGAATGATGCACTTTGGGCCTTTAGAAAATAACCCTAAAGATACCCATTTGGACTACAATGTATGGGTTTCTATATGGCAGGGCATGTCATCTCCCCATTTAATTGGAGCATAGAGTGATGTGGACTCTAAAGAAATTGAATTTTGATACCACCTTAGTAGACACAAAGAGGAAGATAGAACTAACTGATTTGGATGGAATACACTTGAATGCCTATGAAAATGGCAAGTTTTACAAAGAGAGTACTAACAGGATCCAGGGTTGGCATATTCTACATAAGAAATTTCTTTTTGGGCAACACAAGATCCTCGTTCAACTCACAAATGAAGTTGCACCCAAATATTCTAAAATCTAGATGAAATGTCCTGTTTAAATATTGAAAGTCTATCCATGTGGGGTTGTTTATGTGAGTAATGGCTCAGATGTGTTAAAAAAAAGGCCAAAGACTCAAGCACGACTATGGGGGAGAAATGATTAGAGAACATGAAAAGTTGAATTTGATTACAATAGAGGAGTGATCTTAAACAAGGGCGTTGGTGGGAGGAACCTCACAGTTTATTTCTTACTCTTGAATCTTTTGGAGTGTCAGAATTTTGTTCTTGTGCTTGATCTTTAGTAAAACTTTGATGCAAGATTGATATGCTATTTCTGTGTATGACATCTATACAAAATAAAAAACATTCAGTGAAACCTATAGCCCTATCGGTGGCACATAGTGTCATCACTTCAAACATGGACAAAATTTTAGAGGATATCAGTCTATTGACACTGTGTCAGTAGCATTGAAATTTTTATCAGCTAATTTAAAAATCTACAGGATAGATACAACAGAAATTTGGTACCACTTATAGAATTTTTAGTAGTAACAGGAAGAGAGTCTATATTGCTGACACCGTTCTTGATGGCACTAATATAATGTAAAACTCGACCAGTAAAGATCCAAAACAAATTCGGTGGCACTGAACACAAAGTTGAGACCCTCAAGAAATGCAAAATTGATCATTGGAGTTTAAAAACAAAGTCAACCCTACCCATTATGGGACACCATGATAACTCTCAAATAGTTTAAATGGTTCTAGAATGTGAATTTTACTCTCCATCTTCATTAAAGAGTACATACAACTTTGTGTGGAGGTGCAATGCATGTCAAAGCACCAAAAATATTGCTAAGAGGAAGGAGATTCCCATGAACATTAATCAAGAAGTGAAGGTTTTTAATTTGTGGGGCATCAATATAATTGGGAATTTTGTCTCTTTAAACTCTTACTTGCATATATTGTTGGCTATTTCGTATGTGTGAAGGTGGGTGGAAGCAATTCCAACCCATATTAGTTATGCACAAGTTGTGTGTACATTTGTTAATAATTAGATTTTCTATAGATTTGAAGATCCACATCTTATAATTAGTGATGATGGTTCACACTTCATAAACTAGAAAATTGGGGTCTTGTTGCAAAAATATGTGGTAATATATGGGGTAGGTAGACCCTTCCATCCACAAATTCAAGGTCAAGTTGAGGTGTATAATATGGAGGTTGAACTAATCATAGAGAAAATAGTATCCAATAGTCATACTAATTAGATTTTTTAGTTGAAGTTGATTGACGCCTTTGGGCATATATACGCCCATTGGGACAATGCCATATTGATTGGTATACGAATGGGCATGCCTTATCTCAATTGAAATGGAGCATAGATCTATGTGCGGTCTAAAGAAAGTAAATTTTGACATCATGTTAGTAAGCATAAAGGGGAAGCTAGAACTGAATGAGTTGGATGAAATACACTTAGATGGATTTGAAAATGCCAGGGTGTAAAAAGAGAGGACTTAAGGATCCATGATTGGCATATTTTGCGTAGATAATATCATCTGGGCAAATAAGTACTCATGCTCAACTCACTTGTGAAGTTGGACCCTAGAAAGCTAAGAGCTAGATGGAGTGACCCTTATGAAGTTGTGAAGGTCTATGTAATGGTCTATTTCTATGCATGTGAAGGTGTATGGAAATCGAGAACAAATATATGTAGCATAAACATAAAAAACTTTAAATGCCTGTTTCCTAAAATAGCAAGATCACGTCAACAACAATGTTTCTAGGAAGGAAGGTTTGCATAGTTATACCTAGTCCCAGAGTATGTCCAACAACATTACCCTTGCAGTAGAAATGTGATTCTTCTTCTTTTTCAGGCAGTGACTCCTTTAGTAGCAATATCACTTGAATAGTTATCACCACTGGCCTCTTGGTATAACACCACAAACAACGGTTGACGATGTCCTCTTAGAGGCAGAAAATGACCTCCCGCCTCTAGAGTAGTCCACATATACCACTGGTAACTCCACGTTTTGCTACCAGATCTAACAGGAAGGAGTTGTCCCTTTTGAACTTCAACTTGCTAGGGCTGATAAACCCTCCCGCATTTGTCACTCCCTTTATATCCCTCCCTTTATCGAGTAGGAATTGCTCAGGTTCTCTATTTATTACCACAACTAGAGAGGACAAAAAACTGCCAAAGGCAATTGTCATGTCCTGGGAAGCCCTCAGTACCCCTCTTTTTGTAGGAGAGACTGGGTTAGGGTTCCCAATCATTGAGGGAGTTGAAAAAACTAAAGCCATGAATTTTCTGGAAACTTGAGACAGCTATCTGGTCATTTCCCACACCCACCTGGTCGGTTGGTGAGTGAACCAATCCACAAACTGATCGAGTTGTGAGTTTCTATAGAATCAAATTGGTAATCAATGCACAATTATTTCTAAGTATAACATCAACATCAATCCTTGTTTCAATTGAATTGACAACTACGGGTGACCTGGGAAGTGAATTGGTTGGTGCACATGGTGAAAGGGTCATTTCACATTGTGAAATGGACGTTTCACTTGTCCAGTTCATGCAAAGTTCAACCAGTATTGATTCCAATTGACCTGACACTCTGACCATATGGTTCAACACTTGAACCGATCGGTTGGAAATTTAGTCAGTCAACTTTGAACCTTAGTTTTTTAATTGAATACCTAAACACCTTTAGTAATCAAATTAAACATCATTAGTGAATACACTCCTTTAATCCAAGTGCATTCCTATGCGTGTGACCCTATGGGTCCAGAATTACATTGGCGGTGAATGTCCATAACTAACTTATTACATCACAAGCAAAGAGTGCAGATAGCAAAGCAACATTTCTAACCAAGTAATTTGCAAAGTTGGAGAACAATTTCAATCTAGAATCTGTGATTAGTGTTGTTGTGATTGCATAGTTCCTTTGTCTCTGATATCTATGAACTCGAGGCATGAAATCATCATCCTCTCAACGTTCAATCAATCTTTCTTGAACTAGAGAAAATGTATGTGATGCATGTGAGTTCACACATCACATATTGAATCACATGAGTACAAAAAGTAGAATTGATGGAAAAATGAGTTCATATATTAATTGGACCATAATGGACTTTGAATTAATGATAAATGTGTATAATGATATTGTCAAGAGATAAAAATAGTAGCTTTAATGAAAAAGAAGCTTAATCGATGATTAATGTGTCTTTAATATGGAAATAGGGTTATATGTTATAACCTTAATATTGAAGAGTAGATGAGATAATTAGGGTTTAATATGGTAAAATATGCAGGGAAACCCAAATAGAAAAATGAAACCCGAATTCCCAAGGAAACCCTAAAATTGGAATAGAAATCCTAAGGATGATGATGATATTGAATAAATATTAATAAAAGGATATTGGTATATTTGTTTCAGGATTCTGTGCATGATTGTTTGCTTGATTGAGATTTCTATGTTCTGGTAAATTATGTATCTAAATCTACAATACAGGTATGTGGTTACGCTTATGAATATCTCGAGTTAGTTTTCCGAGATTTACCGAAGTTTTCATCAATGTCATGAACTAATTGTTGGATGATTTTAATTCATGCAAACTATAATGTGGATATGATTATCACATAAGATATGTGCCTACTAGCTCAGATCCTGGTCCCCTCTGTGTCGTAATGGCTGACCTAGTATATGGCTACCTAGAGGGTAGGTCCATCAGGTCATGAATGACTTAGTATATGGCTGCCTAGAGGGTAGGTCCATCAAGTCACAGTGAGTTAGATATTGGGCTACCTTTGGGTGGTGCCATGTGACTCTAACTTTACATATATACCATATAAGTCCTTACAGGGACAACACAGAGTTGTGGATAGGTATGGATTGAGTAGTTTGGCTTAAAACATAACCTTGGTTGTTAAATGATTAATTGAATGATTACGTTGTTACCGTATTTGCATGATTATTGTTTCCCCCACATACCAGCTTCGGCTGACCGACGTTTTGTTTGTCGGCGTTTTAGGTACAATGAAAAGAACAAACAATAAAGTGGCATATGTGGTGCTAAATGAGAATTAAAGTGCAAAGGAGGATTAGATAGATTATTATTTGTGTGGATAGAAGTTTTGAAATCCCAGTTTTAAGAGGTATGCAAAAGTTTTTATAATACTCCATATTTCTGTATAGTTGGTAGAATTTAATAATTGTTATTGATTATTTGTTGAACCTTTGATCCAGGTTATTGGTTAACAGCTCGGACCTTTCGGTCTCCCTTAATTGGGGGTTACCGGGAGGTGGGGTCGTTACACTTTGTCTCTGATATCTATGAACTCGAGGCATGAAATAATCATCCTCTCAACGTTCAATCAATCTTTCTTGAACTAGAGAAAAATGTCTGTGATGCATGTGAGTTCACATATCACACATTGAATCACATGAGTACAACCGTACATGTCTCAATCTTATTTATCAAGAGGCTCTGGATATCAATCTCCTGTAGGAGGGACAAATCCCATCTACATCACTCACACTCTATCTCCATGTGTCACAGTACACCCAATCATCATTGTTATGGCAAACCTTATTCAGGATCAC
Organism: Alisma plantago-aquatica; assembly: GCA_963693085.1. Classification (NCBI taxonomy): domain Eukaryota; kingdom Viridiplantae; phylum Streptophyta; class Magnoliopsida; order Alismatales; family Alismataceae; genus Alisma; species Alisma plantago-aquatica. Next base: position 1,498,558,913 of record OY856411.1, on the reverse strand, counting down.
GTTGGATGACATCAAAGTATGTGAATAACATGTGATGAATGTAGTGACTTCAGGTCTAAGAACCACAATCACCACTATCACTATGAGAGATGATCATGACTACCATTCCATGGTCTCCACGTATCACTCTCATAGTGGGTTTGTCTGATACAATGTTCTCTAACATGCATCTCTATGCTTGACTTGATATCACATATCACAACTAATGAGACTCTATCATCAATCAAAACACATTCTAGTTTTATGCATTATTGTTGTCCATTTTGCTTCCACATTAATATCTAACTAGGGACATAACAAGAATGTATGTACATTTATCATACATATGCTCTCATCATTTAGGTCCTCAACTTAAAGACATATGTCATCAAGTAACATCATTATTTAGACATCTACTATGTAAGTATCATCATCTCATGAGCGAGACAATTATATTAGATGGATTTACCTTTATTATTATCAAATAAAGTATCTAATGCCACACACCAATGATTATATGATTGGTTGTCTGGGCATACATACTAACAAAATCCCACTTGCACTTAGGGGAAATCACCCACGAATCATATTCCAAGTTATCCTAACATGTCCATCATGTAGTTGCTACGTAAGCGCTTTTATAGTGGGTTAGCAGTGTTTGCTTCAAGTCAAAATTTGCAAGTTTCACATTTCCTTGTTATACAACATTTCGTATGAGATGGAAGTGTTGTAGTATGCTATATGTGATTATTTTGCCTAACCAGTAGGTCCATTATTATCAAAGTATCTCTACTTTGTCATCAATGGTTGGAAGTCCCACAAGTTCATCATATGAACCTCTAGATACATACAATATCCTCTACTATTCTCCTAACACCAGGATAATCGTCTTCTATTTGTAGAATTTAAACAAGTGTCTCTAGCTCAGAACCTTTTCCAGCTCTCATTTTAAGGTCAAACACAAATTACGATCTTTTTATTTGTCACTTTGGAAGCTTCCAACAGTGTAACCTTTTACACCAAAGTACCACATTCAAGAAACTAATCCTTTTAGTTCTTCTCAAGTACTTAACAATGTTCTTTATGTTATTCCACTGAATTTCATTGGGATCTGACTTATACTCTCTTTCTTCATGTGCAATACATGCGGCATTGCTAGACAAGTATATATATCCTCCCATCATGTCCGATACATATGCGATATTTGGATATCCTTTCGTCATGCTCAATGCATACAAGATAACTGGACATCTTTTCGTCATACAACATAGCATGATAAGTACATAACATTGCATTCTAGATAGATCAAATTGCAAATGTGTATGGCATATATCCATGTGTTCCTATCCTTCTCAAGAACTAGGACCCTAGACTACTAAGAGACTAACTCCATGGAATATGGACAAGTTTTTTCTCATTAAGTCTTGCGAAATATGGACAAGTTTTTTCTTGTTGAGTCTTCCATGTTGAACCCCTTCAACATCTTGCCAACGTATGTCCTCTTTCTTAGGTCAAGAAGCTTTTTAGATCTATCTCTATCGACCTCAATTCCTATCACACAGGATGTTTTTCCTAAGCCCATTATAAAGAAGGTACTTTCCTTGCCAGGTTTTAATATATACAGTATAAGGATGTTATTCCCCATCATTATGTGGAATATGAATATGATCCCACTAAATATTTGTAATCATGGATTCTATCTGACTCACTTTTGACTGTCTTGTCAAATAAAAGATTCTATCTTTCAGATGCTTGCTTCATCCAAAGATTGAACTTTGTAGCTTATAGACTTTATTTGCATTATATGGATTTATAAAAGTTTTAGGTTGTGTAACGTACACATCCTGTACAATATTCCAGTTAAGAAATGTGGCTTTAACATCCATTTTCCAAATCTCATTATTCATAATAAGATGCAACAATAAGCATGATCTTGATGAATATAGCCATGGAAATTGGTGAAAGGATTTCATCATGTTCAACACCCTGAACTTGTTTGAAACTCATTACAACAAATCTACCCTTCCCTATTGGTTTTCTTCCTAAAGACCCAAATTCACCCTATAGGTTTTACCCCTTCAGGTGGATCCACGAAGGTCATACCTTGTTGGTTTACATGGAATCCATCTCCGATCTCATGGCCTCAAGACATTTCTCAAATAGTTCCTTAATAGCTTCTAGTTAGTTTGTTGACTCATCATCTAAGATCAACCCATCACCTTTATGAGCTATAAGATATCATAATATTTCAAACTAAGGTCTGTTCTACTATAACTACCAGGTATTGTGTTACATAAGGAACTTGAGATTCCACAACACTTTGTGATTCTCATTGTTCTCACCATACCTCTTTAGGTTCAATGATTTCTTATTTGTCTCGATCATTTTGGGTTCTACTTTTCTCCCACTAATTCCTTTGGAATGAAATTCCCTTTAAGAATGTGGCCATCGTTGCAACAAACAACTTTGTTGTTGGATTGAAATAAAAATAGTATTAAACAAAATAACATTTATGTGATTTGTGGATAATTCTTTTCAAGAAACTAATTTTCTTATATAAAATTTCAACCCTAATCATCATTAAAAGACATCCTAAGATGCTTCCCAAGCCATATCGCATATGATGTCTTCTGAACCATTTTTGACGTTACATTGTTTTACTGTAAAGCATGTGCCATAAAGGAAATATAAGAATTAGCTAGGTTTATTGATAATCGCACCATGACCTAACAATGTGTGATTGCTTCTTTCTGACACATCATTATGTTACAAGGTCGAGTTCATTGTGATACACTATCAAAATCTCTCTTGAAGGTCCTCAAACTCTTGTTTAAAGTATTTTCACATCGAACATATCCAAGTGTTTAAATATTTGTACCAAGTGGGTTATGTTTATTCAAGATCTCCTTGAACACTTTAAGAGATTCATACTTGTATATCATTAAATACAAATTTCCAAATCTACTGATAACATTATTAAATATAATGAGGTACTGGTAACCACCTTTAGTTATTATAAAAGGTCTATATATATCAATATGTATTAGCCATAATAGAATAGTCATTCTTCCACTACATCTAGTGAAGATGCTTTTTTCATATTGCCCAATAAATAAGATTTTCTTGTCACTATTGGTTCAATAACCAAAAGAGTCTAGATAACCATCATTATGGATTCTATAAATGCATTTCTCATTTATGGCTCTAAATGAAAATGCTACAAGTATTCATTGTTTGAGTCATCAAGTCATTCAACATATTTGTCATACAGATATTTGTCTTTAGAACTATCAAGTATAGTTTGTGATACATAGTGCATTTCCATGAAACATCAATTCTTGCCCATACAAGATACATGATGTTTTCATCAATGGCAGTTTCAAAATTTCCATTATGTGCCATGAATGACAACTTCTAACTATAGTGGCAACAACCCTTTTCTTCATACAGTTGTAGCTTACTTCTTCTCAGGTCTTGAAGTAGATTTATTTATCTCTTTCTTCATCCTGAGATCCTTTATACTAAGAGGGCAGTTCCTCAATGATCACAACTATAATGTATTTGTGTTTTTCTACAAAAGAAATATTGCAAATTTTTCAAAATACTTTTTATTAATTTGATTTGATAAGTTTGACAATATCAATTAGGCCTTTAATTAACTATCGCTCCCACTATTCTATTCAAATGGATAACCCTCATGTATCAATTTGGAATATTGTAGCGTACAATCTTCTAGTGAGCCAAAATCCATACATTATCAAATCATGAGTCATCTTTGGTTGATCGCCCACAACTTAACTATTTAGGTAGATAACATTTGTAAATTGCATCTCATGCAACTCTTTGATAAATGGGGTGGGCAACTCCTTGTCAGAATCCATTTCTATGCCTCTAGTTACTTAATCCCATTAAGATCACCTAGTTAAGCCTGACCCAAAATCCAAAATGATAGAGTACATATCCTACTTTGGCAGATCTACATACCTACATCACACATCCATGAGATAGATGACACACCATGCTTTGGAGTAACCTACACTTGGGATCAAGCTTTTCATGTTTGTTGCTTATGGTAAGCATATAAGACTTAATTTTTATATTGAGGGATTTATATATATACATATAGATACCCAATCACCACAAACTTATGTATCATATATATTCTATAAACATAAATGAAAATATGTAGTCAGAATATACGAGTGATGGTTATGGCCAGTCTAATGCAATTCCTTGGAGCCAAAAGGAATTTCTACCACCTAAGGTCTACATCACATGCAACATGTTGTTAATGAAGATCCATGCTCACACCATTCTAGATTGATCGGTTCAACTCTTGGTTGCTCGGTTGGGTTCTTGAAATGTTCATCTGGTCTCCTCCACTTGATCGATTGCACCACATGCCGATCAATTCACCTCTTGTCATCTGTTTTCCTTGGTCCTCCAGTCAATCCATTCATATCACAAGCTGATCGGTTCATCTTGTGTATAACTTCTTCTCATAACGATACAGAAATAAACTATCATGTTTCTTATTACATTGTAAAAGGGAAGACCTCAAGTTACATTCGAGGGGAAATATGAAGAAGAGCATTAATTTACATTTGGAAAGAATAGAGAGTCTTGGTATGCAGACCAAGTAACAATAAGAACAAACAACCACAACAAGAACACACAAATCTATGGTATTGGCCATAACAAAAGTGACATCCACCATCAAAACAGTCTTAGGGTGATGTGTATTGATTGCACATTATATCATATCATATCATATATATACTAGTTGTGATTGTATGTGGTATTTAATCGGATATGCACATTCACATTTTAATATTTTCATCACATGCAATAAGATAATGAAAACTAATCCGCTCATATCGATTTAAATCCCTAATACACCATAAATTGATAGAGCTTTGATACCAGTGTAAGGAAATCAGGCACAAATATAGGCAGTGAAAAGAAAAAAGGTTAAATGCTCGTTTCCTAAAACAATAAGATCACGTCAACAACAATATATCTAGGAAGGAAAATTTTCAAGGTTATACCTAGTCCTGAAATAAGTCTAGTGACATTACCCTTGTGGTAGCAACATGCTTCTTCTTCTTCAAGAAGTAGCACGCTCCTTCAGAAGCAGCAACACTTAAACGGTCGTCTCTATTGGCCTCCTGGTGTAACACCATGGACAACGGTTGACGATGTCCACCAAGTGGAAGACAACAACCTCCCACCTCTATATTAGTCCATGCAAACCACTAGAAACTCCATGTTGTGCTACTAGAGCCAACAGGAAGGAGTTGTCCTTTTTGAATGTCAACCTGCTAGGGCTGATTTGCTCTCCTACAATTGTCTCTCCCTTGCTATCCCTCCCTTTATCAGGTAGGAATGGATTGGGATCTCTACTGGTTACCACAACCAAAGTAGACAACAAATTTTTAGAGGCAACTGTCAAGTCTTAGGAAGCACCCAACACCCCTCTATTTATAGGAGAGGTTGGGTCAGGGTTCCCAATCACTGTGGGAGTCAAAAGGACTGAATTCACAAATTTTTTGGGAACTTTGGATGGAAAACTGATTGTTTTGCACAATCAACCGATCAGTTGGTTAGCGAACCAGTCAGCTCACTCCACGAACTAGTTGGTTCATGATTTTCCTTGTTAGAATTAAATTGGTAATCAATTAAATAATTGTTGCTAAGTATGAAATCAACATCAATCCTTGTTTCAATCGAATTAGCAACTGAACCGGGTGACCTGGAAAGTGAATCGGTCGGTTTACATAGTGAAATGGTCATTTCACAAGTGAAATGCTCATCTCACTTGTCTAGTTCAGGAAAAGTTCAACCAAAATTGATTCCAATTGACCTGATACTCGAACTGGTAGGTTCAACACTTGAACTGGTCAATTGAGAGTCTAGTCAGATAACTTCGAGACTTGTTTGTTTAATTGAATACCTAAATACCTTTAATAATAAAATTAAACATCATTTGTGAATATACTCCTTTAATCCAAGTGCATTCCTATGTATCTGGCCCTATAGGTCCAGAATCACATCGGTAGTGAATGTCCATAACTAACTTATGACAACATAAGAAAAGATTGCAATCTAGAAACACATCATTTCTACCCAAGTAATTAAAAAAGTTGGAGAACAACTTCAACCCACAATGTGTGACTAGTGTTACCATGATCATATAGTTCCTCTGTCTTTGATATCCAAATTGAACTCATGGCATGGAATAGTCATCCTCTCAACATTCAATCCATATTTTTTGAACTAGAGAAGACTATCTGAGATGCATGTGAGTTTACATTACACATACTAAATCACATCAGTACAATCGTACATGTCTTAGTCTCGCTTATCAAGAGGCCCTGGATATCAATCTCTCGTGGGAGGGACAAATCACATCTACATAACTTGCACTCTATCCCCATGTGTCACAGTGCACCCAATCATCACTATTACGACAACCCTTATCGAGGATCACGTTAGATGATGTAGAAGCACATGAAAGACATGTGATGAATGTAGTGACTTCATGTCTAAGAACCCCAGTCACCACTATCACTATGAGAGATGATTTTGACTACCATTCCATGGTCTCAATGTATCACTCTCATGGTGTGTCAGTCTGATGCACTATTCTCTAAATGTATATGTGTGTTTGACTTGATATCACATATCATTTCTAATGAGACTTAGTCATTAGTCAACACACACTCTAGTCTTATGTATTACTGTTGTCTATTTTTCTTCCACAGTAATATCTAACTAGGGGCATAACTAGAATGTATGCACTCTTATCATACATATGATATCATCATTTAGGTCCTCAACCTGAAGACATATGTCATCGACTAATATCATTCTTTAGACATATGTTATGTATGTGTCATCATCTCATGAGTGATACAAACATAGTAGACAAAATTACCTTTATTATTATAAAATAAAGTATCTAACGCCACACACCAATCATCATATGATTGGCTCTCTTGGCATACATACCAACAATGTGAGTAAAACAAATGGCCTGAGACGAGAGCTATTATGGTGGAGAAGTGATTAGAGAACTTGAAGAGTTGAATTTGGTTGGAATAGAGGAGTGATCTTAATTATGTTGAGCGTATGGAGTTGAACAAGGGTGTTGGTGGGAGGCAACCCACATTTTATTTCTTGCTTTTGAATATTTTAGTCTTTCTTAGGATTTCATTCTTGTACTTATTCTTTAGTAACATTTTATTCAAGATTGATATGATCTTTACATGTGTTGCTTATGTAAGAAACTATAAAAGATTGTACCACCTATAGCCCAATAGGTGGCATCGAGTGTCATCATTTCAAAAATTGATGAAATTATGAAGAATGTCAGTGATATCAACACCTTATGGGTACTATTTCAAATTTTATGTTTTACTTCACTTGGAAGCTACAACAAAAAAGTTTGTACCATTGACAAACTTTAGTACCATTGATAGGAGATTCGATACCACCGATCGTATTCTCAATGGAACTGAGATAATTCCAAATCTGATCAGTAAAGTTCCTTAACAAAATCATTAGAATCCACAACAGAATCTGTAGCAGTGAGATAATGAAAAATATGATCATAAGTTCCAAAACAAAGTCAGTACCAATGACACAATTGGTAAAATTGATTTTGTCCTCAAGCGTGATGTGGGAACTAATCCAAAGACCACACATTTTCTGATAGTACATATGTAGTTGACCATTCACTAACTCTCTAACTTACTTTGGTACCATTGACAAGTTGTCGGTGCCACTGACTTAGGAAATCCACAAGTTGGTACCATCATTGATCCAATGAGTGAATATCAATACAGATACTGAGTGCACACTGACCAACCATTGTTTTAGTAGCACTAATATCTGTCGGTAGCATAGAATCTGTGTAAATAGATCAACTTTTGTCTATCAAAGGAGGGGAAACTATTGATCATTATTCACACAAAGAAGCTCCCAGTAAACTACTTGTCTGTGGGATTATCTAAGAAAGATTCTTCCACATCTGGTCAACGTTACTTCGTTGAGACTACTCTCTAACCTCTTTGTCTACCTGCTCTTAGTCATGCCAAGCAAGTGACACCACGAAGAGGAAGGATTTTCCTACATAATTGTGCTAGACACCAACTCATCCCCAATATGGCACATCTATTTACAAAAACAAGGAGTAGAAAAAGTGTTATGTCGTACTCCAAAAGCACATTCTTGAGGCAACATGGCATAGTGATTGACCCTCATCAATAATGTAGGCTTTACCAGTCAATTCTTAGGGCCAAGACATGATAAGTGACCATACTTTTTCAAAGTGGACAACCTACCAAGAAATCATGCTCAACTTACTCTCTCATCTTAAGGTGTGCTTCCTCAAGGGCCACACCAACAGTGATGAATTGGAAGAAGGGTGGATCAAGTTCCACCTATTAAACACTCCCCACCATCTTGCCTTAGAGGCCATCAATGTAATCTATGGGTGGTCCAACCATGACCAGAGATGTGACCCTGACCATTTCCATCATTCTTTCCCTTGGTGCCAAATTACATTTGTGCCTGACAATGTCACCACGTCAACTAGAATCTCTCCTCCTCCACCAACATTGAGCACTTGTCACCTCCTTCATAGTCTTGTAATGAATATTGTTTTGATAACTCAACTCAAGGGCATGGAAAGGTGCAATCTACCGACCTTGTATGCGCTATGGGCTCTTTTTACCAAAGGACTTGATAAAATGAACCTTGGTGTGTTATTTTTTACTCATACCCACCAATTAGCCATGAGTGCAAACTAAACGTTCCATATACACTTAGGGGCTTGATAGCTCATATGCTAGAAAACCTTTGTTTCAAACTCTCCTAGCTCCAACCTCTCAAATCCAAGGGACATCAAACATCACACACTTCTGTAATGCCGAGGTCTTCTTTGAGCATGGTTTGACAGTGCATGCCTTGTCCAAAAAGGGTGAGAGTATACTTCATGACCCACTTTTTAAACTACATGGTGTTTCTCTACTCCATCATCCTACTAAGGGAATAGAAGAGGAAATGGAGGAGGAAATTGACTCAGTTACACCAAGAGGAAAACTACACAACACTCAACATCTTTGGGGCATGTCTTCTTTTACATCTTCTCAACCGGAATCGGAGGATCCAAAACTCTATGCAAAGCACATACATCTTCTAAGGTACATTCAATAGGGTCAACAACAAAACTAAGAGACCATTTCTAAACTCCAAGGCTACCAAGTGTTGATCATTCATAACAAAGAAGAGATCATTAGTCAACAAGAAGCCATTCTCAATAATGAGTGCATGTTTCTATAAGACCAAGTTCAAATTCACACCCTCATTTAGTGAGTGGGGCAATACATTCCGTTGCTCTATGATCATTATTGGAGTTTAAGGAAATTTGATAGATGAAGAATTTACGAACACCTCCTTCTTGCAACCTCAACTTTACCTGCAAATTATTTTATATAGGATCCACAACTCCCATAGGACATGTTTCCACCACCATAATGAAATTCGGTACACCCATTCCAAAATATAAAATTTTGGGTTGATCCATGATTGCATCATAACATCATTCCAAACATGAACAATCACCTCCATATCTTGCCTTCACTGAAAATTCTCAATATAGCAAAAGCTCTTCAACTCCTTACCAGCAACAGGCAAAACTCTCTCAAAATTTGTCTCAAAACCCACTTAAAAGAAAGTACATTGCTAGACTCATCCATGAACTGGAATTCAACACTAGCATCTTGATATCTTGGATCTGGGGGAAGGTTTATTCCCCCAAAGATTCCTACCTACATTTATCCTACAGAGGACATATATCATATATGATAAGCATATGGAAGGCAAAATGGCCGCATAAATTCAAAATATTTTGTTGGCTTCTCTCAAACAGCAGAATCCCCACAGACCATCACATAACTAGTAGAGGTTTTTGGTGGCCAACCGGATGTTACTTCTATCATAGCACTGAAGAAACTACACAACATCTCTTCATCAGTTGTCCGGACACACAATACTTCCTATATAAATTCTTCCCATCACATACCATCAACAACAACCTACTCCTACCAAATTGCATTACTAGCATAACACCACTACTCCGACATACATGATATCCAACCAAAGACCTGATTATAAACATCTTCTGGAACATCTCGCTAGAGAGAAATAATAGACAATTCAACAACACCTCCCAACCTACCCACCTTTTTCTAACTGACATTGAACATTCCTTATACATAAACTTGCATTGTAGGGCTAACTTCCACATCAACACATGTGCTAGGAGCTGAAGAAGACCAAATCAATATGTTTGGAGATCATCATGGTGGAGGGTGCTACTCATTGGAAGGCATCATGATAGATGACACATGATTTTGATTCTATGCTGGACTAACATAGTGATAAGAACACTACATTCCTAGTTTCCTTTCTGGTTTTTTCTACTTTATCATGATGTTGAGGCCTACTATTAACGGGTGCCTCCACTACAAACATTTTTACATTCAATTTTCCTTCAGCATTCATCTTGCTTAACACCCATATGTGGGCCTACACCAGTGTTAGTGTACCCATGATGAAACTCCTTTGTATCTTATGCTTGTAGGCATATCCGTTTGCAAGCATCTATTTTTATTATTAACCACAAAAAAAAATTATAATAAAAAATAGTTGTTCTTCCTTCCAAGGTGCTTAGGATTAAGAAGGCAGCACCATTCTGATATCCAAAAACAATATATTTCCACTGTGACAAGTCCATGCAGTCACCATTAGAGGAAGAACATACCTCATTCTTGTGTGGATGAACATCAGGAGACCCAACGTCAATTGAGTTATGTTTAGGGTTATTAAAAACATATTGAATTGGTCGGTTGGAATGGTTAAATCGGGAACCGGTGGCCAAACTGGTCCAGTCAGGCTCCAAACTCAGAATTCACCCCAGAACTGACCAAAATCAACTAACCGACTGGTCCAATCGATGAACTGGTAGAACCAGTCTGGTTAGACAGATACAACTGATTTCATCCCCTTCAATTGTTGTGATGCTCTTTTTTTATTTTTACATTATTTTTTTCTTATTCTCCTACTCCCCTTCACCTTTGTTGTTGTCTAGTACATTTTTTGCTTCGTCTCCTATACACCTTCACCTATTGTTATCGTTAGTCTTCCTTTTTTCATTTTTGTCCCCTCATCATTTCATGCTTCATCTACTATTTGCATTACCTCCCAACTACTGTTTACATTAAACCCTTGTGTTCTTTTGTGGAGAGTAGAAATGACACTATGTTGCAAGGAGTCTTTTTTGTAGGTAAAGTCTGAATTTACTTGGGAGTATGTAAGAAAATTGTTGTGTAGAATGGGAAAAAGATTTAGACTTGCTTCATCATAGTTTCCATTGGATCATATTCTAGTAATCTTCAAATCTTATATATATTTAGCATAATATATTTGTATATGACCTCATTGATAATGTCACGGGTTGAACTGGTAGCCTCACCGGTTCGATGATCGGTCCAGTTTGAATAACCATGGTTATGTTTGGTACTTGTCCTCATAAGATCAATGATGTGGACTATTGCATCTACATCTTCAACAGGTCACAAAGAGGCAACCAAACAGATGCTAATCCTAATGCTATGAAGTTTTAGTAGTTTGATGTTGGTAACGGAAGAACATGTGGTGTTGAATTCTGTGTGGATGCATCAGATGTGAATTTGGGAGAAGATCTCGTCAGAGGTCGTGATGGTTGGTAGGTCATACCCACAGGAAATAAATGTGAACTTGAAGTCATACTCTTATTCTAACCTATTGTTGTGAAAGTTCTCAATGTTGGTTGTCTCAATAATAAAGATGCCTTCACCGCCCTATTTCTGGTTCTACTCTAGACAATAACTTGGTGTGAGTTGTAAGTTGCTGAAAAACATGTAGGGAACATGAGTTTATGATTGATGTAAACTTAAACACTACTCACTTGACATCGAAATGATTGGATGGTAACTAAAAATTATCAAGGAAAGATCCCTACAATGATGTTAGTCTCCAGATTAATGATTTACCTCAAGAAGTTGATGAAGCCATACTAAGTCTTTGTAGTCTGCAAAAATTAGGTGATACATGAAAATTGTGCTCATAATTTGAACATTGTGACAGAAAAGCCATGCATGCTAGATTGTATGTGAAATGTTGATCAATAAAATCAAGTGCTTCTACAATAAATCAGGTTCCTATAATTTCCTTTGCATTTTGATGGAGCATTTAGTAGATAGAATGGTTACTTCCGATAAATAAATCTCGGCATATTAACAGCTCATTAGTTGTCACCTTAGATAACACAACATATCCATGAAGGAAATAGAGTTTTTACCCCAAAAACATCATGGATCTCACCTGAAGTTTGATGTTATGAATTTTTAAATTAGCACAATGTACAAAGAGCATCCTCACCATAGAAGATATAGCATTTTGAGTGAATGGTAGAATCATTCAAGAAACAAATGGTAGATGATACAAATATGATGCAACTGATTCAGACACCACTGATTTGTCCCTACTTGATCAGGATGCAAAATGTGTAATGATCCCGAACCAAACATTTTTATAGTCAACCACAAGGTAGAAACCAAGCATTTTTGGATTGGTTTTTCCATCCAAAAGGGGATGGCAGTGCAACTTGTTGCCCGCTGGCTTCTATTTCATTGTAATTATATATGGTTATCAATTGATGTGTAATGGCAATCTGTTAGAGATGAAAAATCAAAATTGTTTCTGAAAGGAAAACTGAATAGCATACAATGACCATATGATCTAGTTGATCATCCACCAAGCATGATTTTGGTTCAATTCCCTCATCCTCTCTTTCCTTTACTGCATACTCCTCTCTTTTAATAGAAAATTGCTTGATGCGGGAATTTATCCGCTTTATGCATCGAGAGCATATGAAGGAGAATAGGTAGTGGACAACATATATGAACTTCCTAATGTGATAGTACCCCTCCTTGACATGGTTTTGGTTGGTGGTCTTGGTAACTTGTCTTCATGGAGGGGAGTGGAGGATGTAGAGTAGAAGACGTGGAGATTGATGGGGAAATATGGGATTTTAGATAACTACTTGTAGTTGAATAGGATGACCGACACGTGATGGTGCACAGTTGAAAAAGTTGGGTGAGAAGTTTTGATTTATGTTCTATTTTATTACTTTTTACTACACTATGAGATCAAGCCTAACTATACCATGCAAAAGTGATGAGTGTGGGGGATAAAGCACAGAGTAGAAATTATGTTTAAAACCTAGAACAATGCTTTAAAAAGGGAGGGAAGAGAGAGAAAGTAGGAGGATGCAACATTTCAAAGATATGGAATTTTTTTTGTCAGTGGCATAACTATAATTAAAAAGAAAGATTCACTCTATTTATAGTAGTATAGATTACACAAAAAATGGGAGGTGATTATGATTAATTAAACCCCCAAAATGGCCATTTGATGCATGAGAGATGGGTGTATCACACCACCTGAGATGTTTGTTTTGCAGACCAGGTCAGGCGGAATTCCAACCAATGCATAATACAATCAGCCTCACACTCCAAACAACTGTCTCAATACTTGAATTGATCATTTCGCAGTCCAGTCAATTTTTTTTTGTGTGAATTTAATACCTAAACACTTTAGTAATCAATCCAATCATAATTCAAGATCAAACTCCTCTTGTAGATGAGTTCCTATGTGTATACCCTATAGCTACCGTATTACACTGGTGGTGAATGTCCATAACAAGACATCATAAACAATGAGTAATGTCTAATCACACATCATCGTACCCAAGTAAATGGAAAGTTGGAGAGCAACTTCAACCAAAAATATGTGTATGGTGTTATAGTTTTTGTATAGTTCCTTTGTCACTAGTATCTAGATTGAAGTCGAGGCATGGATCTATCATCCTCTTCAACATTCAGTCTATGTTTCTTATTATAGTAGATTGTATGATATATATGTAATCTCAATATCATATATTGTCTCACATCTACATGGCCATGTATTTCTAATTCTCACTAACTCAGGTGGTCTTGGATATCATATTCCCATAGGAGGGACAATCCCATTTCTATCACTCACAGTCAATCCCCATGTGTTATAGTCACCCAATCATCACCTTTATAACAACCCATGTTTCTGGACAACATTTGATGCATCAAAGCATACCCAACGACATGTGATGAGTGTAGTGAACCTATGTCTAGTAACCACAAACACCACCATCACTATAAGATGTGATTCTGACTTACTTAGATAAGGTTTCCATGTATCACTCTTATGGTTGCTATATCTGATACATTGTTCTCTAACATGTATATGTGTGCTTGGTTTGATATTTCCATATCATGACTAATGAGATTTTGTTATCAACCAACTCACAGTCTAATGATATGTGTTATTGTTATCTATTTACCTTCCACAATAACAACCGATCAGGGACATAACAAGAATGCATATACTCTTAAAATATGTATGATCTCATTGTTCAGATCCTAACTAGAAGACATATGTCATTAAGTAACATCATTTTTTTGTCAGCAAAAAAAAGTGTTACTAGAAAACCAAAACTTTAGGTACAAAGTGCCTCTGAAAGAAACTAGATCATATGTATCTCCACGCAGGGAAGACACAACAGATCAAAAAAACAAAAAGAAGCCCCAGGTAACCGAAATCTAAAGCCAAGAAGGAGATTTACAAGGAAATCAGATTAGCAAAGGAATAAGGAAAGTCACATGGAAGCATTAATCCCTACCCACAAATATTTCCATGAGAAAACCCTCACTACTTTACTAAGAACCAACCACCAAGAGAAATCTTCAACTTGATAACTTGAGATAGCAGAGAACTGGGAAGAACACGCCGGGACTAAAGGGATTGCATGATCTGCCACTCCTTGCACCCTCCCTGGAGAGAGCAAGGACTGCCACTTGATGACTCAGTCCATCATAAGCAGATAACCAGGCAGACAAAATGAGAAGACGGGAAGAATTCATACATAACCACCCCAAATCACAGCAACCATTCTTCATCAGGTCAAGAACACTAGCAATCATTGCACCCACAAAATGTGTCACGCGACAAGACTAAGAGCAGGCACATCCAACCTGGGGAAGATGAAGAGAGAAATCGCTCCAGCCTCCTAATCATCGTCTGTGCAGAAACCAGCACACTCACCACAGAATGATACTCAGTAAGGTCCAAAATGGATTATGAGAATCCTAATATAGGAATCTCTGCAGTACCATTTCTTCTGTGTTTTTTCTTCTTCTTCTTGGATCTAGGTTCCTTGATCACACTGAAATCGCCTGTCACCTCCTGAACAAGATCATGGGAGCTAACCGAGGAAACTTCATCAGAGTTCCAAGCAGACCTATGGTGATATTCCAGGATAAAACCAGTGTCCTGCGCTAGCTGTTTCAAATAGGGAGGGGTAGCAGCCAGTTTGGACAAGGAAATTTCCCTGTCCAAATTCAGTGCTCCCCCCACCACTGTCGGCGAGCTACTTTTCATGTCAGGTTCGGAAGGGAATCTTCTAGGATCAACAACCCTCCTCTTCTCCGCTTCTAAAATAACCCCAGATTCATCTTCGCAGGTGGGGATGTTCATCCTGGCCGACCGTCGAACACCTTGGTTGTTGTTGAATTTCCCGACCCTTAACTGCAGTTGGCTTGGAATCAGTTTGCTCCCTGTGACCTTGGGACAGGAGGGAAAGCGATGGCCAAACTGAGAGCAGCCAGAGCACACTTGAGGTTTCGCTAAAAAGCTAACCTTCAGATTTCTTGGTTTCCCATCAATATTGACTTTCACTGTCCTCGAAAAATCAGAGCAGGCGGCAAGCTCCACACACACCGTGGCTTCACCCAAGCAGTGAACAGAGAGACTGGAATCTTTGACGTCGAGGGGCTTACCAATGAGACTAGCAACGCCGCTGAGTCTCCTCGATGTCCAGTATACCCCCGAATTCTCGAGCTTGATCCATACGGGAATCTTGGGGAAGGAGAGGGCTTGAAGGGGAGAACCTGGTTCCCAAGCCTGGACAATGGTTAGCGAGTCGTCCATCATCCAGGGTGCCTCACTAAGAATCCTGCCCCTTTCCTTTCCCATTGGAAGCTTCACAAAAAATCCTTTCGTTTCCTCTGCAATGATCTCAAAGGAATAACTGGGTCTCCACTGGAGATGGATCCATCCATGAAGCTGACTCCGGAACAGCTTCCTCCCCGTGAACCTGATCGACACATACTCCTGCCATGTCGAAATCGGCTCTTCCCCGCTCGAGATGGAGAAGCATCTGATTCCGTCGACGACCTACGGCTCAATGAAGTCGATGGTGGAAATGTCCTCGCACGGTAATCCGGGTCTACTGGGAGAAAGCCATTATTATGTTATTTCATTATCTCAAAAACCGAAAAGATAGAATAAATTGGAATCTTGCCTTTATTACTAATAAAATCAATTACAAGTAATGCCATTACAATCATCATATGATTGGCTCTATGGGCATACATACCAACGGACCCCCACTTGAACTTAGAGCAAATCACTCACAAATCTTATTCCGAGTGACCTAACATGACCATCATACATATGTTGTGAAAGTGCCTTTTTCAAGGGGTCAACTACACAGTTCTCAGTTGGTACTCTGCAAATCTTTACATCTCCTCTTTGTACGATCTCTCGTATGAGATGATACTTGCTTTGTATATGCTTGGAGTGCTGATGCGATCTGGGTTTCTTAGCCTGTGCAATAGCTCCACTGTTGTCATAATATACCTCAATTGTGTCGTTGATGCTTGGAACAACCCCAAGTTTAGAAATAAATTTCTTGATCCATACAACCTCCTTTACTTATTTCAATGCATCAATATATTCAACCTTTATTGTAAAATAAGCAATTATCTCTTGCTTGGAACTCTTCCAACTTACAACTCCATTGTTCAGGCAAAACAAAAATCATGATTGTGATTTATAATCATGTTTGTCAGTCTGGAAACTTGAATTGGTGTGACCTTTTACCACCAACTCTTCCTCTTTGTCACAGACCAAGAATTGATCCTTAGTCCTCCTCAAGTACTTGCGTATGTTCTTCATGGTTGTCAAGTGAGCATCACATGGATCTCACAGATATCTACTCATCATGCTCAGGGTATACGAGACGTCTTGATGGGTGCACAACATCGTATACATGATAGATCCAATTGTCGATGCATATGGAATCATACTCATGTGCTCCCTTTCTTTACAAGAATGGGGACATTGAACTTTAGATATGGTAATTCCATGTAGCATGGGTAAGTTTCCTCTCTTTGAATTCTCCATGTTGAACCACTTCAACACTTTGTCAATGCATGTGCTTTGACTTAGTCTAAGAAGCCTTCTTGATCCATCTCTATAGATGTTTATCCCCAAGATGTAGGATTTTTCTATCAAGTCTTTCACAGAGAATGTATTTACAAGCCATGTCTTTACCTTTATAAAGTAGGGAGTGTCATTATCCATCAATAGTATGTCATCTACATACTATATGAGGAATACTACCATGATCCCACTAACCTTCTTCTACACACAAGGTTCAACTTCATTTTGAACAAAGCCAAACTCTTTAACTGTCTCATCAATACAAATATTCTAGCTCTGAGATGGTTGCTTCAATCCATAGATTGACTTTTATAGCTTACAAACTTTATTTGCAAACTTTGGATTTATAAAACCCTCATGTTGTGTCATATACACATCCTCAAGAAGATTCCTAATAAGGAATGTGGTTTTAACATCCATTTGCCAAATCTCATAGTCATGATAAGTTGCAATAGCAATGATGATCCTGACGGACTTAACCATGGCCACTGGAGAAAAAGGTTTCATTATAGTCAATACTTTGAACTTGTATGAAATCCTTTGCAACTAATCTGCCCTTATAGGTTTGTACTTTTCCATCTGTGTTTGTCTTCTTCTTCAAGACCCACTTGCACCCTATGGGTTTTATCCCTTCAGGTGGATCCACCAAGGTCCATACCTTGTTGGAATACATGGATTACATCTCAGATCTCATGTCTTGAAGCCATTTCTTGGACTCTAGTCCCTCAATATCATCTTGATAGTTAATTGACTCATCATCTATGACCAATTCACTGCCTTCCTAAGTCACAATATATCCATATATCTCAATCTCAAGGTGTGTCCTATTAGATCTACGAGGTTCTTGTGTTACTTGAGGAATTGGAGATTCCACAACATTTTGTGATTCTCTTTGTTTGTCTTATAAATATTTTGATTGAATGATCTCTTGTTGGTCTCTAACCTCTTTGAGTTTCACTTTCCTCCCACTAATTCCTTTCAAAACAAATTCCTTTTCTAGGAATACAACCTCTCTGGCAACAAACACTTTGTTGTCAATTTCGGAATGAGAGTAATATCCTTTGGACTCCTTAGGATATCCAACAAAATAATATTTATTAGACTTAGGTCCAAGCTTTTCAAAAAAACATTTTTCTAACATAAACTTCACATCCCTAAATCTTCATATAAGACACATTGGGACTCTTCTCATACCATATCTCATATGGTGTCATTTGAACCAATTTAGATGGTACTCGACTTAGAGTATACATGGCAGTTTCAAGAGCATACCTCTATAATGAAGTTGGAAGATCAGCAAAACTCATCATAGATCACACCATATCTAGCAATGTGTGATTCCTTCATTCTGATACACGATTATGTTGTGGTGTTCCAGGTGGATTCCATTGTGATACAGTACTACAGGCTCTCAGAAGGTCCTCGAACTCTTAGCTTAAGTATTCTCCACCTTGATCAGATCAAAGTGCCTTAATACTTTTCTCAAGCTAGTTCTGTACTTAATTCATAATCTCTATAAAATTTTCAAGAGTTTCTGACTTATGTTTCATCAAGTAAACATAACCATACCTATTGAAATCATTAGTGAATGTAATAAAGTACTGATAACCACCTCTGCATTTGTTCTAACAGGGCCAAATACATTTGTATGTATGAGTCCTAATAGATCACTAGCCCTTTCAGTATTTCTAATGAAGGGAGTATTGGTCATCTTGCCCAACAAACAATATTCACATGTCTCTATTAATTCAAATTCAAAAGAGTCAAGATAACCATCTTTATGGAGTCTAGATATGCGATTCTCATTTATGTGCGTAGACAATAATGATAAAGGTATGCTTTGAGTTTTTGTCTTTTGGTATTTACGTTATATATGCTTGTCTCTGGATCTGTCAAGTATAGACCATCAGACATTGGATACTGTCGTAAAAGATCTCATCTTGACTAATACAACATCTTCCATTCTTGATAAGAAATTCAAATATGTTCTTGTCCAAACAAGATACAAATATGATGTTTCCATTAATGCAAGGTACATAATAGCAGTTCTATAACTCTATTACAAGCCCACTTGGTAGAGATAACTTATAGGTTCCAACTCCGCTGGTCGTAACTATTGCGCCATTTGCAACTCGCAGTTCTACCTCACCTTTCTCTAAATGTCTACTTCTGTTTAGATCCTTCACATTTGAGAAAATGTGTTTCCCACTTCTGGTATCTAATACTCATGATGAAGTAGTAAATTTAACCTCAATCATGTATATACCAGAAGTAGAGATCTCAATCCCTTGCTTCATCATCCTAGGTTCCCTTATCATTCTCCTTATTTTGAGCGTACAAGACTTGGACTTTAGCTTAGTTACATAATTCTTATTGGCTTTCATTTGTCCTTGGACTCAACTCTGTTGATCATCATCACAGAGTTGTCCATCTTGAGGTGTGCTTCGACACTTATCAAAATGTCAAGCAACTCTGATAGTGGTCTGGTGATAAATGTGTATTTATCCTTTTTATTTACATCTTTTAGATATCTTTTTAGGATTGTTTTATTATTTATCTTCTTAGTTTTTTATTTAATTGTATTAGTCTAAATTTTTCTATTTATTTGGATTTTAAATTATTTTTGGTTGGTTTTTTGTAGGAAAATAGATCAATGATTAATTTTCCTTGGAAGATATATTACACAAATTCTTGTAGTGCCTGATCTAAATATATACCTCGCACCAAAATTTCCATAACTCTCACATCTTAAGGAAGAATTTAATGGGCAAGTACGCGTTGGAAAGTGAATTGAATTATCAACAGGAAAAATACATTTTTGGATCACTTACAAACTAATGAGTGGTCTAAAATATGTTCGAAATCACTGTTGTGGGAATCTATAGCAAAAAGAATGCAAACGATCAACATAATTAAAAGTGATCAACCGTTTTCTCTATTGACCAGATCCAGAAAGTTTTCATCTGTCGATCAGGAGTCTTCTAAAGAATCTTCTATGTAGGGTTACCACCCCTCCTTCTCCTATAAAAGGAGGAGAGACTCCACTAAGAAAGATCTCTCAAGTTCTTTTTGTACGCAATCAATAGAGGAATTTTTTCATTTCATCTTAGTGTAATCTTCCTTTCAAGATCAATAAAGATAAGTTCTTTCATAAATTTAGTTCTTTTATTTCGGTTCTGGATCTCCTTCTCTGGTTCTTTTTTTCTCTTGGAGCTGGAGAAAAATAAAATGAGTCATTTAATCGTCACTACCTTGGACTCCACGGAGATCCAAAATTGCAGTCTATGACTTTTTTGTTTTCTTCCCTAGTTTCTCCCATCCTCTCCATGAGTAGCGAGTAGTTTCCTTATCGAGGCAAGGGGAATAATCCCTTAGCCACATTATTATAGGATCGAGTTTTTACATGACTATTTATACGAATGGTTTTTGGTTTAGAAATTGCCGATTTAGATGACATAATTAATTATTTTTATCGCTTGTTAATCTTGATGGATGTAACTGTGGAAACTGGGATTTAGAACACCTAAACCAAATTTATAGGGATTTGTATGCGATTGTGGAAAAATCACCTTTAGGATGAAGAACAAGGACACGTGAAAACCAGGACCAATGGGTTCACATCGAGTTCCTCTTTTGTGTTTTATTTAGGAATAAGCACACACATGCTTCCTTCTTATTGTCATGTATCGTTCGATTTTGTTTTCACAAGGGTTAAGGCGGTGAAATCCCTAAGCCTCGATGCCTTCCTCTTTAACTTCAAATCACCTTTGATTCATTTCTTTCAAGTTCGCCCTTTAATTTTCAGCATTTAACTTTTGTTAGATAATCTTTTATGCTAACAATTTCATCTTTTACTTTCTCTTATTTAGAAAAATCTTTATTTTCCTTGCATTAGTGTAACCTTTTATTCTTCTTGCAATTTTCTTTCTTGCATTAGAATATTCAACCCCTCTCAAATCGGACTTTACTTTACACAAATCTTTCAAAAATACTAAAAAGATATAATTTCAAAAATAAATTGGGTTTAGGAGAAATAGATCTTAAAAATGTTGTCATGTGGGATCGACCCTTCTATACTAGCCTTAATCGAAAAGTAAAAAATGATTAAACTCTAGGATAATTTTTATAGTGAATTGGTGTGCAAATGACATGTATCAATTTTGGCTTCGTTTCCAGGGATCATTTTCTCGAACCTCGAAAATTTTTGAAATTATTTTTTTATGCCTTCTGTGTAACATTCCGGAAGTATTATCTCCTCTTTCTGCTGAGTTTCCATTCCAGAAGTACATTTTTTTCAAACGAATATAAGTGTATAACTGTGTATGCGCTGCCCACCGAACGATCTTACGTCGCCAATTTTTTATCCCGAGCCAGAAAGAACTTTCTATCACTTAAACTGACAAAACTGACTTAGGATGGACGAAGAGGAAGTTTCCCATAGGATTGATCAGGAACTTGTTGCTCAAAGAGAGTTAATGATGGTTGAACACACGAATCAAGAAGCCAACTTGCATGCAGCCTATATCGTTGAGTAAGAGGCTATAGAAGCTACTCAGAGGGAGGATGAGAGACAAAAACAACTAAAGGACTTTTCCACCCCAAAAACCAGATACACACAACACCCAGTTGTGCCACCCGTGATGACAGCCCCTCAATTCAAGATCCTCACTCAGTGGATCACGATGCTTCAGGCCAATCCTTTTTCTGGGACCAAGGGTGAAATTTGTCAAGATCACCTCCAATGCTTCACAGGCCTTAGCTCCTTGACTAAGATCCCAGACATTTTTGAAGACGTCATTAGACTTAGACTTTTCAAATACTCTCTTTCAGGGACATCCAACAGTTGGTACAATGCCATGGAGAGTGAAAACCCCATCACCACTTGGGAAGTACTTCAAACAAATTTTTTGGATAAATGCTTCCCCCCTTCCCTTACTTATGAGATTAGAGGACAAATCTTGTTATTTTTATAGTCCCTAGAGAAACCTTAGGAGAAGCTTGGGAGAGATTTTGGGAACTCCTCCATTGTTGCCCCCATCATGACATATCACAATCTCAACTCATTGAGATATTTTATCGTGGTGTTGATGATGACACCAAGAAATTTCTTGATTCCTCATCTGGAGGAAATTTCATGTTCTAAAACTTAAGCAGCGCATGGGAGGTAATTCAAAGAGCTTCTGAAACCCAGGCTAGACGAGGAACTGGTGGTGTCTTAAAATTGGCTAAGGATGAGGTAAACCCAAACATTCATACTATTTTTGAAGCTCTTAAACTAATATCTTTGAAAAAGGACCGCTTAAAATCCTCGTTTAATGCCTATGAGCAGTCTAATGTTGGTCAACAAGTGGAGGACCTCAACTCTATCCATAGTATCCCAGGCCAGGCTTACTACAATCCAAACCAAGTCAAAAACCATCCCAGAATTTCAATATGGAAACCCCTCAGGAGATGAAAAATCATCTCAACTTCCCCCTCCACAAAGACCCCCACAACCCCAAGCCAACTATCGTCCACCACCAGATTTTCCATACAATAACACCCAAAGGAATTTTGGGAACCAAGGAAATTTTAGGGGAAATTTTCAAAATTGTGGTCATTACCAGGGACAACAATATCAAAACCTTCATCGACCTCCACCTCAACCACAATAGAATGTCCCCACTCATTCAAATGACGATAAGGTAGCTGCCTTAGAGCAAATAATAATAGCACATCAGAAGTCTACTGATGCTCAGTTTTCCCATCTTTTTTCTCAACAAAACCCCTTGCCAACACATTTGATGGCCAACCTAAACCCAACCCTAGGCATATAGAATAACTTAAGGCTCTTGCTACCAGATCTGACCTTACCATGAAAGAAGAAGGAAGTTCCCCCCTCATAGATTTTAACCAAGGGGGAGATGAAGAGGTTGTTGTTGTCCCTCAGGCACTGAGATCACCTCCTCCACAAGAGGAGAGTCATGTATATAAGCCATGTGTACCTTTTGTAGGTCGGCTGAAGAATACCCAATTAGACTCTAGGTTCAATAAATTCATGGAAATTATGAGAAAGTTATGCATCAACATCCCGCTTTTGGACACTATGACTGATCTAGCCAAATGGAAAAAATTCTTCATATCCCTTCTAAATCGTAAGCGCACTACTGAAGAATCTGAAATGATAAAATTTGCTAGAACCACATCAGACATCATCCAAAGTAAAATGCCAAAGAAATGCAAAGACATAGGATCTTTCGAGATCACTTGTTCTATCAGTGACTCTACCAGCCATTCAGGCCTAGCTGATCTTGAAGATAGTTTATCCATCATCCCTTTGAGCATGTGTAGAAGGCTCGGTCTCACTGATGCTAGACCCACTCCGATGCATATTCAACTAGCAGACTCTTCCATTACCAAGCCTATTGGTATTATTGATGATGTGCCAGACAAGGTCAGAAATTTCTACATCCCTTGTGACTTTGTGGTACTTGATATAAAAGAAGACACTCTCTACCCCATCATCTTTGGTCGAACATTCCTCACCACGGCTAGGGCCCTCATTGACGTTGAGGCAGGACTTCTTACACTACGAGTGGGAACCGAGTTCATAAATTTGTAAGCCTCTGGGGTAGCACCAAGTACACCCAGGAGGAAGAAGTCTATTTTCTTAAATGCATGGACCAGTTCAATAAGATGCAACAATGTTTCCTTAATTATGAACCACCACATGTGACCGAAACCCATATTTCTCTGGTGGACAATCAAGTTCCTATTCAAGTTGTCCAAGACAGCCCTATCAAGATGGACATTTCCCCTCCCACTATTCGTGTTGTGGGCATAACCAACATCACCACTCAAGAAATTTCCCTCCCACAACCCCCTCACCCATCTATGACCATACCCATTTCCTCTCCACCCTCTCCCTTTGAGGCACCGCTCTATGATAATCGCCAAACACCTTATGAGACACCTCTACATATCACTACCCAAGCAGTGCAACCAAATGTAATGGATGGATACAATCACTATCAACCCATCATCCCAACCCCTATTGACATTAGTTGACAATGTATCATCGAAAAACTGCAATTCAGTCAAAACAATGTTCCTTATAATAATTATCCTTATACAAATGAGATTCAATGTGACTACTCTCCACCACATGTCAAACTATGGGGACCTAGCCGTCTTCATTTCAATTTTTGTCCTTAGTATACATATGTACACCAAGCCATCCAGGATACATTTCAAGACATGCAGGCAAAGATGATGGAGGGTTCCAAGAAAATCAACCAAGTCACTACCACAACCATGCCGCCTCCTCTGCCCCTCCACCGCCTTACTATCTTCCTCCATCGTGATCTTCATCCCTCCATCTTGGGATTTGGTTTTTCTTTGGATGAGAAAAAAATCTAATTTCGGGGTGGAGGTGGGTGGTACGATTCTATCCCACCCTCCTATCTTTTCCTTAATTGCTTTATTTTCCATTTTTATTGTTCTGCATGTATATGCTTTAGTTTATGGACTTTATCTAGTTGACCCATTGAGTAGACAGATATCATTGTACCCCAAATTGAATTTAGTAAACTTTTTGTTAAATCTATTATAAATTGTCATGTCTAAAACCACAATGTCACCTAGGACCCGTAATAACATCACTCCTTGGAATAGTTGGCAAGTCATAAGAAATTGATCAGAACTAAGCATAATTTTTCCCTATATTTAAACAAATAGATTATTTTGTTATGAAACTTGTATGATGTGAATTATAGGAATATTCTAACTAGAGAAATGGCACTCTCTAAAAAATGTTGAAAGTTATAAGCACAAGAACATCTCTTCATTCTCTCTGTTTTTCTTCTAGAAAAGAGAAGCAAAGAATCACCACCGAAAAAAAGTCAAGTCCACGGTGACACGCTTCCCAAAAATAAATTTCATAACCCAAAAAGGGGTGTACCATCAAAAGATGCCAAAGCGCACAAGAATTTTTTTGTGACCAATTTAGCCACAAATCCAAAAATCAAAGTCTCGAGTCCAATATAGGAGGGATCAAAGAAAAAAAAGTTTTTATTATTTCTTCTTCACTTGTTCACACCCCCTCCTTCCTGTTCTTGTGCAAACAACTAAGAAAAAAATTCAAAAATTGAGAGAGTCAAAGCAACAGAAGAGGAAGCATGTTTTTCTACAGAATCTCAGTTTTAAACAAGATGTGATAATTATTTTGATAGGGAATATAGAACTTTATGCTACGTGGTTCTAGAAGATTGGGTCACTTGGCCAAAAATTGGAGGTAAGGATTATAGTAATGTTACAAGGGTGAGGAATGACATATTGGGAGTATAAATTAGACTTTATTTGTGATTTAATTTGCTTGAGGAAAAGTAAAGATTCAAGTCTGGGGTATTTTGATAAATGTGTATTTATCTTTTTTATTTACATGTTTAAGATATCTTTTAATGATTGTTTTATTATTTATCTGCTTAGTTTTGTAATTGACTGTATTAGTTTAGATTTTTCTATTTATTTGGAGTTTAATTATATTTGGTCGGTTTTTTGTAGGAATATAGCTCAATGACTAATTTTCTTTGGAAGATATTTTCCACAAATTCCCGCAATGCCTGATTTAAATATATATCTCACACTAAAATTGTCATAACTCTCGCATTTTAAGACAGAAATTAATAGATAAGTATGCTTTGGAAAGGAAATTTAATTATATATAGGAAAAACATATTTTTGTCTCACTTCCAAACTTATGATTGGCCCAAAAATATGCTCGAAATTACTGTTATGGGAATCTATAGCAAACATAAAGCAAACAGTTAACAAAATTAAAAGCAATCAACTGTTTCCTCTATTGATAAGATCTAGAGAGTTTTCAGCCACCAGCCAGGAGTCTTATAGAGAATCTTCTATGTAGGGTTTTCACCCCTCCTATAAAAGAAGGGGAGGGTCCACTAAGAAGGAGGTCCTAAGTTCTTTTTGTAAGCAATCAATAGTGAAAATTTGTCATTTTATCTTAGTGTAATCTTCCTTTCAAGAGAAATAAAGATCATTTCTTTCATAAAGTTAGTTCTTTTATTTTGATTTTGGATCTTCTTTCTCTGGTTCTTCTTTTTTTGTAAATAAATCTTGTTTAATTTGTCCGATTGTGATGATTGATTATTTTCCATTTGATTCTACAAGAGAAAATTTACATTGTCAAAAACCATTTTTGTTTAGATTTGATTTGAAAACTCAATATTAATTAGGTCTTTCAGTAACTATTGCTCCCACTATTTTATTCAAATTTATAGCCCTCAATATCAATTCTGAAGATTGCAGTGTACAATCTTCTAGTCGGCCAAGATCCCCGACAATACCCAACCAAAGTTGGTGCTCATGACCAATTATTAAGGTAGGCAACATTTGCCAATTATATCTTATGCAATCTTAGATAGATGATGTGTGAAACTCCTTGCCATAATCATTTGCATGCTTCTGAGCTTAGAATCTCTAAGAATGACTAGTTAATCATGAGCTAATAGCCAACACAATAATAATGCACCCTACTTAGCAGGCCCACATTATTATCATCACACTTCCACTAGATAAATGACGTCCCACCCTTGGGGTTCCCACACTTGGTTGGTTAAGATTTTCATGTGTGTTGCTAATGGAAAACATCTTAGACTTAATATTTTAATTGAGGGAGTTTGTAGAATACATATACATTAACCAATCACCACATATATATAGTACATATCATTTACATGCTATAACCCACAATGAAAATATACAATAAAAAAAAATCAATTGTTATGTCCAGCCTAATGTCATTCCTTGGATCTACAAGGAATTACTACAATATAGGTCTACATCATGTGTAGAAACAAGTTGTTGATGAAGATCCATGCATGCCAATCTAGGCTGACTGGTTCAACCAGTCAGCTCGCCTCTTGGCCGGTCGGTTGGTCTCCTCCATTCGGTCTTATGGCTCCTACAAATAACCAGTTGGTCTTCCTATACTTGATGGTTTGGATCCTCTAAACGGTCGTCTCATCTAGTCCTTATGGCTCTTGATTCGCTCACCTATAGGTCGACTCGGATCCTCTGTGTGATCAGTTGGTGTCTTTCTTCTTCATCAAAATAAGAAAGTAAATTATCCTACTTTTACAAAATTATTGAGAATCCTCAAGTTAAATTTGAGGGGAGAAAACGTAGAAGAGAATAATACTTTTATATTGGGAAGATAAGAGAGGATCAATTCATAGACCAAGATAAAGAGTTAACCAACCACACAACCATGTACAAATAATACGGGTTATTGGTCATAATAGTGCAATACATCCACCATCAAAACTAGCTTTTAGGGAGATATGTGTAAATTTCATATATATATATATATATATATATATATATATATATATATATATGTGTGTGTGTGTGTGTGTGTGTGTGTGTGTGTGTGTGTGTGTGTGTTTGTTTGAGTTCTTATCTGGTGATTAGTCAGACGTGCACATCAACCAGTTTAAATATTCACATCATATATAATAAATAAACTCGATAAAAACAAAATCTAATCATATCAATTATCCCAAAACATAATTAATTGGCATGGCTCTGATACCATTGCTGGGAAATACGACATCAGGTAGGCAGCGGAAACAAAAAAACTAATGACATATTTCCCATTAACTAGCGGATTGCATCAATAACTATGCAACAGAAAGAATGGTTTCATGAACATATACCTGGTCTTGGAGAAAGTCCAGTGACAATTCTCATCGATGTAGATGTACACTTTGTCTTGGATGGTGTCTGTGCAGTTCCTAATTACTGTGGGACTCATCTAACTACTCTTCCATGGACAACAGACTCAAATGTCGTTGTCTACAAAAACTCCTCTTATCGTAGACTGATGGATAATGTTGTCTTCCTTATGATGGGAAAAGGCTACCTTGCCTCTAGAGAAGTCCACACGGATCAACTAAAACTCTTATCGTCCTACTAGAATGGACAAAAATGAGTTGTCGCTCTCGTTGGTGTACTAGTCACCAACCTGCTCTCCCAGAACAATGATCCTCGGTTGTTCTCTCACATTGCTATCTTTCCCTAGTCAGGTAGAACTTGCTTGGGCTCTCTTGGTTACCACAACTAGAGAGGAAAAAAATTATGAGCAAATAATTCTCAATTATCTATGTTGTACTCTGGGAAGCCCCCAATACCCCTCTATTTATAGTCGAGATTAGGTCCAAGGTTCCCAATCTGTACGGGAGAGGAAGGGACCAGAAGATCTCAAATTTTCACAATATTTTTGGAAACTCCGCAACCTGCGATAGCTAAAATGGCCGTTTGGCAAACCAAGATGGTCATCTGGCATGCGAGATGGTCATCTCACACTGCGAGACTGTCTTTTCACAGTCTCCCAATTTTGTGTATATGTCGACAAGTCAATTGTAATAAGTGCACGTCATGACGTCAGTACCAATCCTAGATGCAATGGAATTGCACCCATGAAACATCCATTTAAGATGGGCATCTCACACCACCAGAGGTGATCGTCTTACAGGTTGAGTTAGGCTATATTACAGCCAATGCACAATACAATCAACCTAACACTCCAAATGACTATCTCAACACTTGAATTGGTCATTTGGTAGTCCAATTAGCTAATTTTTTGTGTGAATTATATACATAAATACTTTAGTAATCAATCCAATCATCATTTAAGATCAAACTTCTCTTATAGATGAGTTCATATGTGTGTGACCCTATAGGTTCCATATTTACGTTGGCAGTGAATGTCTATAACAACTTATGACATCACAAACAATGAGCGATGTATAGTCACACATCATTGCTACCTAGGTAAATGGAAAGTTGGAGAACAACTTCAACCTACAATATGTGCATGGTGTTATAGTGTTTGTATAGTTCCTTTGTCATTGATATCCATATTGAACTCGAGGCATGGATTTGTCATCCTCTTCAACATTCAATCTATGTTTCTTGCTATACTAGACTATATGAGATATATGTAAGCTCGATATCATATATTGACTCACATCTACATGGCCATGTATTTCTCAGTCTCACTAACACAAGTGGCCTTGGATATCATACTCCCATAGGAGGAACATATCCCATCTCTATCACTCACAATTAGTCCCCATGTGTAACAGTCACCCAATCATCACCTATATAACAACCTATGTTCTAAGATTGCATTTGATGATGTCAAAGTGTACCGAATGACATGTGATGAGTGTAGTGATTTCAGGTCTAAGAACCACAAACACTACCATCACTATATGATGTGATTCTAACTTACCTAGTTAAGGTTTCCATGTATCACTCTTATGGTGGGTCTGTCAGATACATTGTTCTTTAATATGTATTCGTGTGCTTGGTTTGATATCACCATATCATGACTAATGAGATTATGTCATCAACCAACTCACACTCTGATCTTATGTGTTATTGTTGTCTATTTACCTTCAATGATAACAATTGATCTGGAACATAGCAAGAATGCATATACTCTTAACATCCATATGATCTCATTGTTCATGTCCTCAACTTGGAGACATACGTCATTGAGTAATATCATTATCTAGACATCTATTATGCTATATCATTATCTCAAAAAACGAATAAATGAAATAAATTGGAAGCTTGCCTTTATTAATAATCAAATCATTTACAATTTATGCCATTACAATCATCATATGATTGTCTCTCTGGGCATACATACCAACAATGAGCTCAATAAGTCAAAAATGACAAAAAGGGTCCAAATTAGTGCTTATGGAAGTACTATGCAAAAGATCATAAAAGGTGTTATATAAAAAGAAAAAATCATCATTTATGTATAAGATCAACAAGTTACTATATAGAACTAGTATTTTCTATTTACCAGAGAACCCACCCCAGGCAAGGCAACTACTGAACCCACCCCAACATGGTATTTGGTCCCTGACATAAGAGGGTGTGGTCCGATCACCCACTCCTACACCCAATCAGCATGAAATGGTGTTTGTTGAGAGCCTTTATGCATGATTTGAACACAATTCCTTCATCAGGACTTACCAGCCAAGATACTCTAGCCAGACTATATATAGAACTAGTCTATTTTGAAATTCTAAATATTTGATCCAAAAATCACCATAGAATTCCATCTCTAAGTCACATAACATGGAATTAGGTAGATATCAAAATCCAGTAGGAGGAAAAATCCCATCCACATCACTCACAGTCATCCCCATGTCTCATAGTGCATCTAATCATCACCTTTATGGAAACCCTTATTCGAGGTCATAATGGTTGATGTCAAAGTACACTGAACTACATGTGATGAGCATAGTGATTTCAGGTCTAAGAACCACAATCACCACCTTCACTATGGGAGATGACTATGATCACCAATAATGGTTTCCATGTGCCACTCTCAAGGTGGTTCTATCTGATACACTATTCTCCAACTAGTATCTTTGTGTTTGGTTTGATATCCCATATATTATGACTGATGAGAATCTATCATCAACCAACACACACTCTATCCTTATGTGTCATTGTTATCTACTAGCCTTCCACAATAACATATAACTAGGGACATGAAAAGAATATAGACTATTAACATTTGTATGATGTCATTGTTCAAGTCATCAACCTGAAGACATACATCATTGAGTAAAATTATTCTTTAGACATCTATTATGTTTCATCATTATCTCTTATCTAATTGAAATAGTACAAATTGGAAGATTTTCTTTTATTAATCAAATCGTTTATATGATATGCCATCACAATCATCATATGATTGACTCTCTGGGCATACATAACAAAAGTTGGGACCTCTCTTAGTGGAGATTTTGATCTAGGGTTTTCAGATCCTACATGTTTTTATTTTATTACTCCATAAGGAGTGTGATATATCTTTTATTTAGTAAAATTTTCGGTTAAGTTTTCATAAGATCACATATGGGTTGATAACACCAAAGGAGTGATAGTGGATGAATTGGGTTTCACATTAGTGAACTT
The DNA here is from genome assembly GCA_963693085.1 of Alisma plantago-aquatica. Lineage (NCBI taxonomy): Eukaryota > Viridiplantae > Streptophyta > Magnoliopsida > Alismatales > Alismataceae > Alisma > Alisma plantago-aquatica. Next base: position 1,498,527,503 of record OY856411.1, on the reverse strand, counting down.
TGCAAAGATTGGCAAGAAGGGTGAACCATTCATATTGGAATCACAGGCGAAACAAGTATTTTATACCGATGATCCTGCAAATGATAAATGGTCGGTTGTTCTTCATGGTAAAAGACAGATCATTGAAGATCCTATAGATGAAGAAAAGTACTATGATAAGTATGATGACTCCAGTCCATTCTCAGTTGTGTTGCCAACACCACCAAATATTGAAGCTAATGATGACTTGTATGTGTGCGGAGATCACAATGAAGGATTTTGAATTGATAAAAGATTATAATATTAGAGGCATGCATGTTTATATTTTTTGTATGTTTTATTTTTCGGAATGTGAACTTTACAATGTGAACTTTACAATGTGAACTTTACAATGTGAATTACTTTACAATGTGAATGTGAACTTTCAGATGGCTGAGCATTCTCTTGATGACCGTGTTGATGATTACCATGAGGGTGAGGACATCAATGTGTCGCTTCACAATGTAAGTTTTAAAAATATATCCCTGAGGTTTCTATCAATATGTTCATTTATAGTTATATCCTGTAAGTGTGTTTTTTTGTCAAATTTTAGGTTGGTGATGTACCCCCTGAAGAAATTGGGGCACTTGATGAGCAGCAAAAAAATTGAGAAAGTGAGGGGCATCACAATGATGAACAAGTTACTACAGCAAAGGGGCAATGGACCCAAACTGGCTGTGGATTTTGATCATGCAGGAAATCCAGTTGGAGTGAACCACAACTCATTTATTTCATATCTTGGGGTTCTTACTCACAACCATTGGGGTTCTTACTCACAACCATTGTAGTCCTATTTTTTAATCCTGGCATAAAGTTCCTAAGGGGAAGAAAGATTTAGTATGGAAGGAACTATGCGTGAGTTATTATTATTTGCAATTCTATTTTTGTAGATTACTAATTTTTAGGATACTAGCTAATAGCAATTCTATTTTGCAGAGTATATTTGATCTAGATGAAAAGTTGCATCGTAAATGCATGATGCAATGTTGTGGGAGGGTCCTAAGGAACTATAGGACAAATCTCACCCGAGATTACATACATGATGCTGATAAGAGGTTCTTGATTGATTTCCAATTCTAGACATTGATCACTTTTTGACTAACTCTACACTAATAATTTTTTTTTGTATTCTCTTTGAAAAATAAATTTAGGCAGAAGGCAACTGATCAATGAAACTACCTGGACACCAAAGACTGGGAGGACTTTGTTACCCAAAGAAAAATAGATGAATTCAAGGTATAAAGTGCCACTCCGAATTTAATTAATATACGTTCTTATGTATTCACCTATTCAAGATTAACCTTTAGTGTTACTAACCAAATCAATGTGCTTACTAAAAAGGCTATCAACGATGCTCAAAGAGGAAGGTGTGCACTGAATGTGCATGACCACACAATGGGTCCAAGAGGCTATGTAGGTGTTCGCCAAAGACTACAGGCTGAGTATACTGCTCAGTCTACTGCTATGCAGGAGTCCTCTACTATTTGTCCTGCACCTCTGCCTCTCCATGCTATGTGGATAGCTGGAAGGCAAAACAAGAAGGGAGATATAACGAAGCACACAACTGTTGAGGTGGCTGTAAAAATGATAAAATTCAACTCTTAGAGCAATCGATCGATATTGATTATTGTTATGTTTACTTACCAATTTCTATTTATGGTGATTAGTAGGAGCTGCACGAGCAGAGGAAGGAAGGCAAGTTCATCCCTGAGGGCTTAAGGGATGAATCGACATTTGCTCTGGGTAACCCAAAGCATCCTGGACATGTTAGGGGTGCAGGCGTTGGTGTGGGCATCAAAGCATTCTTTGGGCCATCACAGTGCAAACCAGTCCTAAAAGCGAGACTTTCACAAGCTGAGGTAACTTATTCTTTTTTTAGAATGTTATTGTGAAAGAGAATTCAATAATCAGAAGCTAGTGTTTCTTTTATCCATGTATAGGTAGATCAGTTAATTGATAGGAGAGTCGAGGAAGCACTTGATAGGAGAGTCGAGGAAGAACTTGATAGGAGAGTCGAGGAAGTACTTGATAAGAGAGTCAATGAAGCAATTAGCAAGTGGCAGGCGTCTCAGACTGCCACTCAGACAGTACATGTACCGGGCCACTCTTCTCCTACTGTAGAGGTTGGGAGTAAACCTGTAGACCCACCACCTAGCACATCCGCTACAAGTATTTTTATGACATATATCGTAGCTAGTCTTTTCAAGATGATATGTTTATGTATATATGTATATACCATTCTTTACGTAAATTTGTAGGGGTTGAAGCCATGTCGTCTAGAAAGTCAAGAATATATCACTGTAGATGCACACGCCTACCCAGCCCTTCCATGGGAGATGTTTCATGGGACTCCGGTACCAGCTGGTGCAGTTCATGTGAGCCTGATACATATACTCCCCGATTGGAGGGATCATCCACTGCCATATGCACCCAGATTCTGAAACGCTTGGTGAGGCAGAAGGTGGAGTGATAATGTGGCCCAAAGAGATGTCATCTATACTAATATTGTATGGTAAATTTACATTACGTTAATTTGGTAGTGTGTATATATGAGTCAACTGATCTAAAATTATATATACAGGTCAAAAGGAAGACATTCTCTACATCTCGGCCTCCACCTCCAGCTCCTAAAGTACTAAGTTGGCTTCCAAGGGACCTACACACCTCGTTAGGTCCTAATTGTAGGGGTATGGCAGTATGGATAGGCAAACATGATTCAAATTGTCCTATAAATGTTACTATTCTGGAGGATGTTGCAGGTCAATCATACGATAACAATCTATTTTTATAAGCAAGACTGACAAAAGCATGCACATGCACATGTGAATCAATATGTGATATGGAGGTCACATTTATCTCAGATGGTCTCTTCTATATCAAGGAACACGGATTGAACATTGAAAGGACGATGACTCCATGCCTCAAGTTCAATTTGAATATCAGTGACAAAGGAATTAGACAATCACTATAACACTAATCACATATTGTAGGTTGAATTTGTTCTCCAACTCTCCATTTACTTGAGGATAAATTATGTGTTGCTAGATACCACTCTTTTCTTGTGATGTCATAAGTTGGTTATGGACATTCACTACCAATGTAACATGAAACCTATTGGGTCACACACATAGGAAATGATGTGCGTATTTTACATCATCTTTTAGATCACTTTTGGTTGCATTTCCCAATCATTTTAGACCAATAATCACTCTTAATCATGCTATATTTTCCATCTTTATTGTTGTATTTACTTGCTCTATGGTTTGGTTTGTAGGTACAACAATTTGGCATCAAAACAGGGAGAAAATGGCATTATAACATCTATAAAGACATTCCACAATCCTCTAGACATTCAAAAAATCAATGTTGTTGAAACTGAGAAAGACACCCCGTGTCTTAATTAAGACACCCTGTGTTTTAAAAAGACATGACGTGTCTCATTAAAGACATCCCATGTCTCAGTCCAGAAATTGTACCCAGAACTCCAGATTTACAACAACACATCGTATTTTATTAATGACATGTCGGGTTTTATTAAAGACATGTCATGTCTCATTAAAGACATGTCATGTAACCTCTCAGAACTCAATGCAAACTTCACTTAGCATAAGACATGTCGTGTCTTATAAAAGACACACTGTGTGACCTATAGATTTCACTCAAATACAAATTTAACTATCTCACACTTATATATATGACCCCAACCCATCTTGGGACAATTATCACAGACTATTTTCCACCTTTTGGAGCAAGACTCAAGCAAGGGAGAGCAAGGAGGAGTTGGAGGTGTTCTAAGGGAGAAAAGTTGGTTTCTTGGGAGGGAAACATCTTCTTCCTTATTCTCCAACAATTGCAGCAAGGATCTCAGTCGTTCTCTTCTCTCCACTCGGAAGTGAAGCTTTCTGGAGAGTTTTCAGGATCAAGGATGGATTTGTGGCTCCTTGATCAGAGTTTTAAGTCTATCTTCCTTCTTTCACAGTCATCCAAGTTTATTTCCTTCTATTATGATGTCTAGCACTGCTTTCTACTATTTGTATCTACTTTCTACATCCATGGACAAGTAGAAATCTTGTTCTTGGGAATGGGGGAGTAATTCCCAAGGTGTAACAATGTTGAATGTGTATTTCATATATAATGCTAGTTGTTTCACTATTCTAAGGTTCATTCGTGTTTAATTCCTCTTACATGCTTTGTTGGCCACTTTGTATGTATGATTTCTACTCTGTGTATGATCTAGGAAGATGTGCATAGAAGTAAGGAGATGTACCTTAGCTGCACTACGTTGACCACAGGACTGGCTAGGATGTGTTGGGGAACAAAGGTTTGGTAGCCTTAAACTAAGTATATCCACAAGAGTGGTATACAAAGTTAGGACTATTCTGAACAACCGGGAGGTGGGTGTAGGATGCATGCCTCCCTTATGTTATTTCTAGTGTTCTTGATCTTTTTTGTTCTTCATGTTATGATGTGGATGTCAAACACTATCCTCAAGAATCCCTAATCCACATTGATCCTTAATACAAGTATTTTCTGTTTTAGTTCATTTCCTTTTAATTGCTTAGTTAACATAAAAAACATATCTTGTTAAAAAGATCTAGATTGTTGAAGTTCAATACTCTTGTGCCTAACAATACCCTGCTCCTTGGATGACCTCGATAATACTACACACACCCGTATACTTGCGGGGTAGTGTTCGCATTTATAAATATTAAAACTTGCGCACGCAGCCAACAAGAAACACTAGGAATAAGATTTCATTCATGAATATGATTTAAACTTTATTACTAAGGAGTTAGGTATTTAATTTAAACAACATTGCTTGAATATTGGCTTAGTGGACTATGAACCAACTGATTCAAGAAGTGAATTGATCATTTCAGTGTTTCAGATCAATTAAACCAATTGTTCTGCACCATGAACCGACCGATTCAGGAAGTGGATTAATAGACTCATGTACATGAACCAATCGATACAGGTTGTAAACTGATCAATTGCTGGATCAATTCGATTGATTCAAGGATTTGTGTTGACGTCATGGTTAGCATTAAATTGGATTATGATTGCAAATACAATTGTGATTGGGAAATATGACTAAACAACTGGCTCAGGGGTTGAACCAATCGACTCGCATGCCAACCAATTAGATCGCCTACGAACTGATCATTTCACCAATCATAGGTTACAATTTTTTGCGAAATTTCGGTCCCATCTACTCCTGCTCAAACTAGGAACCCTGACTCTAACCCTCCCATGAATAGAGTGGTATTGGGGGCTTCTCAGACACAACTCAATTGCCTATGACAATTGTTTGTCCTCTCAGGTTTTGGTAATCAAGAGAACTCGAGAAAGTCCTACCCGATAAAGGGAGGGATATCAAGGGAGAATAATTGTAGAAGAGTAAGTTGGTGCTAGTACAACAATAGAGAGGGACAACTCCTTCTTGTCAGTTTTATTAGAACAATAAGAGTTCTTGGTTGTCTATGTGAACTTCCATAGAGGCATGGAGCTTTTCACACTATGAGGACAAAGTCAAGTTAACGTATGTGGTGTTCAACTAGGAGTCATTGTTGACATTTTCTGAGTGCAACATGAAGAAAGGTGCATACTGCAAAGAGGAATAGTCGTTAGACTTGCTCCAAGACTAGATATGACCTCGTAAACCATTCCCATCATATAGTTATTGATGTGATCAACTATTCAATGGGAAATATGGGAGAAAAAAGTTTTGTTTACCATATTTCATAACGGTGGTATCAAAGTCACATCAATCTACTATATTTTGGGATTTGATCGATATGATCAAATTTGGTTTTTTCCTTTTATATATTGCATATGATGTGAATATTTAAAATGATTAATGTGCATATATGATTAAGACCACATATAATCCCAAAATAATATATATATATATATATATATATATATATATATATATGTACATACATATATATGACAAAATATATATGTAATTTACATGTGTTGTCCTAAAATTGTTTCTGATGTGAATGTGTAGCATGATTATGGCCAATAACCCAAATATCTGTGTGTGAATGAATGGTTTATTTATTCCTATTTTATCTTGGTTTGCATATCGAGCATGTACTTCTTCTTACCTATGCAAAAGTATTATTATTTCCTTCTTATTCTCTCCTCAAATGTAAATCGAGGTTTCTCATTACAATGTAATAAGTTTAATAGCAATAGGATAGTTTCTTTTCTTGCAACGACAAAGATGATGCTCAGCGCCAGATGAGTAGACTATCTTGAGGATAAGTTGACTGTTTGGAGGAATGACGAGGAATAGAAGTAGGATACAAAGTGGTCGGTTGGTGGCTCAAATGACTGTTTAGAGGTGTCCAGACATCAGTTGGACTGGAATCCAGATGATCGTTCAGCAAACTAATCGACCGGCCAAGAGGCGATATGATTAGTTTAAGGGTTGAACCAATCAACCTGGATTGGTTCAAGCACAGACCTACACCAATAATAGGTTTGTGTATGAGATGTACACCTAGGTGGTAGTAATTCTTTATGGCTCCAAGGAATTACAATAGATATGGCCATAACTATCACTAACCTTTTATATTGCATGTTCACATTTGTGGGAGATAGCATGTATATCATATGTACTATAGTATGTGGTGATTGGACATGTATATGTATATGTATATATATTTATAAATATATATAAATTCTTCAATCATACATATTAAGTCTAAGATGCTTTCAATTAACAACACACATGAAAAGCTTGATTGATTATGTGTAGGCACGCTAATCATGGTGCACTATCCATCTCGTAGAAGTGTGATGGTAGTTATGTGGGTCCGCCAAGTGAATGCATTTTTATTGTGTTAGCTTTAGGATTAGGCTTAACTGGGTGTCCTTAATGAGATTAAGTACCCAGAGGCATGCAAATGATTATGGAAAGGAGTTGTGCATACCATCTATCCAAGAATTCTATAAGATGCAATTGGCATACATTTCCTACCTTAATGAATGATTATGGACATTGGTGTTGGTTGGGTGATTATTGAATTATTTTGGATCTTGGCTTATTAGAAGTGTGTGCACTACAATATTTTGAGTTGATACTTGAGGGTTATCAATTTTTACAAAATAATGAGAGTGACTGTTAATTTAAAGGACTAATTGAACATCGTCAAATTGAAAACAAAACAAATCATGTCAAAATGAGTTTTGACAAAATGGCAAATTTTTCTTGTAGAATCGGATGGAAACATGCAACAACAATTTTTCTCTTTGATCAATCCTTGAGAAGGACAAGTTAAATGGGAACAACTTCCATGACTAGTTCAAGACACTAAGAATCATTCTCACACATGACCACAAGCTCTATGTCCTAGAGACACCAAAGCCGAATGAACCTCTTCCCAAAGCACCTAAGGATGAAAGGGATGCTTATAAGAAGCACAATAAAAATGGTGATGACGTCATATGTCTAATGTTGTGATCAATGAAGTATTATTTGCAAAGACAACATGAGAACATGGATGTTATTAAGATGGTCACACATCTTAAGAACATGTTCCAAGATCAGGCAAGAGAGGAGAGATATGATGTCTCTAAGGCGTTGTTCAAATGCAACATGGAAAAAGGAGATCCAGTAGGTCCTCGTGTGCCCAATCTCATTGGGCATGTAAAAAACTCTAAGAACAGATTTCCTCTCTTCAAAATAAAAGAGGCTTGTCCGCCCTAAATAAATTCCCAAAATACCAAAACCCAAGCCTGTGAGTTATCAAATAAAAGCCAGAGAGACAAATAAAATTATGAGAGTTGTGCCATGCATAAGGATCTATATAAAGAACTGACGAAGGTTTCACCCAGCCGGCACATTCCGCTGCCCTCACAAAGGCAGATGTGTCGTACCCGGTAGTGAAACCCTAAGGTTTCTAAGTATATGAAAGGCTCATAAAGGACTCACCCGGCCGGTACATTCAGCTGCCATCAAAAAGGCAGATGTGTCGCGACTAGTAGTGAGATCCTAAAAGCATAGACAGCCCCTCCCCCACTCGAAGGGGGAGCTACACCTCAAGCCTTTAGCCAACCCTCATACCCTCTCTAGCTTCCAGTAGGTTTTCAGAGAGGTATAAAGCTGATTAGAGTCAACAACATGCACAAAATAAAGGTGGTCCCAATGCGAACTACGAGACACGGAAAGAACCTGAGACCCAAGCAACTCTCGAAATCTGAAAGAGTCAAGGCACATATTTGGTTTGTGGTCCACTTGCAGAACTTCTTGATTTGGAAGTTCCCTGATTCCCCTCTCATCCTTGAGAGCTTGGCTTGTTTCTGCTTTGATTTTGACCTGTGGAGAGTCAGATAAAGAATTTGAATCAGAAGCATGAAAATCAAAAGTGGATGGAAATTATTAAATCGCCATTCGATGTCTAAGTGCTTTTTTACTTGTAGGGACTAACATGATTCTAGAGTTTGTTGGGGTGACTTTATTTAAAAGAGTTAAAAAGGAGAGAAAGAAAAAGATACCTTGCCCTTGTCTAATGTACCCCCCCTAACTTATCACTCACTCTGTCCTCAGAGTGTCAAAGTGATAAGGTGAGAAGTAATTAGGACAAGGGTTGCGGTTAAACTAATTCGTGAAGTCATGGGTTGCCTCCCAAGTAGCGCCTTGGTTTAATGTCGCTAGCTCGACTAAGCTGTAAAGCTGTTATGCTGTTGGCGTAGCATCTCTGATGTCGATGGTTTGTCGATGCATTTTGTCTTCTGGAGTGTAATATCTTTTTAAACGGTGCCCGTTGACCGTCCTTTCTCCTCCGTTGTTGTCGATAATAATGGCAACTCCAGATGGGTAGATATGTTTTATAGTGAAGGGTCCGGACCATTTTGTCCTAAGTTTTCTGGGGAATAATTTGAGCTTGGAGTTGAAAAGGAGCGCTTTGTCGCCAACGACGATATCTTTTCTCTTAAGATGTCCATCATGCCACATTTTTGTTTGCTCTTTATAGATTCTGGCACTGTGATAGGCTATCATTCGGAGCTCTTCTAACTCCTGTAGCTGGAGTTGTCTATTCTCCCCTGCACTTTTAAGGTCAAAGTTTAGTTGCTTGATGGCCCACCAGGCTTTATGTTCCAGCTCGACTGGAAGATGACATGACTTCCCGTACATCAAACGGAACGGGGTTGTTCCGATTGGTGCTTTGTAAGCAGTTCGGTATGCCCAGAGGGCATCGGGAAGTTTGGTGGACCAATCAGTGCGGTTTTTGTTCACCGTTTTTTCAAGGATCGCCTTTAGTTGTCTATTGGATACCTCTACCTGGCCACTAGTTTGTGGGTGGTAAGGTGTGGCGACTTTGTGATGGACTCCGTATTTTCTCAGTAACGCTTCAAAACTTCATTCCAGGAAATGGGTCCCACCATCGGATATGACCGTTTTTGGGACTCCAAATCTCAGAAAAATAGTATCTTTGAACAATTTGATAACAGGTTTGGAGTCACTGGATACGGTGGGTACAACTTTGACCCACTTTGAAACGTAATCTAATGCGACCAAAATGTAAGAGAAGCCATATGATGAAGGGAAAGGGCCCATGTAGTCTACCCCCCACACATCAAAAAGCTCAATTTCTTGCCACATAGTGAGGGGCATTTCATCCCTTTTTGATATGTTGCCCGAAAATTGGCATTTGTCGCAGGCTTTCACGAAATCATACAAGTCTTTTGATATGGTGGGCTAGAAGAAACCAGATTGTAAAACTTTTATGGCGGTTTTCTTGGTGCTCATATGCCCTCCCGTGGGTCCAGAATGGCAATGTTCTAAGACCGGGGTTATTTCTTCTTCTGGCAGGCACCGACGGAAAAGTCCGTCGGCACAGAGGTGGAATAAGTAGGGTTTGTCCCAATGATAACGTTTTATGTCGTGAAGGAACTTCCTTTTATCCTGATATGAAGCAGATGGGTGGATGATCCCTGTGGCCAGATAATTAACGATATCAGCATACCAAGGGAAACTATGAGTGGCCTTCATAAGCTGATCATCAGGAAGAGAATCCCTGATAGGGATTTTATCTTTTTCTTCAACCTCAATCCTGCTGAGATGATCGTCCACAACATTCTCCACGCCACTTTTATCTTTGATTTCCAAGTCGAATTCTTGAAGCATTAAAACCCAGCGAATAAGCATGGGTTTGGCATCCTATTTCTGGATCAGGTATCAGATAGCATAATGGTCAGTGTAGACGATGACTTTAGAGCCAATCAGGTAGGAGCGTAATTTTTTGAACGCGTGGATGATAGCTAGAAACTCCTTTTCCGTGGTGGTGTAGTTTTTCTATGCTTCGTCTAGCGTTTTGGATGCGTAGTAGATGACATAGGGTTTCTTATCGATCCGTTGTCCTAAAACAGCCCCTATGGCATAATCGCTCGCATCGCACATGATTTCGAAGGGTTGCGACCAGTCTGGAGCCCTTAGAATAGGTGTGGAGATTAACGCTTCTTTAAGGGTGGAGAAGCTTTGCATACATTCCTGGTTGAAAATGAACTCGGCATCTTTGATCAGGAGTTGGATCATGGGTTTAGCTATTTTCGAGAAGTCTTTGATGAATCTTCTATAAAATCATGCATGACCTAGGAAAGCTCGAACTCCTCTTATGTCCTTCGGAGGTGACAACTTTGAGATAACATCGATCTTTGCTTTGTCAACCTCGATTCCCCTATCACTTACCCTATGTCCGAGGATGACACCTTCTGTTACAATGAAATGGCATTTTTCCCAGTTCAAGATAAGGTTCGTTTCCTCACAGCGTTGCAGAACTCGTTCAAGATTAATCAGACATTTGTCGAAGGAGTCTCCGTAAACGGAGAAATCATCCATAAAGACTTCCATGACAGATTCGGTTAAACCGGCGAAGATAACGGACATACAACGTTGGAAAGTGGCAGGCGCGTTACATAGCCCGAACGACATTCTTCTGAATGCATATGTCCCAAAGGGACATGTGAAGGTGGTTTTTTCCTGGTCCTCCGGGTGTATGGGTATTTGGTAGAACCCGGAGTAACCATCGAGATAAGAGAAATAATTTTGGTGAGCCAGGCGTTCCAGGACTTCATCAAGGAAGGGCAGAGGGTAGTGGTCTTTTCTTGTGGCTTTATTCAACTTCGTATAATCAATGCACATTCGCCATCCTGTTACAGTCCTGGTAGGCACTTGCTCATTTTTATCGTTGATTACTACGGTAGTGCCCCCTTTCTTTGGAACAACCTGAACCGGGCTGACCCACTGAGAGTCAGAGATAGGATAGATCATGCCAGCTTTGAGTAGTTTAAGGACTTCCAGACGAACTACCTCTTTCAAGTTTGGGTTCAGCTTTCTTTGATGTTCACGAGAGGGTTTAAATTCTTCAACCATAGGAAGCCTGTGCATACACAGAGCCGGGTTTATGCATGTGAGGTCAGTAATTTTATATCCAATGACCTTTCTATGCTTCCTCAGCTTATCCAAAAACCTTACTTCTTGATCTTCGGTAAGGGTGGAGCTGATGATGACCGAGCATAGCTCTTCCTCATCTAGGTAAACATATTTAAGCCCTCTAGGTAAAGTCTTTAATTCTGGGGCTTTTGGTGGTTCGGTTGCTTCTATAACAGTGACGGCCTTAAGCTCTTCAAAAGTATCCTTTGGCGCTTCTTCGATCTTTTCTAGATATTGGAGGCATTGCTGGACTAGTTCATTTGCGGAAAATTCAACTTCCGGGTTGATAAGAGCATTCTCAAGTTCGTCGATTGGCTCGGGGATTTCTAATTGCGACATTTGTTGAATTGCATCCAAAAGAAAGACTTCTTCTTGGATGCTGAGACCTTTCATACTATCAAGGACGCAGAATTGAATTGCTTCTTTCCCAAGCCTAAGAATGATGGTTCCAACTTCGACGTCGATTAGCGCTCTGGCAGTAGCTTGGAAAGGCCTGCCGAAAATGATTGGATATCTCAAGTCTTCTTTAATATCCATGATAACAAAATCACACGGAACGTAGGCGTCCTTTCCTATCCTTACTAGGATATCTTCAATGATTCCCAACGGTGTGGTTATTGTGGAGTCAGCTAGTTGAATAGTCATTGCTGTAGGCAGCAAGTCGGTGAAACCCATACGTTGGCACATTGAGTAGGGCATAATGGATATGCTGGCCCCAAGGTCAGCTAATCCTTTCTTTGTAGACGCGTTTCCAATGCAACATTGGATTCCAAAGGAACCTGGGTCCTTCTTCTTTTTGGGAAGTTTGTTCAAGATGATGTCAGAAGTGGTTTGAGAAAGCTTGACAGTCTCTTGCTCCTTAGTGATATAATTTCGTGATAGCAAGTTTTGAGATACTTTGCCCATGCTGGTACTTCAGACAGAGCGTCAAGGAGTGGGATGTCAATGTACAGTTTCTTCATTGCCTCCTTGAACTTCTGAAATCTGGCGTCCATTTTTGTTTCTTGCCCGGATACGGAATCCTTGGTTTGAATTGGGAGACCTCGGGTTCTGCGGACACCTGTTCTTTGTTTTTGTCCTTTGTTCCTTCGGGGGATTTCTCAATTCCTTGTTGTGAGATCTCTTTTGTCATAAAAGTGGGCATATCATCATCATCCAGGGTGATCTTGGTAGATTCAGGAAGAATGCGTCCCGACCTTGTGGTGACGGCATTTGGCTGTTCATGTTTGTTTTGCCCATGCTTAGGGTTTGACTCGGGCTGCCCATCAAAAGTTCCTGCCAGAGGCTTCAATTGTGTAGCAATATGGGCAAGCTGGGCTTCAACTGCCTTTTGTTGGGCCTGTTGGTTAGCCAGCATAGTTTGCTGAGATTGTAGCATCTTCCTTATCAAAGATATCTCATCTTCCGGTTGTGTAGTAATATTTTTCTAAAAACTTTGTTGTTGAGGCTGCTGAGTATGCAACTGCGGATGAAGCGGGGGATGAGTGTACTGATAGTAGGCTGATTGGTTCCTAGGGAAATTGTTCCTTGAGTTCCCTTGATTTTGGTTAGAATTGTTTGAGAACCCAGGTGGTAGCCTACTATCAGATCCCCCCTGTATCTGATGTTGTGGGTTCGCAGTTCCAGAAGGGTTCCCATATTGGAATCCAGGATGATTCCTCGATTGATTGGGATCGTAGTAGACTTGTCCAGGAATAGTGTGAATGGAGTTGACTTGCTCAGGAATCTGCTCTCCAGCTTGATCATTGATAGGTTTATATGATTGTGGTGGTGGATGAAGGTCCATCATCACATTATACAACATACCACAGGATAGAGTCGGATGGTCAGAAGAATGACAAGCCTCACAGGATCCTGTGATGGATTTTACTTGATGAACCGACGTAGTTTTCTTTTTATCAATTTCTCCTAGAGTTGCCTCGAGGGCTTGCTGTTTATGAACAATCGTTTTCAAGGCCTCAGCTATTGTCTTCATTTCTATAGTTTCCTCAGCTTTGAAAACTTTAAGGACGCCTTTTCCAACTAACCGTCTCCAGTTGGACTGGTTTTCAACTCCTAAGGTAACAATCTTGCAAGCATCTTCATAGTTCTTCCTCATGAATTTTCCTCCAGACGAGGAATCTAGGAACTGTTTAATATCATCGCTTACCCCCCCCCCCCCCCCCGGTAAAAAGTTTCTATCAGTTGATTCTGTGAAATTCCATGATGGGGGCATTTACGCAGAAGTTCCTTAAATCTTTCTGATGCCTCAGCAAGGGTTTCTCCAGGTAGCTGGGAGAAGTGATTCATTTTCCCTCTGATTTCATAGGTCAGTGAGGGTGGGAAGAACTTCTCTAAGAATTTTTCCTCTAGAGGGGCCCAAGTGGTTATTATGGGTTCTCTATCCAATGAGTTGTACCAACTCAAGGCCCTTCCAGATAAGGTGAAATGGAACAGGTGGAGCATTATTGCATCGAAAGCGATACCATCTTGCGGGACCAGGCAGCATAATGCCTTAAATCTTTTCAAATGGTCCATGCAATCATCTCCTAAACCTCCAGAGAAGGAGATTCCTTGCATAATCTGGATCTACTGGGTCCGGATCTCAAAGTTTGGGATATTGATGATCGGAGGCCAGACCGGGTGGTTATCCTTGTAGTTCTTCGGGACAGCATAATCCCTTAGTTTCTTGTTTTGTAACTCGAGTTGAGCAGCTTGGGTTGCTGCCTCGATCTCCGCTCTTATGCGGGCTTGCTCTTCTCCTCGTATCTCCGCTTGTATTTGGGCATGGGTGTCTGCTATGAGTTGTGCCCGTTGTGCGGCGATGGCAGCATTTACTCTCTCCTTCACCAAAGCAGCTTGATGTTGTTCGTCAGCCATTTGTCTAGCGCGTTGGCGATGGCAGCATTTACTCTCTCCTTCACCAAAGCAGCTTGATGTTGTTCAGCGGTGGAAACTTCTCTCTACCTCAGAGTCGAACTCTGGATCAGGGGAGAATCCGCGACTATGCGATGATTGCATGCACGTGTTCTACCTGAGTAGAGAAAGGAAAACACCTTTAAATAATAACAACAAAAAGTTTCAAGTAGATATAGAGTTATTATTCAAAAAGAAAGTGTAAAAACCTAACCAACTAGAAAGGTACTAAGTGAAATAACAACGTTCCGTTGTCCCCGGCAATGGTGCCATTTTTTTTGATGGAGCTAAGACTTACACCAAAAGATTTTACTCTTCCAATGGGAGTCCCAGGGTTATGCACCAAAAAACCCTAGAGAGAGAGAGTTGATGTCTTTCCCTAGGTTTACCTATAACTGGTGCTTAGATAAACACTCCAACCCCATAATAGTATGGAAGCCTTATCATAGTAAAGATTTAGGATCGAACCCAAAAGACAACGGTCTTGTTGCAAGCAACAAGATGGAAAACAAGTAAATCTAGTTGGCACTTATATCGAAAGTTGGAAAACAAGAATTTCACTTAGTTACTTACTAGTTGGCACTTATATCGAAAGTTGGATTTTGATGGTTTTAAACTAAGAACATGAAAAGTAAAGAAAGCAAGTAAATATAAGAGTTAAACTATGATAAAGATCACTAGGGTGTGATCGATTTTTCACCGCCACTACACATCGATCAACACATGTAAAGTAAAACTTAACCAGCAAAAAGAGTTTGGTCAGTTAGTATCCTTGTAGACCTAGCCTCCTTTAGGATAATATAGCTACGAGAAGTGCGGGAATGTTGCAACGCCATCCATTCCTGATCAAATGGTCACATTACTTTACATCATTCCCCTCGCAAAGTGCGTTCCTCGACTTACCAAGGTTGCACCTCCATACGTCAATTGATTCCATTTCATAGTATGAAAGTGCAACGGATGATAGTGAGTTTGCTCCACTCCTTGAGATACACTTCTAGATACCGAAACAGATACATGGTGGATACATGCATCAAGAACCAACATGCAAACGAGTTTCGAATCTAATAGTACAAATGTAGACAATTCATACTAAAAGATAAAAGATAACACAAGTTGGAGATCAAGCAACAAGTATTCATTAATCGTTTGATGTCAAACTGACAAAGATAAGAACTCTACATTACAACCTAAGGATTACATTTTACATGATATGAAAGTATGGGTAGCGGGGCTACTCCCCGCACCCTAGTGAAGAAGACTACTCCCTCATGACTAAGACCAAGAAGGAGGCGAGAAGAGAGAGAGAGCATCATCCCCACAAAGGAGGGAGGAAAGTCAACCCCTTGGAGAGAGAGAGCAACGATCCACCAGTCTTCGTAGGTTGGACGATGAGGAGGTCTCCCCTTCCCACCTTCTTGGCGAAGAAGGAGAAAGCAACTTCAGGATGGAGTATGGATCTCAGACCGACAGCCCCAGGGCGGAGGATGGAAGTGGTAGGAGCTCTGGAACGATTGGGGCAGCCTTTGGATGTCTGAGAGTTCATTCCTTTTTTTGGAGGACCCTTGGGGTCTTATTTATAGACCTTGAGTGAAGTCCAAACGGTTTGGAGACTGTTTGGACCTCAAGACCGTTTGGGACCTCAAGACCATTTGGACCGTGAGACCGTTTGGCTTCATGCGGTTTCAGGACCGCATGAACTCCATGCAGTCTCGGGACCGTTTGGCTTCATGCGGTTTCGAGACTGCATGAACTCCATGCGGTCGCGGGACCATTTGGCTTCATGCGGTTTCGGGACCGCATGAACTCCATGCGGTCTCGGGACCGGTTGGCTTCATGCGGTCTTGGGACCGTTTGACTCCATGCGGTCTCAGGACCGGTTGGCTTCATGCGGTC
The DNA here is from genome assembly GCA_963693085.1 of Alisma plantago-aquatica. NCBI lineage: Eukaryota > Viridiplantae > Streptophyta > Magnoliopsida > Alismatales > Alismataceae > Alisma > Alisma plantago-aquatica. Next base: position 1,498,511,248 of record OY856411.1, on the reverse strand, counting down.
TTGGGATCGTTTGAACTCCATGCGGTCTCGGGACCGGTTGGCTTCATGCGGTCTCGGGACCGTTTGAACTCCATGCGGTCTCGGGACCGGTTGGCTTCACGCGGTCTTGGGACCGTTTGACTCCATGCGGTCTCAGGACCGATTGGCTTCATGCGGTCTTGGGACCGTTTGACTCCATGCGGTCTCGGGACCGGTTGGCTTCATGCGGTCTTGGGACTATTTGAACTCCATGCGGTCTTGGGACTGGTTGGCTTCATGCGGTCTCAGGACCGTTTGAACTCCATGCGGTCTCAGGACCGATTGGCTTCACGCGGTCTTGGGACCGTTTGACTCCATGTGGTCTCGGGACCGATTGGCTTGATGCGGTCTTGAGGCCGTTTGAATCCACTCGGTCTTGAGGCTGGGTTATTCTTTTATGATTTGTGTGCTTTTTCTGCATATATAGAAAGGAAAAGTTAGTCTGATGATATATTTACAAAAAAGGGGTAAAATTAAGATTATGTATAGTTTAAGCTTAAAAAGAGTATGGAAAACTAAAGAAAAAGACTAAGATAATCGACTAAAATAGGAGGTTATCAATACACATGTTAGCTTTGATTTGACTAACATACATAATGTATTCCTAGGATGAGTACTCGACTTTGAGGATCAAGTATATCCACTGAGTTAACAACTAGTCATGAAAATGAGGTATGTACATCCTCTATTTTAGTTTGGGTATTATTTGACTAAAACCTAATTTCTTTTAATGAGGCATCTTTTGAACTATTGTTTTTCTTGGAAATCTAATATTTATGGACATTTCTAATTCCTGATATAAATCTCTTTTAATGATGGGATTATTAATTTGACATGATATATGGGTCTTTAGGCCCCTCCTGCCTTGTTGTCTTTTTGTTTTATATTGACTAAAATGATAGTCTTGCCACTCTATTATAGCACGCTGCATGTTTGACTAGATTATATAGAATAGTGGTACTTATGTACAACCATACTTATATAGGGCGTGCGTATTCTTCCCGGGGTGTGTGTTTCCACCCTTGTTTACTTTTAGGCAATGATCCTATGGTGTTATGGCCCTATTTTAGGTTTATTTAGTCTACATCGTTATGCATGCAAATATTTGTTGTTATAATATGAATCTGTAGATGATTGTTATAGCAAGACACTCTTTATTATCATGCTTGTAATCTGAATTTAATATGCCTCATTTCTATTTTTACATTTCTCTTGAACTTACCTAATTGCAAATAGCCCCCCTTTCTTGTGGGAACATCTCTTTATACTTAAAACCCATTATAATGCCCGAAGTGTTTTGTATATGTACATACTCAGCCTTTGCTGACCTCTATACTTTGTTTCCTATTTTTTGGGTGATGTTCCCTCACACCCAGGTGTAGGTACATTAGAGGACATGGACTCAAGAAGATCATGAGAAGGACGTGGAGTTAGGGATAGCTTGGGATAGCCGGGTTGCCCTATGCAATTGGCCTTAGATTTATAACTTTACATTATGTCATAACACCTTTTATGGTGAGGAATAATTGTATAAAGATACATCTTGTAACTTTGAATTAGTTTAGTTTCCGCTACTTTATTATTACATGGCTCTTATATTATATCATTTGAGTGGATCCCCTTTCGGGTCTCACTCTTTACAGGTTGTTAGTATTGTGCTTCTAGTAGTGTAATTTGTTTAACAAAATTTGACTGTTAGTATTGTACTTCTTGTAGAATGTGCGGGTATCCTTGTATATGACTTTTGTCAAACACTACATTCTGAATGTATGTTAAAATTAATATAAATGATAAAATGTACAATATTTGTGGATCTGTGACATAATATGAAATGTGAAGAAATAAGATGGCAATAAGTATTGTACTCGAATTGTCAATATGAGTATAGAACCTGAAAACGTATTATACTTTTGTATACTTCTCTCCTCATTTTTTATACTTCTAATATTATTTTTTCCAAAGTATGTCAACATTGGTCTTGATAGAAAGTATTTTTATGATGAACTTAATGATGTTTATTTTGAAAAAAAATCATTACGATTTGAGAGTTATGTGCAAAACATTTTCTCTCTCTAATTGTTTTCTCTTTCATGGTGTATTTACTTTATCTGTCACATCAACATTGACCACGCCTCTCAACCACCGGGTGGATGACCGAGTGGGTGGGAGGGTGTGTGTAGCATAGCTCTAGATTTAAGAGGGCTGAGATAAGAAGAATCATCGAATCATATTCACACTAAATCATGCGCCGTCCTCCTCACAACACGTGTTCCAGTCTATGAAAGCTTCCCTCAGTTCAACTGCCTAGCCGACATTCTTTCTCATGCCTGAAATCTTGAGCACACTGGCTGAAGAATCCCGATAATCACGCCAAGGCCATCCCGACACCCCCCCAGCAAAAGCAACATCACAATTAATTTTAGGGAAATTATTAGTTCGACACCACTTCCACCAAAAACTACACATATACTTCGGGAATATACAAAAAGTTTTATTAGCACAGTGTGTACGGGTGAGTGAAATTCGATTAATAACCAATTAACTGAATGGTTAATTTCAAATGGATAATATCTTTAGACAATTTGGTTACTTCGGTTAATTTTGGTTCATTTATTTTGGTTAATTCGTTAACCAATTAATTTTTTAGTTAAAAATACTTTGTATTTATTTAACTGAATTAACCAAATAGTCACAATGTATTAAAAAATATCTTGCTCCTATATATATTTATATAATTTTAATTGTATTTTAAAAATTGTCCCGTTTATAAACTAATCAACTTTTTGTTAATTATATATCACTATATTTATATTTAATATTAATATAATAGTATGATTGTTCAAAATTTTATAATTTTTTTCATACAATATTATTATAAGAGTGTTGTTTGGTTAACCAAATTAACTGATGAAATTAACTGTTAACTGATTAACCATAGCCGAACTAACTGACATTAATTTGGTTAGACTGACGGTTAAAATAGAAAACCACAAATTAGCCATTTAACCAAACCAAATTAACAATAACCGACTGAATTAACCGAATGCTCTCCCTAACAGTGTGTATCATTAGTGGATGGAGAGACAGAGTCTGTAATTAATAAAAAAAAGATAGTGGATGGAGAGATATTGTAATAAATAAAAGAAGAAGGTAGTGGAGGGAGAGAGAAGATGTAATAAATGGGAAACAACAGATAGTGGATGAAGAGAGAATGTCCATTAAATACAAAGTAATAGATAGTGGATGGAGAGAGAATGTTAAATAAGAAATCGTACATGTTTTGTTAGCATTGTTCAAGTCTAAAGTAGGCAATGTAATATTTATGAATCAACATTGTTTATCTTAAAAATACATAATTCTTCTGTAATAGTTATTTGTGAACACTATTTATTTTAAAAGACTCAGTATAGGATATATAAATATATATTACATAAATTTTATTTACAAATATATATATATATATATATATATAACTTATACACTAAAATGATAAAAAAGTAGATATATCCAACCCTGTCTAACACTTTTATTAGTACAATTTTATTTTAAAATATAAAATTTTCTTCATATTTTTTATCACTAATTACATCTACTTGTATATTATTCTGACTCTCTCACATCTGGAGAGCTTTCAACTTCTAACACTATATTGAAAATTTTCTTTATACAATGCTGAAAGACATTTTGTATTCTATGTTTATGTTATTTGAGGATGGAGTACAAGATTTAATAGAAGTAGTGTGCTCTTTATCATTACTCTAATTCTAGATGTGTCAGCCTCGGGGCAGCATCATGTGTTTCTAATTTCTTACGTATGTACATCAGAAACTGTTAGATATATGGCTATAGCAGCCATGTATATAGCATGGGTTAAGCCCAATGTAGAGGAGCTAGTACATGTGAGAAAAGTAGTTTTGTCTCTAATGAAAATGGCAAAGAAATTTTATCACATATTGCTGACTCCTAGAACTTTTGTGGTCCTTATATGTAGGATCACATGGGGCACTAGTGTTACAGGGGTCCTAGGAGGATGGTATTCTCACTTCCTTGGTGGGTGGGGTGACCACAACACATGCATGCGCACGCGCCACGCAACGTCTGGCCTGGCCAGGCCGGGCACATGCTCGGGCTTGTGGATTGTGGAGAATGTCTTCCATCTTCTTTTTGTACTAGGATACAACTACACAATTAATTACTAGTTTAATTAATTGTTTCTTTCCTATTCAAAATTATTAATCCTAACTGTAAAGTGTCTCTTTTGTGCATTTTTCCGCAATATATACAAGAGCAACCACGTGGTTGCATCTTTACAGGAATAGGATTATTGGGGCATGTAAGACTATAAATAGACCTCTGGTCATTAGGGTTAAACACATCTCTTTCGAAAACAACCGTCAGCCGTTCATGTGAGTGTTTTGCTAGCCTTAATCCCAGAGTCTACTTTCGTCGCTCCTGTGTGTCACTTAGATATCTCTCTTCTGGAACCGACAAAGTTATTCATACTCTTCCTTAAAGACGCAACTTGTCTGACAGTGGTTCCTGCAGTTGTTGGACTGTACGGGTGGTGGTGCGTCTTTTTGTCTACGCAGACGTGATGCTTCTCTTCAGGTTTGTGACCAAGTCAACTGGGAGAACGACGCTTGTTCTGTAGGACTATGCGATGTTGATTTATTTAAGTAAAACTTGTTTGTTTTTCAACGAATGATCTGGTCAGATTCCTAACTTAGTTTATTTTCTCCTACATTATTTATTCTTCTACTTCTTATCTAGATCTGGCCTGTAATCATTAATTTATTACACCTGTCATTGTTGCATGTAATGACGTAAAAACCTAATTTTTATTCAACAGTCTTAAAGAAATCATTTTTTGTCATTAATTAACAATGACCGGTCAGGGTGGTTCTGGGAATAAATTTGATATCAGCAATGTTCCTAAAAACAATTACTAGTACCGACTTTTCCCGTTGGTGGAATCAGATGCAAATTTGCTGAATATTGCGGGTTTTGATCATTACTTAGAAGACACCAAACGTAAATCTGATGATATTATTCCTGATAATACAAATATAATTGTTTATTAGAAGAAGGGTGACAAAATGTGGCGCAATTTGATTTTATTTGGTTTAAATAACATGCTATATGACTTGTACTCAAAGCCGCATGTCACTACATCCAAAGTTTTGTGGGAATCATTAATTAAGAATTTTAGTACTAAAAACCAAGGTGCTGAAAAGTATTGCATCTCTAAATTTCTTAAGTTTCAGATGGTAGAGGGTAAGTGTATTTCTGATCAAACACACGATCTTCAACTCCTAGTTCATGAACTCTCAGATGCCAAGATGGTATTGCCTAAGAAGTTCGTTGTTATGTCTATCATAGTAAAGTTCCCTAAGTCATGGGAATCATTTGGTATGTCTCTGAAGCACCACAAAGGGACACATACAATGGAAGAACTAATGATGGATATAAACATACAAGAAGAACACTTAAAGGAGAAAATAGTCAAGGTGCCTACTGATGCAAACCCTTCTGTTAATTTTACTTCTGCTAAAACCACAAAAGATAAGAAATCTAAGAATGCACATAAACCTAAGGCCAAGATTCAAAAGAAACATAAGAACAAACCTTGTTGGACTTGTGGATAGAATGGCCACTGGAATAAGGATTGTCCTTCTAAGAATGCAAAGAAAGTTTCCGCATCTGCAACTGAGCAAGTTGTGGTCAACATGATGACTACATCCTTGAACCTCAATGATAGGCATGTGTCTATTAAACCTGAAATCCTTTCTATTTTTAAACCACTTTATTAGACAATTGACACTGGGGCTAATGTGCATGTGTGTGCTGACAAGTCCGTGTTTGTGTCTTGCCAGACCTCTTGAGGTCGGTCAGTGATTTTGGGTGATTCCAGCTCTGTAGAAGTCAAAGGTGATGGACGGGTGGACTTGAAATTCCCTTCGGGGAAAGTGTTGACTCTTCACAGGGTCAGACATGTTCCAACCATTCGATGCAATATCCTTAGTGGTGTAATTTTAGTTAGGGAAGGTTATGGAGTAGACTGCAAATGTAATAAGGCATTATTACACGCCTTCGTGATTCTTTATTTTTTGGCAAGGGGTATTAATGTGATGTGGAGAACTTATTTAAGATTTATGTTGAACCTGTTTCAAATTCCATTTTAAATTTGAATGATTATAGTTCTGTATGCATGAATCTTGTATCATCTGACGTTTGACATTCACATTTGGGACATGTTAATGTTTCCACAATGAGGCATATGATGAATCTAAATTTAATCCCTAAATCTAAAATTAGAAATAATAAATGTGAAATCTGTGTGCAAGCTAAACTGCCTAGGAAGCCTTTTCATTCTGCGAATAGGAATTCAGAAATTTTGGATTTAGTGCATACAGATATCTGTGAATTTAATGGAATTGTTACTGGGGATCAAAAACATTATTTAATAACTTTTATTAACAATGTGATAAGATACTTTTATGTCTTTTTATTTAGAAGTAAAGATGAGGCATTATATAAATTTAAAATTTATAAGAAAGAAGTTGAAACTCAAATTGAAAAAATGTTTAAACGATTAAGGTCTGATAGGGGAGGAGAATACACCTCGAACTTGTTTTTGGAATTTTTCCAATCACATGGTATAGTTCATGAGGTTGACACTCCTTATTCACCACTGTCTAATGGGATAGCTGAACGTAAAAACTGAACCCTGATAGATGTGGTTAATTCTTTAATCCAGACCTCACGTCTACCCAACTTCATATGGGGGGAAGCTTTAAATACGACTTTCCATATTCTGAATAGAGTTCCTCATAAACATGTAGACAGTAGTCCATTTGAGTTATGGAGAGGAAGAAAACTGAGTATCAAATATCTATGAGTGTGGGGATGCCTTGCTAAGGTACTTGTCCCTGAACACAAAAGGAATAAATTGGGACCGAAAACGGTTGATGCCATATTCTTGGGGTATGTAGTGACAAGTTATGCATACAGATTCTTGATTATAAAATCTGATATCTCTGGCATTGAGGTCAATACAATTGTGGAATTACGTGATGCTACATTCTTTGAGGATGTGTTTCCCATGAAATTTGGTGTGCCTAATGAAGTATCTCAAGAGGATTCATTCACCACAGGTTCCATTCCCAAGCATGTGGAAAGGATGACAAATGTGGGGGGGGGGGGGCGACTCATAACAAGTTATTTCTGAATCTGATGATTCTGAAGAAATAGTTGAACCAAGGAGAAGTAAACGGTCTAGGACATCCAAGGACTTTGGAAGTGAGTTTCTCACTTACAATGTTGAGGATGACCGTGCCAATTTCAAACAAGCTATGGAATCTCCAGAAGCTAATTTTGGGAAAGAAGTCGTTAATGATGAAATCTGATCAATTCTCTCGAATGCAAGTTGGGAATCAGTGGATTTGCCTCCTAGTTGTTCTATAGTTGGTTGCAAATGGATCTTTAAGAAGAAACTTAATGAAAATGGGACAATCAATAAGTATAAGGCTAGGTTAGTTGCTAAGGGTTACAAACAAAGGGAAGGAATAGATTATTTTGATACCTATTCACCTATTTCCCGTATGACCACAATCCAAGTGCTTATAGAATTGGCTTCCATTTATAATCTCTACATCCATCAGATGGATGTGAAGACCACATTCTTACATGGTGATCTTCAGGAAGAGATATATATGGACCAACCTGAGGGATTTGTGGGTCGTGGGAATGAGTCCAAAGTGTGTAAACTTGTTAAGTCATTATATGACTTGAAACAAGCCCCTAAGAAATGGCAAGAGAAGTTTGATTCCGTGATATCATCGTTCAGCTTTGTTTCCAATGAATTTGATAAGTGCCTCTACTGTAAAATTGTCAATGATGGATTCATTTTGTTATGCTTATACGTCAGTGATATCCTTTTTTTTTGTTCCGATATGAAAGTAGTAAATTAGACAAAGTCATTCTTGTATAGAAAGTTTGAGATGAAGGATATGGGTGTCGCTGATGTGAATTTAGGGCTTAAAATCATTAGTTCTACTAATGGTATAACTCTCTTACAGTCTCACTATGTTGAGAAGATACTGGAGAGGTTTGAGTACACATCACATAAACCTGTTAAGACTCCATATGATTCATCCAAGGCCTTATTCAAGAATGAGATTGGGGTTCCATTGTCTCAATTATGATACTCTTAGATTATCAGAAGTCTGATGTATCTTATGAAGTGCACACGTCCAAACATTGTGTTTTCCATGAGAAAGTTAAGTAGATACACCAGTTGTCCCGACAAGACCAATTGGGAAGCTCTTGACAAAATTCTGAGGTATATCAAGGGAACTTGTTTCCTTGGGCTGTATTATGGTAAACATCCTTCTATAGTCCAAGGATATAGTGATGCAAGTTGGATTGCCATGAATTCTGGGAGTAATGGTGTCTCAGGATATGTATTCTTGTTGGGAGGAGGAGTTGTTTCCTGGAGGTCTAAGAAACAGACCATATTGTCTCGGTCCACTTTTAAAGTAGAGTTATGTGCTTTAGATGAAACTGGATTGGAAGTTGAATGGCTACATGGATTTATGTCCAGTTTACCTATGGTAATGAAGCCACTTCCTACAATTTCAGTTCATTATGACATCACTACAACTATTGCTAAGATAAAGAGTTCCAAGTACAATAAAAAATAGCGTAGACACATCCAAGTCATATTGAAATCTGTAAGGGAGTTAGTGTCTAATGGGATCGTGGTTGTGGACTACGTTGGTACCAAAGATAATACAACTGATCCTTTCACAAAAGGTCTAACCTTGGCTTTAGTGGAAAAATCCAGGTTGGGGATGGGACTAAAACCCCTATATATTTACAGGAAGTAGAAACCCAACCCAAAAGAGTGGAGATCCCACAAATTGGGTTCAATGTGGCAATAACAAGTTGTCGGGTGAATCAAATGACAGTATGTATTCTTGTTTGATGCTTCTAGCATCTGTGTGTCTATCTCCTGGATACTTGTTAGTGTCATGACTGCAAGTTAGTAAGAGATTAGTCTCTGAATGGTGTCAAGTCTTAGGACAGGATGTTAGCAGTACATCCTTGGAGACTCCAACTAAGTGATTGATGTTGTGTAGGTTGCAATAGGAGATGTGGGTTGTTCTCTAATATCAATCATGATATACTTTTTTGTATGCATGGCCTAAATGCATTTTTTTCTTTTCTACCATGTCTTTATTGTGTTGTTACTAACCTATAATCTTGTACCCAAGGTTCATGTTCAAGACTTTTATTCACCTAGTTCCTACGAGGGTTACAATTGGATAACTCAGGTAGATTCAAACCGAAAGGTATCTGCTACAAGAACAATATGGAGGACTGAATGGTAGAGCACACTACATATTGGACTTTGTGGGGGACTATTAGATATATGTCTGTAGCAGACATGTATATAGCATGGGTTAAGCCCAATGTAGTGCAGCTAGTACATGTGAGAAAAGTAGTTTTGTCTCTAGTGCAAATGGCATAGAAGTTTTATCTCATATTGCTCACTCCTAGAACTTTTGTTGTCCTTATATATAGGATCACATGGGGCACTAGTGTCTAAGGGATCCTAGGAAGAAGGTATGTTCACCTCCTTAGTGGGTGGGGTGACCACAACACATGCGCGCGCACTAGACAACGCCTGGCCTGGCCGGGCCGGGCTGGGCCAGGCCAGGCACAGGCTCAGGATTGTGGATTGTGGAGAATGTCTTCCATCATCTTTTTGCACTAGGATACAACTATGCAATTAATTACTCATTTAATTAATTATTTATTTCCTATTCGGATTTATTAGTCCTAACTGGAAATTGACTCTTTTACGGATTTTTCCGCAATATGTACAAGAACAACTGAGTGATCACGTCTTAACAGGAATGGGATTATTGGGGCATGTAAGGATATAAATAGACCTCCGGTCATTAGGGTTAAACACATCTCTTTTGAACATAGATGTCAGCGGTTTGTGTGAGTGTTTTGCTAGCCTTAAACACGGAGTCTACCGCCGTCTCTCCTATGTGTCGCTTGGAGATCTCTCTTCTGGAACTGATAAATTCGTTCATCCTCTTCCTTCAAGATGCAACCTGTCAGACGGTGGTTCCTGTGCTTGCTGGGTTGTACTGGTGGTGGTGCATCTGTTCATCTACACAGACGTGACTCTTCTATTCAAGTTTGTGACTGGGTTGACTGGGAGAACGACGCCTGTTCTGTAGGACTGTGTGATGTTGATTTCTTTAAGTAAAACGTGTTCATTTTTCAACGAACGATTTAGTTAGGTTCCAAACTCATTTTATTTTCTACTACATTGTTTATTCTTCTACTTCTTATCTGGATCTAGCCTATAATTGTTAATTCATTGCACATGTCACTGTTGCATGTAATGACGTAATAACCTAATTTTTATTCAACACAAACATGCCACTTTGTTTTTTTATATAGTTGCCACTTTGTTATCTTCATGCTCATGTAATCCTTGACGAAGGCAATGGTGGAATCAATAAAATAAGCCAAAGAATTTCCCATCCCATTAAGGGCCTATTTGGTAGGATGTAGTCGGAGAACAAAGTGTGTGTTTGATGTATACTTTTACATTAATTCACTCAATTGCACCCTACTACGTCCAACCACACTAGTCCTAAACATAAAGTGGTTATGGAAGCTCGAAATACCCCCACAGTGCAACCATTGCGTCAGTAAGTTCTACATGGTTCAATGTATCCTTCATTCATAGTAATGATTGGCTCAGAGCAAGCAAAGACGGCAGTAAAGGTACCACAACACTGCCATTCCAATGTTTCCAATCCTCCACACAGATAAATAACATATGCGGGATTGTCTCTTTGTAAGTGTGGCATAGGGGACATGTCCTATCAACATTTCAGTGTCTATCAAATAAATGTCCCATTATGACCAACCCACATTGAAAGTTCCAACCACTAAAAACACTAACGAACCTAACTCACCACAGGAAATGATAGAGTTTAGGCGGTCAATCAGGGTCCCACATTGTAGTCTAGATTCTCTCATTTGGTGTGTTACATCTTTGTAAAAAAAAATTCAGATCCAAATGACCCATCCAGTACGTAGACTTAGTAGTGAACCTTTTGGATTTGGCCAAAGTATGAAACATCTTCAGGCAGACATTTACTGATGTGAGTACTCAAGATCTTGTCACAAATGTCAGCTGTGAATAAGGAGCAATCAAGTCTCTTTCCCAAGAAGCAGAAGGTATGTCAATGAGATCTCATACAAGGGTCACTAAACTATGAATAACCTCCTCCTGTAAGCCAAGGAGTTAGTCATGATTGTATATCCACCTATCATTCCATATAGTCTCTTAGTCCCCCTTGTCAATCCTCCACTTTAAGCCTTCTAGCACCACTACTTTTGCATTCCATATACTCCTCCAAGAAAAACTAGGATTATGCCCACGTGTTTCTTCAAGAATGGATGATCGAGGAAAATACTTTGCCTTCAAAACCTTGTAAGTCAAAGACTCAGTCTTTGTCAGGAGCCTCAAAATTTCTTAGCCAAGAGAGACTAATTGAAATCTTGCATGCCCCAAAACCCATACCCCTATCTCTTTTGGATTTGTATATATTAGCCCAACATTGCCAAGAAATATTCCTTTAAGAATCCTTAGCACCCCACCAGAATCTAGCAATACAACTCTGAATATCATCAAGTAGACTTGAAGGAAGCTGAAAGATGCTCATCACATAAGTTGGAATGTCTTCTGTAATGACTTTGATCAGGATCTCCTTCCCCAGTTTAGAGAGAAGCTTCTCTTTTCATCCCTATAATTTTCTCCAGATGCCCTCTTTTATGGAACAGAAAACTTGCTTCTTAGATCATCCAATCATTGTAGGGAGACCCAAATATTTTGTGTGTTTGTCAACCTCTTCCACTTGGAGAATGTCTTTAAATGCATATTTAATTTCAAATTGTACTCCTTTGTTGAAAGCAACCTCGGTCTTATTGTGATTAATCTTCTGGCCTGATGCTTGTTCGTACTGACTAATCACATTAGCTAAAACCAAGCATTCTTTTTGGGATGCTCTAGAAAATAAGATATTGAGAAATGCAAGGTGCATATCTTCTATATACCATAGATAGAATTAGTTGACAAGCATGAACAAGGGAAGTAGAAAAGGCTTCGACACATAAAATAAAGGGATATGGGGAAAGAGGATCTCCTTGTCATGGTCCAGAGGTAGATTTGGTCCTTCTGGTCCGGTCACCATTGATGGTAAAAGCATGCTCCACCGAGGCAACACAATCAATTATCTTCCTTATCCTCTGTACCCCAAACCCCATTTTCTATTGAACATAATCAAGAAAGCTCCATTCCACCATGTCGTATGTTTTTGAAATATCCATCTGTAGAGTGAGATGCTCCTTTTTATTGTTCTTACCATTCTTCATCTTGTGCAAACAACTCATAAGCAGTGATATATTGTATGCGATCATGCATCCCTTAATGAAGACACTTTGGTTGATAGAAACATATTATCCATAATGGGCTTCAATATGTTGGCAAGAACTTTGCAGGCCAATTTATATATGATATTGCAGAAGCTAATAGGACAAAAATCAGTAAGTTATTTGGGCTTAACATCCATGGGGATAAGCACTACAAGAGTGTTATTCACCATATCAATGTTTCTTATCCCTTTCCACCAACCCTTAATATAATTAGCAACATCCTTCCCCACAATATGCCAAAATTTTTGAAAGAAAATGGGTTTGATACCATCGGGGCCCGATGCTTTGTTCGGATGCATTTACTTGAGATCTACCTAGATCTCTTCATAAAAAACATCCCGGTACAAGGAGGTATTCATATCAAAATCCACAACCACCTTGAACCCCTTTTTAGCTACTTTGAAACTTGAAGACCAACTACTCTGTGAAAGTTCTTGGAAGAAAGCAAGAACCATCTTCTCAATATCTTTATCCTCGTTGCGCCATATGCCATGACTATCCTTGAGACCTTCTATGTGGTTTCTTTTTTTTCTTTGGGAGGCCTTGTGATGGAACAAAGTAGTATTTTAATCCCGACCTCTCATTTCACTCACCCTTGCCCGCGTTCACCAGTAGGCATCCTCTTGTCTATGAGAGTATTCCAATTCTTTTGAGAGTGTTGTACATCAGTTTAAAACCAAAACATCCGACATCTTCTGTTGTTCTATTCCCAATAGTTATTTAGTCTCTTTTATTTTATCCTTCATGTTTCCAAACTAGTTTGTCACCCACAAGGTAAGTTTCTCATTGCATTCCTATATCTTCCCTATCAAATCACCTTCCACAGAACTATCCCAAAATTCCTTTATGACTTCCTCACAACCCTCCTCTACTAGTCACATAGGTTCAAAGAAGAAAATTTTTCTTCTTCCTTTTTTTCTTAATATCTCTTTTATTAACAGAAATAACAATTGCCAAGTGATCTGACTTGTACATGGTCAAGTTGAAGACTTTACTAAAAGTAAACATATGTCTCCAACTATAGGTAGTAATAGCACAATCTGGTCTTTCGTTTACTAGAGTTTCCATGGTAAGTCTACATTGCCACGTGTATAGATATCTTGAGAAACCCAAATCTAGTAGTTCACAATTGTCAATCACATCTCTAAAGTCCTACATCCATCTATCCAGTTTTGGTGGGCTACCAAATTTTTCCTCATTGGAAATAATCTCATTATAATACCCAAAGAAAATAATTGGAAGATCTGGTTCACCTTTGAATTATCACATCAGATCCCATATTTTATATTTTTATTGTTGTTCTGGCCAAACATAAATAACTAATACCCTCTACTTCATCTCACTGGGTCCCTTGCAAACAACACAGTCAATATGATATCCCTCCAACCCACACCCAAGCCAACAGATCTCCCCATACTAGAAACACAGATGCTATGTACAAAACCACAATCTAGCATTATCAGGTCTTGCTCTGAATCCACCACCATTGTCTCTGAAACAAAAAGAAGTCGCAGGCCCTCCCGCCAACACCAGAAATGAAGAGCCTTTTTACTAGAGTTTGCCCAGACCTCAAAAGTTCCAGCTTAAGATCTTAATTGTTGTTCATGGGCCTAGTCCTCCCCAGGTCCTGCTACTTGGAGATCAATGCCCCCATTTGTCAAGCCAACATTATCAATTCCCATCGACTTCTTTTTTACTAGAAATACGTGATTCAAATCTATATTGAATTCCATGTCCCAAGGGACAGTTTCGCGAGAGTGTTTACCTACAATGGGGCCATCCTCTTCATTCATTTGTTCTATAGGTTCTTTTTCATTGACAAACACATGCCTTCATACTATTTTTGATTTCTTCAATCTCTTCCTATCAGCTACCTATTTACTTGATGATTCATGGACTGGTGTTTCTGGGTAGTCCTCTTCCTTTGGCCTCTAGTTTGGATCCTCGTCGTTTCCCATCCATTGTCAAAGGATAGGGTAGTTGTTTTTGCTATATGGATCAGGCGCTCCGCCTTCCAATGATAAGGTTCCAGGTCCTTTCGTAGGCCTTAAAAAATTACATATGTCTTGAAGCTGGGGTCGTCCACCCTCACGTCCGGCTTCACCATGGAATTTTTCTATACAGGAGAAAAGGATTTCTCCCGGCATGGTGGCTCCACTCTGCAGTGTTGAGAGACATGACAGGGTCATCTACACTCTACCAATTCCTCATCACTCACTGATGGTCTGGATTCAAGATTCACAATGGCTGGTGCATAAGCCTCACACCCATGGACCTCGATAAGTGAGCGAAGATCCACAACTTTGTCGAGATTCCCCATCATCTGTGAAGGAACATCACCATTATCAGAAAGTAGTTTTCCCTCCACCCTTTGATCTTTGGTGTATTTGGGTTTCAAACAAGGTTGTCCTTTTGGTTTCAACCTACCCTACGTCAGAATGGACTATCCTCGACTATTTGACTTGCTACTTGTCGGTGACTTGGTGCAAAAACACAATGGTCTATTCATAGGACCTTCACCATACAAATCTCCCACTATCAATAACTTGGGCTTCCTTAGTGAATCCTTGAGCCATGCACCCCATTGTTGCTACTACTCCTCCTCTTCCCCCCCAATTCATATTCCACAAATGGAAGCTAGTATGATATATTGCCTCCCGTTTTGAGTCACTAATCCCCATTTTGTAGCTCCATAGTATAGATTCTTTGTTACTTGTTGACACCTCATTTTCGAGACCCCATCAAGTCCTTGATATTTGGGTTGCTTACACAATTTTAGTCGCATCATACTGTAATGAGTAAAAATCCCAGTTTTTGATAAAAGAATCAAACATGATTCTATTGAATACATTTTGGTCAATTCAGAGTGCAAAACTGATTTTCATAAAGTTCAACCAAGATGTGGACTGATAACACCAGTTTTTGTGACGTTTTTGCCCTTTATTTTGTTATCAAAATTGCCCTTTTCTGCTATTTTCCTCTATTTTATTAGCATTTTCGCAATAATTGGCCAAGCAATGCTCTTAATCTAATTTTCCCATCTTTTTGCAGAGTTTTTCCTCGTTTTGGTGTAATAAGGCCGTCCCGGCCCATGAATAAGTCCAAGTCTGTTTCGGCCTTCCTGACGCCCGATACAACCCCTGCCCGACAGGGTAGAGCGACACAATGACGCACGACAAAGGGATGTCGCGCAAGAAGATGCTGGCGGACGAAACGCCTTCTACCCGACAGGGAGCCCGGCTTGCCTCGACAACTCAGCTTGTCGGGCGACACAGCCACCCACCGGCAGGCGCGCCGCCCGTCACGTGACCGATAGCCAACACCTCTGCGCCGAGCGATACCTGTATCGGCCGTCCAACGACCGGCGCATAAGGGGGCCACATGCCGCTTCGAGCACCATAACTCCTCCCAGCCAGCTGACTATAAATAGAAGCTACATGAAGATGAAGAGACAGGTTCGGACAGTTGGGAACTTGAGCTATCTTCCGAGGAAACTGCGAGAGCACAAGTATCGTGCCCGAGTGCTTGTCTCGGGTGACACTAGGTGAGCTTTTCCTCATCCCGAGAGAGAGGGGATAGTTCACTTAGGACCGTCCCGGGCGACACTGCGGGCCGATATCGACCGACGTAGATGAGCGACACAAGTGCTCGATAGAAGAACACGTAGCTCTTAGCCCGACACGATATCGAACCCGATACGCTTCGACAGTCGGTGTGCGCCACCTGAGAGGGTGTGCCGCCTGACATGAGCATATCGACCAGGGTCCTTGAGCGATACAGTCGATATTCGGTGTGTGCCGCCTGAGAGGGTGTGCCGCCTGACACCTTTGTATCGTGCTAGGCCCCTCACCTATATCGGGCTGGAGAGCTACAACACCCCGTCGTCCTTCTACATCAAGGAGGCGACACATATATTTTAATTTTGTTATTTAATTCTTTATTTACGCAATGTACTAAGACCTTTAATGTTTATGGAAATAGCAATGTTTAATTAATTGTTGCTCTATGCTTGGTGCAAAATGTCGGATGACTGCTATGTTTGATATCTAAACTCTAGCTTGCATGTTTGGATCGTGTTTTTCTTAGCTACCGAATCGTGATTTCCCGTCGCAACAACTTCCAGAGTTGTGTTGTGCCTCTAGTGTTTGGTTCATTTCTGGAGTACGAGAGTGCCTAGAATGGAGTTGTTTCGGTAACATTCCACTCTAACTTAAGTCCAGAAACCTCGAGAGGGGTGTTGACACTTGGTTAGAAGTACCCGCTCTGAGAGGAGGGGTGCAGGATGTTACCACTGCTGCTTGTTTTACTGTAGTCTTATCCTTCGTACCTTGCTTCAGCTCTAGTCTTTATCATTCTGTTTCTGTTGCATGAAAACCCCTAAAAACTGCTAAATGACTAAAACCTTAAATATCTCTAGTAGCTCTAGTTGGAGATACTTTTCTTTGTTTTATTTTGTGACATCTTGCTGCTCCCTTTTGGGAATTTATATATCTTTACACCGGCCGAAGTGTAGCGTGTCGATTCTGGGTTCTCAACACTACCACCCTTGTCCCTGTGTTCGACCATGTATGTCTACTTTGACCCCGTAAACAAAGTCGTGAGATCTAGAAGGATTCATGTTTATAAATGTAAAAGCTCGACTACCTCAAATCCGCATCCACTTTTGGACGCGCGATTTAGGCCGGTCAACTTTTTGGCACCGTTGCCGGGGACAAGGAAAAAGCGGTACTGTAGACGGACCCGAATCCACTAACTACACTCCAGTGCCTATAGCTTAGAAATGAACTTGACAACACTCTTTTTCTTTTTCTTATTGTTATTCTTTGCCTTAAAATAAAAATTCAATTTTCTAAACTTGGTTTTTTATGCCTTTTTCAGGAACTCTGAAGAACTGTAACCTGTTCCGCCGAGCTTTGATACCATGTCTAGCTGCGAGCAGTCTCTTTCTGAGGGTGAATGTCAGGGCCGAGGCGAGAGGTCGAACCAGCCTAACTTGGTTGGTCAGCTTTCTGCCTACATAAAGAGACAGGATGCCATCATCAACCGACTGGTGCAGAGCACGCTCCCTAATCCTGTGGCTCTGAATTCAATGCAACGCCATATGGCCAGTTTACAGATGTGCCAGCGTGAGGTAGATCAACGACTGACCCAGATGGCTGCTCTGATGGAGAATCCTACAATAAAAGCACTCCCATACCCTGAAACTGCCATAATGGAGGTACTGAGGTCTGGAAGAACGCTGGAGTGCCCTGATGAAGCCAGACCTGAGCCCGAGCTAAGGCCTAAGGATGCAGACCCAGCAGAAGGGGAGGAAAGACAAGCAGACGTTCGAGAGTCTGCGCAAGGGTTCCCTGAGGAGCTACCTGGCGGAAGGAATGCTTACGCTCCTAGGATTATGTTCCCGTACAAGCTGATAAAGGTGAATCTGAAGAAGCGTCATGAGTAGTTCATGGAGTCGATCAGGAAGCTGCATCTCAAAGTGCCCTTCCTTGACGCATTGGAGGAGATGCCTACGTACGCCAAGTTCCCCAAAGACCTCATCACAAAGAAGAGAAGGGGAGGAAGGATAGAGACAGTGTATCTAGCTTCTTCCTCCTCCACATTCTTGAAGCCCGACATGCCAAATAAGAGAAGGGATCTTGGAGCTTTCACAATCCCATTCGCCATCAGGGACAACGTCGAGCGCAAGGGTCTAGCGGACTTGGGGGCGAGCATTAGCCTAATGCCTCTAAGTTTCACACAAAGGGTGGGTTTGACCGACATGGTTGGAACCAACATGCAGATTCAACTGGCGGACCACACCTTTAAGAGACTAGTTGGCATTGTCGAAGATGTGTCGATAAGTGTTGGCGATTTCTTCATCCCTTGTGATATAGTCGTCATTGACACAACTGAAGACCCCCTGTGCCCGATCATCTTTGGGCGCCCCTTCTTGGCAACAGGGAGAGAGTTGATTGATGTTTCTGAGGGGATGATCACTTTAAGGGTCGGAAACGACCATATGGATTTCAAGCTGAGAGATATCATGAGAAGCCTGTCCCTGTCTGAATCAACATGTTTCGCAGATAGCTACAATAAATTCTGTGAGGAAATAGAGGAATATATCCAAACAGTAGACCCCCTCTTGAGGGCTATAAACTATCAAGATCCTGACCTCGAAGATCCTAAGGTCGCGAAGCATCTCAACCTTTTCAACCTTTCTGACGAATACTTGCAAGAAGAAGATATGGCGGTGGAATCTACGATGTATGTCTCTCTCGAGGAAGAGCCTCAGGAGAAGACACCCAGACCAAAGCCAGAGTTAAAAGCATTGCCCGAGGGCCTGAAGTACGAGTTCTTAGATGAAGAGCAAAAAAAACCCATCATCGTGAACGCCAATCTTTCAAGCGATCAGCTAGACCGACTCCTTGAGGAGTTAAGACTCCACAGGGGGGCTATAGGATACTCGGTAGATGATATCAAAGGCCTTAGCCCCGCCTTGTGCTTGCACCGCATCAACTTAGATGAATTTTCCAAGCCTCTGGCCCAACCCCAGAGGAAGGTGAACCAGATGCTCAAGGAGGTCGTCAAGAAAGAGGTAATAAAGCTCAGGGATGCGGGGATCATTTACCCAATCAGCGATAGCAATTGGGTAAGTCTGATCCATGTAGTGCCCAAAAAGGGCGGGATGACGGTGGTTAAGGGTGAGAAGGATGACGAGGTGGTGGTTAGGATCGTCACCGGATGGTGGATGTGCATTGATTACCGAAAACTAAATCAGGCTACAAAGAAGGATCATTTTCTGCTACCTTTTATTGACCAAGTTCTCGAAAGGTTAGCGCATCACGATTTCTTTTGTTTTCTTGATGGCTTTTCAAGTTTTTACCAGGTACCCATCTTGCCCAGCGATCTAGAGAAAACGAAATTCACCTGCATTTACGACACTTATGCCTTCCAAAGGATGCCCTTCGGACTCTGCAACGCCCCCGCTACCTTTCAAAGATGCATGATATCGATGTACTTAGATTTTCTAGAAGACATCGTAGAAGTTTTCGTGGATGATTTTTCAATCTATGGGAAGGACTTCGATAGCTGCCTGAAGAATCTGGCATTGGTCCTTCAAAGGTGCGAGGAGAATAGCCTAGTTATGAACTGGGAGAAGTGCCATTTCATGGTGTGGGAGGGCATCGTTCTCGGGCATAATATCTCGAAGCGTGGGATCGAGGTGGACGCAAGCAAGGTTGAAGAAATATCCAAGCTTCCCCTCGTCATATCTGCCAACTTGGCTGATAAATGATGATCACCTTCTTCAACATCCTGGGTATAGCAATGTGGCATTTGAGCCAACTGATACACAGCTTGAGTTCTCCCAAATTGGAAAAATATTGTAATGGGCAATTATTCCTGATAGTTCCTAGAGCCCAACATAATAATAAGATTATCAAAACCCAACATAGATATACTATACAAGGATGTGTGTCAATCCCTTGTGACATCCATTTCCATCTAACCACCTCATCTTCAAGATTCACCAACCATACATCTATTTCACCTCTCTTCTGGAAGGGCATATTCAACATATCTTAACTAGTAAGGTAATTTTTAGCAAGGCTAGTCATCAGAATACAATCAACAACAAAGGCACTAGAACCCAATCACATCCTAAAGTACATTTGTAACAATTGGAACGGACCCACCATTCACCCATCATATTTGGTAGCATCAAAACACCGATAAAGCTTAGTCAGGATCCAGGGGATGACAGTCTCTCACTTCTCTATGGCAGTGACCATGGAAACCACATTAGCACTAACTTTTCCATTTTAACTCCCAAAGAATAGCATACAAAACAAAACTATCAAGAAGGCATGAAAATGGCCTTTTCCTCGCTTTGGATTCTTATAAGATGTTGCTTTACTGAAACTACTAGATAAAGTACTAATTTTTATACAGTGTTGCCATGCATCCATGAATTTGCCTACAACTTTAATCTTCACATCAAGCAATCGACTAAGTTCTGAATGTTGATGTTGTCTCTGCACAATCTGAGACCATTTATCATTCAGTTTCAAGCTCATGATCAACTCTATGACTTGTAGTGTTGGCATCAAGATCACATTGCAAAATTGAAATCTGATTAAATATTTATCCCAAAATTGCCTTCAAGTTGCCATCCATTCTCAAGATATAGGAAGATATACTAGATCCATTACGGATTTAACGATGTTGTAACTGTGCATGTTCATCTTTTTAATAATTTCCATATCAACTATCCATTCATGCGCAATTTCATAGTTGTCCCAACTCTTCTTCAACTATGGAACTTGATGGAGGATTTTCATTGTCACCAATAGACTGTCGCATATATGGACTAGTGTAGATCCTTTTGACATAGACTAGTGTAGATGGTTGATACAGACCAGCGAAGATGGTTAATATAGACTGGTGAAGATTCATTTGACACAGAAAGGTGCATATCCCTTTGATATGGATCGACGCAAATCC
This sequence comes from Alisma plantago-aquatica, assembly GCA_963693085.1. Lineage (NCBI taxonomy): Eukaryota > Viridiplantae > Streptophyta > Magnoliopsida > Alismatales > Alismataceae > Alisma > Alisma plantago-aquatica. The sequence goes on along the minus strand of OY856411.1, from coordinate 1,498,490,218 downwards.
ATTTGGAACAAACTTGCACAGGTTGCTTTGACACATATTGGTGTAGATTGCTTCAATATAGGACATTCTAGAGTGACTTCACACGATAAGAGATGTTGTGTATTCAAATCTTCTTCTATGAATTGACCGTCAACAACATGATGTGAAGTGGAAAACTCTTTCACACTTTTGAGTGCCAAACCCTTTCTTACTTTCGAGTGTCAAATCATTTCGCTCTCACCTATTTTGGTGTCTCTCGAGTGGTAAAAGATTTAACCCTACAATCCCTTATTTATAGTCTTTCATTAGGGTTTCTATTTTATCAAGACCCCTTGTCTAATCAAACTATGAATCTGCAATACTACCAATGATTAGAAAAAACACGAGTGACAAACCCTTTCATGCTCGACAAGGCAAAAAAGAATGAGCGTGCTCAACAAGGCCAAAAAACCTGTATGGAACTCTTTGGCACCTTAAAAAATAAAAAAATCGCATGAAACCCTATGGCGCTAAGAAAGTGTGAAACACTCTGACGTTTAAAAAAATTGTGTGGAACTATTTGGCAATAAAAAAAGCTACTACCAACCCCTTTGGCACCCAAACAGTAAAAATAGTAAAAAAATCAAAGAAAAAAATTTATCGCCAACCCCTTTGGCGCAAAAATAGTAAAAGTAAAAAATATCAAAACAAATTGGCACCAACCCCTTTGGTGCCAAACATTAAAACTAAAAAAAATCTCAAGAGAAAAAAGAAACCCTTTAGTCCCTTATGCTGCCCAAAAAGTAAACAAGGGAAAAAATCCAAAAAAAAATTCAATGCCTTTCTCTTTGGCACCCCAACATTAACCAATAAAAAACTTTAAAAAAACAACAACAAAAAAGAAAAAACTAGATCCACCCTTTAACGCTCCAACCGTAAACAAAAAGAGAAAAATTAAATTAAATCAATAAAAAATTAGTGGTGTCCAGTGCTTAAGGCACCCGTATCAATTCGTAAAATACCATGACAAACATTACTTTGGTTCCTTATTATTCATCTCAAGAGGGGCATTTATGTGAGGATTTGACAAAGTCCCACATAATACTGACACATCATGCCTTAAGCCCAAATAATAGTAGTTTGTCAATGCCATTTCTATCATAAAAAACTATCAAACTATATTTGGTTTCAAGCCCTACCAAGGTAGGAAGTTCATATTTTGACGAAATTTTTTATACTTTCACAACCACAAGTTTTTTTTGTTTTTAGTTTTTTTCACGTGTTTTCTGGCTCTAGATTATGAGTTTTCTCAATCAATGAGAATACTCAAAGACCAGTCTAGTCAAATTAATGGTATCCATGATGATAATACTCTTTAACTAAAAATTAACGTCATCCAGTGCTTAAGGGTGGATTTATCAACAATGTCTTGGACTACATCTTGAGAGGGGAAAGCTATTGACACCTCATTTTTGATACCTCATCAAATCCATTCTATTTGGGTTATTTAAACAATTTTATTCAGGCAAACTACAACGAGTAAAAATCCCAATTTCTGATAAAAGAATCAAACATTGGTCTATGAAATACATTTTTGTCAATTGAGAGTGCAAAACCAATTTGTACAAGGTTCAACCAACACGTGGATGCTCATCACACTTAGTGAAACCTTTAATTTTGATTTCAATAGGTCTTGAACCCTAATGGATAGGTTAAGGTGATACCTACAAAAAATCTCAATCTAACCTTACTAATTATGGGAGAAAATCTAGTCTGCACCAAATTAGACAAAATATGAACCTTATCTTTTCTGGAATCTTCTGAAAAAGAATCTCATTTAATGTCAAAGGATTTTGCACCCAAATGTGTCAAATCAGACTGCACACATTTCGGGTCCCTGTTTACATATCACAATGAGCATGAAAGGGTTTCACACACAAATGCGTCAAACCAATTCACAGATTTTTTTTGGAAAATGAGCATTTGGGTGCCAATCTGTCTCGCGTCAGAAAGTGACAACTGAATCTGCACCCATCCAGACCACAATGTTCTAGGAAACGTGTGTAAGGGCTAATTAGAATCCTATTAACCACCCTAGGTAAGAGTGGGTCGTCAGTTGGGAGAAGAGGGAAAAACCACCTTGACAACTCCCTTGACTCTTAGAAAAGGGGAGAGAAGATCCCAAAAGAAAGGCCTCACTTCCCCTCTTCTTGAGACCCTGACTGACTAAGAGAGCGAGAGTGAGAGAGAAAGACAACCAAAACTTGGTGCAAAAGTGATTGGAGCTCAGGAATGTGAAACCCATCCACGCTCAGGAGTGCAAAGCCCATCCATGCTCATAAGTGCAAAACTAGTTTGTGATCAGAAGTGTGAAACCCATCCATGCTCAGAAGTACGAAAGGAGTTGGCGTTGGGAAGGAGAGGTCAGACTGGCATCCTCTCCAGTTTTGTCACAAAGGTTCCCTAAAGTGCAAATCTGACCTGCACCAAGAAGTGTGTATTCCTTTCACACAAAAATACAAAAGCAAGGTGAGAACACATTACATCATTTCTCTTCCTCATTTGTTAGAAACACCCCCACAACACTATTTTGATAGGTGGGTCGAGGTACTGGTCTTTTGACGCTTTTCTGATTCGTAAATGAGTGTGCTGAGTTTAGAATTCTCATACGAATTCCTCCTTATCCATGCACGAGTCAATTTTTATGGTTTTTTCATATTTTTCTTGACTAAAAGCCAATGGCGACTCCAAAAACTTTTCCTAATTTCGATTTTCAACAAAAACATTAATCCTCGATACATCCTACATCAGTTTCACATATTCTATGGCTAAGTTGCTTCCACCCAATGGCTACAATGTTGAGTTTTACCTGCCTTTTTCCCAGTTTCATCCATGCTATCTCCTTAGTTATATGTTGTTGCGTTGTCCCCCCTATAATTGAGAAAAGAATGCTTACAGTCATGTTGTTGATGTTGTGAATGGCTAGCTTACATATGCTTTCTATACTGACCTTCTTCCCACCGTACCTACTATTTCACCTGGCTTTTCAAAGGACTTGAAGGGTCAATTGAGGAAGTAGGTCACATGTCATGCCAAGGTAAGAGTAATGTGTATCATGTGCACTTCTTGAGAACCTCACTGGCATGGTAGTTATTGGTAAGGAGATCAAGACCCAAAGTTTTCTCAAGAAAATCTCATATTCTCCTAGCCATTGAGCCTTTGTCAAGAAGATGGTCCAAGTCTTTATTATTTTCGTCCAGGCAGCACTAGCATCTTGATGTAAGGGTGGTAATGTATTCCTTAATATTGGAATCCACTAAAAGTGCACTATGAATGATCTTCCAGGTTATTTGGTAATTCTTTTGTGGTTGCAAAGAAAACCGTATCTACTGGTGAAAATGCCATTTCTTAGATATTTCCTTATTGATGAAAACCTTCATTGAGGATAAAGAAAAGATCCATGTTTCACTAAGATCCCATATCATCATGTCATCATTCTCTTTTACTATTCTTGCATTTGTTGTCGTGTGTGTGTTCATGTAACTTTGATGAATGTGGGTATGTGATTTGTTGAATTTTGCATTTTGTGATAGTGGACTGGGGTCCACAATATTTCAAACAATGATGGCCGGGACACGGGGCTATCTAGTTTATAACTACTCACTAGATGCCATGCCTCCATCAGTAAAAAAACGCATTTATAGCATGTCTAAGTTAGGAATCAACTCATTTGGGATTGGCAAATACTTTGTGACCTGACCCAGCCGGACTTGGCTGGACCCGACCAAAAAATGAGATTTTTCAAACTTGAAATCAAGTTGGTGATTAGATTAGGAAGGCCCAAATTGGATATTGTATCTCCAAGCTGGGAAAATCTGGGACCAGTAAAATCAAAACACACGAGGTCGAGAGGGGAAACCACTAAACCTTAAAGATTGATAATCTCACTTGCCTCCACTAACCCTCAGTGCTGTGGGACTTCTCTTCTCTCTCACACACTCACTCATCCTAAACCTAGCCACTACAATTCACAAATGAGAAATTGAGATTGCAAGAAAGCAAGTAGATGTTCATAGATAATACTAACACTACGACAAACTCCTGTAAACACCCACACATTTCTCCTTACACATGAAAAAGTGTGGGAGTTAAAATTAATAAAAAAATATAAAGGAACCATTTATCCCACGAATCCCCTCATGCTTGTTGACTGTTAAACTATCTCAGTCTCTCCTCTCTCCCCATCCCCACTTCCATGTGTGATTTCCCATTTTCCCTCTACTCCTCCCATCCTCGTGCCCTAATCTTTTGCCCACTCCATTGCATAACAACCCATAGAGGGTTTAGGGATCACACTAACCGAAGACAGTGCAAAGTCCCAATTTTTGCACATCTCATCTTCTATCGTCTCATCCTATCCCATGAAATATCATGGAGCCACTTTAGATGAGTCCACGCACCATGCTGATGGGAGGATGTCAAACCTCATGACCCATCTTCATCACTGAATCAAAAAATTTGAACTAACAATTGGCACTCACAATCATAAGGATAGTAGTTATGGATGATATCTCAAACTCCTATTTTTCATTAGCTCAATTCTTTCACTCCTTTGCCAGGATTGATTTCTTATTCCATTGACACAAAATAAAGTGTGGTCACTGTATACTTCAGATGTTATGTATAACACAACTATTTTCCCTTCATGTTCTCATTATGCATGCAGATTTGACATGCCATGAATAGGAACAAATCCTTCTAGTTATGTGTCATGTGTCTATATTTAAGCTCAACTTTTATTTTAGTTCATTTGTATTGTGTCACGTATCTACAAAGAATTGAATACACATATAACTGACTAGAAATTTTCCCCATTGCATTTTTGTATGGTAATGAAGTTGTGATATTGTTATAAAAATAAAAAAGATAGAGTTCAGTGCATGGGGTTGTCATATAGGGCACATTTGGATAGTTGGATTTAACTGCATTAGGTTAAATCTTGAAATCAGGTGATCCTGATTGAGAGGAACGAGTGGATTTGTGGAACTCTGTAAAAGTTTATGTTTGGGGCCGCATGGAAAAGTTGAGAAATGAAAGCCACGATTTTGAGCAGGAGGCTGGCGTCCTGTGTTTCTTCTTTGTTTGAAAAAGTACGATTTTATGATTTCTCCATCTACAACAAAGTAAACTTAATATTTGTGTTGTTGAATCCTAAAATGCAATCCATTACGACCAGATGTAGTAAATCAAACATGTCCATAGTCACACATGATTATCCAAAAGAAAAGGGAAAGGAAATGTCAAATCAATATCTGCCATCCTTAAGGAAGCAATTTCATGTGACATATTACATTATGTTTTCCTATGTTTCCAGCCAATTGTTCTCCGCATCGGCACCCATTTTAGCATGTCTAGGAGTAATAGTTTCTAATCACACTCATGGTAGTCCCTCTTGTGAACTATTCTTCATTATTTCAACACAATCCTTTGACATCTTCCACACAGGGTTGTCCCAAGGGTAGTTAATCTACTGAAGACCTTCTACCCTTCTAAGTTTCTCTTGATCAAGACATGATGCCATCTATTGCCATATATCAATTTTGAACAATAACAATGAGTGCACCCTGGTTGATAAAGAGAACAATGGAGACATTTATAGTTCGGCCTCTCTAACGTACATTCATTCCTTTCTTATTCATATCGAATAAACTAAAAGGTTGAGATTGATACCTATTACCAAATCAATGTGTGTTTGCTAGGGCTATTTTGGAAATCAAATTTTACCATAAAATCAAACCGAAGCCCGGTTAAGTTCAGTTGTAAAATCTTGGTCTCTTCATAATTTGGGAAACCAGTTAATAACACAGTCGAACATGACCAAATTTTCCTCTCTCTCTCTATATATATATATATATATTATATATATATCTATATATATATATATAACTCTCTCTCTCTATATATATACATATGAAGGTTCATTCGCTGCCCGCATAGCTAACTAAGTTTTCTCTACTAATGCATAAAGTAATTATTTGGTCAGAAAAGTTACTATCTGAAACAAAAGGTAAGAATGTTATCACAAAAGTAACTATCTGACTAAAAAGGTAAAGCTAAGAAGAATATACAGTAAAATTTCTGGAACAAATATGTAGTTATACATCTGTTACAAATGTATGTATTATGCATGTTTTTTTTATAAAAAGAAAATTGGTCATTCTATTCATCACGTGGCCTGGGCTCGATCATGGGACCTCTCACTAACAAACTGAGTGTATTATGCATGTAATGTAACTCTTTACAAAACTGTGTACACATATAAAGTAAAATTTCCAGAAAAAGTAACTATTTCTGGAGCAGATAACTACCCGTACAATTATTAAAGTTGAAGCATGTGTGTGTATATATATATATGTATGTATGTTTGTATGTATGTATCAGAATCTGGTAAATATATTCCGACAATCCCCCTAAAAAATATTAGGGGGTCAAAAGTACATGTAGGCCCAACGCCATACACCCAAATCAGCAATACAACTCACACGTCTAATCAATATTTAGTCTACGTCTAATGCATTTACTAATTTTTACAGCAATAACATTTGCACTAGTAGACTTCCCATGGTGTTTCCTCACATTCCTTTCCTCCCAAACATGGTAGTAAAGGCCCTCCAACAACAGATTTTTCTTTGAGCTCGTTCCACATCTTTTTAACATCCTCTGCGGATCCGCACACAACTGGATATGTAGGCTGAAAGTGCTGCATATAATCTCCCAGATCTCCTTAGTAAATTTACATTCTCCCGCTAGATGGCTGTGGTTTTCATCCTCTTCCCCACATAGAAAACATACAGTAGATATGTCATAGTTCCAAGCTTTAATTATGTCCAAGGTAGCAAATATGTTATGCAGAAACTTATAGACACATATGCTCCATTTTGGTACATGTCTTTCAATCCACAATTGGTCACACACTGGATCCTTTGTGCCTCTTATACGGGACACCTCCCATATATTTATCTTCTTGTCCTTGAGCATCCATTCCCCATTGACATTAACCACAAACAAGTGCTTGATTTGTGGCCACATCTAACGCATGACATTGATAGATCTTGAATAACCTTCTCTTGTTTTTGGAGAGAAGTCTGGTCCCCTTGGATATATGTCTCTCATCCAATTCCCCCCTATGGATGCGCCTTCCTGGTAAGCAACAATCTGTCTCATGGAACCCCATCTAGCTATATCTCTCGGGGTTTTCAAATCAAGCCCGCCTTCATCACTAGGAAAGGCCAGTCTAGAGTATTTCATAGGATGATGTTCGCTTCCCCATAAGAAATTAGCCATTTTCATCTCCATTCTGTCAAGTACTGATATAGGAATTTCTCCTTGCTGAACCCAGAAGATAAGAAGGCCCTCAATAGCAGCTTTGATTAGAGTCCTACGTCCCACCATAGATGTTCTTTGTGTAGGCCATCTGTTGATCATTTCCTCCACTTTGTCTATGCATTCAGCAAAATCCTTTACCTGTAGATTTCCGCCGGCTAGTGGGAAGCCCAAATATTTTGTGGGAAATTCACCTATCTCCACACCCATAGCATGGACAAGTCTTTCCTCCATTTGATGGCAATTTTTAGAAATAAAGATATGTGTTTTACTAGAATTGACATACAACCAGTTTGCTGCCCAAACTTTTCCAGGAGACTTTTAAGATTCTCTATGCATTGATGTTTTGCTTCTACAAAAACCAGGACATCATCTACAAAGATCAAGTGTGCCATAACCTTTGTGTCGTGGACTGTGTATGGCTTTATTTCCTTTCGTTCTTCAGCTTGTTGCATTTTCCTCGAGAAATATTCCATGACCATCACAAACAGAAGCGGTGAAAGAGGATCGTCTTGACGTAGACCGTTGCCACCCCGAAAGAAACCTACGGAGGTACCATTAACCAAGACAGAATATCTAGTAGTCCCAACACATTGTTTCATCCAGCCAATCCATTTGTATGTATGTATGTATGTATGTATGTATGTTTGTATGGATGTATGTATGTATGTATGTATGTATGTATATGTATATATAGGCCCATATTCAATACCCGCATGGGTAGATATCTGCCCCCTCTTTTTGGTTACCTTTTTTGGGATTTTCTTACTTTATACATGTAGAGGGTTATTTACCTTGCAAACTATTACTTTTCATGCATAAATAGTTACATTTTTAACATCTATAATAAATATACAATCACATATATATTTATTGTATATTCTGTCCGGATTTATTATTTTAGTCATATAGTTACTTATTTCAACATAGTTACTATTTTTTCTAGAGATTTCCTTTTTTGACCATATATTTACTTTTCATGATGCATGGGTAGCGAAAATCCAGGCTACCCATCGGGAAACGATTGAACGGCATATATATATATATATATATATATATTTATATATATATATATATTTATATATATATATATATTTATATATATATATATATATAGAGAGAGAGAGAGAGGGAGAGGGAGAGGGAGAGAGAGAGACAAGCTAGAATACATTCGAGTGTACTGATCACACCATACACCCCAATGGTATTTGCATATCTAGACCTTTTTTTGTTAAATCTGATCCATTGATCTTCATTGTTATGCCAATAAAGACCACATACAAAATTTGAACCCGTTTAGATGAGATTAAATTTATTATATTATATGTTCTTAAATTTAAGAAGATCAACAATTTAAATTTTCAAAATAATTGCTTCAATATAGAAAATGATTGAGGTGTGTTGCATCTCTGGTACACTCAAGTGTATTCCAGCTTTACTCTCTCCCTCTCCATCTCTCTCTCTCTCTCTCTCTCTATATATATATATATATATATATATATATATATAGAGAGAGAGAGAGAGAGAGAGAGAGAGAGAGTAAAGCTGGAATGCACTGAGTGTACTGGAGACACTATACACCTCAATCATTTTCCATCATAAGGCATTTTTGTGGAAATCTAAACTATTGATCTTCTTAAATATCTTAAGACCATACTATATAATAAATTTCATCTCATTCAGACCTCATAGGTCATGCATCTAAAGGAGACAAAAATCATACATTTCAAATTAGTTTTTGTGTCGATTTTGTCGTTCTTGGATGAGTGACTTACACTTATCCAAATGGGCTAAAATTTTGTATGTGGCCTATTATTGTGGTAACCATGAAGATCAATGGATTAGATTTCTTAAACTCAAGGTCTATATATGCAAAACACCTTTGGGTGTATGATATGATCTGTACACTCTAGTATATTCTAGGCTGACTCTCTCTCTATATATATATATGTATATATACACGTATATATACAAGTAAATTACTTCCATATAATTTTTAGACAATAACATTTTCTATCATGTTATTAAAGTAATTTTTTTATTTAAGAGCAAAAATAACTTGGCATGAATATTGGATCACCTAATTTTTTTAAATATTTTTAAAATATATTTCATCTAAGTGTGCTACTAGTAATAACTATGTACTAGTTATTTTAGAATGAACTTAGCCAAAAATAACATCAGTAAGTTTAGTTTGAACGCTTTTAGAGGTCATATTGGGATGGCTTAGGTAGGTTTTGGCCGTGGTGGCGGTCGCGGCGGAGGCCGTGGTGGCGTCCACGGCGGAGGCCGTGGCGGCAGGGGCCTTCCACACCACAATAGGCCGCCAGAGCCCATCGAACCTGCAAGCCATGAGCACATAGACGTTCCGTCTGATCCCATGATGACGAGTGACAGTGCAACAAAGGAGGCCGATTCCTCCTACAAAGGAAAACTCTGTGGTTCCTTGTCATACCTAAATCCTACCTCATCAGATTTACTGAAGGCGGACGACATATCTGTAGATTTGAATGGCCCATTACCAGCAATCTCCGTCAAGCTCGACGCCATCCAACCGCTCATAGCACCGTTCCAGCACGCCATCGTGGTTAAAGCGATCGGCATCAACCTAGGGTTTCAAACCCTGGTTAATAAAATCAAAACTTTGTGGTCACCCAAGGAACACTTCCGCGTGATCGACCTTGAGCAGGGATATTACATCGTTCAATTCACGAACCAAGGAGACTACCTCACGGAGATGACTGGCGGACCCTGGACGGTATTCGGAAACTACCTCTCGGTCCAGTCTTGGTCTCCTTCTTTCCGTCCTTCAGATCCCATCTCGCGCAAGCTCGTGGTTTGGTTGCGTATTGCAAATCTACTGGTCTTTCTCTATCAGAACCAGTTACTCTCCATGATCGGAGATCTGGTGGGGAAGACGATCAGAGTAGACTCGAACACGGAGTTAGGCAACCGAGGAAAATTTGCTCGAGTTGTGGTGGAAGTCGAGACGAAGAAACCTCTTCTCCCAGCAATCGTCATCAACAATGAACATTTCCGCCTCCAATACAAAAACCTACCCCTGGTTTGCATGAAGTGTGGACGTCTCGGTCACGCAGAAGTTGATTGCATCCACATAGTAACCCACACGTCGGATATTGCTACTTCCTCTACCCCGGCTCCCATGCCCAGCGTCAAATATACCCTGGACATCCACGCCCAGAAGCTAACTCGGCGCAAACCGGCTGAGAAAGAAAAAGGCAAATCTACAGACTCCATCAAAGGCAATCCACAAGCTAAGACGACGGACTCCAAGCCGGACGCCGCTCCTATCTCCGAAGATGAAGGATAGTGGGAGACTATTGTGAACAAGAAGAAACAACGCCAATTGAACAAGACAAAGGGCAAAGCACCTTCCTCCCAACAGCAACCTGTCTCAGTCTCCAACCCTAAACAAGGCGCGACACCAGACACTGCTGTCATCCTCCAAGATGATGAAACGTGTGTAGGCCGAGAGCAGGTCGACACCTCAGGCCTAAGTTTCCACTTTGGAGCCAACCAGCCACCGGGCAAGTACTCCCAACGCATTCCCCCCCGCCGTGCTGGCCCGGGTGGAGTAATGCTGAGGAACCGGAGGATTGTTTACCAGACCGTCGGCAGCCCTGACAGGGTCAGGAAGAAAGGATGGTCGGATCCTACCAATGGAGCTGATGCTCCAGAAACTTATACCACCACTGCAATATCCCTCGATTTCAAAGAATCGGACCCCCCGGATGAGGCTGATGCCACGATGTAATTCACTGCGAATGACAACGAGCAGTCGGCTGGACTGCTAGCTGTCATCAATTGGTCTTCCTCCAGTCACCCACCCTCTGGATGTTATCTTAATGAAGCTCTGCTGTTGGAATGTCCAAGGTGCAAGTTCTAAAGGCAAACTGCCCATTATCAAAGACCTTAAGCGATCTCACAACCTCCAAATCTTAGCTATACTGGAACCCAGATGTAGCTGTCCTATAGCTGAGAATGTCATCAAACGGATTGGCTTCCCCTCCTCCCACCGGGTTGAAGCACTTGGCTTCTCCGGTGGCATCTGGTTACTTTGGGACAATACCAAGTGCCAGATCGAGATTCTGATCAACCATCGCCAATTCATTCACTGTCGAGTGGATAATAGCTGGTTTCTTACTGTTGTCTATGCCAGCCCGCACCCAATCAAGCGTCGTCTTCTTTGGCACAGATTGGAAGAGCTTTCATCCTCTATTTCTTCGGCCTGGGCTGTTATGGAGGATTTCAACACAATGTTGGATGTCTCCGAGAAGTCCAGGGGTAGTTTCTTTGACAAGAATGCTAGCAGTCGCTTTAACGACTGCCTGTTCAATTGCAGCCTGCTTGAGATCAAGGCTAGTGGCCACCCTTACACTTTTCAGAAAGGCAATCTACAGGAAAAACTAGATAGGGTTGTAGCCAATGAGCAATGGCTTGACCTTTTCCCGGAAGCTTTTTTCGTCACTCTTCCTCGAGTTGAATCTGATCATCACCCCATCCTCACCAAACTGACGAGTAAATAATCTTCTTAGACCAAGGTCTTCAAGATGAAAGCAAGTTGGCGCCTGATTCCTAGCTTCAAATCCTGCCTTCTTCCTCTTTGGGACCAATCAGCCAATTTCCAAGACGCCCTATCCTCTTTCAGTAAGGCTGCCTTGCGCTGGGAGGATAAACAGCTGAAGCAACATCACAAGGAGAAGCAAACCTTACTATATCACATTGAGCGATGCCAGGTACAATCCCTCTCCACACCCAATATCTTCTCCGATAAATCCATTACCTTCCAGGAACAATACACCACGCTCCTCATGCGGGAGGAGGCCGATTGGAAGCAAAAGGCGCACATCGACTGGCTTAGATATGGGGACAATAATACTCATTTCTTCCAGTCTGTGGTCAAGGCCAGACGTCACGCCAACAAGATCACCCAACTGAAGGACACAGATGGAACCTGGATTTCTTCTTCGACGGAGATCCGCAACATGGTTTTACATTACTTCAAATCCCTCCTGACAGCCAGAGATACTCCTTCAGCGCGGACATCTCTGCTTACCCGGGTGTCTTCCCCGCGATTACGACCGCCGACTACCTCAAGCTGGAGGCCATGCCGGAGATAGAGGAGATCAGAGCCACCCTTTTCAAGATGTCACCCTCCAAGGCGCTGGATCCAGACGATGTACACAACAAATTCCTGCAGTCCAACTGGGACACCATCAAATTTTCTATAGCAAGCACTGTCAACACTATTTTCGCTACCAAGAAAATCGATTCCTCTCTAGATGATGCCAACATGGTTCTCATACCAAAGATCAAGGTCCCGCAATGCTGCACTGACCTGCGGCCCATCTCTCTGATGAATGGATGCTTCAAACTAGTTTCTAAAATGCTGGTTGAACGCATCAAACAGTTTCTGGACTCGTGGATTTCTCCTACGCAGTCTAGCTTTATCCCTGGTCGTAATATCAGCGACAACATTCTACTTGTTCAAGAAGTGATTCACTCCATGAGGGCCAAATCTACCAAGAAGCGAATGCTCTGTGTGAAGCTCGATCTTTCCAAAGCTTTTGATCGGATGCATTGGGACTTTATCAGTGTTACACTCAATCCCACGGGCCTACCCCCAATCATTTGTAGTATTATCATGCAGATCATCACCTAAGGTTCGACATCTATTCTGTGGGAAGGTGTCCCTCTAAATCCCTTTAAAACCTCCCAAGGAGTCAGACAGGGCAACCCCATTAGCCCTTACATCTTTGTCCTCTGTATGGAGCGTTTGATTCAGGCTATTTCTCTTGCAGTTGAAGACGGAACCTGGAAACCTCTTGTTCTCACTCGGGGTGGCACCCCTCTCAGCCATGTTTTCTTTGCTGATGACATCTTCCTTATGGGGGAAGCCTCACCTACTCAGGCTCGAACCATGAGCACGATTTTGTGTCGCTTCGCGGAAGCCTCAGGCCAGTCAATCTCGCGGGAAAAATCTCGTTGTTTCTTCAGTGCCAACACACCTATTCCTGAGAAGAGATCGATAAGCAGGCAACTCAATTTTCAATGGACCGATGATTTGGGGAAGTATCTTGGTGTTCCAATCCTCCATCACCGGGTTAATAAAGCCACTCACGCGTCCTTATTAAGCTCAATCAGGGATCGCATGAATAGTTGGACCATGCGTCACCTTTCCCTTGCAGGAAACATCACGCTTCTTCGCTCTACCCTGCAGGCGCTCCCCACCTACACTATGCAGACAGTTCGACTCTCACTAGCTCTATGTGATGAGATCAATCGTCACATCAGGCGTTTTCTGTGGAGTGGTAACTGGGATCACAACAAAGCTTCTTTGGTTTCTTGGAAGAAAGTCACCTCTAGCAAAAAGAAAGGTGGCCTAGGAATAAAGGATGCTCGGGACCAGAACGAAGCCTTAATGCTCAAGAACGTCTAGACCTTCATGAACCACCCTTCCAAACTCTGGGTGTGTATCATGTCCAAGAAGTATATGCGATCAGGGACCTTCAAGAACAAACCCAGATCCTCAGCCTGGGGTTTTATCAGAAAACATCCTCCTTCAGTCCAGCTTCTGAGTCACCGGGTCATCAACAATGGCAACACAACCAACGTTTGGAAAGATAATTGGCTCATGGGGAACTCGATCCAGGATCTTGCCCCCAATTTCCAGCCTCCGGGTAATCTGATCGAGTTTACAGTGGCTTCCATGTCTCCTTCAAAGGACACCTGGGACTGGGATTTTATACACCATTACATTCCGAGCACAACTTGGCCTATCATCAATGACATCCCTCTCCCTGACTTCGACAATGGGAAGGATCTCTGGAGTTGGTCGCTAGATGATTCTGGTGAGCTTACCTCGAAGTCGGCGTACGCCTGGGCTAGGCAGGGTCGGGAAGTGGAGACAGCTGGTAACTGGTCTTTGGCCTAGGATAGCTCTCTGCCTTCTCGAGTTAATACCTTTCTTTGGCTCCTCCTTCATCGTGCGCTGCTCACGAATGAAGAGAAGTTTCGACGTCACTTCGAGGTTGATCCTCAATGTGCGATGTGTAACAATGGCACCGATACTCTTCTGCATGCTCTAAGGGACTGTTGTGATAGTAAAGCTGCATGGAAGGCCCTTGGCGTCGATCAGTATCACTTCCTCCTTCCTGAACATGAATGGATTTCCTTCATTCTGCAAGGTCCTTCTAGTGGCCTGCACACTCGCATTACCACAGCGATCGCGTGCTGGCACATCTGGTCCTGCCGCATGGATCGTCTTCACCAGGGTGCCCCGAAAGATCTTAAAACGATTCCTAGCTTCATCAAAGTGAGAGTGGCCATTATCTCTAACCTCCCTAAGGATATCGTTCCTGGTAGGGTAACGAAAGCTGGCTTCCCGACCTCTATCTCACATCACTGTAATCACTTTGTCTTCACAGATGCTTCCTATATCAACCCCTCCACACCCTCGGGTGTTGGTATTCATGTCATCAATCACATAGGGGTGTGTTGCAGAGGCTTAGGTGAACAATCCATAGCAACTAGCGCACTTGAAGCTGAATTGCAGGCTATCTTCATTGCGGTTACCTTGATCAGACGCGAGAACTGGAGCAACTGCCATCTTCTCTCGGATTCTCAACTAGCTATTCAGCTACTGGAATCAGAGACTACTCCACCTCTAAACCTGAAACCCCACATCACCAGACTGAAAAAGCTTCTTAGTAATGGTCCCAAGCTGGTAGTGAGCTTCGTACCTAGGAAGCTAAATATTGTTGATGATGCCTTAGCTAAGCATGCAGCACATTGTCTTTTGCCTTTTTCTTTTTCTAGAACTAAGCCTGTTTGGCTCAATCTTGATATTGATGTATCCGTTGACCCAATTATAACCTACATCAGAGAGCGGGATAAATAAGATTTCTCTCTGTTTTTCTTCAAAAAAAAAAGAGGTCAAGTCTAGTCTCTAAAATTTGTAAATCACTAATTACAATCTGGTCTATTGTTTTAGGGCCAAATTTGACCTAAACAGAATATGACCACGCCTAGTGTTTACTCAACTACATACATGATAACTTTTTTATTCCCATAGTACTAAAGTATGAAGTGTTTCCTATGATGGATTAATCAGGTTTCACAATGAGTTTTTCAACAAGCCTTAGAAGGGGCTCTAGGAACTCTGAATAATTCTTTGAATATTGTATTACATTTTTGTACCATTTCTGCTAATATTGACATCCTAGGGGTTATGGAAAAAATAACTAGTTAGCCTTCTACTTTAGTTTCAACTTTAGCTATGATTTTTTTCCTATGCTTCTAAAAGTTAAGAGACACTAATGGTAACAATTTGAGCCGATGAAATTAGTAAGTTCCATATCTTTCTTATCTAATTTGCAAAGACCCCTAGACTACCTGACAAGAAAGAATAGGAAATGCAGAGCTATACATAGTCTGACTTCTAATCCATTCTTTACCCATAGACAATAGTGCACCCACTCAAAATGAACAAGGTCTCCTTACTCCTTCACATCTGACCAATGGGAAGATAAACTTGACTCCCTGATTGGACATTGGTTCTCAAATGAGACCAAGCATCCCTTCCTTTGGTATGAAAGAAGTTGCAAGGAAGAATATCCCTCACAGGTATGAAAGTCTGATAGGAATTCCAACTTCAACTAGGGAACTGTCTGATTTGTGGACGTAGTTCAGAAGGGGACCTACCGACATCTGGAGCTTCCCCTAAGGAAAGTGAATCCTCATCTATTGTAGTTAATTCTTGAAGAGGCATAGATTCCTATGAAGAGAGGCTAGTACCTTATCCTACCTTGGTCTTGTTAAATGCCAATCACATTCAGCAGTGACAACAAAATCTGAAGTTTCTTACCATTTTATTTCTTCTTTTTAATTTTATATAATATATACAATATACCTAAACCCTATAAATATTTATCGATAATGCTTAGGAGGAAAGAGTCTATTATCTTTTTTTAAGGAGAATAAAATCTCATCGACTAGTTCATTGTACATCGATATTAATCAAATTACTAGATATATATACACATTTTGTTTGTTTCTATACAATATAATCTTCATCTATTACTTATTCATTTGAGCTACATAAATCTTATTTCTACACATTTATATGTGAATTCATTATATGTTGATCCATCTTGAATACATAAAATGAGGATATACTTAAAAAGAGTGGAAACAAAATAAAATAGAGTTAAGGCTTTCATTTAAGATTTCTTCTAATCTCAAGCCAAACTTGCAACATGTAATGCATTTTGGATTATATTTTTATCTTGTTGAATAAAAATATGGCTGTTGATTTACTTGTTCTCATTCATGGTGTACTCAAATACTTGAGAAAAATATATAAAATAGTAGAACCTATTTGTTTCTTCTATGCTTGGATAGTGGATACATGTGGTACTACATTTTATTATTGTGTGACACATTACTTGTAATGTTGTTATAATCATTGAATACATGAACATATTTTGGAGAAGGATGGTAAAACGTACATGTTGTTAGATGTGTTGTATTGTTTAAATTTTAAATTGAGTTATCACCATATAGTTTTCATCCATATAAAATATGTTGAATTGCTTGAAAGAAAAATGGGTATCCATGGAAATGTAACTTTAGTTCTACATATATACCTAGACCTTTTTCCCAATGTTCCATTGAATATGAATATGATTTTTCAACATAGAAATACAACATGTTGTCACATATTTACAGGTCTTTTTGTCAATAGATTTATATGTGCATACTTGATCGTCATATAATATTATAGTGTTATACTATATTTTGACTATCTACACTTTGACAAGGTCATGTCATACTAAAACTGAATGAGCTAAAGGGACTAAGAGTTGGTGAACTAATTGGTGGAACAATGATTTAATAGTTTCGATCAAAAGTAATTTTGTTTCCAATTTACTAATAGTATAGATATCTGATTTGTTAAGAAAGAAATATAACTTTTTACATTATCCTTTCTACAAATTTAATGATGTATTTTCATATTATTTTGTATCATTGTGACTTATGAGAATAGGATTTATTTGCTTGTACTTGAATAGTCACAATATCAAACTAGTATTTGATTTGGGTTGAAGTGCATTCTTATATTTTATAGATTTTATGGATTAAGATTTTAGGGTTTTTGTCAAAATGAAAATAGGAATATAACATGTGCTACGAAAAAGGCATATAAAATTGAATTGGTGTGGATTGTTAATATTTATATACATCATCATCAAAAATTTGGGTTCAATATTGTGAATGTGGTGATATGCAAAGTAAAATTTCCAAAAAGGGAGACTTGTGTTGATATTGATATTGTTGTAAAAGTTGCTATATAATCCTAATAAGAATTTAAATCAAAGGGAGGGACTATGTCAAGCACTCTAAAAAAAGGAATTAGCTCATACGTACTTTGTATATGGTTGGATAATTGTTCATTTGAATATAAACCGTGTAGACAATGCATTTGATATGTTTTGATTTTGTTTCTACGTGAAGTGAATAAAGTGCAAAACATGTTTCTACATTTATAATTGGTCTAGTGCTTCTTTGATTTATCTTTGCCTTCATCTTTCTTTCTTCATAAAAAGAAATGGACACATTGTTGTTATATTTTTTATCAATCTTATTTTTGATTTAGTTTTAGCAAACCCAAGGTTTTTTTAATCCAATCAAAATGAAGAAATGCAAATAAGGAAGAACTCAAATAGAGTATATTGGTCAAAGTATTGCTCTACTAATTCTGCACCAGGATCTTTGTAGTGAAAGCATAGATATATGAGTCCAACACCATTTACATAAGTATGAGATGGGATATTTTGGGCTAGCCTTCTATACATTATCTTGGTTTCCAACTACTTTCATATGGTGATGTGTCTTAATAGTTACTCTTATTTGTGTATGTCCATGCTATGAACTCAAATTAACAAAGAATCCTATCCTACATGAACAAATATTTTAAATAATGCAACCTTATTTTTATAGTCGTTATAGTAGGACAAAAATGAATATGCACACACTTTTCATAGTATATCTTGATGTTAGTCATTAGTAATAAAATCATCATTCAAATTTGTAGTGTTATCATCGACAATTTATATTTTATTGACGTACTTCTTCTAATAAATGATCACAATTGTTTAATGGGTTGAATAAAATTCTAAACATTACCAAATATAAGCTTTCACATTATTTTAACTACTTAGATTTCATCAATATAAGTGATGTCAATTGTTGAAAGGGTGTATGACAATCTTGTATTTTTTTTTGGTCGGTCAAAAAAATGTGTTACTATTGATACCAAAAACTTTGGGCACTAAGTACCCCATTACATCAACAGGAGCTAATAAAGCTCAACAAGGATCTAAATCCCCACACAGGAGGAACAACAAGAAAACAAAAACAACACTAAAAAGACCAATCTAACTAACCAAGCTAGGTCCAAGCATTCCTACCAGAAGAAGACTATAAATAGCCACTATTACATGCTTTCAACATATTTTACAACATCATCTATGTATTCACTTCATCGAGTGATAAGAAGGTACACATAAATTTTGGTAATAATTATACTAGTAGAAATAAGAAGGTGCACATATTTCCATATACTATCATTACTTCTATAATCAACGGGTTTATGGAACCTATCAAGCATACTGAGCATTGTCTTAGTTCTAATAGATATTAGATTTAGCCTATCTTCATTTCCTCGTGTTTTCTAGATACCTAACGTTTTGATGTTTAAAATGGGGAATGTTTTACATGTACAGTGGCGTTGTTTAGATTCAAAATTAGCTTGGTTCGCTAGCTCCTATCGACACAAGATCCTTGATCAATAAGTAGGTCAAATGGGACTCAAAGTCATGTTTATTTTCTATTTAGCTCCTGCAATTCTCCTCCTCATTCATTATTAGTCATCTTATTCTTTGCACACACTTAATTTTCATTTTCTGATAAGTTATCAAATTCAAACAAGCCCAATCGTATTGTCCTCCTGAGTTTGCAAGTCTCCTTTTGATTTTTTTTCCTTTTTATTGTATCAATTACCTTATGGTAATAGACTTGTCACTAACTGGAACACATATTTATCCTCACCTATTTCAATGAACTCAGAGTATTGAATTGAAGTTATTCTCGAGTACTTAAGGAGGACATGGAAACCAAATTGTAATTAGGAAAGTACGTATAATGTTTTTTCCCTAAATAAAAGGTACATAATGCAGTTCATGAGAATCACTTGAAAGATCTCATAGAGAAAACTCATAGTTAATGAGGTTTATATAATCATAGCTTAAAGAAGTATTTAAAACAAAAAAATTTCGAACTTGAATTTGACTAAATCTATTATGAGTTAATGTCAATGGGTAGACTAGTAATGTGCTAAAAATATGACATATTTTTATTTTACTAATTAATTTTTTTAAGAGAATCATTGGTTTTCCCTATTTCACCATGCCCATAGGTTCCGACTGCTTCATAGGCTTGCAAAGTCCAACTCCTTTAGCATTACTCCAATACAAGCTTGTGGTGAGGTATGCATTGTTTTTAGTTATTAGTAAACTATCAATTCATTCATATAAGATATTTAGTTGGATCATTAATTCATTTTCATTTGAAATAACAAGCTTTATATTCTTATTAACACACACCATGACTGACACATTCTACCAAAATGTAAATTAGTATCATTTGGTACTACCATAATAAAGATCATGAAGAGGAGAACCAATGAGATGAATAAATATGTTGATCTTACACTTGTGTTGCATGTCTTTCTATTGCTCGTGACTTCCCAATATCTTGAAACTGATATCCTACACCGTCCATGATTATTTCTCTGTGGTCTTATCTTTGATGTATTCTTGCTAACTCCATAATCACCTCCAAGATGCCACCACTCACATGGGTTAGATCTTGATTTGTACCTCTGCTTCTTCTTCTTCCTTCTCGAGCACTTCATATCTATTGTTACTCCTCATGGTCGGTTCTTTCCTAATTTTACCCCCATCTTTGTCCCTAGTAGGTCTTTTGGTATAGATGTTCCGACCGTACTAGGTTTTCAATTTAACTTCCTCGAAACACCTTACTCCAACCTTCTCTTGAAGTTATTCTTCCACTATCTTCTCCTCATCCTAAGCTTCCTACCAACACACTTTATGTTCATGACCCATTCTTCCACATCACAAGAAGATTTCAAGTGATGTTTTATACTCCACTTGATAGTCGAAGCCATCCATGATGACTACATGTTTCACTAGCAATAAGGTGTAGAATCCAATGGACAATTTGGAAAACTTGGTGTGGGTGTGCTGAGTGGTATGATTGTTGGTCTTAATAAAGCCCCCCTGTGTTTCATTGATCTTTTCCACAGTTGTTTCATGATATATGTGCAACAAAAGGTCATTATCTTGGCCAATGTGAAAAGAGGACAAGGCAACCCATCCACTAGGTATCAGGAAGCTTGCCATGGCTAGACCATGAGAGGGATTTTGAAGATAACCTAAGGACCTCCGGCTAGAGCTTTGATATAATTTAGATGATAACTGAATCATAAAATGATTCATGTTTAGTTCATATATATTCTTCCCACCGCCAGTTTCCATAGAATCACAATTATGTCACACATGTTAAGGTACCCAAATGTATTTTCTATGAGTTTGGACACCACTCATAACAAAACTTTGATTAGAGAATTTCACGGGTCTCTGATGCAATCATGAGTTCTGGTAGCCCCTTCTGTTGACAATAATTATACTATCTGGATTCACCCTATCTTGTGAGATGCCGAGGATGAAGAATTCTTTACTAGGACCACATTTTTTACCTACTGATCGGCCTAAATCGTGCATCCAAACGGAGAGGCAGATTTGAAGTAGTCGGACTTTTACATTTATAACCCAAAACCTTCTAGGCCCCCACAACTTTGTTTACGGGGTCGAAGTAGATATACGGGGTCAAACACAACGACAAGGGTAGTAGTGTTGAGAACGCTGAATCGACACGTTACACTCCGGAAAGGGTAAAGATATGGTAAAGTTCCCTAAGGGAATAGCAGGATAAGACCGATAAAACAAAATAAAACTATCTCCAACTGGAGCTACTAGGAAGATTAAGGTTTTAAGCATTTATCAGTTTTTAGTGGTTTTCGAGCAACGGAAACAGAGAGATAATACTAATGCTAAAGCAAGGTACGAAGGAGAAAACTTCGATAAAACAAGCAGTAGCAGAAACATCTTGTACCCCTCCTCTCGAAGCGAGTACCTATAACCAAGCATCAACACCCCTCTAGAGGTTGCTGGACTTAAGTTAGAGTGGAAAGATTACTAAAGCAACTCCGATTCCGGGCACTCTCGTACTCCAGAATCAGACCAAACACTAGAGCCACAACACCTCTCTCGAGGCTGTTGCAACTGTAAAACACAATTCGGTAGCTAATCGAAACGTGATCCAAGCGTACAAGCTAGAGTTCAGATGTTAAATATAGAAATCATCCAACAAAGGTACCAAACATAAAGCAGCAAATAATTAAACTCTTCTAATACCATTAACATATAAGGGTCTGATTACATTGCATAAGTAAAAGAAGTAAATGACAGAAATAATAAAAATAAATGTTGCCTTCTCAATTTAGAAGGACTATAGACACAACAGACTCTTCAGCCCAATATCGGGCAGGAGGCTTGCCTGATACCATCGTGTCGGGTGGCACACCCTCCCGGGCGACACGCTCATGACGGGCATATAGTATCGTGCGAGGCGCCCTTGCCCGATACGATCATGTCAGGCGTCACCCTCTCGAGCGAAACGCCGTGACTGGCGATACGTATCGGGGTTCGGTATCGTGCCATGCTAGAGTGATGCTTCTAGAATCGGTCACTTGTATCGGGTATCCTCGTCGGACGATATCGGCCTGCAGTGGTGCCCGGGACGACCCTAAGTGACGCATTCCCTGTCTCTCGGGATGCGAAAGTGCTCACCTAGAATCACCCAGCACAACCCCTGAGGCACGATACGCTAGCTCTTGCAGCATTCCTGAGATGGCTTGCGTAGGGTTCCAACCTATCTTTTCGGCTTCCTGTAGCTTCTATTTATAGGCAGCAGTTGGGGAAGTTATGGTGCTCTGGGTGCCACGTGTCCTTCTTGAGCTCTTATTATCGCGTAGTCGGTGGATGGCCGATATCAGTATCGCCCGGCACAAGGATGTCAGTTGTCGGTCATCGTGACAAGTGGCACCTGCCAGTGGGTGTCCTGTATCGCGCAACACACTTCAGTTGTCGTGGCGAGCTCGGCTCACTGTCGGGTAAAAGGCGTATCGCTCGTCCGCTTCCTCTTGCGCGACACCCTTGTGTCGCACGTCAGTGTATCGCGCTACCTTATCGAGCAGTGAGCGTATCGGTTGACTTCCTGGGGAAAAAGGTCGATGCAGGTAGAACACGTTTATGGGCCGAGGCGACCCTTTTCGATGATAAATGAGTCAAAAATGGAGGAAAACTCTGTAAAAGATGGAAATATTGATTTAAGAGCGTAGCGTGTCCTGTTATTGCAAAAATACATATAAAAAGAGAGGAAAACAATTTAAAAGGGCACTTTTGATAACAAAATAAGAGTCAAAAAATCACAAAATTTGGTGTTATCACCTACTGTGTCATCTTTGAAATGTCTAACATATGCTTGATTTTCTCCTTTGTGTTTTTCAACAATGTTTCCCCATAGTTGGACCATGTGCTTTTGATAACAACATGAAGGTCATTTGACATCTCAGGGATTTAGTGAATTATGTGATGCCTCAGACTACATGAGTAGTCACCATATCTAGGACTGACTCCTCTCATTCTGCTAAAGAGAAGGTTGAGTCCCATCTCCTCCACATAGATTATAATCTTTATCCAATCATCCAACCATCCATCATGATAGTCTTAGCATCTATAACCAGCCTGACTCCCTCTACCCATAAAAATCCTTCCTCTAATGCTATAGGATCCCATCAAACTATGGTGTCATCACCCTTCTCCAAACCTTGATTACCTATTCTTCCCCCATATGTAACCCTATGTGCCTCCATCTCTAGGATGCATAGGTCTTTTGGGTTAGTTTCTACAACCTTATAATGTTTATACTTTGATTTAGGCATGTAGAATTGGTTCATTGTCTTAATAGAAGCACATGCTTGAATTTTAAGTGTATAAGATATTTTAAAAATATTATCCTTTTTTCCTATTTGAGAATTGGAAAACAAACACAAATAATTCTTTGTTAGATATATCATTCCATTTTATTCTTAGTAATTCACCTCAAATCCACCCTCCCCATCATAATGAGAGATATCATTCATTGTCATTCGTTCTTCTTCCTAGGATTACAGTCTCCTTTGAACATTTTTTCTATCATAATTCATTCCCTCTTTTGACTTTTTTGATGATTACCAACTTCATTCCAATCCTATTTATAGAATGTCAACAAGGATGTAATCCCATATGAGTGTCTATGGTAAAAACTACCATGTCCCATTATGTGACCTTTTTCAATGGTGTGAACTAAAAAAATTCATTCTTAATACATGAAAGATGAATAAAACATTTAAGGAAATAAGTGTTGCTAATATCTTTCTTGGCTGAATCTAGATAGTTGCATCCTAGTGATTTTTTCCTTGCTTTGGAAATAAATTGAATCAACTCACACTCCCAGACAATGTTGTTCCATCTATGTTTAAAAGTAGCACACCATATCTCGTTGTGTGAATTTCACTTCTTTTTCCATGATCCCTCCTATCATTCTAGGAGCAGATAAAGAATGTAACTTACATGGTTTATGATCACAACAACCATGTCAATTCCTTCCCATGTAAATATACTAATATTGACCTTGGTTTTATGTACCCCTGGAACACACCATTGTTCATTTGAAAAAATTGGGCTCTGATGCAAGTTGTGAACCAACTTTGATCAACTCTTATTTTATCTCTCTAGCAACCTTCTCTTTGCACATTTAAGAGTCCATGTTATGGAGTTGTATGTGCCCAATTTTTAGTGATCTAGTTTACTTATCAGCCATTTGAGATTGTATGTTTCCCCTATAGGAGCAACTGAATTTTTATGCTTGAATTAAGATCAAATAGATCAAATAGCTTCCCCTCTTTCTATCAAGATAATATATATACATATATATATATATATATATATATATATATATATATATATATATATATGCTATTTTGAGATGGAAGACACTTGTGCAATTCCAAAACCATATAAGTGAATGTTGATGGTGTGTTTTATTTTGTTTTAAATTATTTGAATTTGTTCCATATGCCTTGAACTATAAACTTCACTTCATCAAGTTACCATGGGATGATACAATATATTAGACCTATTCTTTCGATATTGAAATAAGTAGGTTGATTGTAAATTAAAAGTCTTTCAATGGAATTTTATGCACATACATTTACTAGTCTATTTTTTAATATACGTTTTTAATGGTGGTGAAATAGAATATTGACATGGCATTTTGACATGGCTGCTACTATCCAAGGCCATCTCTATTACAAGAGGGAAGCAATAATGACTTTATAACATGTATAGAAAGCTTCCACAACATAGGAGTTTGAGATTCAAATGCTACGAGTATCCCTAAAAAAGAATGAGACTACTACTTTTTCCATGGAGGCAACAACTACTAGCGGTGGATGTCTGATGATGACAATGCATAGCAATGATAGAAAAGATACACTAGTTGCTTCCATGGAAACTTTAGCAAGGAGGTGTGATAATATAATGTTGTGTGCCTTATTGTTGCTAGTTGGGGTGTCTTGTATCTTACATTGTACACAATCTTATAAGTTACTTTGAATGAAATTTACGCAGAAACTTCTGCACCAAAGAATGGAAATATATCTATTTTCTTTTTAACATTTTACTTATACGCATTTAAATATCATAAGGGAGGCGAAGTAAATATATGACACCCTTTTTAAAATAAAAAAGAATGTTGAATAACATCTTTGTTATTATTACTTGTAAAATCATATTTTTGATATTAGTATATAGAATTGTCTTGACAGAACCTTCCATTAAGTTAACGTTACAATTAAGTATTTTAAAATTACTTGTTCTTCTCAATGTTTTTAGATTAATGTTTTCACATTTTTACTACTTAATCCACGCTTTATAAGGAGGAAATATGTTACGACCTCACCTTTCAATAACCCCCAATTAAGGGAGACCAAGAGGTTGAAGCCGCACCCATTAACCCCGGATCAAAGTTCGACATATAACCATAAATAATTATTAAATTCTAACAGACTATACTGAAAATGGTAATAAAAATTTTCTTTGCATGCCTTGAAAAATTAAGGACAAACTAACTTCTAACCTCAGCTGAACTATTCTATCTAATTCCTCCTTGTTCTTTAATTCTTGAATTCACAAGGTGTCTCTTTACTGTTTGTACTTTTCATTGTACCTAAAACGCCGACAAGCAAAACGTCGGTCAGCCGAAGCTGGTATGTGGAGGAAACAGATAATGTTCAACTATGGTAACAATATAATCATTCAATTAATCATTTAACAATGAAGATTACGTTTTAGGCCGTACAACTCAATCCATACATATTCTCGAACTCTGGGTTGTCCCTACAGTGGACATGAATTTCACCTCTCTTTTAGGTAATAGAGTCGCATGGCACTATCCGAAGATAGCCCAATATCTAACTCATTATGACTTGATGGTCCTACCTCCATGGTAGCCATGTACTAAGTCAACCATAGACCTGATGGACCTACCCAATAGGTAGCCATGTACTAGGTCATCCATAGACCCGATGGACCTACCCAATAGGTAGCCATGTACTAGGTCTTTCTAACCTGATGGTCCTGCCCATAGGCAGCCATGTACTAGGTTAGCTATTATGCCACAGAGAGAACCAGGATCTGAGTTTGTTGGCATATACTCTTTGTGATAGTCATAACCACATTATAGTTTGCATGAACTAAATAAACATCCAACATTTTATTCAAAGCAACCGGTAAAACATTCGGAAATCACCGTGAAACTAGAACGGTTATTCATAAGCGTAACCACATACCTGTCCAGTAGATTTCTCAAGCTAATATCAATTCCAACCAAGAAAGCAATCCAAGGAAGTAATTCAACCACATATTCAAGAATCCTGAAAAACACATGTATTCCATTTACTACACACTTTATCAAGATTCTTTCTATCCAACTTGAAATTGCTTCCTAATGTTTCTGTATCCATTTTAGGGTTTCGTTTTGCATTTAGGGTTTTCCTTCATCCTTTACCATATTAAACCCTATATTTATGTCATTACTCACAAACCCTAATTATCTCCTCTATTCTTCAATATTAATGTTATCTTAACCAAAATATAATCCTATTTTCATATTATAGGCACATTACTCATCAATTAATTTCATTAAACTTCTTTTACATTAAAGCTACTATTTTTATCCCTTTTAATTCATGACAAGATCATTATGTGCATCTATCATTAATTCAAAGCTCATTAGGGTCTAACTAACATATGAACTCATTCTGTTCATGAAAAGACCCTAATTACTACTTTTGGGTTTTATCCATAATTAGGAACTTTTATATTCAAACTGGATTTAGAAAATCATAACTCTATCATATTCATGGATTTGCATAATTAAAACCATTAAAAGGCATATTTTCCCAAATTAGGGTTTCTAACTCCATTAATGCAAACTTAGGTATATGAAACCCTAAAGTAAACCAATTATGTATAAAGATCATCCTTTTAGATTCAAACCATCCTTTTTATCATTAACAGGTTAATACCAACTTTAATCATTTATTAAACCCTACTAAACACTTTAATCATACCAAAATAGGGTTCTTTAAATATTAATACATTAAAGTTGATATCTTTCATTACTTTTCGAATTTCATAAGAAATCAGGCTATAAAACTATTTTTAATGAATTACTTGCATTTTTCTGATCAAAATACATATATAATTTGTCTTGATCGGAGTTACGAATAGCAAGATATGATTTTAGCAAGAAAATTACCTTCCGGCCAATCAGAGATTGCCACGTCGCCAAGTTTCCATGCGTCGCGCTGGATTGAGATTTATAACCAAATGACGGTAGTACCCCTCCACTTAAAAGATCGTTTTTATAACACGGAGGGGCAGAACGATCCAAAGGGACCTCTGCCTTCTTCTACCTCGCACAGGTGCGAGTTTCGCCCTAGCCGCGCGGGGCGCAGCTCATCCTCGTCTTCCCGGAGCCCGTCGGCCGCCGTCGATCCCTTCATTGGCTTCATCTCAGTCCTCCGCCCCCGGTACGCCACCCAGATCATGCCTAGTGTAGGCGGATGGAGCTGGTTCGATCTGCAACTCGACGCCTAAGTGCAGCCCTAAGGGTGCCGCCCTAGCTGATCTATCGCGGATTCCCCCGCCTTCTCCAGGACCTGACGGCCACCATGATCAGTTCCTCTTCCTCCGACGTTCCTATGAGCACCCTGGGATGCCACCGAACCGTAGCCAAGATGGCCGCTTCATGACCACCAGACCTGCAAGCATGGTCGGCCTGCAGTCACCTGCTGCATTGCGCAGGGCTGTTCTGTCTCTCTCCGGCATCATAGGAGTGTCGAGCTTCTATCATCCCTCCTCCCGAGGCCCCTCGCTGCTCCAGAGATCACACTTTTCCCCGTTGGTCGGGCCAAGAAGGATGCAAGGTTTGGAAGATACGTGAGATCCTCCTCCACTCGAGGCTATGGGTCCAGGCCTTTTATAGGGACAGATAGCATTGCCATAGCACGCCTCTCTACAGGAAAACAAGTTCCCCGTTCATCGAACTTTCCTTTTTAACTTTCAAGATCTAACTTCTCTCTCTCAAACTATTCCTTGTTTATTACTATTCCTTGGTTCTTAACGAATCTATTTTCCTAAAGGGAAAATCGATAATTACCCTTTTTAATCTCCTTGTGCTTGGCCTTTCACCCCTTGGCACGAGATCATGTTTTTCTTTTAATAGAAAATACCACTCTTTTTTTTATAATAACACAAAATTCATTAATTGTATATTCACATTATCTTCTTATTTGACATTTTTGATATTTTCTCTTTCCTCTTTCTTCATTGGGACTCCTTGGGTCCCAAGACCCTCCATTATTTCGAAATTCCCTTTTCAAGGATAATTATTATCCTTCTAGATGCATCTATATGCATTATTTCACATTATCTTGTTTATTTCTTATTAAAATATCTCTTCTTGAGGATTTCTTTTTATTTCTCTTTTGTTTTCCTCATTGGTATTCCTTTTATCATTAGTAATCCTTGGGATACGAAATTCCACCAAGGATAACTCAATTATACCTCTTTTCACTTATTTCCCACATTCTCCCATTATTTTCAATTTCTTTCTTAATCAAGAAATACTTAATTAATCTTTTCTTTTTCTTATTGCTTTTCTTTGCAACTTTAGACTCCTTGAAACCCAAGGAATCCAAGAGGCACGAAATCCTCTTTGTATTTGCCTTCTAGAGGTTTCCATTATTTCTTTTCTCGAATATTCAATTATCCATTTATTAATCGAATTTTCTTTGTTATTTTCCTTTTTATTGGGCCCAATAGCCAATAAAGCCCACAAATCAAATAACAAGGCTATTTTAAACGAAATCCAATTATTCTCAACCAAATATATGATTATTTGTTCAAACATCTTAAATATGAGAAATTATATTTCTCACCACTTGAACCCAAAATTTGGGGTTATAACAAAATATCTCTCCCTCCAAATACGAGAGAAAAAAATAAAATTATGTGCATACTAAATAGTGTGGATAATTTAGATATCTACAAAGAATGTATGAATAATTTTCACCATTCATTTTTTCATGCTTTTAGTTGGTGTGGTTAATACAATTTTCTACTCTTTTAAGCGTGGGAAAATGTTATATTTATGTGTGGACAAATGCATATGTTTTTTTGTAGTGTCTATTTCTAGTTTGTTTCCATTTGGTTTAAGTGCTTCTTCAGTTGTTTGAGAATGGAGATCATGTGCTTCCACTTTGTCTCTCTAGTATCTAGCTTGGTATCTCAGTACCCACTTCCCTCCACAAACCCTCATTTCTTCTTTGACTTCTCTTCTTTCTTTGTTACTCAATATATCAGTTCGTGATCATTTTATTGCCAACCTCCCTCTACTCCCTCTCTTTACGGACTGGAAATTATTTTGCATGTTATGTTAGTGTCATTGGTTGTGGATGTAGAAGAATCAATTTAATGTTTTGATATGGCTTTAGCTTCTAGGAGGTACCGTGTAGGAAGAAAAGGAGGAAATTTGCAAGAATGATGTTGTTTTTTTGTTCAGTTGACCTTGTATTGATAGTTTGGTTGCCTGTCTATATAATTTCTATTTTTGTTTTTTCCTTTCCACTTTTGTTTGGTGGCACACTCTATAACTATCTTGAACTTCACGATATATTAAATATCCCCACTCTATCTGCACCAAAAAAAGGAGGAAAGTGTGAGAGAAGCGAAGGAAAGTCTAGAATCCTCTAAATTCCAATGAATTGGTGTGCATATGTGGGTTGAAAGCTATCATACCATGTAGTGTTGTAACATACCAGATCTAGAACCCTACCCTAGAAGTCTGACCCCTTTTGACTTAGCAAAACAATGATAAGATAATATAGGTAATTAAGCCAAATATGAAATACAAAAGATATATATAAAAGAGTAACATAACAAATTGTGCATAATGATCAAATATGACGCATATGGAGGTAATAAGAATATAATTGGATGAATAAGAAATTAATGGGCCTCTAATGGGCCATATGACATAACACATATAAGAAAGTCTCAAAGTGAAAATAGATTTCAAATTCATAATATACACATCCAAATAAGCCTACATGTCAATTTTCATCTAATTTGGACAACATTGAAATAATATGGTAAGTTAGGAGAGAGAAACTACCTAAAAGGTGTAATTAATAAATAAATATAATTCATGACACCAATAGATGGAAATAAAGGAAAATTGGTATTCAACTTGTCAAATATAACTTAAGTATGAAGTTTCACATAGAGCTACGGTTTACGAGATATGAATTTAACAAGGTTTTACTTACTTGGCCAATCGGGAGTTGCCACGTCATCACAGTCCATGCGACGTTGCAGATCTGGAAAAATAACGGTTTTACCGTTATACCCTTACTTAAGTTAGCCGCTTCTTTGTACCCCGAAGGGCAAAACCGTCAAACGCGCATCTTCATCTTCCTCCTTGCGACCACAGCCGGCCGTCGCCCTAGGAGCCGTGGGCGGGGCTTCTCCTTCAACTATCCGACCTCGCCGACCAACAGGGACACATCCCTTGCGTCCGCCGCCCTCCCCCGCGTCTGCCTAAGCCTCCATTGGTGGTGTGGCGGCCGGGTGAGGGAGTTCCTGGCCTGCGACCTGCTGCCATGCTGCAGGTCTTTCTGCAGCCAGTGAGAGGGGCGGCGCGCGTGAAGATGCAAGATCCAATATTCAGGGTTGCCGTGGTTGCATCCTTCATCCAACACAACGACCCAGAAGCCCATCGTTTGCCTCAAGGTCAGACAACCCTCTCGGTTAGGGTTTCTGGACGTAAAAGAGGAAGAAGAAGAAGAAGAGCAAAACGTGGAATTCTTTTGGGCTCGAACCAAAGGGTATCCCCTTTATATAGGGGTGAGTAAGGAAGCCCTAAGTCGACTACTCACGAACCCAAGAGTCCTTTTCCAAGTAGGAGGTCAATTTTCCTTCTAGTAGAAGTAATATCCTCTCTCTTCATTATCCATTATTATTTTCTATTATATGGATATTAAGAATTTAAAATTCCTTCTTTCATTTTCTTTGTACTTCCCCTTTTTATTTATTGGCCACGAATTTCTATTCCCTTTTAATAGAAATTACTCCCTTTTTCATAAAGCCACCAAAATTATTTCCTTTCATCAAATTTACATAATTAATGGGTTATGTATTCCCATTATCTCTTTATTTTACAATTATGGTATTTTCTCTTCCTTTTTCTTTATTGGGGCTCCTTGGCACCCAAGGAACTTTATTATTTCGAAATTCTCCTTGTTGGATATTTATTATCCTTCTAGATGCATCTTTATGCATTATTTCACATTATC
Organism: Alisma plantago-aquatica; assembly: GCA_963693085.1. NCBI lineage: Eukaryota > Viridiplantae > Streptophyta > Magnoliopsida > Alismatales > Alismataceae > Alisma > Alisma plantago-aquatica. The sequence continues at coordinate 1,498,458,690 of OY856411.1, read as the reverse complement.
TTGTTTATTTCTCATTTAAATATTCCTTTTTGAGGATTTCTTTTTATTTCTCTTTTATTTTCCTCATTAGCATTCCTTTTAATATTAGAAACCTCATTGATACGAAATTTCACCAAGAAATCTCATTTATGTCTCTTTTCATTCATTTTCCACATTATATCATTATTTCCCAATTTCTTTCTTCATAAAGAAATACTTAATTAATCTTTTCTTTTTCTATTGCTTTCTTTTTGCAACCTTGGACTCCTTGGTACCCAAGGAACCCAAGAGGCACGAAATCTTCTTTGGATTTTCCTTCTAGAGGTTTCCTCATATTTCTTTTCGTAAAAATTCAATTATCCATTTACTAATTGAATTTCCTTTGTTATTTTCCTTTTTATTGGGCCCAATAGCCAATAAAGCTCACAAATCAAACAACAAGGCTATTTTAAACGAAATCCATTTATTTGAAGCAAATTATATCATTATTTGTTCAAATATCTTTAATATGAGAAATTGCATTTCTCACCAATTGAACCCAAAAAAATTGGGGTTATAACATCCTTTCCCCCATATAGGAATTTTGTCCTCAAAATTCAAACAAGCAAACAAACAATTCAGGATAAGACTTTTCCATGTCCATCATTGGCCCCTATGTGGCTTTTCCGTACTCATGGCGTCTTCGAAGAACCTTTATCATCACTTATTCTTTTCCCTGAGTTCTTTCACTCTGGCGTCTATAAACTGCACAGGTGACTCAGGTCATTTCAGCCTCCCTTGGGGCTCACTAGGTTCATTGCTCAGCACATGGTCGGGTACCTCACATAGTGCTCTAAATTGGACACATGGAAAACATCTCCCATCACTCTATCCTGAGGGGTAGGGTCAAACCTAACCTTCTCCACCCATCCATCTCTAATGGACCCATGTATCGGGGACTCAACTCTCTTAGTTATAACTTAGAGGGGTCGGATTTTCATGTCACATTTTCTCCCACAGTAACTTGTATGTCAGTCTACTTTGCATCTTCTCACGACTCTCATCGTCTCTAGGCTCCTTCCAGCCCTTGCATAAACAAAGTGACTTCATCTACACGCATTGGGGGCCCTTTTTCTAACCATCATGTGGTCCTTTTCTAACCATCATGTGGCCCTTTTTACCAACATCACCTTACTGAAGTGGTGACCAACACAACCTCCTTTATAGAGCTTCTTATGAAACCCGATACTGGCTATGGTGGTCATTGTCACATCTTTCATAGGACAAGAACTAGCTCTAGATATCACCCTGAACGATCTCACATGCCCTCATCAGACCCTTTAGTCTGGATCATACTAACCATAGTTAGGGGTGATAACCTATACTAACATTACGTTCTTCATGAACCTACTTCCACCTTTTGGAAGGGAACCTTTAGTTCCAACTCAAGAACCTTTGAACTTGCTTTATAGTGTAGTCGAACTATCTCTCTCATGGGTAGTTCCACTAGATATGTCCCTTGACAGAACTCTTTCTTTCTTATATTATCTAGGTAAGGCGACCTACCATAACCCACATTGTATCTTGACCTTCCTCGATACAGGGAAGACTTATCACAACTTCCATAGCGTTGAGCTCTCATTCCCTCTCAGGGATCTTTTGTCCTCCATACCGATATACTGGGTTACTGGGGCTCGTCCTTTACCTCCTGGCTTGCATGGACATATACCACATGCAACCTCATCTTAAGCATCTAACGTGTTATTACCATTTTCCATGGTGTATCATGATTTCTTGTATGTCATGATTCTTTCAAGATCGATTCCTTCAAAACCCTAAACCACTCTTGTCAGGGTTTCATCACCTTCCTTTCCAAAGAAGTGCACTTGAGGTTCTACTACCATCCTTTCATTGCATCCAGGACTAGACTGGCTAACCAAACAACCATAACTTTTCAATGTATCTTGTTACATCTAAGTGTTTATCCAAACACCTCTCCTTTTTGAACTTAAGGTTAGCCAATCAACCCTTTCTATCTTCTGGTCAAACAAGTCAGATGTATCTCAACCAGAGCATCCATTACCACTTCACATCCTTAGGTATTAGGTAACATTACACTTCCATGTATTTCACTTATCATGTCACCTCAAACTATATTTTTATCTTCATAAGAACACTCTCTGATTTCATCATCATGGTGACCAAACTCAACCTGGCATAACTTATAAGCTCCACTTAGCTCATTCTAGAAACATCCTTATAAGGTGACTACCTCATTCCTCTTAGGGTTTACAAACCATCTATGTATCATTCACTTTACCAGGGTAGGTTATCCTCTCTATCCCCATTTCTCGTGGCAAGTTTCCAACCTACCTAATCTCTTATCCTTGGTGTATGACATGCATAATGTCCTATCTCTCACCCCCATAACAAGAGGAAATAAGCATTTGGCTGCAGTCCAAATACAGAGTTCTTCTTGTTCCAAGAGTAGAGATGGTACATCCCACCTTGCCAGTACACCTTTAAATCTAAGTTGCAACATGCCACATATGTCTCTTCATCACAACCATCATGATATCAAACTAGTCTTGGACCTACCGAGGTTTATATCCTTGGTCATCTCCTCTAGGTCTATAGGGTACCGATTCTTTTGGGGTCATCCCTCTTCCCTCATGCATCAAGAGAGTGCCCTACTCATCTGTCTGTTGGGTCCCATGAGTTCATGAAGGTGATCAATCTCCTAACCCGTGGCCCTCAGACAATGGTAGCTGTTACCTCCCGACCCTATGGTCATGTGCAACTGGGGAATTAGGCAACTCCTACTTTCATCGGTCTTATCCCTACCTGACCCTAGGATAGACTTTAGGATTCTCCATTACAGTACATGTTCACTTAGAACCTTACCCAAGTCTTCATCATCTCTCTTTCTGCATTCATGGGCTGACCTTCATCCTTTCATTGAGATCATGGCAACATGCCTACCTTGGTCAAGCCCTATACCGGTTACCTCCATGGTAACACATCTGCATGCACTTAGAGATGGATATCTATGGGCTTACGGGTTCATACTCATACCATGTACTTTTCACTTAGTTTCTCAAGATCCTAAGAAACATCTTTAGGTTACTAACCAAAACTGATATACACTCTACTAAAGGTGTCTCTCTCCCATGATGGGAGGAAAACTATCTCTAAGGTCACAAAAGCTCTTAGGTCTAGGGTTTACATACACACGAGCCTACTCAACCCTAGCAAGCCATTAAGGCATAAGCAGCCCACTCACTATACCATGCTAGGTCATATTTATCCTTCTTTCCTCAAAGTTGGATCAAGATAAAACTTTCCCCTTAAACTTAAGGGACTTCCCTTTTCCTTTATTCATGAGGCGTACCATGCTCTAAACTATAGAAACTTAATTCTTATCATGAGCATTAGTATATCACTTCCCCTCTTAGGCCTAGGAACCCTAGGTTCACTTTTAGGTATCCAACTGCACGCTCTATCTCTGAACCATGAATCAAACTTGCAAAAGGCATCTCGTGCACTTCCTGTCATCCTTCTTCTCGATCAACACTTAGGGTTGGGTCCTCCTCAAGGACAATCAATAGGGTGCAAGGCCTCGAAACCTATTCACTACACCTTTCTAAGTCTAAGGAACTCTTCTTCCTACCTCAGAAGGTAAACATCCCTACATGGGCACGTAGGTGCCTGAAGCTTCATCTTCTCCCAGGGGTTGGTCCCTCTCAAGGCAACCAAGGTATCATCAACTTTCAGGGACCGATCATGAGGCAACCATTATCATCCATTGTATCTCATATTTTAGGGTTTTAGGCTTCCAACCTTCTTGCTGGGTTTCCTGCTCTCTCTAGAGCTAACCCTACATCCAACCTCACCATTAGAGGTCCTCTCTTCATGAAGGATCAACCTCCAAAGCATCCTTTACATGGGTGAAGCCTAGGTTCGAACTTATGTTTGCTCAAAATCATCCATAACACCTTATGCTCCATCATGATTCCTTATCCAGGGTTTCATCCTACTTTCAGCACTATGACGTGCCTTAGATGCCAGCTATACTCTTCTTGCACACGCCCATAGGGTTTCTAAGGTCCTTCACCAACCTCATCATCTAAGGAGCTATTATTTATCCTAACATGCACGACCCTTCCCAGGGTTGGGTTGCCAAAGGTGTTAGGTCACCCATGGATCATATGGCATCCCAAGGGCATGTCCTTTCAAACACCCAGTCAAACTCATCTCTCTCTAACCTTTACTTAGGGTTAGGGTTAGCATCATCCTCAGAGGATGTTCCAGGTCTCTACTTGTAATGGAGATCTCTATCTCCAAGACTAACTTATCCTCCTGACAAGAAGGTCTAGCCTCAGGTCTCTCCTGAAGACATGACATCTTATGTCATACGACCTAAGCATGTATCTATTATTTATTTTGCGCTTAATCTATTAAGCTTATGTCCATGACATCTTATTTACATGCTTTTCATTAATTTGATGGAGGATTCCTTAAACCTTATTAACCTTACCCATACTTCAAGAGGGTGGGGAGAAGAAAGAAAACCCTAATCCTTTATATCCTTATAAGAATTTTGTGATGAGAAGGGATGAATAAGATGAGAAGTCCTAAAGGTATCTTATTTCGATTCATACCCTAAGACTTTGGCCAGACGGTCACACGGGTCCGGGAGTCCTCGTATTCCGACTAGCAGTGCGGAGGAAAATCTTGCCAGCCCCCGGTCGTGATCCCTTTCTAGACACCTCCGTCTTTCGGATACTCCTCTAATAACTCCCTTGGGTTCTATGGAGTTTGTAAAATTTAATAATTATTAATTGTTAACTGAGGAACCTACGCTCTGATACCAAATGTTACGACCCCACCTCCCGATAACCCCCAATTAAGGGAGACCAAGAGGTTGAGCCATACCCATTTATCCCGGATCAAAGGTTCGACATATAACCATAAACAATTATTAAATTCTAACAGACTATACTAAAAATGGTAATAAAATTTTTCTTTACATACCTTTTGAAAACTTTGATCTTTAAACTTCTATCCACACCAATACTAATCTATCTAATCCTCCTTTATACTTTAATTCTCTTTTAGTATCACATGTGCCACTTTACTGTTTGTTCTTTTCATTGTACCTAAAACGCCGACAAACAAAACGTCGGTCAGCCGTAGCTGGTATGTGGGGGAAACCAATAATCATTCAATTATCTATAACAATGTATCACATTCAATTATCATTTAACAAACAAGTTTATGTTTTAAGTATAACTACGCGATCCATGTGTACCCTATCCCCTGCGCTGTCCCTGCAGTGGACCTGGATACTACCTCCCATGAGGTAGATTCCCATTTTACCCCTCATGACTTCACCTAATAGGTGAATCAAATTCTAGGGCTGAGTCACATGGCACTACCCGTAGGTAGCCCACTCCTTAACTCATGGTATGCTAAGAGTCTCATGGCACTACTCATGTGTAGCCCAGTTTCTAACTCATGATACCCTAGACCTTGCTCTAGGTTATCCTTAGCCTTTGCATAGCCACAGGGGTGGACTCGGATCTAGCTAGTTATAAATGTATACTCATAGTGATAGCCATAGTCACTTTATAGTTGCATGAATTAAATAAACATCCAACAGTTTATTTAAAGCAATCGATAAAACATTCAGAAATCACCGTGAAACTAGAACGGTTATTCATAAGCGTAACCACATACCTGTCAGGATGATTTTGAGATTGAATAATCCATGCAAGAAAGAAATCCAAGCATGCACATATATCAAGATCCTGAAATAATTACTCATTTCATCAAGACTTATTAAATCTAGCTTGCTTCTTAGGGTTTCTAATCCAATTTTTAGGGTTTCTATTGCAATTAGGGTTTCCCTTCATCTTTTACTATTTAAACCCTAATTTAATGCAATTGATCCCAAACCCTAATTATATCAACATCTAATTCTCAATTTCGGATTAGAGGCATAATTAACTATTAATTAAGTTCATTAATCCTCTTTTACATTAAAGCTATTATTTTTATCCATTTCATCCATGACAAAATCATTATACACATTTATCATCAATTCAAAGCTCATTAGGGTCTAATTAACATATGAACCCATTTTTCCATCAATTCCATATTATATTCATGAAAAGACCCTAATTACTACTTTTAGGGTATTTATCCAGAATTAAGGACTTTCATATACAAATAACTTAGAACTATCATTTAACAATCATATTTTCACATTTTTCAATCTAAATATGATCTTATTTTCTTTTACCCTAAATTAGGGTTTCTAAATTATTTAATCATTCTCATATGAGGTATAACCCTAAGTCATGCAATTCTACCTTTAGATCAGGTTCGAATCTAGCATTATCATTCAACAGGTTATTACTACTTCAATTAACCCATTAAACATCTTAGATTCAACCTTTAATTACAAATAGGGTTTTTAACTCAACTTTAATGCACTTTTCATCATCTTACAGTACTTTTACAATTAGAAACGTAATCAATATTTGATAATATTTTTAATGGATTCCTCTCGTTCTCCTGATCAATTTTCATATATTATTCGCATTTATTCGAGCTACAGTTTACGAGATATGAATTTAACAAGGTTTTACTTACTTGGCCAATCGGGAGTTGCCACGTCATCACAGTCCATGCGACGTTGCAGATCTGGAAAAATAACGGTTTTACCGTTATACCCTTACTTAAGTTAGCCGCTTCTTTGTACCCCGAAGGGCAAAACCGTCAAACGCGCATCTTCATCTTTCTCCTTGCGACCACAGCCGGTCGTCGCCCTAGGAGCCGTGGGTGGGGCTTCTCCTTCAACTATCCGACCTCGCCGACCAACAGGGACACATCCCTTGCGTCCGCCGCCCTCCCCCACGTCTGCCTAAGCCTCCATTGGTGGTGTGGCGGCCGGGTGAGGGAGTTCCTGGCCTGCGACCTGCTGCCATGCTGCAGGTCTTTCTGCAGCCAGTGAGAGGGGCGGCGCGCGTGAAGATGCAAGATCCGATATTCAGGGTTGCCGTGGTTGCATCCTTCATCCAACACAACGACCCAGAAGCCCATCGTTTGCCTCAAGGTCAGACAACCCTCTCGGTTAGGGTTTCTGGACGTAAAAGAGGAAGAAGAAGAAGAGAAAAACGTGGAATTCTTTTGGTCTCGAACCAAAGGGTATCCCCTTTATATAGGGGTGAGTAAGGAAGCCCTAAGTCGGCTACTCACGAACCCAAGAGTCCTTTTCCAAGTAGGAGGTCAATTTTCCTTCTAGTAGAAGTAATATCCTCTCTCTTCATTATCTATTATTATTTTCTATTATATGGATATTAAGAATTTGAAATTCCTTCTTTCATTTTCTTTGTACTTCCCCTTTTTATTTATTGGCCACGAATTTATTCCCTTTTAATAGAAATTACTCCCTTTTTCATAAAGCCACCAAAATTATTTCCTTTCATCAAATTTACATAATTAATGGGTTATGTATTCCCATTATCTCTTTATTTTACAATTATGGTATTTTCTCTTCCTTTTTCTTTATTGGGGCTCCTTGGCACCCAAGGAACTTTATTATTTCGAAATTCTCCTTGTTGGATATTTATTATCCTTCTAGATGCATCTTTATACATTATTTCACATTATCTTGTTTATTTCTCATTTAAATATTCCTTTTTGAGGATTTCTTTTTATTTCTCTTTTATTTTCCTCATTAGCATTCCTTTTAATATTAGAAACCTCATTGATACGAAATTTCACCAAGAAATCTCATTTATGTCTCTTTTCATTCATTTTCCACATTATATCATTATTTCCCAATTTCTTTCTTCATAAAGAAATACTTAATTAATCTTTTCTTTTTCTATTGCTTTCTTTTTGCAACCTTGGACTCCTTGGTACCCAAGGAACCCAAGAGGCACGAAATCTTCTTTGGATTTGCCTTCTAGAGGTTTCCTCATATTCTTTTCGTAAAAATTCAATTATCCATTTACTAATTGAATTTCCTTTGTTATTTTCCTTTTTATTGGGCCCAATAGCCAATAAAGCCCACAAATCAAACAACAAGGCTATTTTAAACGAAATCCATTTATTTGAAGCAAAGTATATCATTATTTGTTCAAATATCTTTAATATGAGAAATTGCATTTCTCACCAATTGAACCCAAAAAAATTGGGGTTATAACAAACAGTTTTTTCTAGAATAGCCTTTAGTTGACGGTTAGAGACCTCTACATTTCCACTTGTTTGTGGATGGTAAGGTGAGGCTACCTTATGTGTAACACTGTATTTTCTCAGTAAAGCTTCAAAGCTTCTTTCAAGGAAGTGTGACCCTCCGTCAGATATCACAGTTCGTGGTACTCCAAAATGGGGAAAAATAATATCTTTGAATAATTTGATGACGGGTTTGGAATCACTAGTGACGGTTGGTATAGCTTCAACCCATTTTGAGATGTAGTCCACCACCACTAGTATGTATGAAAATCTATGAGAAGATGGGAATGGACCCATGTAGTCCACCCCCCAAACATCGAATATCTCAACTTCTTGCCATAGATTCAGAGGCATCTCATCTCTCTTTGTTATATTACCTGTTCGTTGACATTTGCCCATGATAGGACAAAATCGTAAGAGTCTTTGGATATGGTTGGCCAGAAGAATCCACATTGCAAAACCTTTAAAGCGGTCTTTTTAGAGCTCATATGTCCTCCCACAGGTCCTAAGTGACATTTTTCCAAAATAGATTGAGCTTCTTCTTCGGCGATACAACGTCTATACAACCCATCAGCACATAGTTTAAAAAGATATGGTTCATCCCAGTGATACTACTTCACATCATGCATGAACTTCTTTAGTGCATTCCCGGTGCATTGGGGATGGATGACTCCAGTAGCAAGGTAGTTTACAAAATCTGAGTACCATGGTACAACTTCCGAGACCCTCATTAGCTGATCATCTGGCAGGGAATCATTGATCGGAATCTTCTCAATATCCAGAGTGTGGATGTGACTGAGATGATCTGCTACAACATTCTATGTACATTTTTTATCTCTTATCTCTAAATCAAATTCTTGTAATAGGAGGATCCATCTAATCAACCTGGGTTTCAAATCTTTGTTTGCCAGAAGGTAATGAATGGCAGTGTGGTCTATGTAGACAATGTCTTTCGAACCAATAAGGTAGGATCTGAATTTGTCAAAGGCATACACGACGCCAGAATTTGACGTGATATTTGAACGCACTAACAAACTCACTCGGGGTTGAAATCCCCAATCTTTTACCGAAACCAAAGTGCAATAATACCACCCGCAAGCGGATGAGTCTTATCGCAGTATAGTTGAGGATCGAACCCAAAGGACAACGTTTCTAAGAATCCTTGTCAGTTGAATCTAGTTCAAGTAAAACTAATATTTATAACGATTAGTTGATTTGAGGTTACTTAAACTAATTCCAGGAAAGTAAAAGCTGAATTAAAGATGGGGTTTAGATCAATTATCTGGAATCACATGGATGGTACCGGATTTCACCACCACTACACACGCAAACATATTCAATCGTGAACAATCCAGGAAAGATATAACAATCCAAGTAGAGCTACTACAAAACCCCCCATACGGGCGTCAGGTTCGCGTAAGCATCACCTTAGGCATTAGATGTCTCGTCACCATCCGGATCACTTTACTTATGGCTCTGAAGATACATAAATCCACGGGGGTTGTGGGCCCCCTATACAGGCGTTAGGCACACAGAAGCATCACCGAAGGCTAGATGGCTCGTCCCCTCGCGGATCATACACTTACGACCTCGATGGAATCTCATCCTATTTCTAGTTTGGGAGTCAACCACATTAACCAATAAGCAAGCAGGAGATTAACATACTAGCTAACATCAACGATTAACAAGAAGATACAAAATCCAACTAAGGTTGTGAACCCCCTATACAGGCGTTAGGTGCACAGAAGCATCACCGAAGGCTAGATGGCTCGTCCCCTCACGGATCATACACTTACAACCTCAAGGAATCCTTTCAGAAGTTCTCATCAAGGAGTCTAACTTGTTAAACGACATTCAATCCTACATATAGATGCTATCGCAACATAGGAAGAACAAAGATGAAAGAAAGCAATTAAACACACTACGAGCGTAACAGTTAACGACGAAATGAAGAGTTATATAGATTGCCATGGAGAGTTTAACAAAAGAACATGATTTGCATGGGCAGCGGGGCTAGTCCCCGCACCCCAGCAAAAAGGTACTACTCGCTCATGATGCGAGAAACAAGAAGGATGAGAAAGAAAGAGAGATCCGCCATGAGCTCAGTGCAGAAGGTAGTCGCATCTTGGTTAAGAAGATACATCCTTCTACATCGTGTCGCAGTAGATCTGGATGCGCACAGGAGTTGCCAAGACAGACCGGGCAGTCCCCTTTGTTCCGTCTTCCTTCTCTTCTCAGCCTCCTTAGTTGCAACACGGGCAGTAGGTGGAATGGAACTGGCATAGACTGGATCTGGATTTGGATCTATGTTCGGGCAGCCTAGTGGCGTCCGGATCCGATCGCCCAAATGAAGACCCTCGGGGTCCTATTTATAGGCTCAGATATGTCCCCAAACGGTCTGGAGTAAGTTGTTGAAATATCTCCTCCAAATAGTCTGGAGACCGTTTGCTTCCAAACGGTTTGGCGTCCGAAGAGCGGCTTCATACGGTCTTCGCGTGAACATGCAGCAAACGGTCCTGAGTGTGCGACATACGACCTTCATTCGGTCTACATAATCGCAGTAAACGGTCTTTGAGACCGCATGGATCCAAACAGTCTTGAGACTACATGGACCCAACCGGTCTTGAGACCGCATGGACCCAAACGGTCTTGAAACTGCATGAACCCAAACGGCCTTGAAACCTCATGGACCCAAACGATCTTGAAACCGCATGGACCCAAATGGTCTTGAAACCGCATCGACCCAAACGGTCTTGATACATCTATCAATCATGCGGTTTACATCTCACACGGTTGTCTTTAGCAAGTGGTTTCGGCATTCGATCTTTATATATTCCAGCAAACGGTCTTGAGACCGCATGAACCCAAATGATCTTGAGATCGCATGGACCCAAACGGTCTTGGGATCGCAAGGGCTCAAATGGTCTTGGGACCGCAAGGGATCAAACAGTCTTGGGACTACAAGTGCTCAAACAGTCTTGGGACCGCAATGGCTCAAACAGTCGTGGGACGGCAAGGGCTCAAACGGTCTTGTGACCGCAAGGGCTCAAACGGTCTTGGGACCGCATGGGCTCAATATCTTGGTTGGATTATTGATCGGAACCAGAGGTGAAGTTAGACCTTAACAACTTGTTCAATTTTGTCGAAACCTGCATTAAATGAACAATATTTAGTTAAAACCTTGATAATCGAATCAGCTAAGTAGTTTTACACATTATGATTCATATTGAGTGAAAAAGGTATGAATAGAGTTGAATTTGTTCCAAAGAGATAATTGAATTCCGTGATGAATATGCACTCATCATTTTCATAATTATCTAATTCACATAATGTTAAAAAGGTGTTTTTAGGGTTTGGATAATATTCATGAAATTGACATAAAATATGTATATGTGTTTAATAGGCTCTTTGGTGCCCTAGACATGGATCTAAAAGTTGGCCTTTCGACTCTGATAGTGAGGTATGTTTGCATCTCCTATTATTCTATGTTGAGCAATAACCTATTTTTGTCTTTCTCTTGGTCCTTTGGACATTATCCTATACACAATGTCTTTTCTTTTGGAAAGCATGGTTCATGTGAACTACCTTATTTGTTATTGATCATGTGATCATGGATATTCTTTTGGACTCTTTTTCTTATGCCTTGGTGAATGTTGGACTTATTTGATGATATGTTTCCACTTTTTGGTGGATGTTTATTTGTTGACATGTGATGCCTTTTTACCACTTATGAGGTGGATGTATATGTAATTTATAATGTAATTGATGATGAAGTTTGGAAAGACAATGTTCTCTAGTGTGTCAACTATAAATAGCCAAGTCATGTTGTCATAGGCTTTTGATTGATTGACCTTGATGGACATATATTTTGTATCTTTTCTCCTTCCACTACTACAGAAAAGGCCTTTGGTGTCGGTTATTTAGAGCCATTAGCGTAGGTTTCCAAGTGACACCCAAGTCGGAGCTGCTAAAATTCGACACCTTCAGCGTCGGTTTTTAACCGACGTCATAACCCTCCTCGCCACCGAAAACGCACCAGAAAGGGAACTATAGGCATCAGTTCTAAATGAAAACGGACATTATATCATGATCAAAGACATCGGTTATTAAATAAACATTGACGCCATAACCCTTCCCGCCATCGAAAATGCGCCAGTAAGGGAACTATAAGTGTCGATTAGTATAGAAAATCGATACTATATCATGATTAAACATATCGGTTATTAAACAATAACCGACACCATATCCCTGCCAGCATGACCATGCCTGGCCATAATAGGCGTCAGTTCTTACTGATAACCGACACCATCCATGGGAGAGACGTCGATTTTTTTGCTAAGAAATGGCGTCGTATGTCTTTGGTGTCAGTTTTATACAAATAACTGACGCCTATGTTCAAAAAAAAATTCTTATCAGTTTGCAGGCCTACTGTATGGCTGGTCAGCAAGATGTAGAACATGTAGTTCAGTTTTGAACTATAGGTTTGCATCATCTATTGATATCAGCCAACAACAGGCCACAAACCTACAAAGTCATTCACATTCATTCATATGTATTGATCAGATACATGTAGAAACCTGCAAAGTCATTTACATTCACATTCAGTTCCATTCATTTCATCTCTTTTCACATTCAGACATTCATGTATTGATCAGAAAAAGTCATTCACAATCACACATATGACAATTCAAAAAAACTCATTCACATTCACACAAAAATAATTATGAGAACAAAGTTTAGAAATATCATTCTTTAATCATCATCGTCATCATTGTCCCAATTATATTTAAAAATGCCCACTACTTGTAGGGCTTTTGCCCATTCTTCTCTTACAACATCCAATTCCTCCCTCGTATAGGGAGTATGTACAACTAATAACTTTCCACCTATGCTGAAGTCGGTTTAAACACCTACAAAGTAAATGATGTATATATATAATTAATAATATATAATCAGATTGATATATTTCATATTATTTAATGAGACTATATATAATACCTGATGTTTAGTACCAATTTCCATTACGGGATATTTGATGATTAGGTCCATTAATCGCATCACATAGTAGGCACATGCCTAGTCATTGTCTTGTGTAGCACACTATAAATTGAAACATACATAATATTCAAAAATACAAATAAGCGCAGTTCACATAAATAATATATACATCGGAGTCGAGGAATTACTTTCACATTCTCCCAAATTAGTGACTGGTTCTTTTTCCTGGGGACCTTTCCTCCAGCTTTTTTGAACTTTTCTAAAGCCCTATATGTTAATGTAACACATTAAATTTCATAATTAAATAGTAATGCAATAACATATGTTAACAAATATAAAAATATGAAATATTTCTCACGGGAATAATGGCCTTTTCATTGTGTGTCCATGTAATGTATTCAATTCCTTCCCCGCAGGATCTAGATAATAGACAGTGAACGTCTTGGGGACAATAACTAGTATATACATAAACATATCATCTTGAAAAGACTAGCTACTATATATGTCATAAAAATACTTACAACATACGTGCTAAGTGGTGGGTCTATGGGATTACTCCCTACCTCTATAGTAGGAGAAGAGCGGGCCACCACAGGTACAATCTGAGTGGAAATCGGAGACGCATGCCACTTGCTAATTGCTTCATTGACTCTATTATCAAGTGTTTCCTCGACTCTCCTATCAAATGCTTCCTCGACTCTCCTTTCAATTAATTGATCTACCTATACATGGATAAAAGAAATGATAGCTTCTGATTATTGAATTCTCTTTCACAATAACATTATAAAAAAAAGAATAAGTTACCTTAGCTTGTGAAAGTCCCGCTCTTGGGACTAGTTTGCGTTGTGATGGCCCAAAGAACACTTTGATGCCCACACCAGTGCCTGCACCCCTAACACATCTAGGATGCTCTGGGTTACCCAGAGCAACTGTCAATTCATCCTTTGTGCCCTCAGGGATGAACTTGCCTTCCTTCCTCTGCTCGTGCAGCTCCCGCTAATCGACATCAATAGAAATTGCTAAGTAAACATAACAATAATCAATCTCGATCGATTTCTCTAAGAGTTGAATTTTACCATTTTTACAGCCGCCTTAGAAGTTGTGGGCTTCATTATATCTCCCTTCTTGTTTTGACTCCAAGATATCCACATAGCATGGTGAGGTAGAGGTGCGGGACCAATAGTAGTGGACTCCTGAGTAGCAGCAGACCGAGCAGTAGACTCATCCTGTAGTCTTTGGCAAATTCTTGCATAGCCTCTTGGACCCATTGTGTGGTCATTCACATTCAGTGTATGCCTTGATCTTTGAGCATCACTGATAGACTTGTTAGTAATCACATTAATTTGGTTAGTAACACTAAAGGTTAATCTTGAATAGGTGAATACATAAGAACATATATTAATTAAATCGGGAGTGGCGCTTAATATCTTGAATTCATCTGTTTTTCTTTGGGTAACAAACTCCTCCCAGTCTTTGGTGTCTAGATAGTTCCATTGCTCGGTGGCTGCCTACTGTCTAAATTTATTTTTTATACAAACAAAAATTATTAGTGTAGAGTTAGTCAAAAAGTGATCAATGTCTAGAATTGCAAATCAATCAAGAACCTCTTCTCAGCATCGCGTATGTAATCTCTGGTGAGATTTGTCCTATAGTTCCTTAAGACCCTCCCACAACATTGCATCATGCATTTATGATGCAACTTTTCATCCAGATCAAATATACTCTGCAAAATAGAATTTCTATTAACTAGTATCCTAAAAATTAGTAATCTACAAAAATAGAATTGCAAATAATAATAACTCATGCATAGTTCCTTACATACTAAGTCTTTCTACTCCTTAGGAACTTTATGCTAGGATTCAAAAATAGGACTACAATGGTTGCGAGTAAGAACTCCAAGATATGATATAAATGAGTTGCGGTTCACTCCAACTGGATTTTCTGCATGATTAAAATCTACAAGCAGTTTGGATCCATTGCCCCTTTTTTGTAGTAACTTGTTCATGATTGTGATGCCCCTCACTTTCTCAATTTTTTTTTCTACTCATCAAGTACCCCAATTTATTCAGGGGGTACATCACCAACCTAAAATTTGATAAAAAAAAAACTTTTAGGGTATAACTATAAATGAACATATAGATAGAAACCTCAGGGATATATTTTTAAAACTTACATTGTGAGGTGGCGCATTGACATCCTCTCCCTCACGGTAATCATCAACACGGTCATCAGGAGAATGCTCAGCCATCTAAAAGTTCACATTCACATTGTAATGTTCACATTATAAAGTTGAAATTTTACATTCACATTGTAAAGTAATTCACATTATAAAGTTCACATGCACATTGTAAAGTTCACATTCAGAAAAATAAAACATATAAAATATAAAATATAAACATGCATGCATGCCTCTAATATTGTGATCTTTTATCAATTAAGAATCCTTCATTGTGATCTCCACGCACATACAAGTCATCATTAGCTTAAATATTTGGTGGTGTTGGCAACCCAACTGAGAATGGACAGGAGTCATCATACTTATCGTAGTATTGTTCTTCATCTATATGTTGAAATTGTGGTGTTGGAAACCCAGTGTTGAAACCGTGGCATTATAGATAGATATCACATCACCTTGGCAAGAGAACCAGTTTTGGACTCCCCCGAAGTCATCAATTTATACCTTGACGCACCACATTTGGGACAATCTTTCAAATCCACATAGTCCTTTTGAAATAATACACAATCAATCGGGCAAGCATGTATCTTCTTGGCCTTCATTCCTATTGGGAACAACAATTTCTTTAACCGATATGTTGAGATTGGCAGCTCGTTTCCTTCAAGAAGATTTTCTTGCAACAAAGACAACAATGATGTGAAGCTTTTGTCACTCCATCTATGTTAGCTTTCATCTTATACAATCTCAACACAGCCCTAAGCTTCGTCAACTTACAACTTGTGTATAATGGTATCTCAACATCATGCACAATGTTTCTAAACATGGGAGGTGGATCGGTGTGCTCTACCCAAAACTATCCAACATCACATTACCGATGTCTACTGGAACTGGTTCGTTCACATCTACATCATCAGAGGCAATTTCTTCTTCCACACAAGCACTGCTATAGACATCCACTGATTTCAGGTTTGAAATCTCTCCATGCCAGTGCCATTCTGTATAGCCTTGTACAATCCTGTTGCACATGACATGACTTTTGATTTCGCCACCGGTGCTGACTTTCAAGTTGTTACCTCAATGCCTACATGAAAAGTAGAACCTATCTCCAGGTTGTTTCCTATGTTCCTCGACAAATCTAATAAACTGATCAAGACTAGAAATAAACTCTGGGGTGCAGTGATTTGGAATAGACATCCATGATCTATTCTTTCTATGATCAAAGAGAAAACAAGTATATATTAGAACAAGATTAGGGTCTAGGGTTAAAAGATTAGGGTTTATGGTTACAACTTTAGGGTTTAAGGTCTTATATATAATAAATGTGTACCACTTATCCCATTCTTGAATACTTAATCTCACTAGTAAGTGTATAATGTGTATTGGATTTTCAAGAAAATTTCGGAAAAATTTCCCCGCTGTTCTCCAAGTACATATGTACTTAGAGAACAAACGGGGAAGTGCTACCAAAATTTTCTTGAAAACTAAATACACATTATAAACTTATATCCTAAGTGAGATTAGGTGTTTAAGAACAGTCCCAAATCGGGGACTATCCAAGATTTACTCCTAATGAGTAAATCATTGATGGGTTTTTAGGCCAACAAATACATGTGTTGTCATTCTGATATTTATGTACCACCTATCCCATTATTGAACACCTAATTTCACTAGTAAGTGTATAATGTGTATTCGGTTTTTAAGAAAATTTCGGCAGCATTTCCCCACTGTTCTCCAAGTACATATGTTTAGAGAAAAATGGGGAAGTGCTACCAAAATTTTCTTGAAAACTCAATACACATTATACACTTACATCCTAATTAAGTGAGATTAGGTGTTCAAGAACAGTCCCAAATCGGGGACTATCCAAGATTTACTCCTAATGAGTAAATCTTGGATGGGTTTCTAGGCCAACAAATACATGTATGTTGTCATTCTTATACCTACAATCCTAGTTTCATCATTCATATCCTATGTTTTGTGTAACATCATTTAATCATGCCTGTCAGTAAATACTAAACCGTAAATAAACCATGATTCCATACATCAAAGATTTGAATCAAAATGAAGCCTAATGGCACATTGGGAGAGTGAGAATATTATACCTCACTTGAAGGTTGAAGAAGAAATATATGGAAATCAGCAAGTCAACAACACCTGCAACAACACATTGGGAAGTTAGTCTTCCATAATAAACATTACAAGTATTCAAACCTTTCACAATTTTGAAAACTTTGTTACTTGTAGATCTAAGGAGAGGGAAAAGGTTACTTGCATCATTATCAAAAATCATTAAATTGAGTCTTATTGTATTCACATTTTTACCAAAAGGTTACTTTATATTATTGTGCATGAATTTCCATATATTACTTATTTAACCTATTAATTCTATTAATTCAATATTAACTTAGATTATGGCACATTGTTCACATTTATGGACATGAAAACTTCAATTGTTATTCCAACTCATGTATTAAGCACATTATACCTATTATTAAGTATATATTAGCCACAATGTGAATATTAGATATAAAATGAAGCATAAGAAAAATATTTCATGAACCCACTTATATGTTAGCACAAACTAGATAGTTATCAAGTTGGTTAGTTCCACTATGGAGCTCTAGAGGAGGATTATTGAGTAGATCATATGCTATAATGCAAATAACAGACAACTTGTTTTCTTTCATGCTCGGTAGACCGAATGGATATGTTATTTGTAAAATAAGAAGGCTTGTGGAGATATAAATAGAAAGAGAGACCTTCTTGTGGACTTTATTGTTTTTGAAAAGGCTTATGATTGTGTACATGAATAGTGTTGTATAACTTGTGTTGGATTTTGGAGAAATATATGTGGCAACCTGATACATTACAATAATTACACACATGTCTGTTATCTGGAATGTCATTAAGCAAAACAAGGATTACTAATTTTTGAGATTTTATGATTAGATGATGATCATTAAAGCTAAAGGCCAACAATTGGTCAAGTTATAGCGTATAAGCACATAAAGGAGTTACTCACAAGTCATGGGTGAACATAGAGGGTCCAAATGATACTTGGGGTGCATTTAGATGGTTTAAGAAATTAAAAATAATAAAAATAGACATTGATTAGTGATCCAGGGGATTAGGGTAGCTAGGGTTCATATATATTATGAGAAGAAATAGGTGTGAAGAAAAAACTGCATGGGCAGATTGTTGGGGGTTGTAAGTCAGATGGGAGAATGGGGGTCACAACGCAGAGCTGAAAGAGAAGAGGTGGCATGCCAACTTACTTGCACATGTGATCAGGGAAAGAAGAGGCGGCGGGCTGACTTACTTACGGTGGTAGGAGCCGTACAGAAGGCACCGGCAGGCAGCAGTGCAGCTGCTGGTGATAGCGGGATGAAGAGGATCGGTGGTGCGCGTGGAAGCAGGCGGCGGGGGCAGGAGTGGAAGTAATATGTGGCGGCGGAGAGAATCGCCAGAGAGACCTAACTTGAAATCGGCAATCAAACAGAGAAAGGGGAAGAGTCTATGGCTTGCGCGGGTGCTATTAAGTTAACAATAGGCGTCAGTTATTAAAAACAACTGATGCTTAGGCGTCGTTTCGCACCAAAAAACTGACACTTATCTTCAATGATAGTCATCGGCTCTAACTAGAAAAATTGACATCAATCTACATATGCCGACAAAAAAAATTCTCAAATTATGACCATAGTTGTCGGTTTCCATAGAATAACTGACGCCAAAGGGGTGTGAAAATTTTCATGGGGACAGTGTCCAAAAATGCATCAGTGTCAGTTATTGTAAGATAACCGACGATAAAAATGGGCCAAATTTCTGTCTCGTGAAAAACCTTTAGTCGCCGGTTTCTTTGTTAACAACCGACACCTGATGTTAAATTTTAAAGGAATTTTTTCACTAGAAAAATTAGATTTGGCAGTCGGTTTTAAGCATCGGTTGGTTATTAAGGAACTGACGCTAAATAAAAAGTGATACTCTTGTCTGGCCGCTCTTCACAGATAGATGTCAGTTTTTGTATTCAACCGACAATGTATGCTTTAGGCGTCAGTTTTTTTTAAATAACGAACGCCTCTAAATGTGACGTTATAAGCCATTTTTGTAGTAGTGTTCGCACATTGTAATTATTTCATGTGCAATGACAATGTTATCTAAAATTTTATGACCATGTACTAAGGTGCTTTATGAGGGTGATATCCATGAATTTAGGAATTATTTGAGCCTCTCTAGAACAACTTGGACGCAAGCTTCAACGTAAGGTTTTTCAAAGATATTGGTCTGAACTGCTTACATCATTCAGGCTTTGAAATTTTTGGTATTAGCCATTTGTTAGCACCACATAGTGTGTCATCCAGAGCTTCAACTTCTAGGACCTTTCTAATAGATAGTAGAATTGATTTCTTGATAGTATGCCAATTTTCTAGCAAAAAGGATCCATCGATATCATCTTGACCGCATGCTTTGTATGCATTGGACGTCTTTCGGACTTTATAAATTTCTTTCAACTTTGGGTTTCTGGCAAGACCTTGACTTTGACCCTCTATAAGTTTCTCAAAGACACTGATGCAGTCTCTTATCTATTGGGCATCGGCCAAATGTGGCTCAGTGAATAAGTTTCTAAAATAGTTCACTAAAAGTGTATGGACTCTGTGCTCCTCATTTGTCCATTCACCCCTAGAATTTCTCTACATGGTTATAGAATCGGATCGTAGTCGTTGTTTTACATAAGCATTGTAAAAGTGTGTATTTTTTCACCATCTAGTAACCATTGTATGTGACATTTTTTGCTTCCAGTCCTCCTCCTTGAGTTTCAGAATATCATTGTACATTGCATTCATTTCAATGATACTTTGGTCTATAACATCATCATAGTGGTTTCTAGGTGTGTTTGTAGTATATTCATATTTCTTAGGATTCTAGTCTTCTTTTTGTCTTGTCTGGAATTGTGTTTGGAAGTTCATTTGGCAACGCTTGCTTTTATGCTATCAAGTGCCTTGTTGAAATCAAGTTCTGGGTTCCACGAATTCTGAAGCATACTTTGGAATTCACCATTCTTCAACCAGGAACTCTTAATCAGGAATTTGTCCTGAGGTGTTGAGCTCATAGTGGATCTTATTACAATGGGATAATGATCGGACCATACTTTACGCATGTGTTCTACAATAAATTGAGGAAATTCTATAATGAACTATGTATTGGCTATAGCTCAATCTAGCCTTTATTTGAGTGCTCCATGTTTGTAAGTTAATTTCATCCCCATGTACCCCAAATCTGAGAGACCGACTTCAAGTAATGTATTGTTAACTACTCCATCTTCATTGAAGTCATATCACTTCCCTCCTTATTTTTCACTAGTATTGATGGTGGTGTTCAAATCACCTACTATAATCTAGGGCTCATCAGACCTCCTTATCATACTTATGATGTGTTTCCACAGTAGTTTTGAGATGTGTGGGTCGGCATACACAAGTGTTATGAAGGTGGTGTTATTGACAAGGCAGATGACAAATTGTTTGTGGCTATTGATAATGTGAATCTCACAATCCTCTTCTTTATAGTAGACCCAGATGCTTAAAATGAATCCTCTAGCTTCAAATCATTGAGAGATGGAAAACCGAAACAAACTATTGTTTTTAGAGCATTATTATTGCTTATTCTAGGTTCTGGAATGGCAAAAACAATTGGTTTCTTTTGTGAGATAATTTCTTTGATGAAACAACATGTATCTGGGTTGCTAATCCCCTCAGTGTTCCAATATAAAATATCTAATTAATTGTAAGGGTATGTGTAGGTAACCTTAAGCACATTTAGTGCTTGTTATAGGTTCCAGGTTTTCCTTACCATCAATAGATTCATCTGTCCGAACAACCTAGTTAGCTTGGAGTCTCCAACTTTTTCTTCTTTTTTCATATGGAGGCTTGGGCCTAGTATTCTTCATTTTAGGTGCATTGCCCTTTATCTTTCTCCCTGGTGGAATAGGATTGGATGAATTGGTATTGGTAAGATTGGTGCTTGGTTCCAAGTCTTCTACCATTTTGGTGGCTTCGTTTGGTGGATCCATTACAATGTTGGCGGTGTCTTCTTATTTAGGGATCATGCTACCTTGACTTCCTCATTTTGTTCCTTCTTGGTTTTATTACTGACATTTGAGGGGATGTTCAAAGTTGTCTCATCATGTTCCTCATTCTCCTCCAAATTTATAACCTCTCCAGTTACCTCATCTACCTCTGGGTTAACAATTATGTGCCCACTCATGTTGTTGTGCTTCAGAGTTTTTGTACCATTTATCTCCTTCATGACCATCCTCTTATCGTCTACATTATTTAGTTTCTTCTTTTTCCACACTATCTGAGTTCTTTATGTGTTCTCTTTTGTGTTGCTTTTTTGGGTCTTGTTCACCTATTTTGCATCTTCTATGGTATTCATGTTATTCTCATTGCTATCATCCCATGTGGCCAAGTTTGCAAACTTGTTTTTTGATGTCATGGTCTCCTGTGACATATCAACGTTCTTCATGTTTTGTGTGTTTCCCAAACTGTGGATGGTAGCTTCCCTTCTTTGAGTTTGCCACTTATTTCTTCCCTCTATGTCTTATTGGGTTGTAGTTGAGGTCCCCTCCTTACTAGTAGTATTTGAGTTGGGAGCTCCTCGCGGTGGGCATTGCTTTGAGGTGTGCGCCAACTTTCCACAGCCTTCACATGTGTCTAGAAAGACCTTGTATTTAACTTGGTAGACATTTTCATTGATCAAGATTGTGTGTATTAATGGTTTTGTAGTGTCTAACTCCACTACTAGCCTAGAAAATTTGCTCCTTGTCCTTGCCACTATGTGCGAGTTAGCTTTCATCAAGCTTCCCAAATCCATCCCTATATAATTAAACATAGTGGGGACATATATATGTAATGGAAAGTTGGAAATTCTTATCCACATGACTAAGTATTTGGGCAACTCCTCCGAGGGTCGAAATGAGGGTACCATTTCCAGACAGCTAGATAACAACTAAACAATGTCTATGGACCACATGAAAGAGTAGTGTTAAAATATCATCTCCAAGAGAATTGAACTACATAATACACCAAATTGAATTCATATATATTGAAACTTTCTCACCAGTTTTCGTAGTGTTTTCAGTCAGTCCCTCATAGTCATGTACCTGACATCAGTTCCAATCACTCTTTCCACCACTGTGTATCACCATGGACGAGCTAAGTCTTCCTCTGCATCAGGACCTATTTCCAGTGTAGGGAGACTGTCTATTAACTTTAATTTTACATCATACACTGGTATCTTGCTTTAGTAGAGTGTTTCCAGAAAGAATGTCTTCTCTGCACCAATGTTGTCTTGATCAACGTTATTGGTTTGTGAACTTGCAGCCCCGTTGTACCCATCCACTCTTCTTGGACCTTCGTCACCTTTGTTAGAACTAGGGTTTTATGTCACCGCCTTCAATCCACCTAAAGGGGGAAATGGGTCCTCACAAGGTCCTTTTGGTGCTTTTATTTCTTCCATGTAGTCTAGGGAGTTTTCATTCAGGATTCCCTCATTCTACATACTAAAATTCCATCCCAACTCCTAGGATTGAAACCCTAACTCCATTTCTAGATCTTTTCCCCCAGTTCTTCATGAAACATGAGGCCCTATATCATTCCATGGTTTTCCAGAAGTGAATGTGGTGTATTATTTCTCGATAGCACGTTCTTTTGCGTGTCTCCCTTCTCCATATCTCCCTGCACCCCGATCAACACCATCACGACTGTCGTTGCCCCTTCAAACCCCATGACCCGCCCTTCCATGTATTAAATGGTTATACAAATCCTAAATATTTATATTTAGTATATATTACTAATTCTTATATTTTTTCTTCATGTTAAATGTGTTAATAGTATATATTCTTAATATATGAATTCCAAGATCGTTAATATGTTTTTAAACAGAATACAGTACTACTTGATATTTGATTTTAAATTGTCCAATATCCTATACCCAATGTGACTATTATAAGTTTCATATTTAAGGAAAATGTTGAATATATATACCATGCATAATTATATATATAGAGAGAGATTTTGTAAAAAAAATGTGGAATAATTCTTTGAAAAAATTATAAAGGATGCAGATTATTAGGAAAAACACATTAATTTTCTATAGTATAATCGAAATCATCTGTATACAATATAATTTTATGATATTTTATATTATACCTCATACAACTCACGTAACAAAATCAAGAATATTGGACCCAAAATTCTTGGATCATATGTTATATATTAATATATTCAATTATAAATAAGAGAGAGATGTTTACAATTATTGGTTGAAAATCAAATTGGTATAATTAGCTAACATGTCTCCAAGCTATGGAAAATATACAAGTTAGAATGTGAAATGTGTATATCTCTACTTAATCACAATTTGGAGATGTATTTTTCTTACTAGATTTTTAAATATTAAAGTCAATACAACATTAGTAGGATTGTCCCTCATTGAATTGAAATGCCACTACAAAGTAATGTTCCTTTCACTAAGACCAAAATAAATTGGGGAAGAAAAAAGAACAACATGCATGTACATACAAGTATAAGTTTTCAACACAATAAGAAGAAGAAAAGAAAATACTAAAAAAATATTCCACTACAAAATTTATGATTCCATTTAAGAGATTATAAAAGTTGTATACATTGTAACCAAACCAACTATATTAGAACAAACACAAGCACGAGAGACCCAAATTCAATCATATAATCAATTCATGAATAAATCTAATTATGAAAATAATACATATATATAAACATAGAAATGTAACCATGTATCATATACTTAACATATTAGTTATATTTCTCATATATAATAAATAGTAAACAATATATTTCTATTTTTGTTTGAATCCAAATAATTATCTAAAATTTGATAGTCTTTTGTATGTGATTACATATACATGGAATCAAATTTTCATGTGAAATGCCATAGTATGAAAATTGAATAATAGATAATAGGTTATTTTTTGGGTAAGATGAACTAACCATCATCATCTGAGTCACTCTCATCACCCATAGAAGATTTCTTCCTATTTTTTCTCAACAACTTTCTTCCTCTTTTCATCCTCAACCTTTTTCCTTCTAAATTCAGCCAACACTGCTACAAATTTCTTCTTATTCTCCTTATCCTTGGTAGCTTTCTTCTTCTTCTCCTACTCTTGGGAAGCTATCCTCTGCTTCTCCTTCTCCTTCTCCTCGACAACTTTCTTCTTCTCCTGCTCATTGGATGCTTTCTTGTTAGTAGTTGTCTTGTTCTCCTCTTCGGCTACTTTATGAACAAAACAAGATAATAAAAATGATGCATTCAGGCACACAATCAACAGACAAGATGTGAAAAGAAGGTCCGGTAAAATAAAGTGTGCTTGCCTTCCATTCTCTAGAAGTGTAAGTTATTTCATTTTACCTAAATGATGAAAGTCTCAATCTACATTTCATAAATGTGTGATGTGTATTTTTTTATGCAGCAAAATTGTGAACCATATTTAAATAATGATGATTATGAGAGCAGCCACGACTAGCATCTTGAGTTCTCTTTGAGGGTGTGCCAATATTTGTGCTTGGCCACTTTAAAATCATGCAGTGTGCCATTATTTATTTAGGGGTTTGCCATTATCTTTGAAGGTTGTGCTAGTATTCGAGCATGCAGTATGACACTTTACAATCGTACAGTGTGCTATTATTTGTGTAGGTGTATTCCATTATTCATGCATTGTTGTGCGAGGACCTGAGCTTGTAGTGTGCATAGTTGTGTTGTTATTCGTGCATAGAGTTCCATTATTCACAAGTGGTGTGCCAGGTTTTGTGTAGGTGTGTGTCATTATTTGTGTAGGATTGTGCCATTATTAGTGTATGGTTGTGTCTATATTCTTGCATGTGTGTTTCAATTATTGTGTAAATTTTATATTTTTTTTGGAAATATTAAGGATTTTTTCACTGCCTTAGGCAGAGCTCGCATCCTTTTTCCAGCCATAGCCCGGATAACTGGCGAGTGATAAATCCAGTGTTCCACAGCATGGTTCGAACCCGGCTCCCCCGGAGGGGGACACCGTGCATTACCAGCTGCGCTAACACTGACCGGGTTTGTAAATTTTATATTTTGTTTGTATATAATCTACATGGTTTTATCTAACTTTTGTTTGTAGAAAAATGATATTTTAAACTTGGAGCCCTCAGAAGATTTTAATGAGGCCAATGAATATCACATTGTTGATGACGTTCTAGATAGACTACCTCTAAGAACATCATTTTGTCAATCATAGCAGTTGTGATTATGTATGACTTAGTCTCTTCTCTTTTTGAGATCACTTTACTAATCTTATATATACTAATTGTTTTATTCCTACATGCAGTACATGATTCCGATCTGCTATTGCGATTTTTTTTTCATAGTTTTCCTTGACTTCCTAACGGAGGAGTTTACCTTGTTGAACAGCTTGGATTGTAGTAGTAAGAAAGATGGGCTCTTTACCGCCAAATATGCAATGAAGTGGTGAGGTGTCTGAATCTCTTTCTAACAGCCACAAGATGGGTCGATTAGAGCTCATGGAAATGGAAGATTCCATATATTCCTGAACAGAGGGACTCATCTAGGTGTGGAGACTTTACAATTCTATTCATGAAACAATGGTGTGGCCAAATTCCATTCAATAAATTCATAGAGTGGAGTAATCCACACTATATATCATGTAGGATTGTGCCATTACGTATAGGGGTCTTCCATTATCCGTGCAAGTCGTGCCAGTATTTGAACTTGTAGTATGCCACTTTAAAATCATCTAGTGTGCTATTACTCATGTGGACATGGTCCATTCTTCATGCATGGTTGTGCCAGAATCTGAGCTTATAGTGTGCATGGTTGTGTCGTTATTCATGCGTAGTGTTCCATTTTTTGCAAGTGCAATATGCCAGTTTTTGTGTACGGGTGTGCCATTATTTGTGCAAGATTGTGCTATTATTAGTCTTTGGTTGTATTAGTATTCTTGCATGTGTGTTATCATGTAAATTATGTTTTGTTTATTTTATAATTTACATGGTTCTGTCTAATTGTTTATTTGCAGAAAAATGCTATGTTCAACTTGGAACCCTCGGAGATTTTAGCAAGGTCGGTGAATATCGCATTGTTGACGTCATTTTTTAGATAGACTACCTCTAAGAACACCAATCCATTGATCGTAGCATTTTTCTAGATATACATGAAGTCAAATTTGCATGTGAAATGCCATAGTATGAAAAATGAATACTTGTTAAACAATGATATTGTGTATATTAAAATGAGTATTGTACGAGTAGAGCATCTAAAAAAAATAGTCCCGGATTATGTTTGAGTATTTTTATAACATTTATATATAGATTATTTTTATAATGTCTATTTTGTATGTTATTAACATACGTACACATTTATTTATGACCACTTCTTTTCTTAATTTAGTATATATAGCTTCTCATAACTTCAAAAAAAAAAATAATAGAATGTTACATTTTTTGGGCAATGTGTTTATTCGTTTGGGACACATTTCTCCCAGCAAGGGTAGTATGTGCATGTCCAAGGCAAATTGCGCAAGGCGTCCCTCTGGGCTGATATTTTATAATTTTTCATGTTTTGATACGATGTTATGATTTTTATAATTTATATTATATCTATAGGATTCCTTAACAACAAATTTCACCTAAAAATGACAAACGTATAATATGAACTTAGATAAATGCATAGTATCGATATATATGTGTAAACTTATTTGTTAGAACTCAAAATTTATACAATATAATATGATAACTATTACATATAAAAATTATAATATAGACAAAATAAAAATTGGGTAAACACCTTAGGAAATAAACACAATACACAAAAGTCAAAAACACATTTCAATAAATACGCTATACAAAACTTCTTTGATATATATAACTTTGGGCTTGTATTCATTATATGATATTAAAAAACATAAATATTTTGTGTTAGATATAAAGGCATTATTTTATTTGAGATTATTATGTTTAAAAACTTAAATTATGAATCATCTTACAATGTCCATATCTATCCATATCAAGATATCAAATGTAACCAAAATAAAAAATAATTTTAATATTATAATATATATATTAATTAGGTTCTTAATTAATGTCTCTTAACAACAAAAATACTATTATTATAAATGTAAGTTTCCATTTGTATGCCAATCATATGATTGTATATGATGACGATATTGATAATTCTTATAATATATTTGATTCTAAGAAAATGTCGTATATTTTATATGTTATCATGTTTTAAAAAAAAATGTTATCATGATTAATTATATAGTCATTATATAATAATTAGAAGCTTAAAATTATGAAATAAGTTATCATATGTCCATTATAATATATGTACTATATTTTCCTTTGATCTAGTAATTGTCTATATGTGTATATATATATATGAAAAAAATTTGTTATATTTATTTTATGTATTGTATTGTTCATTTTTCTAAAATAGTGTATTATATATTTGAAGTATTATGTTATTTAGTATTTATTTTATAATTAAGTATGATAAGGTATTATTTTAGTAGTATCTTGTTGACTTTAAATATTAATATACACATATATTAAAAGAATGCATACATTATATATTATGTTCTAAGATTGTTATTTATTTTTGGGGATCATCAAATTTTTTTTATAGATTATAAGATTTGTTATAGAACGTATAACATAATATGAGCAACATGTATTTTAAGATGGTTTCAATATAGGAAAATATAAATTATGAGGGATTTGTCCTGAGTTGTGACACATTGTATATTACAAACATGGAGGGGAGCACATTGTCCCCGTGCGAGATGGGATTTCCTCCAAAAGGTTATAGTTGGATAAATAAATTCATCTAATTGCGAAAAAATCAAATATTAAATTGAGAAAATTATATTTTTGGATTTATTTTTACGGATGCTTTCGTTCACCGAATAACTACTTATGAGTCACAAGAAGACATTCAAACTATCTAGCATTGATAAAAATAGTTATTTATACGTGAATATGAACTAGGCATCTAGGCTGTCACTAGGACACCTTGCTGCCTAAAAATACATTCACATAATTTATTGATAACAAAGAGAGATTTTTGGTCAAACTTGCTATTAAGTGATTGCTATGATAGGTTGTCTGACTTAGCATTTAACTGTATACTATATTAAAGTTGTATAGAACTGGACTATATTACTTATTATAGTTGTAACACATTGTCTTTAGTATTCAAATATTTAATAGAATCTATGATTAAAAATGCTAGAATATTAATTTCTTTATTGGATACTTTTTTGGATGGAAGTCATTAACTCATATTATTTTACTGGTAAATGTAAATGTGCAAATACATGTAAATTAGTGTATGTGTCTAGTTGTTATTAGATAAATTTTATCATTGACCTCTAAAACTTGATAAAATACAATGATAAATGTACTTTGCATATAGGGTATCAGAGAAATCATTGTTGTATCATATGATGTCATGTGTTGATGCATACTTATAAGCATAAGGTCATCAATTATTTTAAAATTCAAAAGAAAAAAGATCTTGTTTGGTGTGCAGGTTTAGCAAATATAGTTAGTTAAATTGGTTATAATTTGATTTTGTTAAAAGCTATCTATATGTTTTCTCCACTAAATTCAAGTTCTATTGTTTATTAGTATGAATGCTCTATGTTTTATCTGTATCGTATAATATGGGCCTCTTGATTATTAATCACTTTTCACTAAAATTTAACTTGGAATTTAGTGTTTTTATAAGTAAAGAAGGCCTCCATTGATCGACATGGAAACTTATCCTGAATATGAGTAGTTTTAACCAATTTATCATGGGAAAATTCTGTTGTGTGCGTCAAGTCCATTCAGCATGGCATTCGCTCATACACTGTATTTTTTAGGAATGGATATCTCAAGATCATTATGTCCAACCAAAATTTGGTGCTTACAACTCATTTTCTCAGCACATCCTGACACCAATGTGATTGGGTCTTGGGAATAAGAGGTGCTTCTAGATATCCGATCTGGGGGGGGACGGTAACATAATCTTTCTATGAACACATTTCTTCCCTCCAACTGCAGACTCTACTAGGACATGCCCAATAGTCATTGCTTCAACTGCTTGATCTAGGTGCACTTGTTGTGGTTGTTGATACGTTGGATTAGAAAGCGGTACAAATACGCCCTAATGTGTGTTGGTTTTATCCAAATATAGTGATAATCTCTCTAGTTCCCCTTATGTTCTCTCTTGTCATTTCGAACAAATGTCATACTTTTCAACAAGAAACCATCTCCCGTGACCATGGCCGAAGAAAGCAGATGCAAGTATGTAATTTTCCTTAGCTCAAACAAGGATGAGTAGCCTAGAAAACCCGAGAGGGATCTTTGTAGTCCCCCTCTAAAGTTTGAAAGAAAGTGAATGCTTTCCAGTGTTGTATCCACTAGTGACGTAAAGAAGCATGTTAAATCGACATGCCGACTTGATGCATGTCGTTCTGAACCCCTATGTTGTAATACCAAATGGTCATCTTCATATAAACTTTTGCAGAAATCCAAGGTTTATGTGGTCTCCAACTACGAGAAAGAGGAGGAGGAGCATCCAAAATTGACTAACCATACGTAAAAGGAAGAGGAGGCGGAGGCTACCAACATGTAGAGTGGTCGAAATGCAACATGTTGACTCAACACCTATCGTTCCAAACACTATCATCATAGTACCACGTGGTTGGCTTCGTTTGAACTTCAACGGAAATCCAAGGCTTTGGTTGTGTCACCAATATTGTACCCTCCAAACATACAGATGCATAAACTTTCAATCTCCCCTTAAAAGACGCCATTGTGAACCGGATATAGCTCTACAAAATTTCAAAGTTTGTACTGTGCAAATTTTGTGGTTTCTTTTCCTGCCAAATAGATCCTGATACATATTTTTTATTTCTTTTTTTGTAACGATTACCTCTGCAATAATGAGGTCATATTATCTTTGTGGGTTGATGACATCATTTCTTGCATGGATGGGTGTTACATCATCGACAACATCATCAATGCCCACGTTCATGTCATGAACAGGAGGCATCTAAAGGGGACGGACAACATGTACATACAAGAACAAGTTTTCAATATAATAAAAAGAAGAAAAGAAAATACTACAAAGATATACCACTATGAAATATATGATGCCATTTAAGAGATTATAAAAGTGGTGTACATTGTAACCAAACCTGCTATATCAGAGAAAACACAAGCACAAGAGACCCCAATTCAATCATATATTCAATTCATGAATAAATCTAATTATGAACATAATACATATATAAACATAGAAATGTAAACATATATTGTATACTTAACATATTAGTTATATGTCTCATATATAATAAATAATAAACAATATATTTCTATTTATGTTTGAATCCAATAATTATCTAAAATTTGATAGTCTTTTGTATGTGATATACATATACATGGAATCAAATTTGCATGTGAAATGCCATAGTATGAAACATGAATAATAGATAATATGTTGTTTTTTGGGCAAGATTAACTAATCATCATCATCTGAGTCACTCTCATCATCTATAGAACATTTCATCCTATTTTTTCTCAACTTGCTTCCTCTTTCCATCCTCATTCTTTTCACTTCTAAATTCAGCCAACACTACTGCAAATTTCTTCTTATTCTCCTTCTCCTTGGTAGCTTTCTTCTTCTTCTCCTACTCATGGGCAGCTATCCTCTGCTTCTCCTTCTCCTCAACAACTTTCTTCTTCTCCTTCTCATTGGATGCTTTCTTGTGAGTAGCTCTCTTATTCTCCTCTTCGGCTTCCATCTGAACAAAACAAGATAATAAAATTTGGTGCATTCAGTCACATAATCAACATACAAGATGTGAAGAGAAGGTATAGTAAATAAAGTATGTTTACCTCTCATTTTGCATAAGTGTAAGTTATTTCATTTTACCTAAATGATGAAAGTGTCAACCTACATTTCATAAATGTATGATGTGTATTTTATTTTATGCAGCAAAATAGACAATCATATTTAAATAATAATGATTATGAGAGCAACCACGACTAGAATTTTGAGTTCTTTTTAAGGGTGTGCCAATATTTGTTCTTACAGTAGGCCACTTTACTATCGTGCAGTGTGCCATTATTTATTTAGGGGTTTGCCATTATAGTTGTAGGTTGTGCTAGTATTCTAGCATGGTTGTGTCTTTATTTGTGCATAGTGTTCCATTATTCACAATTGTAGTGTGCTAGTTTTTGTGTAGGGGTGTGCCATTATTTGTGTAGGATTGTCCACTATTAGTGTATGGTTGTGTCAATATTCTTACATGTGTGTTCCAATTATCTGCCATAGATAAAATGAGTTATTTATACATGAATCTGAACTAGGCATCTAGGTTGTCACTAGGATGCCTAGATGCCTAAAAATACATACACATTGTAAATTTACTGACAACAAAGAGAGATTTTAGGTCAAACTTGCTATTAAGTGATTGTTATGATATGTTGTGTGACTTAGCATTGAACGGTATACTTTGTTGAAGTTGCATAGCATTGGACTATATTACTTGTTGTAGTTGTAATACATTGTCTTTATAATTAAAATATTTTAGTAGAATCTATGATTGAAAATGCTAGAATATTAATAGCTTTATTGGATAATGTTTTGGATGGAAGCCATTAACTCATATTATTTTATTGGTAAATGTAAATATGCAAATACATGTAAATCAGTACACTTGTCTAGTTGTTATTAGTAAAATTTTATCATTTACCCCTAAATTTTATATCATACAATGATGATTGTTGTATCCTAAAATGTCATGTGTTGATGCATACTTATAAGCATAAGGTCATAAATTATTGTAACAGTCAAAAGAAAAAAGATCTTGTTTGGTGTGAAGTTTTAGCATATATAGTTAGTTAAATTGGTTATAATTCAATTTTATTGAAAGCTATCTGTATGTTTTCTCCACTATATTCAATTTCTATAATTTATTAATATGAATGGTCTATGTTTTTTCTATATCTTATAATGTGGAATGATATTGCCTCTTGATTATTAATCACGTGTCACTGAAATTTAACTTGAAATGTAGTGTTTTTATAAGTAAAGAAGGCCTCCATTGACCGTCATGAAAACTTATCCTGACATATGAGTATTTTTAACCGATTTATCACGGGCAAATTCTTGCATGTGTGTCAAGTCTATTTAGCATGGCATTCATTCATACACTATATTTTTTAGGAATGGATATGTCAAGATCATTATGTCCAACCAAAATCTGATGCTTACAACTCATTTTCTTAGCATATCCTAACACCAATATGATCGGGTCTAGGGAATAATAGGTGTGTCTAGACATCTGATCTTGGGGGGATGGTAATTTAATCTTTCTATGAACACATTTCTTCCCTCCAACTACAGATGCCACTAGGACACACCCAATAGTCATTGCTTCAACTGCTCGATGTAGGTGCACTTGTTGTGGTTGTCGATATGTGGGATTAGAAAGCGGTGCAAATACACCCTAATGTGGGTTGGTTATATCCAAAGATAGTGATACTCTTTATGGCTCTCCTTCTATTCTCTCTTCTCTTTTTGAACAAATGTCTCACTTTTCAACAAGAAACCATCTCCTAGGACCATGGACAGAAAAAGCAGCAACAAGATGTAATTTTCCTTATCTCACGCAAGGATGAGAAGCCAGGAACAACCTAGAGGGAACTTTGTAGTCCTCCAAAGTTTGAAGGAAAGTGAGTGTTTTCTAGTGTTTTATCCAACACTGATGTAAATAAGCGTGTTAAATAGACGTGCTAGCCTGATGCATGTCGTTCCGAACACCTACATCATAATACCAAATGGTTGTCTTCATATAAACTTTTGTAGAAATCCAAGGTTGATGTAGTCTTCAATGACGAGAAAGAGGAGGAGGAGGAGGAGAATCCAAAATTGACTCATTGTAGGTAAAAGGAAGAAGAGGTAGAGGCTACCAACATGTAGAGTGGGCAAAATGCAACACACCACTCCAACACCTATCATTCCAAACACCCTCATCATAATAAAAGGTGGTCGTCTTCATTTGAACCTCAACGGAAATCCAACACTTTGGTTGTGTCTCCAACTATGTACCCTCCAAACATATAGATGGATCAAACTTCAATCTCCCATTAAAAGACATCATTGTGAACTGGATATGGTGCAACAAAATTTCAAAGTTTGTATTGTGCATATTTCATGGTTTCTTTTCCTGCCAAGTAAATCCCGATACATATTTTCTATTTCCTTTTTTTGTAATGATTACCTCTACTATAAGGAGGTCATATTATCCTTGAGAGTTGATGACATCATTTCTTGCATGGATGGGTGTTACATCATCAATGGCATCATCAACCCTCACGTTCATGCCATGAATAGGAGGCATCTAAACGGGACAGATGGAAGGATGAAGAGATTGCATCTTCTGTTGCTTCTTAGTGTATGTTCGATTTATTTAAAATGTTGAGTATTAGTTTCACTTTTCATACAAGTTGGTGCCTTTATTTGTTATAATTTAAGTTTTAGTGTTTATGCCTCTAGTCTTGTAAGGGTCTTCCATTCTTCATGTAGAGGTCCATCATTATCTGTGCAGGTTGTTCCCATATTCGAGCTTGCAGTGTGCGACTTTAAAATTGTAGAGTGTGCCATTTTTTGTGTAGGTGTATTCTATTATGCATGCATAGTTGTGCCAGAATAAGAGTTTGTAATGTGCAGGGTTGTGTCATTATTTGTGCATAGTGTTCTATTATTTGGAAGTGCAATGTGCCTATTATTCATGTAGAGTTGTCCCATTATTCATTTAGGGGTTTGCCATTATCCCTGTAGGTTGTGCCACTATTCCAACTAGCAGTGTGTCACTTTACAATTGTGTTGTGTGCCATTATTCTTGTAGGGGTATGCCATTATCCATTCAAATTGTGCCAATATTCGAGCTTGTAGCTAGCCATTTTTAAATTGTGCAGTGTACTATTATTCGTGTAGGGGTCTGCCATTATCCTTGTAGGTTGTGCTTGCATTCGAGCTTGTAGTGTGCCACTTCACAATTGTACAGTGTGCCATTTTTTGTGTAGGTGTGTTTCATTATTCATGCATGGTTTTGCCAGAATCCAAGTTTGTAAGGTGCATGGTTGAGCCGTTATTTGTGCATATGTTCCATTATTTGGAAAGGTAGTGTACTAGTTTTCTATGTAAGGTTGTGCCATTATTTGTATAGGGTTCTCCCATTACGATACATGTTGTACCAATATTCGATCTAGTAGTGTTCCACTTTACAATCGTGCAGTGTGCCATTATTCATGTAGGGTATGTAATTACATGTGTAGCGTGTGCTAGTATTTGATCTTGTAGTGGGCCACTTTACAATCATGCAGCGTGCCATTATTTATTTAGGGGTCTACCATTATCACTAGTATTTGAGCATGCATTGTGCCACTTTACAATCGTGCGGTGAGCAATTTTTTGTGTAGGCGTGTTCCATTATTCATGCATGGTTTTTCTAGAACCAAGTTTGTAGTGTGCATGGTTGTGGTGTTATTCATGTGTAGTGTTCCATTATTTGCAAGTGCAATGTGTGATTTTTTTTCAAGGGTGTGCCATTGTTCATGTAAGATTGTGCCATTATTAGTGTATGGTTGTGTTATTCTTGCATGTATGTTCCAATTATCATGTAAATAATGTTTTGTTTGTTTTATAATTTATATGTTTCTGTCAAATTCTTTGTTTGCAAAAGAATGCTATGTTCAATCTGGAACCCTCAGAAGATTTTAACGAGGTCGGTGACTATCACATTGTTGATGACATTTTCCAAATAGACTACTTTGAAGAGCACCAATCCATCGATCATAGTAGTAGTGATTGTGTATGACCTAGTCTTCTCTTTTTGAAATCACTTTACTAATCTTACCTATACTAACTGTTGAATTCTTAGATGCAGTACATGATTCTAATCTACTATCATGAAATTTTTTTCATGGTTTGCCTTGACTTCCCTACAAAGGAGTTTGTCTTGCTGAACATCTTGGCCTGTCAGTAGAAAGAAAGAGGGCTCTGTACCACTCAATATGCAATAAAGTGGTGAAGTATTTGAATCTCTTTCTGACAGCCATGAGAGGAGTTGATTGGAGCTCATGGAAATGGAAGATTTCATATGTTCCCGAATAGAGTGACTCATCTAGATGTTGGGACTTTAGAATCATGTTCACTAAACATTTGTGTGGCCAAATTCCATTGAATAAATTCATCGAATGGAGTAATCCCCACTATATATCAAGGATGCATAAGAAGATGGCTTCATATATAGTTGGTAGTTGTAGAAATGAAATCGACCATCTAATTCGAGAGTAGACATTGAAATCCCTAAAATGGGGTCATTCTAACTTATGTAATAAAGGAACTTATGTCCCAGAGTTGTTCATTCTATTATGCTCATACTTCCTGGTGTATGTGTGCCTTTTTTACTTGTTGATGCTTTCTCTATGCCGAGAAGAGAAAAAATGGTGTTTTTTGCTAGTATTCCTGAGTTTGGCAGCAATATTCTTACAATAATGTGACAATATTCCTAAATGAGTGTGCTTGTATTCTTAATATGTTGTGAAACATGATATAAAATATTGAAAGAAGCATACAATGAACAGATACACATATAGAGTAACACATACAAACTAAAATAATAACCATATAAGAACAACAACAATGACAGATACACAACATTAGATATAAACTACCTAGTCTATAGTACAATGCAAAACTACTTAGGGTGTAGAATTTAGGGCAGGATACCTCTGATTGTGATGATGGCTTTGAGGTACAACTGAAACCACCAGTAAAGTATGTTTCCACCAATAGCCTTATAGGAATCAAGTGTGTATTAGCACCAACAAGGGAGCAACTTGAATGTCTGAAGAGGGCATGCCAGTACCAAAGCTAGTCATTACGAAGGCTTGGACTCCCAAGCCTTAGAGGAAGAAGAGAAGTAAGCTGATCATTAGGAAGGCTTAGAATCTGAGCAGTGGGGTAGCTAGAGATTTTGTTATGGAGGTGTCTTTGGCTGTGGTGGTGGAGTAGGTGGTGTTGTCATGCTCTAAGATGGTATTCGTGCCACCATTGCCAACATTTTATGAATAGAATTGTACAACCCTGCAACTATAGATGGAGTCTTGCATTTTTCATGAGGTTCAATCGACCCCTCTTGTGGCTTGAAAAAGATCTATAGAGCTTTCACTACTTTGTTCCATATTGGTTGGAGTAGGTGGAGATTTGGTTGTTGCGGTGGTTGTGGTGGAGGATTAGGCATTGTTGTTGTGCTTTGAGATGGTATTGGTACCACCATTTCCCTCAATTTAAAACCATTCGATGATTCCATTTGGAAGCTAGGGTTTTGCAAGCTCACTTTCCCTTGAGTGGTAGTAGTGGTAAAAGGGTATTGACTCACCTTTTTCTACTTGTTTGCAAGAAGCAATGAATGTATTTGTGACAATGACAACATGGACTTGCCACTGGCACTGGAGGTGACCATTGTGGGGAATTATATATTTAATTGATTGACAGGAGTGATGCATTCATACAGTGGGAAATGTAAATTTATATGGAAGTGTGCCTCATCAATTTTTCTTTAATACTCATGTTAGTATTCATGAAAAAAGTTCCATTGTTTTCTAATTGATTTACTAGTATTCTTGTCGATATCTTCCATCATTCAAATGTGTTATTTATCTTTGAAACGTGTGTTGGTATTCATGAACAAATGTTCTGACATTCTCTACTTGTTGGGATATGTCATTATTCAAGAATAGGTTACATAATTTTCGTATAGGGTTAGCCAACATTCGTTAATAGTTGACGATCGTGACACTGAGACACTGGGAAAGTGTAAGTTTATTTTCCATATTATGTCATAGATGGAAGGAGGGGTTCCTTCTAAAAATTGTGTAACAAAAATAGGGAAAATGGTGTGCCAGTATGCATAAACTTGTCATTGCCATTTTTATTTAATCCATGTGCCACTAACATGAATAAATTTGTCTTCATTCTCTTATTAGTGTGCAAGTATGTATAGTATTTCCTACGAGCATGGCAACATGTGATTCCAAGTATTTTATATAGTATGTGTTTCATCATATGTGAGCATATGTGTCTTTTTCTGTAAGATAGCATAAAATAGATAGATTAAAATAAATATAGAGAAGGACGTTTATCATAAATCCATTATGTTAGTTACCCATATCTGACATGTACTTCCAAAGGCTATATGTCCTATCTCAGTCCTAGAAAAAATTTAAAATTGGAAATCCCCTTATGCCTTTGATATCGCTTCCTTGCTATCACTTTTATGAAACTACAATCTTTATCCCTAGATCTATTCTCGCCTTGCTCGAGCACGAACTTGCTATAGAATTCCCTCAAAATAGGGTTTTCTATTCTCACTTTTTCTTATCACAAACTTGCTTTGGAATTCCCTCAAAATAGTGTTTCATGTTCTCTCCTTCTCTGATCATGAATTTCTACAACATAGGGTCTTCCATAGCAGTAAATCACATTTTCATTTTCTTGTGTTATTCATTTCTTCTTGTTTTTATCTTTTCATTTCTAGGTGGCAAGCTTATTCCAGTACAGGACAAAGACCAACTCCTTCATCGAGATGAATAGTAGAATCGATTCACTCTCCAATGTTTGAGAATCAAAGAGGCATCTATTGATGGTAGGTTTTGTTGGATTCCTCCAGTTGAAGTTGAAGACCCTCAATGCTAATGTTCTATACTACATGTGTACCAACTTCAACCTAGAGAACATGATCTGGACAACCCTTGGCAAAGAACAGTTGATGTTGACAGAAAGAGACATCCACCAAGCTTGCAACATCCCTTCAGGATCTCTCCCTATACAAGTAAAGGAAAGGGAAAATCAATCGACAACGGAGTTTTGGAAATTGCTACAAGGCTGGTTCTGAATCCCAAAAGTAATTTGTCAACATCTAAGAGTTGTATATGAGATTTTTGAGTCGAAAGATCCTGAAAAAATAGAAACATTGTATATTCTATATGTAATCGCATGCGTTCTTACCCCAACCAAGGGACATATATCTATATATTAATACAAATACCTCGAGTCCTATCTTGGATTTCAAAATCATAATTGGTCATGTTACATCTTATAATATTTGAAAAATTGAATGATGACATTTAAGAATAACAACTTCGCCAAAAGGCCCCCAAGATATATGCACCTTCTAATAGTAAGTATCAATTATCAATCTATAACTAATACTAGATTGTCAGTTTAATACCTGATATTCTGCATTGTAATATTGGAATATCAGAATAGTGACACCTGGTCTCATTTGTTGTAATTGTAGGTGCATTGCTTAGATATGGCTTGCAGTAATGGACGATCAGGCACACCTCCTACATGCTCCAGGTGGGCTTTTTTACTAATCCTTGACCAACTCCTGAAAGGAAAACAACCTGCATTTAAATACCATGTCTCACATAAAAGACCACTAACAATGGAGGGAGATGATGAATCCGACTACCAACTAGCAAAAATGGATGATGTTGAAAATGTTGGGCAATCAGGGCGACAGAGAAGGCAACTTAAATAAAAAAAATTAATGTCTGATTTCCTAATCAACAAGGTCTCAACGACAATGATGTATCAAGGAAGGAAGGTAACAAGAATTATATCTGGTCCTAGAGCATGTCCAGCGACAAATCTTATTGCAGTGTGCTTCTTTTCCAAGCAACACTCGAATAGTGGTCAGCAATGGCCTCTTGGTCTAACACCATAGATGGAAGTTGACGACATCGTCCTAGCAACAAGAAAAGGCCTCCTCACCTCTACAGGAGACCACACAAACTATTAGGAGCTCAATATTGCTCTACTAAATCTAATGTGAAGGACTTGTGCCTTCAAACATCAATCTTCTAGGATTGATTCGCTCTCCCACAATTGTTTCTACCTTGATATTCCTCCTTTTGACAGGTAGGACTTGCTCAGACTCTCTTGGTTACTACAACTAGAGAGTACAACAATTGCTAGAGCTTATTGTTACATTTGGGAAGCTTCCAATACCCCTATATTTATAAGAGAGGCCAGGGTCAGGGTTTGTAGTTAATCTGGGAGTCGAAGAGATGGAATTCATGAATTTCCAAGAAGTTGCAAATGGTGAACGGTCATTTCACTTTTGAAGTGGTCAGCTCATGGTTAAACTAGTCGATTCATGTGGTTTCCTATTTTGAATCTAATTGGCATTCAATATTCAATTAATGCAAAACATTATGTCAACATCAATCCTTGGTCCAATCAAATTGATCCTTGAATTGGGTGGCTCATCACATGAATTAATTGTCTCAAACCTTGAACCGGTCAGTTCATGACTTGGTTAAACTATCGACCAACCATTGTTGTTTCCAATTGAACTGACACTCCAACTGATTGGTTCAACACTTGAACCGAATGGTTCAAAATCCAGTCAGTCAATTTTGAACCAATGTTGTTTAAATTGAATACATAAACACCTTTAGTAATCAATTCAAACATAATTCATGAATAAACTCCTATTCCAAGTGCATCCTACGCGTGTGACCCTATAGGTCCCAAATTATGTTGGCAGTGAGTGTCCATAACCAACTAATGACATCACAAGCAATGAGAGGTATCTAGCAAAACATCATTTCTACCCAAGTAATTAAGAAATTTGGAGAACAACTTCAACCTACAATCTGTTATTAGTGTTTCCGTGATCATATAGTTCCTTTTTCTCTGATATCCAGATTGAACTCGAGGCATGGAATCATCATCCTCTCAATGCTCAATCCATGTTCCTTGAACTAGAGAAGATTGTATGAGATGCAT
The DNA here is from genome assembly GCA_963693085.1 of Alisma plantago-aquatica. NCBI lineage: Eukaryota > Viridiplantae > Streptophyta > Magnoliopsida > Alismatales > Alismataceae > Alisma > Alisma plantago-aquatica. The sequence continues at coordinate 1,498,418,378 of OY856411.1, read as the reverse complement.
GTGAGTTCACATGTCACATATTGAATTACATGATTACGGCCATAAGTTTCTTAGTCTATCTTATCAAGTGGTCTGGATATCAATCTCATGTAGGAGGGACAAATGCCATCTACATCACTCACACTCAATCCTCATGTGTCACAATACACTTGAGCACCACCTTTATGGCAACCTTTATTCAAGGTTATGTTGGATGATATCAAAATAATTTGAACAACATATGATGAGTGTAGTGACTTCAGGTCTAAGAACCACTATCACTATGAGGGTTGATTTTGACTACCATTCCATGGCATCCATGTATCACTTATAAGGTGGGTCTGTCTAATATAATGTTCTCTAATATGTAACTATGTGCTTGACTTAATATTGCATATCATGACTAATGGGACTTTGTCATCAGTCAATACACACTCTAGTCTTATGTATCACTGTTGTCTATTTTGCTTCCATGGTAATGTCCAACTAGGGACATAACATAAAATGTATGTACTCTTATCATACATATGATCTCATTGTTCGGGTCCTCAACCTGAAAACATATGTCATCAAGTAACATCATTCATAGAAATATAATATGTATGTTTCATCATCTCATGATTTATACAAACATAATAGACGGAGTTACCTTTATGATTATGAAATCAAATATATCAAGCCCCATTACAATCATTATATGATTGACTCTCTGGGCATACATACCAACAAATTCCCACTTGCACTTAGAGTCAATCACCCACAAATCTTATTACAAGCGATCTTTAACGTGTCCATCATATGTTTGATTGGGAAAAGCTTTTATAGCGGGTTAGAAACATTTGCTTTAAGTCAATATTTTGCAATTTTTCACATCTCCTTACAGTATAAATTTTTGTATGAGATGAAGGTGCCATAGTAGGCTATCTGAGATTGCTTGCCTATCTAGTAGCTCCATTGTTGTTATAGTATTTCTACTGTGTCATCAATGGTTGGAACCTCCCATAAGTTCATCTATATGAACTTCTAGTTCCATACAGTATTTCATGTTGTGTTCATAACACCAAGATACTCCACTTCTATTGTATAACAAAAAATTGGTCTTTTGCTTAGAACTTTTCTAGCTAACATTTTTTTCTTTAAGGTCAATCAAAAATTTAGATTGTGATTGTTAATTTTATTTATTATTTTAGAAGCTCGCATCAGTGTAATCAAGGAAGAAATCCTTTTAGTGCTTCTCAAATAATTAAGGATGTTCTTTATAGTAATATGGTGACTTTCATTGGATTGTGACTGACATCCACTCTCCAGGTCCAACACATACAAAGTAACTAGATGAGTATATATCCTCTTCCATGTCCAATACATACAATATAATGATATGAGTACACAATATTGTGTGCAAGATAGATCTAGTTGTGACTGCATATGACATCTATCCATGTGTTCTTGTTCTTCACAAGAACTAGGACATTGGGCTCCTAAAAGACTAACTTCATGGAACATGGACAAGTTTTCTCTCATTGAGTCTTTCATGTTGAACCCCTTCAACATGTTTCCAATGTATGTGCTCTTACTTATGTCAAGAAGCTTTCTAGATCTATCTCTATAGACCCAAATTCCTAATGCTTCGCCTAATTCCTTCATAGATAAGGTACTTCCTTGCTAGGTTTAATATTTGCATGATTAAGATGTTATTCCCCATCATCGTGTGTATTATAAATATGCTCCCACTCAAACATTGTAATCATAGTTTTTATCTTCATTCTGACTATAGTCAAACTCTTCGATTGTCTTTTCAAATAGAAGATTCCATCTATGAGATGATTGCTTCAATCCACAGATTGACCTTTATAGCTTACAGGCTTTATTTGTAGTATTGGATTTATAAAACCTTCAACTTGTGTCACGTACACTTCCTTTTCACTATTCCTATTAAGGAATGTTGTTTTAACATCCATTTTGGAAAATCTCATAGTCATAACAAGCTGCAATGGTAAGCATGATGGATTCAACCACGGCTACTAGTGAAAACATGTCATCATGCTCAACTCCTTGAAATTGTTCGAAACCCTTTACAACCAATGTATCCTTCCAAGTTGGTCTTCTTCCTGAAGACCCAATTTCACCCTATGGGTTTTTCCCCTTTAGGTGGATCCACCAAGGTCATACCTTGTTGGTGTACATGGAGTCCATCCTGGATCTCATGGCCTTAAGCCATGTCTCAAATTCAAGTCCCTCAATAGATTCTAGGTAGGTTCTTGTCTCCTCATCTATGACCAACTCACCACCTTATAGAGTTATAAGATATCATAAACTTTCAAACTCAAGGTGTGTCCTACTAGATCAATGAGTTTTTGTGTATTACATAAGAAACTTTAGATTCCACAACAATTTGTGACTCTACTTATTCCTAGTGTACCATTTAGGTTTACTATTTTCTTGTTGGTCTCAAACTTTTTGAGTTCTACTTTTTGAGTTCTACTTTTCTCCCACTGATTCATTTGGAATTAAATTCCCTTTATGAATACAACTATCTTGGTAACAAAGTATTTTTATTTTGGATTGGAATATAAAGTAGTTTTAAAAAAAATAACATTTATGTGATTCGTGGACAAAGATATTTTTTCATGAAACCATTCTCTTACAAATTATTTCATTCCCAATCTTTATACATACATATTGGGACACTTCCCATGCCATGTCTCATATGGTGTCTTTTGAACCATTTCAGATGGTAGATTATATAGTGTAAAGAATGTGCCCAAAAAGGAATTGTAGGATCAGGTAGATTTATTGATAATCGCACCATAACTAATAAGGTGTGATTCCTTCTTTCTAATACACAATCATTATGTTTTAGGTGGAGTTTATTATTATAAACTATCATTGTCTCCCAGAAGGTCCTCAAACTCTTGTTTTAAATAGTTTCCACATGGATCATATCGAAGTGTTTTAATACTTTTACCAAGTGGGTTATGTACTTCATTCTTTATCTTCTTGAACACCTCTAAATATTTAGACTTGTATTTCATTAAATGCAACCAACTATATCTATTGAGAACATCATTAAATATGATGAGGTACCATTAACCACCTCTAGCATTTATTCTAAAAGGTCTATATACTTCACTATGTATGAGCCCTAATAGAATACTCACTCTCCCAAGGAATCTAGTGAAAAGTGCTTTTGTAATATTGCCTAATAAATAAGACTTGCATGTCTCTATTGGTTCAGTAACCAAAAATGTCTAGACTTCAATCATTATGTATTCTAGAAATGTATGTCTCATTTATGTTCTCTAAATGAAAATGTTATAGGTATTCTATTTTTAAGTCATCAAGTCATTCAGTATATGTGTCATACACATATGTCTCTCCAACTGTTGGGAATAGATTATGAGACATTAGAGCCATTGCCATAAAAGATCTTATCTTTCAAACATAAACATAAAATATATTCAGAATATTCGTGTCCATACAAGATGCATGTTGTTTTTATTAATGGAAAATACATAATAGCAATTCAATAATTTTATTACATGCCCATGCATGACATATTCCAACAATAGTGACAAAAACTCTTGCTCTTTACATTTCTAGCTTACTTATTATTCATTCTTGGAGTAGATATATCTATCCCTTTCTTCTTGCTTTGTTCCTTTAAGTGAAAAGGACACATTTCTTTTTCATTTACCCTTCTCCTTATGTTGAGTGTAGGAAACTAGGACTTTATCTTAGCCTTATAACATTTCTTGGCCTTGATTTTATCCTTGAACTCTATTCCGCAGAACACCATCACGCGTTTGTCTTTCTTTACGTGTGTTTCAACATTCATCAACATGCCAAGCAGTTTAGATAATGGTTTGTCCAAGTTAATCGAGTAATAAGACTCGATAAACTGGCTATATGATTCAGGCAACGATTGTAGAATTATATCTGTGGAAAACTCTTGAGATAAAAGAAATCCAAGTCTCTCTGGACGTTCCACATTCCCAATAATATTGAGCACATGAGGCTCTACTGGATCTCCCTCTATCCGTTTGCACTCAAACAACGCTTTGGAGACATTATACCCTTCTTTCTTTACATGATTCTTAATATGTGTTACCATCTAGAGAATGTCCATGTTTTCATGCAACTCATAGTTCATATATCTTAGAACAAGGTCTTTGATGTATGTGACATCATTGGCATGCTTCAAGTAAGCATCCATTTCATCCTTAGGCACATTTGGAGCGGGTCCTTCTGGAACTAGTGTTTCAAGGACGTAGAGCTTATGCTCATGATTGAGAACGCTTCTCAAAGTCCTAAACCAATTATAGAAGTTTATTTCATTGAGCTTGTCCTTCTCCGTGAGTGATTATAATGAGAATGTCTTTGTATTTGCCATTAGATTCTACAAAAGATATTGCAACTTTAGTCAAACATTTTTGATTAAATGTTGATTTGATAAGTTTGACGATATTAATAAAGATTTTAATTAATTATCACTCCCACTATTTTGATCAAATTTATAAGCCTCACTACCAATTTGGAAGATTGCAGTGTACAACTTTCAAGTGAGCCAAGATACAAAACAATTGAATTATTACTTGGCCAATGTGAACGTCCATAATGAATCATTAAGGTAGGCAACATTTGCTAATCGTATCTCATGCTATTCTTCAATAGATGGTATGATAAATTCCTTAACATAGTCCATCTACATGCTTCTAGGTGCTTAATCTCATCAAGATCACCTAGTTAAGCCTGACCCAAAAGCCAACACGATAGTAATGTGCCCTTCTTGGCAGAACCACATAACTATCAACACACTTCCATGAGATGGACAATGCACCACACTTGGTGTGCCCATGCTTAGTCGATCAAGTTTTTCATGTATGATGCTTGAGGAAAGAATCTAAAACTTAATATGTTTGATTGAGGGATTTTATATAAGTATATGTACATATCCAATCACCACATACTAATAGTACATATCATATACGTGCTACAACCACAATGAAAACATGAAATTAAAGACACAAGAAATGTTTATGGCCATAGTATTATAATTCCTTGGAGCCACAAGGAATTACTACCACCTAAGGTATACATCACATGTAAAACTTGTTTTTGATGAAGACCTATGCTTGAACCAATATGGGTTGATCGGTTCATCAATGGAATTGATCGGCTTGCCTCCTAGTCGGTCGGTTGGTCTGCTCGATTGATTGTCTAGTATCTGGTCCAAATGACTTCTGGACACCTCCAGTCTATCATTTGGTCCACCAGTCACTTGGTTCGGCTCCTCATGTCATCTATCCTCCTTGATCCTCCAGCTAATCAGTGCGTCTTCTGAAATAGTATGTTCGTCTATTGATGAACGTCTTCTTTTCCATAACAAATTTAAAACTATCCTACTTCTATTTAACATATTACATTGCAATAGGGAAACCTCAAGTTACATTTGAGGGGAGCATAGGAAGGAGAGAATTAATACTTTTACATATGGAAAGAAGAAAGAGGCTCGGTATGCAAACTAAGATATAAATAGGAATGAAAAATCACAATCATGCACAAAGAACTAGGGTTATTATCCACAACCATGCTTTACATCCACCACCAAAACCAACTTTTAGGGTGACGCATGTAAGTCTCATATATATAATATCATTTACATATATATATATATATATAGGTTTTTGGAATCATATGTGGTACTAGTTTGGATATACACATTAATTATTTTAAATATTGGCATTGTATGAATAAAATGATAGAACTAAATCCGAGTGCATCTATTTAGATCCCTGATACACCATAAATTGACACAGCTATGATACCATTGTTGAGAAACTAGGACAACATATAAGAGAAAAGAAACAAAAATGTTAATGCTTGATTTCCTGATCAGCAAGATCTCGTCAAAAATGTTGTGTCTAAAAAGGAAGGTAACAAGAATTATACCTAGTCATTGAGCAAGTCCAGTGACAACTCTTGTTGCATAGTGCTTTCTCAAGTAGCGCTCAAACAATCATCAGCAACGGCCTCCTAATCCAACACCACAGATGGAAGTTGACATCATCCTCCTTGTGACATGTAATGACCTCCTCACCTCTAGATTTGTCACAGCGGACGATTGGGAACTCCATGTTGAGCTACCAGAGCCAACGGGAAGGAGTTGTCCCTTTCAACATCAATCTACTAGGATTGTTTCACTCTCCCATAATTGTCCCTCCCTCACTATCCCTACCTTTGATGGGTAGGACTTGCTCAGGCTCTCTTGGTTATCACAACCAGAGAATACATCAATTGTCAGAGCTTATTGTTGTGTTTGGGAAGCCCCCAATACCCCTATATTTATAGGAGAGGCCAACGTCAGGGTTTCCAGTTGATCTGGGGGTCAAAGAGACAGAATTCACATATTTTCTAGAAGCCATGAACAGTGAACCGGTCATTTTACTCTTGAAAAGGTCCACTCATGGTTGAACCAGTGTATTCATATGTTTTTCTATTTAGAATAATTGTTAGTCAATATTCAATTAATGCAAAACATGATGTCAACATCAATGCTTGTTCCAATCAAATTAATCATTGAACTGGGAGATTCATCACATGAATTGGTCATCTCAGGCCTTGAATTGGTCGGTTCACTTAGTGAATCGGTCATTTCGTGCTTTGCTTCAACTATTGATCAACCAATGTTATTTCCAACTGACCTGACACTCCAACCGTTCAATTCAACACTTGAATCAGTCAGTTCAGAGTCCAGTCAGTCAATTTTAAACCAGCGTTGTTTAGATTGAATACCTAAAACACTTTTAGTAATCAAGTTAAAATAGTCATGAATAAAATCCCATTCCAAGTGCATCCTATGTGTGTGACCCTATAGGTCCCAAATTACATTAGTAGTGAACATCCATAACCAACTTATGACATCACAAGCAATGAGTGATATCTAGAAACAAATCATTGCCTTGGTAGGATGATGATTCCATCCTCTCAATACTCAATCCATGTTCCTTTAACTAGAGTAGACTGTCTGAGATGCATGTGAGTTCTCATATCACATATTGAATCATATGAGTTTTTCCATATGTTTCTCAGTCTCACTTATCAAGTGACTTGGATATCAATCTCCTGTAGGAGGGACAAATCCCATCTACATCACTCACACTCAATCCCCATGTGTCACAATGCACCCGAACACCACTTTTATGGAAACCCTTATTTAAGATTGTATTGGATGCTGTCAAAATACATCAAACTACATGTAATGAGTATAGTGACTCCAGGTCTAAGTAATACAATCACAACTATCACTTGAGAGTTGATTCTGACTACCATTCCATGGTATCCATGTATCACTTACAAGGTGGGTCATTCAGATTCACTATTCTCTAACATGTACCTATGTGCTTGACTTGATATGACATATCATGACTAATGAGACTCTGTCATCAATCAACACATACTCTAGTCTTATATATTATTGTTGTCTATTTTGCTTCTATTGTTATATCTGACTAGGGAAATAACAAGAATGTATGGACTCTTATCATACATATGATCTCATTGTTTATGTCCTCAACCTGAAGCAAAGTGTCTCGAGTAACATCATTCTTTAAACATCTACTACGTATGTGTCATCATCTCATGATTGAGACAAACATAATATTTGAAATTACCTTTATTATTATCAAATCAAGTATATCGTGTCCATTACAATTATCATATGATTTGCTCTTTGGGAATACATGCCAACCGAAGACAATATTGATTTTACAACTTAAGAAGACAACATTTGTTAGGTAATAGCTATGAATTTAAATTTTTTATTACATCAAGGTTTTGTGATTTGTGAATAATTATGCATGTATCTTCAAAGGTTTGTGCTAGTATCGTCTAAGGTTTGTGCTAGTATTTTGTATCACTTTTTATGCAGCAGTTGCATATAAAAGTAAATATATTTAGCAATTTATATGTTAACTTTGCTAAGAAGAAGATAAATGTCAATTGCAAGAATTTCTGAGACAAAAAGATAATAGAAAAGTAGAATTGATAAATTGTTTTGAGGATGATGCCAATGGAATCCCATAGATAGAGGAGGATGTTGAGGGCATTGCCAATGAAATGCTAGAGGAATAGGAGGATGTTTGGGATGTTTTTGATGAAAGCTTGGAAGAAGAGGAGGATGACATATCACTTGCTAAAATCATTGAGATCCTGAAAAGGAACAAAGAGGAGTTGAAATTGGCAGAAATAGGACCAATTCATGATTCACCTTACAAAAAATATATGGAGATCCTTCAAATTGAAAAGGAATTAGCATAAGATAGAAAGAAGGTTAGATACATGGAAAAGACATTTGAATCAACTCTACAATAGGTAATGAGAGAACAAAGAAGCCTATAAGGATGAAGAGAGGGAAGAAAGCTCAATGGAAGGAGCCTATAGAATCCTTCAAGGATACGAGGAAGGCTTTCTGGGATGATTAGAGTGACTAGATAATAATAATCAAATTATCTTTTGTTGAAGAACTTCATTGAACAGTGTACATATAAGTTTAATAGTATCATGTATATTTGGTTCCAGATATTCCTTGGATTGGTATTGAATTATAAATGGAGCAATTTTGTAATCATGTAGAAAGAAACTAAGAAGCAAGAGAGAATAAGAAAGGTTTTAATGAGAGATAACATGTGTAGGTTGAGGAGAAAACTCAAAAGGTCAGGTGAAATCTACTAAGGAGAAAACTCCAGAGGAGGAGGAGAAATCTTTGGAGGTGGAGGAGAATTCTCCGGAGGTGGAGGAGAAAGCTGCTAAGGAAGAAAAGAAAAGTGTTGAGGAGAATGCACCTGTGGAGGAGAAAGACATTGTTTAGAAATTGTTGAATGTAAGTTTCCTGCTAGGCTTCATATTTTTCCAAATTTTCCATTGTTTGTTCAACGTTGCTTCATGTATTCTTTTACATGTATGCCAACATTTATTGGCAAATGTACCATTTTGTCATCTTGTTTTTTCAAAAAGTAGTTGAGGAGGCGAAGAAGAGAGCTGGTGACAAGAAGGAACATATAGTGGTGGAGGAGAGATAAGTTGAGGGGGAGGATAAAGCACCTTCAGTGGTGGAGGAGAAATCAATTGAAAAGGAGGAGAAAACTTCATAGGAGGAGAAAGATCTGGAGATGGAGGAGAAAGCACTTAAGAAAGAGAAAGAATCTTTGGATGAGAATGCACCTCTAGAGGAAGAGGGCATTGTCAAGGAAGCACTAAATGTAAGTTTTCTACTAGGCTTTATATTTGTTCTAATTGTTCCATTGTTTGTTCACTGGTGCTCTCATATTTGTTTAGACATGTGCCAATAATTATTGACAATTGCATCATTTTTGTTATCTTATTTTATTTAGAAAGAAACTTAGGAGGAGAAGAAGAGAGATACTAACGAGGAAGCACATATGGTGGTAGAGGAGAAATCAGTTATAGAGGAGGATAAAGAACCTTTGGTGGTGGAGGTGAAAGCTCTGGAGGAGAAGGAGAAGGCTTCATAGGTGGAGGAGAAAGCAGCTGAGAAAGAGAAGGGGTTTGTTGAGGAGAATGCACATGTGAAGGAGGAGGGCATTGTCAAGGAAGCGTTAAACATAAATTTCCTGGTAGATTTTTAATTGTTCAAAATTTTCAATTATTTGTTCACTGCTGCTTAGGGGTGGCAATCAGGTCTAGGTTGAGAGGGTCCTATTTCGGGTCAATTCGGGTCAGATCAAATACACTCAACCTGATCCCGACCCGAAAATAATTTCGGGTCATACTTCCTCGACCCGAACCCAAAATTACTATTTGCGGGCTTGACCCGATGGACCCGGTGGACCCGAAAATATCATGTTATATGCTAACCCAAAAAACCCAAAAATACAAACCCGTTAGGTCTGAAATTGCTACAGAATTTGTTGGTTAATTAGTGCATTAAAAGGAAAGACTTGTATAAACTATATTATTTTTATGTTTGAATGTGTTTAACTTTTATATGGCTAAAATATGAAATATATATATACATATATGAAGACATAATTTCGGGTCGATCGGGTTTTGCGTGTTGAGAATTACAAACCCAGACCCGACCTATAAATAATTTTGGGTTTTTCAGGTTTGGGTCATTTGGGGTCGGGTCGAAAAAATCAAGACCCAAACCCGCTTTAGTTGGCTCGGGTCGGGTCGGGTCGAGCGGGTCGGGTCGAGTTTTGCCATCCTGCTGCTACTCTTGTATTCATTTACATGCATGCCAATATTGATTGACAATTGCTGCATTTTTGTTATCTTGTTTTGTTCAGAAAGTAGTCAAGGAGGAGAAGAAGATAGCTAATGATGAGAATGCACATATGGTGGTGGAGGGGAATTTATATATGGAGGAGGATAAATCACCTTCGCTAGTGGAGGATAAATCACTAGAGAATGAGAAGGAAGATTTTGAGGAGAATGCACCTATGGAGGAGGAGGGAACTGGAAAAGAAGCATTAAATGTAAGTTTCCTATTAGGCTTTATATATTTCACAACTGTTCTATTGTTTGATCACTGATGTTCCCATTTTTTTTACACACATACTAATATTGAATAATGGATGCACTATTTTTGCTAACTTGTGTTTAGAAAGAAGCCAAGGAGAAGAATAAGAGAGTTTCTGAAAAGAAAGCACATATGGTGGTGGAGGAGAAATCAATTGAGGAGGAGGATAAAGCACCTTTAGTGGTGGAGGAGAAATTGTATAAGAGGAGGAAAAAGCTTTGGAGGAGGACAAAGCTCAAGAGGTGGAAAAGAAAGTACCTAAAAAAAGAAAGAAGTTGATGAGGAGAATGCACATGTGGAGGAGGAGGGCATTATCAAGGAAGAGCTAATGTAAGTTTCATTCTAGGCTTTGTATTTGTTCTAGATTTTCCATTGTTTGTTTACTAGTGTTCCTATATTTGTTTACTTGCATGCCAATATCGATTGACAACTGCACTATTTTTGTTATCTTGTTTTGTGAAGAAAGAAGTTGAGGAGGAGAAGAAGAGAGTTTCTCACAAGAAAGAATCTAATGAGAATGAGAAGAAGAAGAAGAAAGATGTCGAGGAGAGGGAGAAGCGGAGGATAACTACACAAGAGTAGGAGAAGAAGAAGAAACCTATCGAGGAGAAGGATAATAAGTAGAAATTTGTAGCAGCATTGGATGAATTTAGAAGAAAAATGTTGAGGATGAAAAGTGGAAGCAAGTTGTTGAGAGAAAGAGGAAGGAACCTTCCATGGATGAATAGAGTTACTTAGATGATGATGATTAGTCCATCTTGCCCAAAATAACATTGGAGGTCAATAAAGAAGTAATGATTATTAATATCAATATAACATGTTGTGCCAACATTACCAATACTGTGAGTTTGTATGTATACCCAGAGAGACAATCATATGATGATTGTAATGGCATATATTGTAAATTATTTGATTAATAAATAAAGGTAAGCTTCCAATTTATTATGTTTTATTTAGTTATGAGATAATGAAGTAAAATGATAAATGTCTAAAGGATGATATTACTCAATGACGTATGTCTTCTGGTTGAGGACCTGGACAATGAGATCATACAGATGTCAAGAGTATACATCCTTGTTATGTCCCTAGTCGATTATTATTGTGTATGCATTATAGACAATAGTAATATGTATTACTAAAATGTGTGTTGGTTTATGATAGAATCTCATCATTCATGATATGTGATATCATACCAAGCACACAGATACATGTAAGAGAATAGTGTAACAGACATACCCACCATGAGAGTGATCCATGGAAACCATTAATATGGTAGTCATAATCAGCTCTCATAGTGTTTGTAGTGATTATGGTTCTAAGACCTAAAGTCAATACACTTATCGCATGTCGTTTGGTACACTTTGACATCATCAAATGTAATCTTGAACGAGGATTTCCATAATGGTAATGATTGGGTGACTGTGACACGTGGGGACTGACTATGAGTAATATAAATGGCATTTGTCCCTCCAATGGGAGTATGATATCCTAGGCCTCTTGATAAGAAAAATTAAGAAATGCATGGTCCATGCACATGTGAGTCTATATGTGATACTGAGCTTACATATATCTTAGATCGTATGTTCTAGTTTAATGAACAAGATTGAATGTTGAAGAGGAAGAATACTCCATGCCTCAACTTCAATCTAGATATCAATGACAAAGGAACCATACAAACACTACAACACCATACACATATTGTAGGTTGAAGTTGTTCTCCAACTTTCCATTCACTTGGGTAGCACTGATGTGTAACTAGGTACCACTCTCTGCTTGTGATGTCATACACCCATTTATGGAGATTCACTGCCAATGTGATCTGGGACCTATAGGTTCACACACATAGGAACTCACCAAGAAGATGAGTTTATCCATGGATGATGTTTAAGTTGATTACTAAAGATGTTTAGGTAGTTATATAAACAACCAATCAACTGATTGGACTCAGAACCATCAAGCTCAAGTGTTGGACTGACTAGTTAGGGTGTCAGTTTGATTGGAAATTGAATTGGCTGAATTGCATGAATCAGGGCACCAACCGATCAGCTCACTGGTTGAACCGATCAGCTCACTAAGCTATCCGACCGATTCACCTATCGTAGGGTAATTAATTCATGTAAATTCTGGATCCTTCCAGTCCCACACAAACTGGGAACCCAGACCTTAAATCTTACAATAAATAGAGGGGTAATGGGGGATTCTCAGACACATCAATTGCCTCTGATAATTGTTTGTCATCTCTAGTTGCAATAACCAATAGATCATGAGAAATTCCTACCTGATAAAGGGAGGGATAGCAAGGGAGAACAATTGTGGGAGAGCAAGTTGGTAACTAGTACACCAATGGGAGGGACAACTCTTTCCTATCCATTCTAGTATGACAGTAGGAGTTCTAGGTGGTCAGTGTGGACTTCCATAGAGGCCAAGTGGCCTTTTCATGTCACAATGAGGACAACATCAGCCTGCAATCCATAGAGGAGTTGTAGCAGCTCCTATCTAAGTCTATTGTCTATGGTGGAGACCAGGAGTTGCTCAAACAAATCCCAATGCAACTAAGACTATTGCACGACTACAACAATGAGGAGATGTCACTGGACTTTCTCCAAGACCAGGTATATGCTCAAAACCCTCATTCCATTATATACTTGTTGATGTGATCTGTTGGTTTATTGGGAATATGGCAGTAATTTTTTTTTGTTTTCAATACCTATTTTGTATCCATATTTCCCTATAGTGGTATCGGATGTAAGTTAATCTACTATATTTTAGGATAATCGATATGATCAATTTTTTGGTTTTATCATTCATTTATTGCATGTGATGTGAACACATTCTGTCCAATCACATACCATGCATAATCCTAAACATATATATATATATATATATATATATATATATATATATATATATATATATATATATATATATATATATATATAATGTGTGTGTGCAAGTTATACGTGTCGCTCTAAAAGCAAGTTTTGATGGGGGATGTGTAAAGTGGTTATGGCCAATAAACCTAATTATTTGTACATGGTTGTGTGTGGTTGGTTATTCTTATTTCATCTCAGTTCGCATACCGAGCCTTTACCTTATCTTCCAATTGTAGAAGTATCATTCTCTCCTACATTTTCTCCCCTTGAATGTAACTCGAGGTTTCTCCATATCATGTAATAGTAGGAGAGTGTAAATTCTTGTTGCTATAAAGAAGACAAGTCCAAAAGATGGACGACCAGGGAGGAACGATCGATTGGAGGCCCAACTTTTCAATTGGAGCACCCAGATGAAAGTGGACCAGATTCCACATGACAGGAGAGACATCCAACCGACCGGCCAGGAGGCGAGACGATAGGTTCAAGGGTTGAATCGATCAACCCAAATTGGGAAGCAACGATCTACATCAACAATGATTTTCTGCATGAGATGTAGACCCTAGGTTGTGGTAATTCCTTGTTGCTCCAAGTAATTACAATAGGATGGCCATAACTATCACTTTTTTTCATTGCATTTTTTTGTTGTGGGATATAGCATGTATATGATACGTATTATATATGTGGTGATTGATGAAATTATATATATTTATCAATACAAATCCATCAACAATATATTAATTTTAAGATGTTTTCCATAAGCAACACAAATGAAAAGTTTGATTGACCAAGTGTGGTACATTGTATATCTCATGGAAGTGTGATGGTACATATGCGGGTCTACCCTAGCAAGGTGCATATTGTATCGTGTTGTTTTATGGGTCAGGCTTAACTAGGTGACCTTAATAGGATTAAGTGCCTAGAATCATAAAGATGGATCGTGGGAAAGAGATTTGCATACCATCAATCCAAGAATTTGATAAGATGCAATTGAAAAAATGTTGCCTACCTTAATGATTGGTCTTGAGCACCATCGTTGGTTGGGTATTGATTGAATTGTTTTGGGTCTTGGCTCACAAGAATATTTTATGTTGCAATCTTCCAAATTAGTAGTAAGGGCTACCAAATTGAACAAAATAGTGGGAAAAATAATTGATTAAAGGTCTAATTAAATATCATCAAATATTTTTTTAAACAAATCAAGTCAAAAAGGGTTTTTGTAACATACCAGATCTTGGACCCTACCCTATAACTTTGATCTTTTTGGGTTTGACCAAACAAGGTTGAGGTTAGAATGATCCTAATAATCAAATGCATGAATAATGTAATCTAATGTGACACATAATTCATTTGGTGATAATAAGATGATAAAGAACTTAGTTGAATAAGTAATTACGATAATGGGCCATTAGTGGGCCAAGTGACATAACTCATATAAGAAAGTCTCAAAAGTGAAAACACACTTCAAATTCGTAATCTACACATCAAAATAAGCTTACATGTCAATTTTCATGTAATTTGGACCAGCTTGAAATAATATGGTAAGTTAGGAGAGAGAAACTGCCTAAAATGTGGAATTAATAAATAAATGCAATTCATGACACTAAAAGTTGGAAATAATGCAAAATTCGTATTCAACACACTTAAGTTAACTTTTGGATGAAGTTTCACCTAATTTGGATAATCCTAATGTCATTAATGCATGAGGCAAGAGAAATAAAGAATATATTAAATAACACATTAAAAGTTCTCAAAAGGCAAATCTAATTTCATAATCGAAATCTACATGCCTTAATTGGCCTCTGTGCCAAATTTCATTTAATTTGGTTATCTATGGAACCCTTAATTGAAGAAAGAGAAATAAGGAAATAATTCTAATGTCACTTTAATCCAAAATTGTTTTGACTGTAGTTTCTTATTTTTAGCTTGTCATGCGGATTCTATCAAAATCAAACTTAGATCTAGGGTCCAACTCTACTCTCATCTTTTTGACCCATTTTGTCTGACTGGGAACTATGGTCCCGGCGAGTTCCCTCTCTGATTCTCCCTCTTCTCCTGATTTTCCTTTCCCTCACCTTCCTTACTGTAACGCCCCGACCCACTACCCAAGGCTCTAGTAGAGTTTCAGGAATGACGATTGGCCCCACAGACCACCACTAGCCTTAACTGTGCACTTTGTCCTCACTGACGCGCAAGTCAGGTTCAACTTCCCGACTGGTCACCCATCCTATTACTACTCCAAGCTGCGCACGCTTAACTATGGAGTTCTTTAGTGATGGGCTCCAGGAAAAGGAGGTGCACCTTAACTATGGAGTTCTTTAGTGATGGGCTCCAGGAAAAGGAGGTGCACCTTGGTGATATGGGTAGTTCGATCATTCTTTATAAGATCATTATATACGAGGCCTCAAATCTTGGGACGTTACAATCTCCCCCACTTAGACTCTTGATGTCCTCGTCAAGGCTCAACTATAAGGCCTCATAATCTCTTCCCCATTTCAGTGCATGCCAACAATGGGCCATGGACACCCAGCTCCCGGTCATGGAATCCAACACAAGGGTGGCTACGTCAACCATGGACAACCCTTTCCTACATGCTTGGACAGCACGGCTCAAGACTGGTGTGCCATGCCCATGTGGGCCCCACCTACTGGAGGGGAATTGGCTCTAATACCATTTGTAACGCCCGAGTCCACTGCCCAAGGCTCTAGTAGAGTTTCAGGAATGACGACTGGCCCCACAGACCACCACTAGCCTTAATTGCACACTTTGATCCTCACTGATGCACAAGCTAGGTTCAACTTCCCGACTGGTCACCCATCCTAGTACTAATCTAAGCTGAGCACGCTTAACTATGGAGTTCTTTAGTGATGGGCTCCAGGAAAAGGAGGTCCACTTTGGTGATATGGGTAGTCCAATCATTCCTTATAAGATCATTATATACGAGGCCTCAAATCTTGGGACGTTACACTTACCTTCCACCGCACCTGATGACCCTATAAAGTGGGGTTGTGGTCACGCCTTACCCACAACCTTTAGAGCCGGTCGAGACCTCTGTTGTATCCCTTGTTCTCGTTTTGTTCTTCCTCTCTTTCCTTTTTTCTCACACCTCGGGTGGTTGGACCTGTTGGAAACTGGTCCCTAGAAATCACAACTTCTCCCAACATTACCCCCCCGGCACTGGTATGGCTCCTTCGACCTGGAGTTGAGTTCCCTGCTTTCCTCTGTTGCCATCAGGGAAGACCAGTTCACCCGCAGGTTCCGCACCAATACATGTGTGTCCTGGATGGTAGAATGTCTACCCTGCATCCCAGAAAGTTTGTTAATGCCTCAATTTCTTCAACCAAGGTTTGATATGGCTTTCCTTCTTTCTCACACTTTTCCTTTTGTTTTTCCAGTATGGTCGAGAATCCTATGTCACGGTCTTGTTTTGGGTTTGGGTTTCCTCGCCTTCGACCTTGCACTGGTCTCCAATAGCTTTTTGGAATTTTTTGTCCCCCTATGGTTATTCCCAGTGTTGGCTTCCATGTTCTAGGCTCAGGAGGTTGAGCTTTGAAGCTTTGCTACTGTTGTGTTCTCCGTGTGTTTTATTGGGGTGGTCAGGAGAAGCTTGCCCTTAGTTTTCTAGTTTTACCCCTCAGATCTTCTTCTTTCTTTGTTTTCTCATTTTAGGGCAAATACGTCATTTCCCTCTCGGTTTTTCTTTATTTGAACGAAGATCTCTCTAGTTGCCTGCCCCACCGAGTTGGCCTTTGGTTATTTGGCCAACTCAGCAACATTGACCGCTGACCAGACTTTGTTGGCTGACAAGGATTTTTGGAATATTCTGATTGGTCACTTTTATAAAAATCACACCTTTTTATTCCTTTATCCAAAAATTACAAATAAATAGTCCTTGAATTTTGAAAAATAAGATATATCTTGTGGTGCTATTTTTGTCGCCTAAATATGATGTTGAAAATATCAGATTTTAATGGATTAATTAAAACATATAATAACTTGTACAAATCATAACTAATTATCTATAAGTCAGAAAAATATAATAAAATATGTTTTGGACTCCTAATGGCATATACTAAAATTTAGAATAGTTTTGAAAACTAATTCATGCTTTAATAAAAAGGTGGTTTTAGGGTTTAATAATCTGTGTGATATAATTCAAAAATCTACCTATATGCTTAATAGGTTCTTTGGATGCCAAGGCTTGGACCTAGAAGTGACTTTTGACCATTTGACTCTGAAGTTGAGGTATTTTGTATCCCCTATTCCTCTATATTGAGCAATTCACCTATCATATCTTTCTTTTGACTTTGGCCTACACATGTCTATTTTCTTGATATCATAGTTCGTGTGAACTATCTTGCTTGTAATGGACTTGGATATTCTATTGATATCTATGTTTTCCCTTGGTTCATGTTGGAATTATATAATGTTATGTGCCCACTTTGAAGTGGGTGTTTATATTTTTGTGTTGTCCATTGTGTGATGGCAACATTGTATAATTCTGACTATACTTTCTACTTGCCTCTACATTAAACATGTTATGTGATTCAGTAGCACTAGAGTAGTGTAATTGCATTGGCATTATTTATGGAAGATGTGTTATTTCCTACCTAGCAGATGTGATATTTCTTGCTCTTTTGGAATGAAAAGGAACCTCGTCCCCCGGTTTTCAACTTTATGAGGGTTGGCCCATGTTTTTATATATGGGAGGTTGGTAGTATTCCTTTCTCTATCAGGTTTCAAATTTATGAGACTTGACCGCCATTGTTATTTATATTGTTCCAGGGCTATGCTTATCTCACATGCATGCGGGTTGATGATATTGATGATGGGATATCTGACCAAAAATCTTGATGGGTAATGTGTCCAAATCGTGATACGTGCTTATTTGGCACTACTTTATTGTTTTGATTATGGAAAGTATCTTCTTTTTTATGATGATGATTCTTTTTCTTTTATGCTCAATTGGGTAGTCCTTCTCTCTTTCATGGGAAGCCTTTATTTTGATTTTTTTTAAATAGTTGAATATCATTAAAAGTAAGCCATACGACATCTACAAGATAGACATCTCAGAACAAATAACCAAGTAGAAACTCCTATTGCAGAAAGACATAGCACAAGGCTCAGATTGGGATGTGAAAGGTACACTTCAGCTCTGTCCACCTCTTGTAGTGGCTGTCTCAAACAGCTATCTGGGATGGAATTCGTCAATCTACAAGAGCTTATGAGTACATCGGGATAGGAGTTTGCATAGCCATTGGAAGAGATTACCATCATGAAGACAACGAATGGTCACCTAAAAAAAGAGCATGACCACCAAGAACCAACACAAACACAGCACCCCACAAACTGGACAAGAGACACAACTACCAACTAAGAAAATAAAAGGAAAAAATAAGCACAGGACTGATGTGATGATTTTGAGTCGCATTTATAGACTTGTTTGATATGTGCTCTATGCATTTATTAGTCATTTTCATGGTTAATTTTGCATAATTCATTCATTTTGGTCTATGCTACTTCTTTATGTCAAATTCCCTTTATTTAAGCATTTTTAGTATTAATTATCGAAAAAAAATATTTTGTGTGGATTTATGTGGTTCTGTGTGTTAATTTTAGGAAAAACAAGTATCTGCTTCCATCGATACCATCGACTGGACCACAGGTTGCCAGCCGCAAGGACCAAAAGAAAGTCGATACTATCGACATGGATGTCGATGGTATCGAGATACCATCAGGTTGCTGGCGAGAAGTGCGTCGATACTATCGACCAAAATGTCGATACTATCGACTGGTGGAGCTACAGTGACACAAAAAGACAAAACCGTCGCTACAGCTTTGTCGATACCATCGACCCACGTCGATGGTATCGAGATGACATCAGGTGCTCAGACGAAAGAAAAGAAGGATTGTCAATATCACACTAGGTCGATACCATCGACCCACGTCGATGGTATCGACACCGTCAGATATGAGTTAGTTTCAGATTGATCTTAATCGGACGGACGTGGTTAATTGGCGACTTAATTGGAGAGATATACCTAATGATGACACCCTTGATTAGGAAGGACGTCATTAGTTGTTGCACACATCCCGAAGAGCAAGGAGAGAAGAACGGAGCACGAGAGCACACCCCAGCCGATCCGGACGCAGAAGAAGACGGATTCCACAACCGAAAGGCGGCAGAACGCGGATTCCATGCCAAGGATCGATTGGATCTTCTCCATTCAGGGGTTTAATCACTCAATCACGTTTTTCTTCATGTTGCCCTTTTTCTTCTCCACATCGTACTCTGAGATGAACATGCGGGGCTAATCCCCTTTGTCTTTAGGACCGGGAGTAGCTCGGGAATTCATTGTATGACGATTTTATAATAGTAATTCATATCTTATCTCTTAAATCCGTGGTATAGTTTCATTTTCTCTGATATATTGTTATGCTTGATCACCATAATAATAACCTAATGCCCTTAATTGCTTTGAAAGAAGAATTAACGGTTGAAAAGAGACGGAATTTACATTAATTGACAAATCCCTTGAACAAGGTGGTGTAAGATTAATGGTGGATACCAAGAGATTGTGTTTAATGCACCTAGTTTAGGGTATAGGTTACTATGACGGTGGAACCGACCTAGATATAGGTAGTGAATTGTACCACGACAGTGGGGAATTCTGATTTCAGGCCACTACCCGAATAGAGAGATAAAATTGAATAGCTATATAGAATTTAATACAATGAAAACCCGCGGTGAAACCGCAATCCTAAAGATCTTCTTTTGAATTGATTAAATCAACAATTTAATCGATTGATTGTTTTGTTTTGTTTGACTTGGGCCTCACAAAGGCATGTATTACTTCGACGCGTTCACTTGCGTTTCTACGCACGGTAAATTTGCGTCAAGTTTTTGGCATCGTTGCCTGGGATACGGCAATTTGTTGGTAGTTCGAGTGTTGTGAGAGGCCACTCTAGGCCACATTTTTATTATTTTTATCATTCCAAAAATTTATAATCAATTTTCTAAATATTTGCAATCGTCAAGCATTGTACTAAATTTAATTTTTCTATTTTCATGTACTGTGTATGGTGTAGACGCGTAAGACTGACTACGCGGGGCACGCAGCAGAGATTCCACTGCCGGAACCGGAAGACGAGGGCGAGTATAATCAAGATGAGCTGGAGGATATACTCTCTGAACCATAACAAGAAAAGATGGACGAGTCACAGACAATATGGAGAAGATTAAGGCTTCTTCCTCGTCCGCTTCAAAGGGGCCGATAAAGAAGCAAGCATTGAATATTCCGACATACAAGATTGATCCAACTTTGATCAACTTGGTGAAGTCCAATGCCTTCCATGGGCTCAAAAATGAAGACCCCGTCGCGCACATAAGTCAGTTTGTGGAGAATTGTGATATGGTAAAAATTGACAGATTTCCACAAGATGTACTCTACTTGAAGCTTTTCCCGAGTTCTCTAATGGGAATTGTGCGCGAATGGCTACATAACTTGGACGATGAATATGTGGAGTCTTGGGACCACATGGTGGAGGTCTTCTTCGAGAGGTTCTTTCTGTCTGAGAAGACCAATGACATGATCAGAAAGATCCACAACTTCACACAGCAAGCAGGAGAGACTTATTCTGAGACCTGGGAGAGATTTCAGATCATGCTCAGGCGATGCTCGCATCATGGGCTTGATAAGGAGACACAAGTCAAAATCTTCTATTTTGCTCTCTCCGAGCATGATAGAAGCAACCTTGATTCAGCCGGTTCTGGATTCTTCTTGAATAACACGGACACTAGATGTTGGGAGATCTTAAAGAACATGGCAAAGAAACAATCATGGGGCGAAAGAGGCGCCGTGGAGCAGGTTCGAGCAGTAGGTGAATCTAAGGCAATAAAGGAGCTGAATGAGAAGATGGATCTTCTCGCAAAGAAATTGCTTGCAAAGGAGGATATTGAGTCCGAGGACGAGGCTCAAGTGAAATTCATGAGGCAGCAGCAAGGTTACAAGAACAACGACTATTCATGGAGGAAAGACAAGAAGTTCTCCTGGAAGGATCCCAATAACTTCTTGCAGGATCCGGATGCTAAACCCCAGCCAGTAGCATAGGATAAGAGCATAGATCTGCTCAATCAAGTGATAAAACAAAACCAAGAACTCATGACTACCTTCGGCCAGCAAATAAAGCAACAAGGGGAGTTCATGAACCAATTCGGGAAGACATTGCAGAGCCATGGGGCTTAAATGAGGACAGTAGAGACATCTATGGCACAGATGGATGCGGAGATAGCTAGTTTGAAGAAACTGGCACATCCAGGTTTCCCGGGAAATACTAATGTTCCAGGAGGGAACCAACAAGCGAAGGCCATCTTGCTAAGAAGTGGCAAGAAATTGTTAAATCCCAGGGCTGATGAAGCAAGCAAACTCCAAGCTGAAATTGAAAGTAAAGCCACTGAGGAGCCCTCTGTACCGGTCACAGAACCAGTTGATGGCACAACAGTGGATGCTACTGAAGATCATATTGTAGAGGAGGAAGATCCTAAGAAACAAACACCCTATGTGCCATCGCATCAAAGGGCACAGGCTGTACCGGTCCCTTATCCAAACAGTGCTAAGGCAAGGAAGGTAGATGACCAATTCAAAAAGTTTTTAGACAGTTTTAGGAAGCTTTCAGTCAACATCCCTCTGTTGGAAGCTATTGAGCAAATCCCTTCTTACGGGAAATTTCTGAAGGAAATCATCACTAAGAAGAGAAAAATTCCGGACACGGAAGTAGTTGTGCTTAAGAAACAAGTGAGTGCCTTCATCATGGGCACATTTCCACAAAAGAGGCAAGATCCGGGTTGTTTCAACATTTCGTGCTATATCGGGAAAGTCAAATTTGGTGAAGCATTATGTGATTCAGGAGCAAGCATCAATTTAATGCCCCTTTCTACATTCAAAAAGTTGGGATTAAAGGAGTCAAGGCCAAGCAACATGAAAATTCAATTGGCGGATAACTCTGTGGTGAAACTGTATGGGATTTGTGAAGATGTGCTTATGAAAGTGGATATATTTGTATTTCCTGCAGATTTTGTCGTCATGGAGATGCAAGATGAACAAGGCAATGAGCTACTACTCAGAAGACCATTCCAAGCTACAGCCGACATGATACTCGAGATGGGGAGAGGTCGGTTGACCTTGGGCATAGCCGATGACTGATTTGATATGGTCATGCCTTCCAGCGCCACATCACCTAAATCTAAGGAGCAATGTCACATGGTAAAACACTTTGATAATACTATCTCACTTTGTCTAGGGAAGCCATTTCTGGATATGGCTCATGTAATGACCAAGGTGGACAAGGGGACTTTGGTTGTAGACATCATGGAGCAGACTAAAGTAGTATCCCTTTGCAAGGCTGTAGGGTTCTGGAATGATGAGAATGAGGACATTCCTCCCTCTACGGAGGATGATGCTATAGAAAATTCAATTTTTGATGCATATCCGAAATTACCACTGGAGGCTTGTTTAGTCAACATCACTCATGATAGGATGAGAAGAAAATCACTCAAGGAGTGTGCCAAGATGCTTTAGATGCTTCCATGTTTCTATGCGAGGTATTATGAAGATTTAGGTGAACTTCCCCCTCCGCTTCAATCATCATTGATCAGCCCGCCGGAGTTAGAGTTAAAGCCACTTCCACCGCATCTCAAGTACGCCGTTCTAGCTGAGGAGAACAAGTTACTTGTGATCATTTCTGCATATCTGAGTGCGGAAGAGGAGGACCAGCTGTTGATAGTGTTGAAGAACCATCGGGGAGCATTTGGGTGGTCTGTTGCAGACATCAAGGGGATTTCCCCTACCTTGTGTCAGCATAAGATTCAGCTTGAGGAGGGAGCCAAGCCGGTGATCCAATCGCAGCGTCGACTGAATCTGAGCATGATGGAGGTGGTAAAGAAAGAGGTGATTAAGATGCTCTCCGCAGGTATCATTTATGCGATTTCAGACTCGACATGGGTAAGTCCCACGCAGGTAGTCCCTAAAAAGGGGGGTATAACTGTAACTCAAAATATTTTAAATGAACCTGTCACCACCCGTTTGGTAACCGGGTGGCGAGTTTGTATTGATTACTGACGTCTTAATGCCGCTACGCTGAAGGATCACTTTCCTCTACCATTTATTGATCAAATTCTAGAGCGCTTAGCCGACCGATCTCATTTTTGTTTTCTAGACTGTTATTCGGAATACAATCAGATTTCAATTGATCCTAAGGACCAAGAGAAATCTACTTTCACTTGTCCCTATGGAACTTTTGCGTATCGCCACATGCCCTTTGGATTATGCAATGCACCAGCGACTTTTCATCGTTGTATGCTCGCCATTTTTTCTGATATGGTAGAACGTTGTCTTGAAGTCTTTATGGATGATTTTTCGGTTTATGGTGCTTTGTTTGATGAATGCATTTATAATTTGGATAAGGTATTACAGAGATGTGCGGACACACATTTGGTCCTCAACTGGGAGAAATGTCATATGATGGTGAGTGAAGGGATAGTTCTAGGACATAAAGTGTCTAGCAAAGGTTTGGAGGTAGATCCGGTGAAGATTGAAGTAATTTCTAAATTGCCCCCACCAAATTCGGTAAAAGGGGTAAGAAGCTTCTTAGGACACGCTGGATTTTATCGTCGGTTCATAAAAGATTTTTCAAAATCACCAAACCTCTATCCGAGCTTCTTGAGAAAGATGTCATTTTTTATTTCAATGACAAATGCTTACACGCGTTCAACGTGCTGAAGGAGAAAATGATTTCCACACCGGTTGTTCAAACACCAGATTGGACTAAGCCATTCGAACTCATATGTGACGCATCGGATTTTGTTGTAGGAGCTGTGTTGGGATAGCGGGTGGACAATAAACCAGCCGTAATTTTTTATGCTTCCAAGACTTTGAATGATGCTCAATTAAATTACACAACTACTGAAAAAGAATTGCTTTCCGTTGTTTTCTCTTTTGAAAAATTCTGGCAATATTTAGTTGGATCGAAAGTAGTTGTTTGGACTGATCACGCCGCTATTAAATATTTGATGGAGAAAAAAGATGCCAAACCTAGACTGATTAGGTGGATCTTGATCCTACAAGAATTTGATATCGAAATTAAAGACAAGGCAGGGATTGAAAATGTCGTAGCGGATCATTTGTCTAGGTTAGAGAGGGTGGATGAAAAAGATTTACACATACCCATAACCGAGACATTTCCGGATGAACAATTGTTGAAAGTGAATTCTAAAGATCCTTGGTTTTCATATATTGTGAATTATCTTGCTTGCAGGATCATCCCAGAAGATTGGACATATCAAGAGAAGAAGAAATTGTTCCATTCTCTACGTTATTATTTTTGGGATGATCCCATTCTTTTGAAGCAATGCAGGGATGGTGTTCTACGTAGGTGTGTACCTGAGGAGGAATACGAGAGTGTTCTTCGTCACTGCCACACTCTATCTATGGGTGGACACCACGCGAGCTCTCGTACGGAGGCCAAAGTGTTGGAGAGTGGCTGTAACATACTAGATCTCGAACCCTACCCTAGAACTTTGACCTTTTGGTCTTAGCCAAAAAAGGTTAAGGTTAGAGTAATCCTAATAATCTAATGCGTGAATAATGTAATCTAATATGTCATATAATTCATTTGGTGATAATAAGATGATAAATAACTTAATTGGTTGCATAATATGGTTAATGGGCCTATAATGGGCCAGATGACAAAACCCATGTAAGAAAGCCTCAAATTCAATAATAGACTTCATATTCGTAATCTACACATCAAAATAAGCTTACATATCAATTTTCATTTAATTTGGACAACCCTGAAATAATATGGTAAATTAAGTGAGAGAAATTACCTAAAAGGTGTAATTAATAAATAAATATAATAATTGACTCCAAAAGAGGAAAATAATCTTAGATTCGTAATCTACATAAAAAATATAGCCTTTGGGTGAATTTTCATCCAATTTGGAGAAAGTTTGCTTAAAAGGTGAAATCAGGAGAGAGAAAGTGTGTAGAACCTTCAAAATATTAATTAATATTTAAACAACTCCAATATGTAAAACTGATGACAAATTCGTATCCAACACATTAAATATAACTTGTGGGTCAAGTTTTATAAATTTGGATAATCCTAAAGCCATTAATGAAGGAGGAAAGAGAAAATATGTTTTGATTTTTTTAACACATTAATGATTCTCAAAAGGCAAAACTAAGAGCATAATCGGAATCTACATGCCTTTATTGGCCTCTGTGCAAATTTCCACTTAATTTGGATTTGGTTTGCACCTTCAAAAGAGGAGAGAGAAAAATTGAAATGATTTTAATGCGCCACTTTATTCGAATTCTATTCCGACTATGGTTTCCGATTTTATAGTTTTCGCATGTACAATATGATTTATTAGGCTATCTAAGCTTTTGATTCAAAATCGAACGGTTCGGATTGCATCTCCTACCTCAAGTAGGAGCGCCTCCGTGCGTGTACAGTGTCGACACAAAGGGTGATCTTGCGGCCCCTTTTTCTCGGTTGTTTCTCGATCGTTTTCCCTGATTTTTCTTGCGTTGGTTTTGGGAGAGATTTCCACACACTCTGAGTTGTTATACAACTCCTCCCGTGCCCTATTTTGGAAACACCCAAATCTCCTTCTTTCCTTCACAAACCATGACTCTCTAAAGTTTCTTGCGGCACACCCTGCCTATATAATTGGGTTCGTTCGGCTCCGTCCAGACTCCAAGATTCATCCTCACCCTTCAGATTGAACTCGTTATGGAGCTGTGGACCTACACCGATCAGGTTTACTCTTTCATCTTGTGGTGGCATGTGCCGGTGGTAGACACTGTTGTTCTTCCAACTGTCCTTGGCTGTAAGTTCATGAGCACTTGTTCCTTCTTTCTCAACTCTCTTTTCCTCGCTTTGCACCGTGTTTAGTATTCGCCCAAAATCAATCTGTGATGCCTATGGCCGTGATACCTGTAGTTGTGTTTCATAGAGCTCTGGGGGAAGATGATCCCTGACAAATGTACCTGCCTGCCCCTTGTTTCTCTATTATTTCTTTTTTGCGCCAAGGGTAATTTAGTCTTTTTACTTTGTTTTTATTTGCTTGGGCGAGTCAAGGTCGTGGGTTGATAGGGTGACTTGTCCTGCCCTGATTGGGCCAAGTAATGTGGGCCTGGCCTGCTTTTCCCTTTCTTTTAGTGGATTTTCCTCGCCTATGTGGCTTTATCGATTTTCTGGATTGGTCGGTTTTGTAAAATTGATAACTAATTATCGGTTTGGGCAAAAATTACAAATAAATATTTGTTGGATTCAGAAAAATGCAAGCTTTCTAATGGTATTGGTTTTGTCGCCCCAATCTGATGTTCTAAAGATGTGATTTTAATGGATCTAATTAAATAAGATAATAACTTGTATAATTCATAACTAAATATATAAAAGTTATAAAAATATAATAAAATATGTGTTGAACTCAGGAAAATATAATCTAAAATATGGAATAATTTTAATAACCTAATTCACATAATGATAAAAAGGTGTTTTAGGATTTTGAATAATTAATGGAAACCTAACCCTAATTTCATATACATTCTAATAGGTGCTTTGGAGGCCTAGGCTTGGACCTAGAAGTGTCTTTGGATCTGTTTGACTCTGAAGTTGAGGTATGTTGTATCTGCTATTCATCCATATTGAGCAATTCACCTACTTTATCTTTCTTTTGACTTTGGCCTACACACATGTCTTATCTTTTGATATCATGGTTCATGTGAACTATCTTATTTTGTTATTGATCTTATGATCACATATATTCTCTTGGAATCTTATCTTATTGCCTTGGTGCAAGTTGGACTTTTGATATTATATGCCCACTGTGATGTGGATTTTACTTGTTGATATATGCCCACTTTGAAGTGGATTTGTTTATATGTTTGAGTTGTCCATTGTGTGATGGCAACCTTGATAATTCTGACTATACTTTCTACTTGCCTCTACATTATACATGCAATGTGATTCAGTAGCACTAGAGTAGTGTAATTACATTGGTTTTGGGGCAGTATTCCCCTATTGTTTATTTGGAGGGTGGCAGTATACCATTCCTCTATAAATCGAGTGTGGCAGTAATCCATGCTCAAATTTTATATATTTGGGACATTGGCAGTATTCCTTTCTCTATCAGGTTCAAGTTTGTGTTTGGCCGCCTTTGTGTTTATATTGTTCTAGGGCTATGCTTATCTCACATGCATGCAGGTTGATGATTATATGTGCTTTGTTTCCCACCATGGTAGTGGATATTTACATTGATAGCTCATTCTTATTATTTGTTGGTTATGGCAAGTATCCCTTTTGTTATGATCTTATCTCTTGATAACCAATTGTGTGGTCCTTATCTCTTGCATGGGAAGCCTTTTATTTTTATGTCCCTAATTCCTTATATTGCTCAATTTGCTTTTTAGTATGCACATACCAGCCTTTGCTGATGTCTCCTTTTGTTTCTCTTTTGCTGGGGTATGCTTCCAACCCTAGGTGGAAGACTTGGAGGCATGGCATGTGGACCTGGACTTAGTTGGTGATGATGAAGCTTGGAGACAATCTTGAGGTGGTTTAGATTTCCTCTACATGGATCCTTATGATGTAAGTTTAAGTTGTAACCCTTTGTTTTATAATTGAATAGTCAAATATTTTCTTCCGCTGCTATACATTGGTCTTTTGATTACCATTATATAAAGATTTGAAAATTTTACACCCACTCCTTCACACCTTTAGAGTGTGTTTGGATTGGAGGTTTTATTGTTCAAATTTTTAGTAGAGAAGTGGTTTCACTTCTTTACAGCATGGTATCAGAGCCCATGGTAGTCGGAATCGACTATTTCAATTTTGTCTCCCCATTAGAACCCTTGACTTTTCTAGATAGCTCTAAGTGAGATGCTGACCTCAGAATTGATCAATAATGATCTTTGTATGCAATAAGGTTGGATTTGAGGATGTGAATATGTTAGGAGATCTAAATATGGAAATATTGTGACTTGGTTTCTCACTTTGATTTTGGGCCCTAAATTTCAGTTTTCAATCGTAAAAGTTTTTCACAACAAATTATTTTCCATATACTACTACATGTACAAAAGAAAATGTTTTCTCTGATTTATCGATGTTTTCTTGAACTAAGTCACAATGAAGAGAAACTCTAGTTTGAGTAGAATCTAACCCTAGTTTTGTGACTAGGATTGAAATAAAGGTATAGTTGACCTACCCTATGACATTTGGATGTTCATGTAGGGTTGATAGGTTAGAGACACAAGGACCTATAACTCAACCCTAGATGTTGACTATTAGTTGGATACATGAGAAATATTAATCTCTAAAACTTTCACAACTAAGTGATGTGGGTAGCTCTAAAAAGTTGTTTAGTTTGACTAGTTAGGTTGAACCTCTTTAAGGGGTGGAGAATAGTAAGTTGTTGATGTTTTGATCTATAGATTTCGAGGACGAAATCCTTTTAAGGGGTGGAGTGTTGTAACATACTAGATCTCGAACCCTACCCTAGAACTTTGACCTTTTGGTCTTAGCCAAACAAGGTTAAGGTTAGAGTGATCCTAATAATCTAATGCGTGAATAATGTAATCTAATATGTCATATAATTCATTTGGTGATAATAAGATGATAAATAACTTAATTGGTTGCATAATATGGTTAATGGGCCTATAATGGGCCAAATGACAAAACCCATGTAAGAAAGCCTCAAATTAAATAATAGACTTCAAATTCGTAATCTACACATCAAAATAAGCTTACATATCAATTTTCATTTAATTTGGACAACCCTGAAATAATATGGTAAATTAAGTGAGAGAAATTACCTAAAATGTGTAATTAATAAATAAATATAATAATTGACTCCAAAAGAGGAAAATAATCTTAGATTCGTAATCTACATAATAAATATAGCCTTTGGGTGAATTTTCATCCAATTTGGAGAAATTTTGCTTAAAAGGTGAAATTAGGAGAGAGAGAGTGTGTAGAACATTCAAAATATTAATTAAATATTTAAACAACTCCAATATGTAAAATTGATGAAAAATTCGTATCCAACACATTAAATATAACTTGCGGGTCAAGTTTATAAATTTGGATAATCCTAAAGCCATTAATGAAGGAGGAAAGAGAAAATATGTTTTTATTTATTTAACACATTAATGATTCTCAAAAGGCAAAACTAAGTGCATAATCGGAATCTACATGCCTTTATTGGCCTCTGTGCAAATTTCCACTTAATTTGGATTTGGTTTGCACCTTCAAAAGAGGAGAGAGAAAAATTGAAATGATTTTAATGCGCCACTTTATTCGAATTTTATTCCGACTATGGTTTCCAATTTTATAGCTGTCGCATGTACAATATGATTTATTAGGCTATCTAAGCTTTTGATTCACAATCGAACGGTTCGGATTGCATCTCCTACCTCAAGTAGGAGCGCCTCCATGCGTGTACAGTGTCGACACAAAGGGTGATCTTGCGACCCCTTTTTCTCGGTTGTTTCTCGATCGTTTTCCCTGATTTTTCTTGCGTTGGTTTTGGGAGAGATTTCCACACACTCTGAGCTATTATACAACTCCTCCCGTGCCCTATTTTGGAAACACCCAAATCTCCTTCTTTCCTTATCAAACCATGACTCTCTAAAGTTTCTTGCGGCACACCCTGCCTATATAATTGGGTTCCTTCGGCTCCGTCCAGACTCCAAGATTCATCCTCACCCCTCAGATTGAACTCGTTATGGAGCTCTGGACCTACACCGATCAGGTTTACTCTTTCATCTTGTGGTGGCATGTGCCGGTGGTAGACACCGTTGTTCTTCCAACTGTCCTCGGCTGTAAGTTCATGGGCACTTGTTCCTTCTTTCTCAACTCTCTTTTCCTCGCTTTGCACCGTGTTTAGTATTCGCCCAAAATCAATCTGTGATGCCTATGGCCGTGATACCTGTAGTTGTGTTGCATAGATCTCTGGGGGAAGATGATCCCTGACAAATGTACCTACCTACCCCTTGTTTCTCTATTATTTCTTTTTTTGCGCCAAGGGTAATTTAGTCTTTTTACTTTGTTTTTATTTGCTTGGGCGAGTCAAGGTCGTGGGTTGACAGGGTGACTTGTCCTGCCCTGATTGGGCCAAGTAATGTGGGTCTGGCTTGCTTTTCCCTTTCTTTTAGTGGATTTTCCTCGCCCATGTGGCTTTATCGATTTTCTGGATTGGTCGGTTTTGTAAAATTGATAACTAATTATCGGTTTGGGTAAAGCTTACAAATAAATATTCGTTGGATTTAGAAAAATGCAAGCTTTCTAATGGTATTGGTTTTGTCGCCCCAATCTCATGTTCTAAAGATGTGATTTTAATGGATCTAATTAAATAAGATAATAACTTGTATAATTCATAACTAAATATATAAAAGTCATAAAAATATAATAAAATATGTGTTGAACACAAGAAAATATAATCTAAAATATGGAATAGTTTTAATAACCTAATTCACATAATGATAAAAAGGTGTTTTAGGATTTTGAATAATTAATGGAAACCTAACCCTAATTTCATATATATTCTAATAGGTGCTTTGGAGGCCTAGGCTTGGACCTAGAAGTGTCTTTGGATCTATTTCACTCTAAAGTTGAGGTATGTTGTATCTCCTATTCATCAATATTGAGCAATTTACCTAGTTTATCTTTCTTTTGACTTTGGCCTACACACATGTCTTATCTTTTGATATCATGGTTCATGTGAACTATCTTACTTTGTTATTGATCTTATGATCACATATATTCTCTTGGAATCTTATCTTATTGCCTTGGTGCAAGTTGGACTTTTGATATTATATGCCCACTGTGATGTGGATTTTACTTGTTGATATATGCCCACATTGAAGTGGATTTGTTTATATGTTTGAGTTGTCCATTGTGTGATGGCAACCTTTGATAATTCTGACTATACTTTCTACTTGCCTCTACATTATACATGCAATGTGATTCAGTAGCACTAGAGTAGTGTAATTACATTGGTTTTAGGGCAGTATTCCCCTATTGTTTATTTGGAGGGTGGCAGTATACCATTCCTCTAGAAATCGAGTGTGGCAGTAATCCATGCTCAAATTTTATATATTTGGGAGATTGGCAGTATTCCTTTCTCTATCAGGTTCAAGTTTGTGCTTGGCCTCCTTTGTGTTTATATTGTTCTAGGGCTATGCTTATCTCACATGCATGCAGGTTGATGATTATATGTGCTTTGTTTCCCACCATGGTAGTGGATATTTACATTGATAGCACATTCTTATTATTTGTTGGTTATGGAAAGTATCCCTTTTGTTATGATCTTATCTCTTGATACTCGATTGGGTGGTCCTTATCTCTTTCATGGGAAGCCTTTTATTTTGATGTCCCTAATTCCTTATATTGCTCAATTTGCTTTTTAGTATGCACATACCAGCCTTTGCTGATGTCTCCTTTTATTTCTCTTTTGCTGGGGTATGCTTCCAACCCTAGGTGGAAGACTTGGAGACATGGCATGTGGACCTGGACTTAGTTGGTGATGATGAAGCCTGGAGACAATCTTGAGGTGGTTTATATTTCCTCTACATGGATCCTTGTGATGTAATTTTAAGTTGTAACCCTTTGTTTTATAATTGAATAGTCAAATATTTTCTTCCGCTGCTATACATTGGTCTTTTGATTACCATTATATAAAGATTTGAAAATTTTACACCCACTCCTTCAAACCTTTCGAGTGTGTTTGGATTGGAGGTTTTATTGTTCAAATTTTTAGTAGAGAAGTGGTTTCACTTCTATACAGTGGCCTATATTGGCCTACCTTGTTCCGAGACGCCTATGAGTTCGTGAGACAATGTGATTCATGCCAAAGGGTGGGTAACATTTCAAAGAGACAGGAGATGCCCCTAAATGTTTTCTAAGAGGTTGAAGTATTTGACCTATGGGGTATAGATTTCATGGGACCCTTTGTGTCCTCAAATTCGAATTTATATATTCTTTTATATGTTGATTATGTGTCGAAGTGGGTAGAAGCAATACCCACAAGGACTAATCATTCTTCTGTAGTGTGTAGATTCGTAAAAGAAAATATCTTCTGTAGGTTTGGAGTGCCCTGAATGATCATCAGTGATGGGGCTACACACTTCAAGAATCAAAAGTTCTCGACATTGTTGAAGAAATATGGGGTAAAACATAACATAGGTACCCCGTATCACCCGCAAACTCAAGGACAGGTGGAGGTCTCCAATCGCGAAATTAAGAATATTTTGGAGCGTACGGTGGCTTCCACGAGGAAGAACTGGAGTGCCTTACTGCCGGATGCATTGTGGGCATATAGGATGGCATACAAGACACCTATAGGCACCATGCCTTTTAGGTTGGCGTACGGCCGGGCTTGTCACTTACCAGTGGAGTTAGAGCATAAAGCACTTTGAGCGCTAAGAAAGCTCAACTTGAGTTATGATGAGGCGGGGAAGAAGAGATTGCTTATATTAAATGAATTGGATGAGTTGTGCATGACTGCATATGAGAACTCTCGGATATACAAGGAGCGCACTAAGTTGATCCACGATCGCCACATTCAAATGTGCACCTTCAAGAAGGGAGATCGTGTGTTGTTGTTTAATTCAATGCTGAAGTTGCATCTCGGGAAGCTAAAATCTTGATGGAGTGGGCCATTCACGGTGGAAGAGGTCAAACCACATGGCGCAATCTTGGTGCGCGATGGTGAGACTACATTTTTGGTGAACGGACAGAGGTTGAAGCTATATTTTGGTGAAGATTACACAAGGAAGGTGAATGAGGTCAAACTCATTTGACTTTCAGATGCATGATGTGATTCAAGTCGTCTAACCTCAGACGTTAAATAAGGGCGCTTGTTGGGAGGCAACCCAACCTTTGGTACCTTAGTTTAGTTCATTTACATTCGTAGTGTAATTTGTTTTTACTTAGTTTTTAGTGTAAAAAAGATATCGTGATCATTTTTTATATATGCAGGGCTGAGGCAGAGTCGATACCATCGACCCTTGTGTCGATGGTATCGACCATGGTATAGGTTGGCGACTGCAAGAATCGCACTGCTCGATACCATCGACAGCCTCGTCGTTGGTATCGACATACCTATAGGCAGATCGCAAAGTCAAGGTCGATGGTATCGAGATGCCAGTCGATACCATTGAGATCTCTGTAGATTTTCAGAAGAAATCGGCTCAGTGAAGTCGATACCATTGACGGGAGTGTCGATGGTATCGACACATTCATGTAAAGAAGGCGGCGGCTAGGCCTCCCGAGGGTTTGCCCTAATCAGAGAGTCGATAGTATCGACGCGCCACGTCAACGATCTGCGAGGGAAAATCAACGGCGATCGCTGCAGCTAAGAGTCGATCTGGGGGGTGGGTCGATACTATCGACCCACGTCGATAGTATCAACGCGTCAGCAATCCGGGCCCCGCAGATCCAGCCATCGACGACTGTCGATACTAGAGGAGGTACGGATCGTGCTACCCGAGTCGGTACCATCGACGCGGGCAGACAGTAGCTCCGGCCATGGCTATATATGAGGAGTGTTTGCGTTAGATGACATCACACCTTCAGTGCGACCTTCCTCCACTTGTGTCGAGTGTGTTCCAGAGCTGTCCAAGCCCGACAACGAGCAACACCGTGCGCAACACCGAGCTAGTTCTTCATCGAGCAAAGATTCGATTCTTTGATCTTCACTGAGCTCCCTTTCTATTCCTCCTTCTCTCGCAAACATGGTGCACGTAGCTGGTGCGTCATCTTCACGTGCAAATCCGATGGACATCCCAGAGTTTGTGCCACCTCCGATGGGATCCATCTCACACCCGCGGCTTGTTCATCCATCCGCGGAGATCAAGAAGATCTACAAGGAGATCTTGAAGAGGAAGATAGAGCCAACCCGATATGTTGATCGGGACACAATCCACAACCTCGGGTTCAACGCCAACCTTGCCTATGTCTTGAAAGGACAGGCACACCACACGAGCTGAAGACCTGACGAGCTCGAGTACCATGTTGATGGCCAGTCGTTCTTCGGCGAGTAACCTACCTACAATGAGTTGGTGGTCGAGTTCATGGCATCTCTGGACGTCTGCGTCCTGCCCAACGACGTAATAGCCACTGATCGCGTGTGGATCAAAGGTCGGGTGTCGTTCCGTTTATATAACAACGACTACAACATCACACTTCGGCAGTTCAATGAAATCTTCAACTGGAACCACTCACAACACGACTACCGGCGACCAGACAACCGCACCGATTACGACGTCATCTTCTCCGAGCTGGTTACGGTGCCGCCGAGGAAGTCTGTCAGCTACCATAATGCTGCGGTAGCTGATTTCGAGAACCATTTCATCCGGATTCTGCACCGGATGCTCAGTTCGACATTATTTGCTCGGGGTGACTTGGCCCTCAGCAAGTTTCAGGAGACAGATTTATTCTTTCTGTATAATCTCCTGAAACGTCAAGAATGCAATTGGGGTGCCTTCTTTCTGTAGAGAGTTTTGGCGGTAAAGAGGAGTACGAGGAAAGCGCTGATTCACTTCGGCGGGCCCATCACCAAGCTGGATGTATACCTTAGTTTAAATTTCCAGCAGCTAACTCCTCTATCCAACAGGAGAAAGGTGAACTTGCAACATCTACACCGGTCCAATCTCATTCTTCTTCGAGATGGTTTGGCGTATGTGCACTGCCACGTCAACCACGCCTATCAGGAATGCTCGCGGCCCGATCCGGTCTTCAACATCGACGGGGCACAACACTTCTGATGGCCAATCATAGCCATCGCCGACTCCGATGAAGAAGGCGGCAACGACGGAGGCGACGATGGAAATCACCACGAGGGTGAGGAGGAAGAGGAGGCATTTACACCTCTTCGAGCACGAGTGGCACCACGGAAGCGTCCTCGGATGCATCCGGGTACATCTTCATTATCACACCCTACGCCGCCACCACCACCTCCCTCGCAGCCAAGCGAGGAAGCCTATTCCATGCAGGGCATGTATGGTATGCTGTAGGAGATTCAGCAGACGCAGCAACATCACATGACGATGTATGCCGGTATTCAAGACACTACCAACCGACTACTCAACAATCAACAGGCAATGTTCGAGAATGAGAGTCTTCTCCTTGACAACCAAAAACAAATCCATGATTGGTTGCAACGGATGGAGACGCAACAACAGCCCTTCTATGACCACTATTGGAGCCAAAATTACTTTGGAGGCTATCCACAACCTCCACCTAGGACCCAGTTTGATCCAAGCTTCCAAGGGGAGTATCCGTCTTGGGACCCTACGGCTCCGCAGTACCCGCCTCCACCTGAAGAGTAAAAGTGGTATCTCTGTTCCAACCTTTAATATTGTTTTTGACTATGAGGCCATAGTCGAATTCAAGCTTAGGTGGGTGTTGGAACAATTCTATCTTTCATTTTCTCTATTTTTAGTTTTATTGCCTTTGTTTCCTGTCATTTGTTTTCTGCAATCTTAGTTTGCTTTAGGATCCACATCTATCTAGTGTAATCGTGGATGTCTTTAATGTTGAGTCATATCAGTTGCATGTGCATGGGGAATTGAGGGAAAACTAAAAAATTTTGAGTGTTCACAAGCTTGAGTGTTGTTTAACCTTGATCACTTAACTTAGAAAATGATTGGTTTTGTCAACTTAAAAACAGAAAATCACAACGGTATATTCCTAATGATTCATGAAAGTGGGCGGAATTGGTTGTTTGAGCCTAAACTGACCAAATGATAATGAGACTTTCATTTGAAGTAAGAGAGAAAAAAACCTCTTAACTACTACACAGGTCAGTAAGGAGGGACACATAATATGTTTCTAAGGTTCAGTCAATTAGTCTTGTGATCTGTCCACCTCATTGTTTTCATAATCCACCAAGAATTGGAAGTAAAGTATAGTTTTAACTCTTTTTTATTGCATAGCATGTAGATAGGACTTGCATTGCAATTTTTCTTATGTTTGCATGAAAAAAATAATAAAAATATTATAATAGGTATACATGCACATTACCCTTAGGTGAATGTCATGTAGTTGCATTCATAATTTTTATACATAAAGTATGTCATGTACCTCATTTATTCTTTGAGGGTGAATTACATTGTTCCATACCTTCCAAATAGTGCAAATATTGAGTTATGCAGAAAAAATAAGCCCAATAAGTATTCATTGTCAATTATGGATATAAGGGTTTGAAAAAAAAAGAAAAGAAAAAAAATTCTGAAATTGAAAAAAAAGGAAAGTTCTTTAGAAGCAACAAGAATAAGAAGGAGAAAGGAACATGATGTCACCTAAATTTCAAGATAAGTGAGTACATGATGTAGCTTAATTAGATATCCATCTCATTTTGTGACGGATGGTTAGTGCATGCATCATTACACCTAATCTTAGGCATTAGGGCATTTTTCATGTGCATTTGCATCATTTAGGGCATTTTTGTTTTATGCATGTTGAAATCGTATAATACTTCCACTTCTTCCATGAGCCACCTATTTCATCCACCCGTTGCTCGGATTGGTAGGCCACCATGAATTTCTCCTCACTAATGAATATCAGGAGAACTCCTTCCATGTAGATGGTAGTTAGGGCGAGCAACGTAGTATAGAAGATCACAAGATGCACTAAGTTTGGACTGGCGAATTTGATTATGTAAACTGCCTTATGTGACAGTGTTCATCAGTTTTGAGGTTAATATCTTTTATGGATGATTATTCTCGCCTTTAGGGTAATTATCATTATGTGGTTAGCGAGGGTCGGTATGTGAACGTCCGGTGGGAGTCATATAGGATGTCTGTTGTGATGTTTTGTTCTTTAGTTGACTCTGGAAATTCTATTCTAAGGATTAGTTGCTCGAGGGCGAGCAATGTTCAAGCTTAGGGGAGTTTGATGCGATGCTGAGTCACATTTATAGACTTGTTTGATATGTGTTTTATGCATTTATTAGTCATTTTCATGGTTAATGTTGCATAATTCATTCATTTTGGTCTATGCTACTTCTTTATGTCAAATTCCCTTTATTTAAGCATTTTTAGTATTAATTATCGAAAAAATATATTTTGTGTGGATTTATGTGGTTCCGTGTGTTAATTTCAGGAAAAACAAGTATCTTCTGCCGTCGATACCATCGACCGGACCACAGGTTGCCAGCCGCAACGACCAGAAGAAAGTCGATACTATCGACGGGGATGTCGATGGTATCGAGATACCATCAGGTTTCTGGTGAGAAGTGCGTCGATATTATCGACCAAAATGTCGATACTATCGACTGGTGGAGCGACAGCGACACAAAAAGACAAAATCGTCGCTACAGGTTCGTCGATACCATCGACCCGCGTCGATGGTATCGAGATGACATCAGACGCTCAGACGAAAGAAAAGAAGGATTGTCGATATCATGCTAGGTCGATACCATCGACCCGCGTCGATGGTATCGACACCGTCATACATGAGTTTGTTTCAGATTGATCTTAATCGGATGGTCGTGGTTAATTGGCAACTTAATTTGGGAGATATACCTAATGATGGCACCCTTGATTGGGAAGGACGTCATTAGTTGTTGCACACATCTCGGAGAGCAAGGAGAGAAGAATGGAGCACGAGAGCACGCCCCAATCTGGACGTTGAAGAAGACGAATTCCACCACCGAAAGGCGGCAGAACGCGGATTCCACACCAAGGATCGATTGGATCTTCTCCGTTCAGGGGTTTAATCACTCAATCACGTTTTTCTTCATGTTGCCCTTTTTCTTCTCCACATTGTACTCTGAGATGAACATGCGGGGCTAATCCCCTTTCTCTTTAGGACCGGGAGTAGCCCGGGAATTCATTGTATGACGATTTTATAATAGTAATTCATATCTTATCTCTTAGATCCGTGGTATAGTTTCATTTTCTCCAATATATTGTTATGCTTGATCACCATAATAATAACCTAATGCCCTTAATTGCTTTGAAAGAAGAATTAACAGTTGAAAAGAGACGGAGTTTACATTAATTGACAAATCCCTTGAAGAAGGTGGTGTAAGATTAATGGTGGATACCGAGAGATCGTTTTTAATGCACCTAGTTTAGGGTATAGGTTACTACGACAGTGGAACCGACCTAGACATAGGTAGTGAATTGTATCACGACTGTGGGCAATTCTGATTTCAGGCCACTACCCGGATAGAGAGATAAAATTGAGTAGCTATAAAGAATTTAATACAATGAAAAATCGCGGTGAAACTACAACCATAAAGATCTTCTTTTGAATTGATTAAACCAACAATTTAATCAATTGATTGTTTTGTTTTGTTTTTATTTTCTTTTAATTTTAACAACAACTCTCAACTTTTTAATCAGCTTAGCTGATCGCGAGTAGTTAGTAGGAGTCCCCGACGATTGCATGTATCCATGAGTTCGACTTGGGCCTCACAAAGGCCTGTACTACTTCGACGCTATCACTTGCGTTTCTACGCATGGTAAATTTGCGTCAAGGACAAACGTCGAGCACTAGGAGTGCACCAACCAGCAGACCTGAGAAGGAGGCCAAACCCCAATTGTGCATATACAAAGGAAGGATGGCTCATGCGGGTACAACGATGGGGGGTAGAGGGTGTCGGGAACCCCACCACCACTCCCGACCACCACCGCGAGAAGGGACCTGAAGACCCACACGAAGCACAAAACCCAGCTTCCTCCTCCTCTGCCTAAAGCACTAAGGGGCTCCCGCTCCCTGTCCGCCCATAAAGGAACCCCAGGAACGATGACATAGGACACCAACAGCTTAGACAGGTGAAGACCGAAAGAAAATCAACAAAAAAGCAAACGCAAAGAACAACCCCCCAAACCTAAGACTACAACCAAACCGAACAGACCCACAAACAGAAAGAAGAATAAACAACACCCATACCCACGGAGAACAACGTTCTAGAAAACCAAAAAAAGCTACCTCCTCGCACTGAAGAATGATGTCGACGCTAGGAAACGAAGCCATGCTCTGGGACACCTGCTCGCACCCAAGAGACCACGAACTAGATCTGGATATGGGACGTCGTCCATCAAGGAGAAGGGAAGGTGTGAAGGCAAGGAAGCGGTGACCAACTAGATCCGAGGACAGAGACCAGAAGGAGCAAGGTTGAAGATGGAAGCCCAGGGGGAGCGTGGTAGATGCAAGCCGGCCGTCGGCCTCCTCCCCCGAGCTTGAAGGGAGCGGAATCCCTAGCCGCACGCAGACGCTCCTAGAACTTCGAAATCCCTCGATTTGCCTTTTATTTTGATGTCCCTTATTCTTTATAAATTTCTCAATTTGCTTTTTAGTATGCACATACTAGCCTTTCTTGATGCTTTCTTTTCTTCTCTTCTTATTGCGGTATGCTTCCAACACTACGTGGAGGACTTGGATGACAAGGCATGTTGACCTGGACTTAGATTCATAAGTTAAAGTTGGGAGACAATCTTGAGGTGGTTTATATTTCCTCTACATGGATCCTTATGATGTAAGTTTAGGTTCTCCCCTTGTTTTATAATTGAATGTAGTCATGTTTTTATTCAGCTACTACACTTTGGTTGTTTTGTATACCATTAATAAATATTTGAAAATTTTACACCCACTCCAAGCATACCTTTGTAGTGTGTTTGGACTAGAGGATCTATTGTTCAAATTTTTAGTAGAGAGGTGGTTTCACTTCTTTACAACATGGTATCAAAGTCCATGGTAGTCAGAATCTAACTATTTCAATTTTGTCTCCCCACTAGAACCCTTGACTTTACTAGGTTACCTCTAGGTGAGATGTTCACGTTAGATTTGATCTATGATGATCTTTTTATACAATAAGGTTTGTTTTGAGGATTATATTAGGTTATGAGGAGACCCTAATATGGAAAAATTGTGACTTGGTTCTCATATTGATTTTGTGTCGGCATGATGGTTTTACACTCGCAAAGTTTTTCATCAATAAAAATTATTTTCATTATACTATTATATGTATAAAAGAATTTTTCCCTAGATTTTATTGAAGTTTTCTTGAACTAAGTCACAACTAAGAGATATGTGATGTATGGATACTGAAACTCTAGATTTAGCTAGAGAAGAATCTACCACTAGTTTTAACTTTGGATGTTGTGACTAGGATTGATATAAAGGTGTAATTGACCTATCCTATGATTTTTGGATGTTCATGTAGGGTTGATAGGTTAGAGACACTACGACCTAAAACTCAACCCTAGATTGTATGACTTTAGTTGGACACATGAGAAACACAAATCTCTAAAAACTTTCACAACTAAGAGATGTGGGTTCTCTAAAAAGTTATTTAGTTTGACTTGTTAGGTTGAACCTTTTTAAGGGATGGAGTG
Organism: Alisma plantago-aquatica; assembly: GCA_963693085.1. NCBI lineage: Eukaryota > Viridiplantae > Streptophyta > Magnoliopsida > Alismatales > Alismataceae > Alisma > Alisma plantago-aquatica. The sequence continues at coordinate 1,498,377,579 of OY856411.1, read as the reverse complement.
TAGTTAGTTGTTGATGTTTTGATCTATAGATTTTGAGTACAAAATCCTTTTAAGGGGTGGAGTGTTGTAACATACCAGATCTTGGACCCTACCCTAGAACTTTGATCTTTTTGGGTTTCACCACTCAAGGTTGAGGTTAGAATGATCCTAGTAATCTAATGCATGAATATTGTAATTTAATATGTCACATAATTCATTGGGTGATAATAAGATGATAAAGTACTTAATTGAATAAGTAATTAAGATAATGGGCTATTAGTGGACCAAGTGACATAACTCATATAAGAAAGTTCAAAAGTGAAAACAAACTTCAAATTCATAATCTACACATCAAAATAAGCTTACATGTCAATTTTCATGTAATTTGGACTACCTTGAAATAATATGGTAAGTTAGGAGAGAGAAACTGCCTAAAAGGTGTAATTCATAAATAAATGCAATTCATGACACCAAAAGTTGGAAATAATGCCAAATTCATATTCAACGCATTTAACTTGACTTCTGGATGAACTTTAACCTAATTTGAATAATCCTAATGTCATTAATGCATGAGGAAAGAGAAACAAAGAATATATTAAATAACACATTAAAGTTTCTCAAAAGGCTTTTCTGATTTCATAATCAAAATCTACATGCCTTAATTGGCCTCTGTGCCAAATTTTATTTAATTTGGTTGTCGTTTGGACCCTTAATTGAAGAAAGAGAAATAAGGAAATAATTTTAATGTCACTTTAATCCTAAATCATTTTGACTGTAGTTTCCTATCTCTAGTCTTTCATGCGGTTTCTATCCAAATCAGACTTAGATTTGGGATCCGGCTCTACGGTTGTCTTTTTGACCCATTTTGTCTGTTTGGGAACTACGGTCCCAACGATTTCCCTCTTTTCCCCCGATCTTTCCTCCCGTTTTCCTTTCCCTCGTCTTCCTTACCTTACCCTGCACCCGATGACCCTATAAATTTGGGTTTCGGTCATGCCTTTCCCACAACCTTTGGTGCCACTCGAGACCTCTATTATGTCCCTTATTCTCATTTTGTTCTTCCTATTTCCTTTTTCTCACACCTTGGGTGGTCGGACCTGTTGGAAACTAGTCCCTGGAAGTCGCCACTTCTCCCAACATTGCCCCCTGGTGCTGGTATGGCTCCCTTTAACCTGGAGTTGAGTTCCCCACTTTCCACTTCTGTTGTCGGGGAAGACCAGTTCGCCAGTAGGTTCCGCGCCAATTCATGTGTGTCTGGGATGGTAGAACATCTACCCTGCAACCGAGAAAGTTTGTTAATGCCTAAATTTCTTCAACCAAGGTTTGATTTGGCTTTCCCTCTTTCTCACCCTTTTCCTTCTATTTTTCCAGTATGGTTGAGAATCTTGTGTTGCTGTCTTGTTTTGGGTTTGAGTTTCCTTGCCTTCGACCTTGCACTGGTCTCCAATAGCTTGCTGGACTTTTGTGTCCCACTATGGTTATTCCCAGTGTTGGATTCCATGTTCCACGATCAGGAGCTTGAGCTTTGAATCTCTTCTACTATTATGTTCTTCATGTGTTGTATCGGGGTGGTCAGCAGAAGATTGCCCTTAGTTTTCAGATTTTCCCCTTCAGATCTTCTTCTTTCTTTGATTTCTTGATCTAGGGAAAATATATCATTTCCCTCTCGGTTTTTGTTACCTTGAATGAATCTCTCTCTGGTTGCTCACCCCGTCGAGTTGGCCTTTGGTTATGGGGCCAACTCAGTAATGTTGACCGCTGACTGGACTTTGTTGGTTGACAAGGATTTTTGGAATATTTTGATTGGTCACTTTTTTAACAATCACATCTTTTTATTCATTTATTCATAAATTACAAATAAATAGTTGTTGAATTCAAAAAAATAAGATATATCTTATGGTGTTGGTATTGTCTCCTAAATATGATGTTGAAAATATGTGATTTAAATGGATTAATCTAAACATATAATAACTTGTAAAATCATAACTAATTATCTATAAGTCCGAAAAATATAATAAAATATGTTTTGGACTCATAATGGCATATACTAAAATATAGAAAAAAATTTATAAACTAATTCATGCATTAAAAAAAAGATGGTTTTAGGGTTTAATAATCAGTGTGATATTAACTCAAACATCTACCTATATGCTTAATAAATTATTTGGATTCCTAGGCTTGGACGTGGAAGTGACTTTTGATCGTTTGCATCTAAAGTTGAGGTATGTTGTGTCCCCTATTCCTCTATGTTGAGCAATTCACCTATCTTATCTTTCTTTTGACTTTGGCCGACACATATGTCTATTTTCTTGATATCATTGTTCGTGAACTATCTTGCTTGTTCTGGACTTGGATATTCTCTTGATATCTATCTTGTGCCTTGGTGCATGTTGGTCTTATATAATGTTATGTGCCCACTTTAAAGTGGATATTTATATATTTTTGTTGTCCATTGTGTGATGGCAACATTGTTTAATTTTGACTATACTTTTTACTTGCCTCTACATTAAACATGCTATGTGATTCAGTAGCACTAGAGTAGTGTAATTGGATTGGTTTTATTTATGGAATATGTGTTATTTCTTGCCTATCAGATGTGATATTACCTACTCTTTTGGGATGAAAAGGAACCTCGTACCCCGGGTTTTCAACTTAATGATTGTTGGCCCATGTTTTTATATATATTTGGGAGGTTGGTAGTATTCCTTTCCCTATCATGTTTCAAGTTTATGAGACTTGACCGCCATTGCTATTTATATTGTTCTAGGGCTAGGATCATGTCACATGCATGCAAGGTGATGATATTGATGATGGGTTATGTGCCCAAAAATCTTGATGGTTTATGTGCCCAAATCTTGATATGTGCTTAGGTGGCACTACTTTATTGTTTTAATTGCGGAAAGTATCTTGTTTTTTATGATGATGATTCTTTTCTTTTATGGCCAATTGGGTAGTCCTTATCTCTTACATGGGAAGTCTTTTATTTTGATGTCCCTTATTCTTTATAAATTGCTCAATTTTCTTTTTAGTATGCACATACCATCATTTGTTGATGTTTTCTTTTCTTCTCTTCTTGTTGTGGTATGCTTCCAACCCTTGGTGGAGGACTTGGATGACAAGGCATGTTGACCTGGACTTACATTTAGAAGTTAAAGCTGGGAGACAATCTTGAGGGGGTTTAGATTTCCTCTACATGGATCCTTATGATTTAAGTTTAGGTTGTCCCCTTGTTTTATAATTGAATATAGTCATGTTTTTATTCCGCTACTACACTTTGGTTGTTTTGTATACCAAAAATAAAGATTTGAAAATTTTACACCCACTCCAAGGATACCTTTGTAGTGTGTTTGGATTGGAGGTTCAATTGTTCAAATTTTTAGTAAAGAGGTGGTTTCACTTCTTTACGACATGGTATCAGAGCCCATGGTAGTCGAAATCTGACTATTTCAACTTTGTCTCTCCATTAGAACCTTGACTTTGCTAGGTTACCTCTAGGTGAGATGTTCACGTTAGATTTGATCTATGATGATCTTTTTATACAATAAGGTTTGTTTTGAGGATGAGATTTGGCTATGAGAAGACCCTAATATGGAAATATTGTGACTTGGTTCTCATATTGATTTTGTGCCGGCATGTTGGTTTTACAGTCACAAAGTTTTTCATCAATAAAAATTATTTTCATTACACTATTATATGTATAAAAGAAATTTTCCCTGAATTTTATTTAAGTTTTCTTGAACTAAGTCACAACTAAGAGATGTGTGATGTATGGATAGTGAAACTCTAGATTTAGCTGGAGAAGAATCTAACCCTAGGTTTAACTTTAGACTTGTGACTAGCATTGATATAAAGGTGTAGTTGACCTATCCTATGTTTTTTGGATTTTCATGTAGGGTTGATAGGTTAGAGACACTAGGACCTAAAACTCAACCCTATATGGTATGATTTTAGTTGGATACATGAGAAACATAAATCTCCAAAAACTTTCACAACTAAGAGATGTGGGTAGCTCTAAAAAGTTATTTAGTTTGACTTGTTAGGTTTAACCTTTTTAAGGAGTGGAGTGTAGTTAGTTGTTGATGTTTTGATCTATAGATTTTGAGGATGAAATCCTTTTAAGGGGTGGAGTGTTGTAACATACCAGATCTTGGACCCTACCCTAGAACTTTGATCTTTTTGGATTTGACCAAACTAGGTTGAGGTTGTAATGATCCTAATAATCTAATACATGAATAATGTAATCTAATATGTCACATGATTCATTTAGTGATAATAAGATGATAAAGAACTTAATTTAATAAGTAATTAAGATAATGGGCTATTAGTGGGCCAAGTGACATAACTCATATAAGAAAGTCTCAAAAGTGAAAACAAACTTCAAAATCATAATCTACACATCAAAATAAGCTTACATGTCAATTTTCATGTAATTTGGATCACCTTGAAATAATATGGTTAGGAGAGAGAAATTGCCTAAAAGGTGTAATTAATAAATATATGCAATTCATGGCACCAAAAGTTGGAAATAATGCCAATTTTTTATTCAACACACTTAAGTTAACTTTTGAATGAAGTTTCACCTAATTTGGATAATCCTAATGTCATTAATGCATGAGGAAAGAGAAATAAATAATATATTAAATAGCACATTAAAAGTTCTCAAAAGCAATTCTAATTTGATAATCGAAATTTGCATTCTTTAGTTGGCCTCTGTGCTAAATTTCATTTAATTTAGTTATCGTTTCGACCCATAATTGAAGAAAGTGAAATAAGGAAATAATTCTGATTTCACTTTAATCCAAAATCATTTTGACTATAGTTTCCTGTTTTTAGTCTATCACACAACTTCTATCTGAATCAAACTCAGATCTGGGGTTCGAATCTATGGTCATCTTTCCAACCCATTTTGTTTGACCGGGAATCGCACTCCCAGCAATTTCCCTCTCCGATTCTCCCTCTTTTCTCCCAATCTTTCCTCTTATTTTCCTTTCCCTCACCTTCCTTACCTTTCCCCACACCCGATGACCCTATAAAAGTTGGATTGTGGTCACGCCTTCCCCACAACCTTTGCTTCCGCTCGAGACCTCTATTCTATCCCCTATTCTCGTTCTGTTCTTCCTCTCTTTCCTTTTTTCTCGCACCTCGGGCGGGCGAACCTATTGGAAATTGGTCCCTAGAAGTCGCCACTTCTCCCAACATCACCCTGTGGCAATGGTACGGCTCCCTTCAACCTAGAGTTGAGTTCCCCACATTTTTCTACTGCCGCCAGGGCAGACCAGTTCGCCAATAGGTTCCGCACCAATATATGTGTGTCCTAGATGGTAAAATGTCTACCTTGCATCCCAAAAAGTTTTTTAATGCCTCAATTTCTTCAACCAAGGTTTGATCTGGCTTTCCCTCTTTCTCACCCTTTTCCTTCTATTTTTCCAATATGGTTGAGAATCTTGTGTCGCTTTCTTATTTTAGGTTTGGGTTTCCTCTCCTTCAACCTTGCACTTGTCTCCAATAGCTTTCTGGACTTTTATGTCCCCCTATGGTTATTCCCAATGTTGGATTCCATGTTCTAGGTTCAGTAGGTTGAGCTTTGAAGATTTGATGATGTTCTGTTCTTCATGCATTGTATCGGGGTAGTCAGGAGAAGCTTGCCCTTAGTTTTCCAGTTTTACCCCTCGGATCTTCTTCTTTCTTTGTTTTCTTGTCCTAGGGCAAATACGTCCTTTCCCCCTCAATTATTTTTTTTTAAACGAAGCTCTCTCTGGTTTCCCGCCCTGTTATGGGGACAACTCAGCAACATTGACCGCTGACCGGACTTTGTTGGCTGACAAGGATTTTTAGAATATTCTGATTGGTAACTTTTATAAAAATCACATCTTTTTATTCCTTTATCCAATAATTACAAATAAATAGTCCTTGAATTTAGAAAAATAAGATCTATCTTATGGTGTTGGTTTTGCTTCCTAAATCTGATTTTGAAATTATGTGATTTTAATGGATTAATCTAAATATATAATAACTTGTGAAAATCATAACTAATTATCTATAAGTCAGAAAAATATAATAAAATATGTTTTGGACTCCTAAAGGCATATTATAAAATGTAAAACATTTTTTATAACCTAATTCATGCATTAATAAAAAGGTGGTTTTAGTGTTTAATAATCAGTGTGATATTAACTCAAAAATCTACCTATATATTTATTAGGTTCTTTGGATGCCTAGGCTTTGACCTAGAAGTGAATTTTGATCATTTGACTCTGAAGTTGAGGTATGTTGTATCCCCTATTCCTCTATGTTGATCAATTCACCTATCTTATCTTTCTTTTGACTTCGGCCTACACATATGTCTATTTTCTTGATATCATGGTTTGTGTGAACTATCTTGCTTGTAATGGACTTGGATATTCTCTTGATATCTATCTTGTGCCTTGGTGCATGTTGGTCTTATATAATGTTATGTGCTCACTTTGAAGTTGTGTTCTCCATTGTGTGATGGAAACATTGTATAATTCTGACTATACGTTTTACTTGCCTCTACATTAAACATGCTATGTGATTCAGTAGCACTACAGTAGTATAATTCCATTGAGTTTGTTTATGGAAGATGTGTTATTTCCTGCCGAGTATATGTGATGTTTCTACTCTTTTGGAATGAAAAGGAACCTCGTACCCAGGGTTTTCAACTTTATGAGGGTTGGCCCATGTTTTTATATATATATTTGGGAGGTTGGTAGTATTCCTTTCTCTACCAGGTTTCAAGTTTATGAGACTTGATCGCCATTGTTATTTTTATTGTTCTAGGGATATGCTTATCTCACATGCATTCCAGTTGATGATATTGATGATGGGTTATGTGCCCAAAAATCTTGATGGGTTATGAGCCCAAATCTTGATACGTGCTTATGTGGCACGACTTTATTTTTTTGCTTATGGCAAGTATCTTCTTTTTTATGATGATTATTCTTTTCTTTTATGCCAGATTGGGTAGTTCTTATCTCTTGCATGGGAAGCCTTTTATTTTGATGTCCCTTATTATTTATAAATTTCTCAAGTTGCTTTTTAGTATGCACATACCGGCCTTTCCAGATGTTTTCTTTTCTTCTCTTCTTGGTGGGGTATGCTTCCAACCCTAGGTGGAGGACTTGGATGACAAGGTATGTTGACCTGGACTTAGATTCAGAAGTTAAAACTGGGAGACAATCTTGAGGTGGTTTAGATTTCCTCTAAATGGATCCTTATGATGTAAGTTTAGGTTAACCCTTGTTTTATAATTGAATATAGTCATGTTTTTATTCTGCTACTACACTTCGGTTTTTTTGTATACCATTAATAAAGATTTGAAAATTTTACACCCACTCCAAGTATACCTTTGTCGTGTGTTTGGACTGGAGGTTCTATTGTTCAATTTTTTAGTAGAGAGGTGGTTTCTCTTAATTACAACATGGTATCATATCCCATGGTAGTCAGAATCTGACTATTTCAATTTTGTCTCCCCATTAGAACCCTTGACTTTGCTAGGTTACCTCTAGATGAGATGTTCACGTTAGATTTGATCTATGATGATTTTTATACAATAAGGTTTGTTTTGAGGATGAAATTCGATTATGAGAAGACCCTAAAATGGAAAAATTATGACTTGGTTCTCATATTGATTTTGTGTTGGCATGTTGGTTTTACACTCGCAAAGTTTTTCATCAATAAATATTATTTTCATTATACTACTATATGTACAACAGAAATTTTACCTGGATTTTATCGAAGTTTTCTTGAACTAAGTCACAACTAAGAGATGTGTGATGTATGTATAGTGAAACTCTAGATTTAGCTGGAGAAGAATCTAACCCTGGTTTTAACTTTGGAGTTGTGACTAGGATTGATATAAAGGTGTAGTTGACCAATCCTATGATTTTTGGATGTTCATGTAGGGTTGATAGGTTAGAGACACTTGGACCTAAAACTCAACCCTAGATGGTATGACTTTAGTTGGATACATGAGAAACATAAATCTCTAAAAACTTTCACAACTAAGAGATGTGCGTAGCTCTAAAAAGTTATTTAGTTTGACTTGTTAGGTTGAACCTTTTCAAGGGATGGAGTGTAGTTAGTTGTTGATGTTTTGATCTATAGATTTTGAGGACGAAATTCTTTTAAGAGGTGGAGTGATGTAACATACTAGATCTTGGACCCTACCCTAGAACTTTGATCTTTTTGGGTTTGACCAAACAAGGTTGAGGTTACAATGATCCTAATAATCTAATGCATGAATAATGTAATCTAATATGTCACATAATTCATTTGGTGATAATAAGATGATAAAGAACTTAATTAAATAAGTAATTAAATTAATGGGCCATTAGTGGTCCAAGTGACATAACTCATATAAGAAAGTCTCAAAAGTGAAAACAAACTTCAAATTCGTAATCTACACATCAAAATTATCTTACATGTCAATTTTCATGTAATTTGGACCACTTGAAATAATATGGTAAGTTAGGAGAGAGAAACTGTCGAAAAGGTGTAATTAATAAATAAATTCAATTCATGAAACCAAAAGTTGGAAATAATACCAAATTCATATTCAACACACTTAAGTTAACTTCTGGATGAAGTTTCACCTAATTTGGATAATTGTAATGTCATTAATGCATGAGGAAAGAGAAACAAAAAGTATATTAAATAACATATTAAAAGTTATCAAAAGGCAAATCTAATTTCATAATCGAAATCTACATTCCTTGATTGGCCTATGTGCCAAATTTCATTTAATTTGGTTATCATTTGGACCCTTAATTGAAGAAAGAGAAATAAGGAAATAATTCTAATGTCACTTTAATCCAAAATCGGTTTGACTATAGTTTCCTATTTTTAGTCTGTCACGTGGCTTCTGTCTGAATTAGACTCAGATCGGGGTTCTGACTGTAAGGGTGTCTTTCTGACCCATTTTATCTGACTGGGAACTGTGGTCCTGGTGATTTCCCTCTCCGATTCTCCCTCTTTTCTCCCAATCTTTCCTCCCATTTTCCTTTCCCTCACCTTCCTTACCTTCCCCCACACTTGATGACCCTATAAAAGTTGGGTTTGTGGACATGCCTTCCCCACAACCTTTGGCGCCGCTCGAGACCTTTGTTCTATCCCCTGTTCTCATTATGTTCTTCCTCTCTTTCCTTTTTTCTTGCACCTCAGGCGGTCAGACCTATTGGAAACTGGTCCCTGGAAGTCACCACTTCTCCCAACATCGCCCCCTGGCACTGGTGCAACTCCCTTTAACATGGAGTTGAGTTCCCCACTTTTCGTTGTTGCCGTCGGGGAACACCAGTTTTCCAGCAGGTTCTGCACCAATACATTTGTGTCCTGGATGGCAGAACGTCTACCATGCATCATGGAAAGTTTGTTAATGCCTCAATTTCTTCAACCAAGGTTTGATCTGGCTTTCCCTCTTTCTCACCCTTTACCTTCTATTTTTCCAGTATGGTTGAGAATCCTATGCCATTGTCTTGTTTTGGGTTTGGATTTCCTCTCCTTAGACCTTGCACTGGTCTCCAATAACTTGTTGGACTTTTGTGTCCCCCTATGGTTATTCCCAGTGTTGGATTCAATGTTCCAGGTTTAGGAGGTTATTCTTTGAAGCATTGATGTTGATGTGTTCTTTGTGTTTTGTATCAGGGTGGTCAGGAGAAGCATACCCTTAGTTTTTCAATTGTACCCCTCGGATTTTCTTCTTTCGTTGTTTGCTCGTCCTAGGGAAAATACGTCATTTCCCTCTCAGTTTTTCTTTCCTTGAATAGAGCTCTCTCTGGTTGCCCGCCCCACCAAGTTGGCCTTTGGTTGTTAGGCCAACTCAGCAACATTGACCGCTGACCAGACTTAGTTGGCTGACAAGGATTTTTGGAATATTCTGATTGCTCACTTTTATAAAAATCACATCTTTTTATTCCTTTATCCAAAAATTAAAAATAAATAGTCATTGAATTCACAAAATAAGATCTATCTTATGTTGTTGGTTTTGTCGCGAAAATCTGATGTTGAAAATATGCGATTTTAATGGATTCATCTAAACATATAATAACTTGTAAAAATCATAACTAATTATCTATAAGTCAGAAAAATATAATAAAATATGTTTTTGACTCCTAATGGTAGTTTTGATAACCTAATTCATGCATTAATAAAAAGGTGGTTTTAGAGTTTAATAATTAGTGTGATATTAACTCAAAAATCTACATGTATGCTTAATAGGTTCTTTGGATGCCTAGGCTTGGACATAGAAGTGACTTCTGATTGTTTGAATCTGAAGTTGAGGTATGTTGTATCCCTTATTCCTCTATGTTGAGAAATTTACCTATATTATCTTTCTTTTGACTTTGTCCTACACATATGTCTATTGTATTGATATCATGGTTCATGTGGACTATCTGGCTTGTTATGGACTTAGATATTCTCTTGATATCTATCTTGTGTCTTGGTACATGTTGGTCTTATATAATGTTATGTGCCCACTTTGAAGTGGATGTTTATACGTTTGTGTTGTCCATTGTGTGATGGAAACATTGTATAATTCTGACTATACTTTCTACTTGCCTCTACATTAAACATGTTATGTGATTCAGTAGCACTAGAGTAGTGTAATTCCATTGGTTTTATTTATGGAAGATGTGTTATTTCTTGCTGAAAAGATGTGATATTTCCTTCTCTTTTTGGACAAAAAGGAACCTCGTACCCAGGGTTTTCAACTTTATGAGGGTTGGCCAATGTTTTTATATATATTTGGGAGGTTGGCAGTATTCCTTTCTCTATCAAGTTTCAAGTCTATGAGACTTGACCGCCATTGTTATTTATATTGTTCTAGGGCTATGCTTATCTCACATGCATGCATGTTGATGATATTGATGATGGGTTATGTGCCCAAATCATGATATGTGCTTATGTGGTACTACTTTATTTTTTATTATGGCAAGTATCTTCTTTTTTATGATGATGATTGTTTTCTTTTATGCCCGATTCAGTAGTCCTTATCTCTTGCATTGGAAGCCTTTTGTTTTGATGTCCCTTATTCTTTATAAATTGCTCAATTTGGTTTTTAGTATGCACATACCAGCCTTTGTTGATGTTTTCTTTTCTGCTCTTCTTGTTGGGTTATGCTTCCAACCCAAGGTGGAGGACTTGGATGATAAGGCATGTTCACCTGGACTTAGATTCAGAAGTTAAAGTTGGGAGACAATCTTGAGGTGGTTTAGATTTCCTCTATGTGGATCCTTATGATGTAAGTTTAGGTTGTCCCCCTGTTTTGTAAATGAATATAGTCATGTTTTTATTCCGCTTCTACACTTTGGTTATTTTGTATACCATTAATAATGATTTGAAAATTTTACACCCACTCCAAGCATACATTTGTAGTGTGTTTGGACTGGAGGTTCTATTGTTCAAATTTTTAGTAGAGAGGTGGTTTCACTTCTTTATAGTTTTTGAAAAAATGCAAAATGTTCTTTTATAGAATAAAATGGAAAACAACCAATCATTACGATCGGATGAACTAAATGGGATTTACTTCCAAGACGGGTTTAGGACCTTGAGAAGTGTTCTTTGCATTTCTAAAACACTAGTTCCAGTGAAATTTGTGCCACATACACCTGATATTGAAATGGATGCTTATTTTAAGCATGCTAATGATGTTGTAGACATCAAGAACGTTGTGTTGGGTTGTATGAACTATGAGTTGCATAAACAACATGATAAGCTAGAAAGGTATAATGTCTCTAAGGTTCTATTTGAGAGAAAATGGATAGGGAGATCCAGTAGAACCCCATTTTCTCAATATGATTGGGAATATGGAGTATCTAGAGATACTGGAATTTCCTTTAGGTTAAGAGTTGGCCATGGATATGATTTTGCAATCATTGCCTAAATCATATAGCCCTTTTATTGAGCATTACAACTTGAGAAACATGGCTAGATTGGTGATAGATTTGCTTGACATGTTGGTACATGTCGAAGAAAAAATGAAGAAGGAAAAATCCATGATTGAGATCAGTAGGATAGAGTCCAAGGACAAAGGTAAGGCCAAGAAGTGTTCTGAGGCTAAGATAAATTCCAAGTCTTCTACACTCAAAATAAGGAAAAGGATAAGGAGACCTAGGAAGATGAAGCAAGGGATATAGATCTATACTTCAGGTATATATGTGTTTGAGATTAACTTTACTTAGATACCAGATGTGGATCGAACATTTGCTAAAATGTGAAGCATCTAAAAAGAAGTATACCATTAGGGAAAGGTGAGGTTGAATTGTACGTCGTTAATGAAGTAAGAATTGTTGTCAATGCAGTTGGAACCTATGAGTTGTCTCTACCTAGTGGGCTTGTAATAGAGTTGGAGAACTACTATTATGTACCTACAATTAATAGGAACATCATATTTGTATCATGTTTGGACAAGAATGGATTCAGATTCCTTATATACAACGATTGATGTTCTATTAGTAAAGATGAGATCTATTATGAGAGTGCCCCTATGTCTTATGGTCTATACTTGAAAGAACTAGAGACAAATGTGTATAATGTAAATAGAAAAAGACAAAAAACTCAATAACTCAAACCAAACATACCTTTTGCATTGTCTTCTAGGGCACATAAATGAGAAAACATATTTAGACTCCATAAGGATGGTTATCTAGACTCCTTTGATTTCAAATCAATAGAGACATGTGAGTCTTGTGTAAAGAAGTGAAACCACTCCTCTACTAGAAAGAAAAGATCACATCCCTTAACCAAACACCACGTAAAATTTTTCACAAAAGGGATAAAGATCAATTCATTCAACATGTATGTATCATTACACAATGAGTAGCAGCGGAAAAGAAATATTTATCTAACAATTCACAAAGCTTTATACAACTCTTCACCACAAAAGGTGCTCTAAAGGAAAACTAAACATATCACCAAGGACAAGCTGAGGGTCACCTAACCACCTCTTCAAGCCTCCCAAAGATCAGCTACAAGGTTGTTGTTGAAGCTACTTTCCTCGATCTAACCTGGGGTTGGAAGCATACCCCACAAGGAAGAAACAAAAGGAAACAATCAGCCAAAAATCCGGTATGTGTATACTAAAAGAAACTTTGAGCAATTTAAGGATAAAGGACTACAAAATGTAAAATGCTTCCCATACAAGAGATAGGGACTACCCACATGGGTATAAAAGAATATGATCATATCAAAAGAGATAAAAGAGAATACTTGCCATGAACAATAAAATTTGTGCAACAAAAGCACATAAATAGGTAGTAGGGCACACACCCCACAACCAATCATCAAACCTGCATGCATGTGAGATAAACATAGTCCTAGAAAAATATAAACACTAAGGCGGCCAAGGCTTCACATCCTTGAAAACCTGATAGAGAATGACTCACCGTCAAACTCCCAAATATATAAAAGTTGAGCCAAGGCTTCACATCCTTGAAACTCGGGTATGGGGCACCACCACCACCATCCCATAAACAAAATGGGCACACACCCAAAACCAAAGTAAATTTACATTATTCTAGTGCTACTTATTCACATTGCATGTAAATATTGAGGCAAGTAGAAAAGTATAGTCAACATCAAATAAGATTTTCCACAATGGTCAACATATGAAACATCAATAACTTCCCATCATAGTGATAGATACCATCAACAATATCACAAGATAAGATTTCAAAAGATTATCCAAGATCTCAATAATCAAGATAGTTCACATGAACCATGATAACAAGAGAATAGACATGTGTAGGCAAAAGTCAAAAGAATAGTAAAGTAGGTGCATTGCTCAATATGGATGAATAGGGGATACAACATACCTTATTATCAAAGTCCAACAGGTCCTAAGCCCTTCTGGATGCAAAACTAGGTCACCAAAGAGCCTATTAAAACACATATACCGATTTTATGTCAAATTCATATTTATAAACCAAACCCTAAAAACTACCTTTTTATTATTATGTGAATTAGGTTTCCAAAATGATTCCATATTTTAGGTTATATTATTACGAGTCTAAGACATATTTTATTATATTTTTCTGACTTATAAATACTTAGTTATGAATTTTAGAAGTTAATTCATTATTAATTAGATCCATTAAAATCACTCCCTTTAAATCGTCAGATCCGGGAATCAAAACCAATACCAAACGAAAGCTTGCATTTTTCTGAATCCAACAAATATTTTTCCATAATTTTCTGATAAGCCGATAATTAGTTATCAATTTTACAAAACCGACCAATCAGATAATTACAACTAATTCGATCGCAGATACAAATCAGAGAAAATCGATGTGGACCTGAATTGGCCAATCAGAGCCGCCCACGTCAGGGGATCACTTAAGCCAAGTCAGCGTAGCAAATCGCAAAGCAAAAAGGAAGAGGAAGGTGCGAAAAGACCAAAATACCCTTGGTCGAAAAACTGAAACAAAGGTCGCCTACAAGGGTAGAGAAGGAAAAACACAGGGAAGCAAGTTCCCCAGCGATGAACTCGCGACATAGGAGAAGATCAGAGGAATCTTCGATCTCTCGATTGCAAACCAAGTCGATCCAGGCAAAAGTGCCAACATCAAAGTTGTTCTGCAAGCTCTAACGAACCCAAGGAGCTAGCTCGCACCAGAAACGGTCAAGTACAGGCCGAGAAAAGGGTTCCGCCAAAACCAGGTAAAACTGAGCATTGCGGGTAGAAGAAAGGAACCCACGAGAGACCAAACCGACAACAGGAAGAGATTCGACGAGCAAAACTGAGACAGGAAGCAAAGAAAACTAATTAAAAGGCAATCTACCGCACAACAATTCGTGAGATGATCCAAATCAAAGGAAAAGAGGGAAACCCAAGATACCTGTCGAACAGACGAATTGAAGGCCTTTGAAGCTTGCCCACACCCTCTCGACGCGAAACCAACCGGAAACGAGCTCCGCCGACGTCCTAAGTCTCCAGACAAACTCGCCGCCGTCAACACAGGTAGATGGAGTAGGGATATGGAGTTGCGGGGTGACCGAGGCCAATGTGTCCACTCTAGCAGGTTATCGGAGGTGTAAAGTTTGTGGGAGAGGCCCCATATATAGGAGTGGAGTTGGGGTTCTACGGAAAAAGCGTGCGGAGAAAGAAACAGGGGAGATCAGGGAAACTTTTCGTCGACCGGGCGATTGAGAAAAGGATTCCCCAACAAAGTAGGGATCTCCAAAACGGGAAAGAATCAAGGATTGCGAAAAGAAAGTCAGAAATCCTTGGGAAGATAAGGGGAAAGAGATTTAAGTCACGGAAAATCGCCTGTCGCAAACACAGAAATCCGAGTTTGAGTCGGACTAGGCGGGCGAAGGAGGAGGGTCCAGAGTCGTTGATCAAATTCGCGAACTCCAAGATTAAAAGAGAGCCGTCCGATCAGGCCGAAATAAGAGAAAATAAAATCCAAACCGCGTGACAGCATATATTTTGGAAACTATAGTCCAAATGTGATTAGGATTGCAATTAATGTATTTTTTTATCTTTCCTCTTTTAGGGGTCCAAAACTTATCCAAATAAAACCAAACTTGACACACAAGTTAAGTTAATCATGTAGATTCCGAATATCCAATTAGATTTCACTTTTGGTAATTTAGATATGTTATTTAATTTATTCTTTGTTTCTCTTTCTATATGCATTAATGACACACGGATTATCCAAATATAATGAAACTTGGCACATAAGTCATAATTAATGTGTTGGATACGAATTTGCTTTTATTTCCAACTTTTGGTGTCATGATTTACATCTAATTATTAATTACTCCTTTTAGGCATTTTCTCTCTCCTAAAATTACTTAAGAATCAAACATTATCCAAATTAGTTGCGAACTTGCCCAAAGGCTTATTTTTATATTTAGATTACGAATTTGGAATTAGTTTTCCAATTTGAGGGCATTAACTATTTATTTCACTTTATTGGACTAATTCCTATTTTCTTTGGATAAGGACATTAATATATACAATTATCTTCCATTTTAAATGTTACTTGGTCCATAAGTTACTTTTTGGTTAAGAAACGAATTTTAGTGTCAATTTATCCTGATGGGTTTCCAATTATAAATTATTGGTACATTATCTTTCTAATTATCTTCTTTACTCATTATTTCCCATATTACTATTAATTTTGCATTTATCTTCTCCTTTATACAAAATTCGGATTTTCCCTTATTTCTCTTATCCTAGAAAGTGCTAGAAAGTTCTAGATGAGTTATTTTATTCTTTTCTATTACTTAGTGACAAATTATACTTCAACCCTATATTAAGATTATATGAGGAGGTATTTATCCAACTAAGTTCTTTATTTTTCTTATTATCACCTAAATGTGTTATTATTAAACACATAATATTTTTGTATTCCCTTCATTACATGTATTAGCTTATTTTTGTTTGGCTAAGACAAAAGGGTAAAACTACTAGGGTAGGGTTCTAGTTCTAGTATGTTATAGCACACCACCCCTTAAAGGGATTTCGTCCTCGAAATCAAAACATCCACATGAAACTTATTCACCACCCCTTAAAAAGAATTCATCTTATAAAATCAAACTTTAACTTCTATTATAAGAGTTTCAATTATTCTTATTACATCCACTTCATAAGCAACATGCATAAGGAAACATAACTAGCGTAGACTAATCTAAGGAACTATGGGTTAACTTGCTCTTGTTCAGCATCATCATCTTCTTCTCCATCCAAGGCAAAAACCCTACCAACTCTTCTTTCCACAGGTCTTCCTCTATTATTGTTACCATTATTGTTGCCCTGATTCTGAGGAGGTGCTTGCTGTTGTGGTACTGGAGCTTGACCATTACGACGCTTAGGGCAATCAGGTCGGATGTGTCCGGGTTCATTGCAAAAGTGACATACCAACGGGGTGTTATGACGAGGTTTGTCCCGAGAACACTTTCCTGGAGGATGGTGACCATTGCACTTAGCACACTTGTCTCTTCTCTGATCATCACCTGAGAACTTCCTTTTCTTGTCGAACTCCCGATGCTGAAAACCTGGGTAAGACTCCACAACCAAAGCTTTATCAACCATCTGCTGGAAGGTCAAAGGCAATTGTGGAATAAGAGCACGTCCCACATTGTAGTTAAGCCCTTGGAGGAAAAGGTCAGCCCTACGTTCCTCACCTAAACCAACTGCATAACGCTTCAACAGCAGAAACCATTGTACGTAGGCAGAAACAGATAAGGAGCCTTGCTTCAAACTGTAAAACTCAGCTTCTTTCTTCTTCAAAGCAGCAGTGCAGATGTACTTCCCACGGAAGAGAGTCAGAAACTCTTCCCAAGACATAGCTGAGATATCTCTAGTCCTTGCTATTCCATTCCACCAAACTCTAGCTGGTCCATCCAAGACATAGGAAGCAAACCTAACCTTCTGATGTGGAGGACATGCCATTCCATCAAAAGTCCTCTGCATAGCTAACACCCAATCATCAGCCTTGTCAACCATCTCTATCTCACCCTCACCCTTGAAGGAAGGTGGTTGCATCTTCATGAACTCCATGATAGTGAACTCCTTAGGCTTCACAGGTACAGACGGGTCTTTCATCTTCCCCACCATAGAAGAGGCAAAGAGTTGTCGAAACATGGCCAACTCTTGCTCCGGTGTCATAGCTCCTCCTGAGGTCTCATGATCAAACCTATTGTTCTGAGGTGTCTCATAACCGTACTGGTTGTCCATGGTTGAGTTATCACCAACCATTATGGTTCTCCTGCACAAGGCAAGGACACAAGGTATAACCAACCTAAGATAGGTAAATGTAACGATCCTAAGGGAGACGAGTTGAAATAGTTAGATAACCGACTGCTAGTGGCTCTGATACCATGTTGTAAAGAAGTGAAACCACTCCTCTACTAGAAAGAAAAGATCACATCCCTTAACCAAACACCACGTAAATTTTTTCACAAAAGGGATAAAGATCAATTCATTCAACATGTATGTATCATTACACAATGAGTAGCAGCGGAAAAGAAATATTTATCTAACAATTTACAAAGCTTTATACAACTCTTCACCACAAAAGGTGCTCTAAAGGAAAACTAAACATATCGCCAAGGACAAGCTGAGGGTCACCTAACCACCTCTTCAAGCCTCCCAAAGATCAGCTACAAGGTTGTTGTTGAAGCTACTTTCCTCGATCTAACCTGGGGTTGGAAGCATACCCCACAAGGAAGAAACAAAAGGAAACAATCAGCCAAAAAGCTGGTATGTGTATATTAAAAGAAACTTTGAGCAATTTAAGGATAAAGGACTACAAAATGTAAAATGCTTCCCATACAAGAGATAGGGACTACCCACATGGGTATAAAAGAATATGATCATATCAAAAGAGATAAAAGAGAATACTTGCCATGAACAATAAAATTTGTGCTACAAAAGCACATAAATAGGTAGTAGGGCACACACCCCACAACCAATCATCAAACCTGCATGCATGTGAGATAAACATAGTCCTAGAAAAATATAAACACTAAGGCGGCCAAGGCTTCACATCCTTGAAAACCTGATAGAGAATGACTCACCGTCAAACTCCCAAATATATAAAAGTTGAGCCAAGGCTTCACATTCTTGAAACTCGGGTATGGGGCACCACCACCACCATCCAATAAACAAAATGGGCACACACCCAAAACCAAAGTAATTTACATTATTCTAGTGCTACTGATTCACATTGCATGTAAATATTGAGGCAAGTAGAAAAGTATAGTCAACATCAAATAAGATTTTCCACAATGGTCAACATATGAAACATCAATAACTTCCACATCATAGTGATAGATACCATCAACAATATCACAAGATAAGATTTCAAAAGATTATCCAAGATCTCAATAATCAAGATAGTTCACATGAACCATGATAACAAGAGAATAGACATGTGTAGGCAAAAGTCAAAAGAATAGTAAAGTAGGTGCATTGCTCAATATGGATGAATAGGGGATACAACATACCTTATTATCAAAGTCCAACAGGTCCTAAGCCCTTCTGGATCCAAAACTAGGTCACCAAAGAGCCTATTAAAACACATATATTGATTTTATGTCAATTTCATATTTATAAACCAAACCCTAAAAACTACCTTTTTATTATTATGTAAATTAGGTTTCCAAAACGATTCCATATTTTAGGTTATATTATTACGAGTCTAAGACATATTTTATTATATTTTTCTGACTTATAAATACTTAGTTATGAATTTTAGAAGTTAATTCATTATTAATTAGATCCATTAAAATCACTCCCTTTAAATCGTCAGATCCGGGAATCAAAACCAATACCAAACGAAAGCTTGCATTTTTCTGAATCCAACGAATATTTTTCCATAATTTTCTGATAAGCCGATAATTAGTTATCAATTTTACAAACCCGACCAATCAGATAAATACAACTAATTCGATCGCAGATACAAAGCAGAGAAAATCCATGTGGACCTGAACTGGCCAATCAGAGTCACCCACGTCAGAGGATCACTTAAGCCAAGTCAGCGTAGCAAATCGCAAAGCAAAAAGGAAGAGGAAGGTGCGAAAAGACCAAAATACCCTTGGTCGAAAAACTGAAACAAAGGTCGCCTACAGGGGTAGAGAAGGAAAAACACAGGGAAGCAAGTTCCCCAGCGATGAACTCACGACACAGGAGAAGATCAGAGGAATCGTCGATCTCTCGATTGCAAACCAAGTCGATCGAGGCAAAAGTGCCAACATCAATGTTGTTCTGCAAGCTCTGACGAACCCAAGGAGCTAGCTCGCACCAGAAACGGTCAAGTACAGGCCGAGAAAAGGGTGCCGCCAAAACCAGGTAAAACTGAGCATTGCGGGTAGAAGAAAGGAACCCACGAGAGACCAAACCGACAACAGGAAGAGATTCGACGAGCAAAAGTGAGAAAGGAAGCAAAGAAAACTAAGTAAAAGGCGATCTACCGCACAACAATTCGTGAGATGATCCAAATCAAAGGAAAAGAGGGAAACCCAAGATACCTGTCGAACAGACGAATTGAAGGCCTTTGCAGCTTGCCCACACCCTCTCGACGTGAAACCAACCGGAAACGAGCTCCGCCGACGTCCTAAGTATCCAGACAAACTCGTCGCCGTCAACACAGGTAGATGGAGTAGGGATATGGAGTTGCAGGGTGTCCGAGGCCAATGTGTCCACTCTAGCAGGTTACCGGAGGTGTAAAGTTTGTGGGCGATGCCCCATATATAGGAGTGGAGTTGGGGTTCTACGGAAAAAGCGTGCGGAGAAAGAAACAGGGGAGATCAGGGAAACTTTTCGTCGACCGAGCGATTGAGAAAAGGATTCCCCAACAAAGTAGGGATCTCCAAAACGGGAAAGAATCGAGGATTGCGAAAAGAAAGTCAGAAATCCTTGGGAAGATAAGGGGAAAGAGATTTAAGTCACGGAAAATCTCCTGTCGCAAACGCAAAAATCCGAGTTTGAGTCGGACTAGGCGGGCGAAGGAGGAGGGTCCAGAGCCGTTGATCAAATCCGTGAACTCCAAGATTAAAAGAGAGCCGTCTGATCAGGCCAAAATAAGAGAAAATAAAATCCAAACCACGTGACAGCATATATTTTGGAAACTATAGTCCAAATGTGATTAGGATTGCAATTAATGTATTTTTTTATCTTTCCTCTTTTAGGGGTCCAAAACTTATCCAAATAAAACCAAACTTGACACACAAGTTAAGTTAATCATGTAGATTCCGAATATCCAATTAGATTTCACTTTTGGCAACTTTAGATATGTTATTTAATTTATTCTTTGTTTCACTATCTATATGCATTAATGACACATGGATTATCCAAATATAATGAAACTTGGCACATAAGTCATAATTAATGTTTTGGATAAGAATTTGCTTTTATTTCCAACTTTTGGTGTCATGATTTACATCTAATTATTAATTACTCCTTTTAGGCATTTTCTCTCTCCTAAAATTACTTAAGAATCAAACATTATCCAAATTAGTTGCAAACTTGCCCAAAGGCTTATTTTTATATTTAGATTACGAATTTGGAATTAGTTTTCCAATTTGAGGGCATTAACTATTTTATTTCACTTTATTGGCCTAATTCCTATTTTCTTTGGATAAGGACATTAATATATACAATTATCTTCCATTTTAAATGTTACTTGGTCCATAAGTTACTTTTTGGTTAAGAAACGAATTTTAGTGTCAATTTATCCTGATGGGTTTCCAATTATAAATTATTGGTACATTATCTTTCTAATTATATTCTTTACTCATTATTTCCCATATTACTATTAATTTTGCATTTATCTTCTCCTTTATACAAAATTCGGATTTTCCCTTATTTCTCTTATCCTAGAAAGTATTAGAAAGTTCTAGATGAGTTATGTTATTCTTTTCTATTACTTAGTGACAAATTATACTTCAACCCTACATTAATATTATATGAGGAGGTATTTATCCAACTAAGTTCTTTATTTTTCGTATTATCACCTAAATGTGTTATTATTAAACACATAATATTTTTGTATTCCCTTAATTACATGTATTAGCTTATTCTTGTTTGGCTAAGACAAAAGGGTAAAACTACTAGGGTAGGGTTCTAGTTCTAGTATGTTACATCTTGTTTATTGGGCAAGATGACAAAGACTCCCTTTACTAGAAACAATGATAGGGCAAGTGATCTATTAGGACTCATACATATTGATGTGTGTGACCCTTTTAGAACAAATTGTAGAGGTGGGTATCAGTACTTCATCACCTTCATTGATGACTTCAGTAGATATGGTTATGTTTACTTGATGAAACATAAGTCACAAACTCTTGATAGGTTCAAGGAGTTTATGAATGAAATACAAATCCAACTTGGCAAAAGTATTAAGACACTTCATTCTGATCAAGGTGGAGAATACTTAAGCTAAGAGTTTGAGGACCTTCTGCGAGCCCATAGGATCATATCTCAATGGACTCCACCTGGAACACCATAGCATAATGGTCTTTCAGAAAGAAGGAAGTTCACATTGCTATATATGGTGCAATCAATGATGAGTTTTTCCGATCTTCTGACCTCCTTCTGGGTTATGTACTTGAAACCGCTGCATTTACACTAAAATATGTACCATCTAAATCGGTTCAAAAGACACCATATGAGATGTGGCATGGGAAACATCCCGATGTGTCTTTTATGAAGGTTTAGGGATGTGAATCTTATGTCAAGAAAATGTTTCCTGAAAATCTTGGACCCAAATCTGATAAATGTTATTTTGTTGGATATCCCAAAGAAATTACGGGATATTATTTTTACACTTCATCAAACAACAAAGTGTTCGTTGTTAGGATTGGTGTATTCCTATAAAAGGAATTTATTTCCAAAGGAATCAGAGGGAGAATAGTAGAACTCGAAGATGTTCCAGATCAACAAGAAAACATTAAACCAGTAAATGTATAAGAGGAACAAGGAGAATCACAAAGTGTTGTAGAATCTCAAATTCCTCAACTAACATAGGAACCTCATAGATATAGTAGGACATAAATTATGAGCCAACAACCTATCTAGACGCTATTGAGAGACTAGAGTCTGAGAAATGGCTTGAGGCCATGAGATCTGAGATGGAATCCATGTATACCAACAATGTATGGACCTTGGTGGATCCACTTGAAGGGGTAAAACCCATAGGGTGCAAGTGGGTCTTCAAGAATAATATTGACATGGATGGAAAAGTATAAACCTATAAGGGAAGATTGGTTGCAAAGGGTTTCAGACAAGTTCAAGGTGTTGACTATGATGAAACTTCTCTAGTGACCATGGTTAAGTCCATCAGGATCATGCTTGCCATTGCATCTTATGACGACTATGAGATTTGGCCAATGGATGTTAAAATTGCATTCCTTAATGAGAACCTTCTTAAGGATGTGTACATGACAAAACTGAGGGTTTTATAAATCAAATGGTGCAAATAAAGTATATAAGATACAAAGGTAAATGTATTGATTGAATCAACCATCTCACATCTGGAATCTTCATTTTGACAAAATAGTCAAAGAGTTTGGCTTTAGTGAAAATGAAGATGAACCCTATGTGTACAAGAAGGTCAGTGGGAGCATAGCGGCATTCTTGATATTAAATGTAGATGGCATATTGTTGATGGGGAATGACATCCCTACTTTACAAAAGGTAAATGCATGGATGGGAAATACATTCTCTATGAAAGACTTGGGAGAAGCATCCTACATTGTGGGGATCAAGATCTATAGTGATAGATCTAGAAGTCTTCTTGGACTAATTTAGAGCACATACATTGAGAAAGTGTTGAAGCGGTTCAACATGGAGAGCTCAATGAGAGGAAATTTACCCATGTAACATGGAGTTACCATATCTACAGCTCAATGTCCCAATTCTTGTGAAGAAAGGAATGCATGAGTTTGATTCCATATGCATTAGAAATTGGATCTATCATGTATGCAATGTTGTATCCCCAGCCTGATGTCTCATATGCTTTGAGCATGATGAGCAGATATCAGTCAGATCTAGGTGATGCTCACTGGATAGTCATGAAGAACATCCTCAAATACTTGAGAAGGAATAAGGATCAGTTCTTGGTATACGACGGAGAGGAATAGTTTATGGTAAAAGGTTACACATCTCTAGCTTTAAGACTAATAAAGATAATTACAGATTGCAATCTGAATTTGTGTTTTTCCTAAACAACGAAGCTGTGAGTTAGAAGAGTTCCAAGCAAGAGACAGTTTTTGATTCTATGACAGAGATCAAGTATATTGTTGCATCAAATGTAGCAAAGGAGGTTGTATGGATCAGGAAGTTCATTTCTAAACTTGGGATTGTTCCAAGAATCAACGACAAAATTGAGCTATATTGTGATAATAATGGAGCTATTGCACAAGCTAACAAACCCAGATCACATCAGCATTCCAAGCATAAACAAAGGTGGTTCTATCTCATACGAGAGATTGTACAATGAGGAGATGTGAATATTTGTAAGGTAGAGAATGAGAGAAATATTACCTATAGAAGAAGCATGATGGTCATGTAAGGTCACTCAGGAAAAGATTTGTAGGTGATTGTCTCTAAGTGCAAGTGGGAGTCTATTGGTATGTATGCCTAGAGATCCAATCATATGATGATTTTAATGGCATATATTGTAAACAATTTGATTAATAAATAAAGGCATGCTTCCAATTTATTCTATTTTATTTAGTTATGAGATAATGAAGTAACATGATAAATATCTAAAGGATGATATTACTCAATGACGTAAATTTGAGGACCTGAAGAATGAGATCATACATATGTCAAGAGTATGCGTTTTTGTTATGTCCCTAGTTAGTTATTATGTGGAAGCATTGTAGACAACAATAATACATAAGAATAGAATGGCTTTTGATTGATGACAAAATCTCATAAGTCATGATATGTGATATCAAACTAAGCACATACATACATGTTAGAGAACATTGTATCAGGTAGACCCACCATCAGAGTGACACATGGAAACCATTATTATGGTAGTAATATTCAACTATCATATTGTTGGTGGTGATTGTGGTTCATAGACCTAAAGCCACTACACTCGTCACATGTCGTTCGATATGCTTTAGCATCATCAAACATAATCCTGAATAAGGATTTCCATAACAATGATGATTGGGTGATTGTGATACATGGAGACTGACTGTGACTGTTGTAGTTGGATTTGTCCCTCCTATGGGAGTATGATATCCTAGGGCTCTTGATAAGTGAGACTGATAAATGCATGTCATGCACATGTGAGTCAATATGTGATATTGAGCTTACATATATCTCAGATAGTCTGTTGTTGTTCAAGGAACAAGATTGAATGTTGAAGACGATGACTACTCCATGCCTCAAGTTCAATCTTGATATTAGTGATAAAGGAACTATACAAAAACTATAACACCATACATAGATTGTAGGTTGAAATTGTTATCCAACTTTCCATTCATTTGGGTGGCATTGATGTGTGACTAGGCACCGCTCTTTTTGTGTGATGTATTAAACCAGTAATGGACATTCACTACCAACGTGATATGGGACCTATAGGACCACACACATAGGAATTCACATAGAATAGGAGTTTCTCCATGTATGATGTTTAAGTTGATTACTAAATATGTTTATATAGTCAATTAAACAACCAATTAACTGACTAGACTAAAACCATCAAGTTCAAGTGTTGGACTGACTGGTTAGGGTGTCAGGTGGATTTGAAATTGAATTGGCTGAATTCTACATGAGTCAGGACACCAACTGATCAGCTCAGGGTTGGTGAGATGATAGGTTCACCTGGTGAACTGATCAGCTTGGTCATGAGCTTGTGGATTATCCTGATTCATGTGAATAGTTGATCATTTCACTTTATCAGTTTTATCGGTACAAGGAATTATTGTTGGACATTAATTGGAAATGAATCGTCATTTCAAATTGTATTTGGGAAACATGTGAAACGACCGGCTCACTGAGTGAACCGATTGGCTCATTGTGCCACCTGACCAGTTCACCTATCCCAGGGCAATTAATTCATGGAAATTATGGTCCCTTCCACTCCCACACAGACTGGGAACCCAGACCCTAACCCCTCCTATATATAGAGGGGTATTTAATGGCTTCTTAGACACATCAATTACCTCTAACAATTGTTTGTCTTCTCTGGTTGTGGTTACCGAGAGAACCTGAGAAAGTCCTACCACATAAAGGGAAGGATAGAATGGGAGAATAATTGTGGGAGAGCAAGTTGGTGACTAGTACACCAACGGGAGAGATAACTCCCTCTTTTCCATTCTATTA
The DNA here is from genome assembly GCA_963693085.1 of Alisma plantago-aquatica. Lineage (NCBI taxonomy): Eukaryota > Viridiplantae > Streptophyta > Magnoliopsida > Alismatales > Alismataceae > Alisma > Alisma plantago-aquatica. The sequence continues at coordinate 1,498,351,790 of OY856411.1, read as the reverse complement.
GGACTATAGGAGTGCTAGGTTATCTCTATGAACTTCCATAGAGGTGAGGTGGACTTTTCCTATCACAAGGAGGACAAATTAGCATGCATTATGTTGAGGAGATGTTGCATATGGTGTCTGAGTCTACCATCCATGGTGGAGACTAGGATCTGCGGTAGATGAGTCCCAGTGCAACTAGGAGTGTTGCATGACTAGAACGACGAGGAGATGTTGCTACACTTGCTCTAGGACCAGGAATATCCTTAAAACCATCATTTCTATTATATAGTTGTTGGCATGATCTGTTGGTTTATTGGGAATGGCATTATTTTTTTATTTCCATTTCCTATTCTTTAGCCATATTTTTGTACATTGTATTACTATATTTTTTAAATTTGATGCCATTTTAACATTTATTTAGAAAGAAACTTTAGCCATATGTCAAAGTTCAAGGTTCATAGAGTCCAAAACAAAAATTAAAGGATGTTAAGAGAAAGAAGGATACTAATATTTATGATATTTTTGGCACAACCCCAAAGAATCCACGAACAATATACTCAACTGCTAAGGATAACATACTTAATCAGGGTCTAGAACTCACTATTAAAAATGTTTCTGAGATCATTTTTTATATTGCATTGAACTCGAAGAAAAAGATGAGGCTACCCCTCTATTAATAAGGGATTATCAAATTTGTGGGCATGGATCTATACACTCTAAAACCAAGGGAAGGGTTAGTAGATAACAAAATTGAAGCATCCATGTACACAATCAACAGATAAGATGTAAGGATCCTGACCTGGGTTTTGTGATAACCCTATTTGTTTTGCTTAAATAATGTGTTTAGAAATTCAATATAATCCTTTGAGGTGTTTTACTAACATGTGACACGCCTATGTTTCAAGTTTGGTCCCGTTTGAATGATGTCTGAGCAATGTTTGCTTATTTTTGACCAAAGTGCAATTTACCCAAGATAAGGGGTTATCTTGCAATATGTCATATGTTGAGCATGCCCTTAGTTCTTTAGTATCATAAGGTAGAGAATAATGCTAAGGAGAACCTCATAGAGAGCTTAAGTTTTGAGTTTGAGTTGGTTTGGAAGTTGCTTGTGCTTTGTGTGCTAGTTTTGGGGTAAATTGCAATTTACCCAAAATGTGGGGTTGATGTGCAAATTATCACCACTAAGTGTCCCTTCTCTCTCTTAGAATCATCTAGAGGAGAGATAAAGGAGGGGAGGGGGTGCCTTGTTTGAGTCTTGGTTAAGTAATAGAACTCTTTATGGTAAAAGAACCAAAGAGTGTTGAGGGTCTTGAACCCTAGATGGGGTTATGTCAAGTTATGAAGTGTATATGGGAGTGCCTATCGGCTTGGAAGCCATACAGGAGGTCCCATATCGATTTAGCAACTTCTTGGAAGTATTCATATCGGGCTAAGCACCTCAAGTAGGTGAAGTATATCAGTTTAGGACTTCCTTGGAAAAGGTGTATTAGTTTACATGAAAAGTGATATTGGGTTGTGATATCTTGCCAAGCAAGCTACCCAATGGCCGATACTATACCTAGAGTATATCACCAAGTCTTGCATGTTGATTTAGTATAATTGGTTGCATGTGGCCTTTGCATATGGGCAAGTGTCACCTAGACTCTTGAGGTGATGAAACCTCTCTTTTGATCTCTCTTTCTTCCCTCAAGTATATAAACCCCTCCCTCTTCACACAAGAGAACCATTTCATCCATTCTTGTTCTTCTCTTCTTGGTGGATGATCTTGGAAGCTTAAGAAGCTAAAGGAAGTCCCCATGGAGCTTGGGCGGTCGAGTTCCTTTCTCATGGTGATTTCTTATTTAACTTCGATTTGAGTTATGTTTCCTTGATAATGATTTCTTTGATCTCTCTTCTCCATCTTCTTTTCCTTCTCTCATCCATGAATCATAACTTTGGAATTTTTCTTCTTTCTTGGAGATAATGTCAAGGTCAAGTTTGGGACTTTTGATGGATCATCTTCAAAACGTGTGCTTTGGAGCTTTGATCTTGGAGCTTGAACCCTTGATGGAGATCTTCTTGAGGCGGGTTATATAACTCGTAGCCTTCACTATTATTTCACTCTTTTTCTTCTCTAATCATTTTCTTGACATTTGATGAGTGCATACTCATCATGAAATTCAATTACCTTTTTGGAACAATTTCATCTCTATTCCACATCTTTTCACCCTAATATGAATCATAATGCACAAAACTACTTAGTGATTCAATAATCAAGATTCTAACTGAATATCTTTCATTTAATGCAAGAAAATCAAGCAACTACAGGCATACGGTCTCAAGACCATTTGGATCCTTGCGGTCTCAAGACCGTTTGGGTCCACACGGTCCCGAGACCGTTTGCTGGAATACACGAAGAACAAGACGAAACCAGTTGCCAAAGAAAGCCACGCGGTCCCAAGACCGTTTGGTCCCATGCGGTCTCAAGACCGTTTGGTCCCATGCGGTCTCAAGACCGTTTGGTCCCATGCGGTCCCAAGACCGTTTGGTCCCATGTGGTCCCAAGACCGTTTGGTCCCATGCGGTCCCAAGACCTTTTGGTCTACCGTTTGGTCCCATGCGGTCCCAAGACCGTTTGGTCCCGCGCGGTCTCAAGACCGTTTGGTCCCGCGCGGTCTCAAGACCGTTTGGTCCCGCGCGGTCTCAAGACCATTTGGTCCCGCACGGTCCCAAGGCCGTTCGACGCGCGCGCAAGGACCGAGTGAAGAACTAAAGCCGTACGATCACGCCAAGGCCAGACTGATCAAAGCAAGACCGTTTGGCGCTCAAACGACCTCCAAACCGTTTGGTGCCCAAACGGTCTCAAGACAGTTTGGTGCCTAAACGGTCTCAAGACCGTTTGGCGCCCAAACGGTCTCCAGACCATTTGACGCCCAAACGGTCTCCAAACCGTTTGGGGTCAGATCTGAAACTATAAATAGACCCCCAGGGTCCCCATTTGAAGCATCGGTTCCGGACACCGACAGGCTGCCAGAGCACCACCCCGATCAAGTTCCACTCCACCTACTGCTGGTGTTGCGTCCAAGGAGGCCAAGAAGAGGAAGAAGACGGAGCAAGGAGTGCATCTTCTTCACCGGGCTGCGTCCACCCTCTGCACCGAGCTCATGGCGGATCTATCTTTCTCTCCTATCCTTCTTGTACCTCGCATCATGAGCGAGTAGTCCTCTTTCGCTGGGGTGCGGGGACTAGCCCCGCTGCCCATGCAAACCATGTTCTTTTGTTAAACTTTCCATGGAAATGTATATAACTCTTCATTTTGTCATTTATCGTTAAGCTTGTAGGTTGGTTATGTGCGTGTTTTCATCTTTGTGCTCCCTATGTTGCGAGAACTTCAATGCATGGGTATGAATGTCATTTAGCATGTTAGACTCCTTGACGAGAACTTTCGATGGGATTCCTTGAGGTCGTAGGTGTATGATCCGCGAGGGGACGAGCCATCTAGCCTTCGGTGATGCTTCTGTGTGCCTGATGCCCATATGGGGGGTTCACAGCCTTAGTTGGATTTTGTATCTTCGTGCTTTTCGTCGATGTTTACACGTACTATAGTCTCTTATTTGCTTAACGGTTGACGCGGTTCACTCCTTGACGAGAACTTCCGATGGGATTCCTTGAGGTCGTAAGTGTATGATCCGTAAGGGGACGAGCCATCTAGCCTTCAGTGACGCTTCTGTGCGCCTGACGCCCGTATGGGGGGTTCACAGCCTTAGTTGGATGTTGTATCTTCAGAGCCGTAAGACATGTGATCCAGATGGCGATGAGAAATCGGCTGCCTATGGTGATGCTTACGCGGACCTGACGCCCGTATGGGGGGTTCTGTAGCAGCTCTATTTGGAGTGTTATATCGTGCCTGGATTGTTTGCATAAGAGTATGTTTGTGTGTGTGGCGGTGGTCAAACCCGGTACCATCCCAGGGATTCCATATCATTGATCTAAACACATCTTTTATTCCACATTTACTTTCTTGCAATTAGTTTAATCAAACCAAAATCAACCAATCGTTCTAAATATTAGTTTTACTTGAGCTAGATCTAACTGACAAAGATTCTTAAAAACGTTGTCCTTTGGGTTCGATCCTCAACTATACTGCGATAAGATCCGTCCGCTTGCGGGTGGTATTGTTGCACTTAGTTTTGGTAAAAGCTCGGGGATATAAACTCCGAGTGAATTTGTTAGTGCATTCAAAAAGCCACATCAAATTCTGGCGCCGTTGCCGGGGACAACGGAATCAGTCAGTCAAATCTAGTTCTTTTAGGACTAATCTAGGATTTTGTTTTTCTTTTTTGAAATTACCACTCATCTACTTGATCTTTATTCTACCCTGGTGGATCTCACTTTCGAAAATTTTCCAATTTCAGGTGCTCTTCAACGTTTAGTGCATGCACCGATCAGACAGTCTCAGACTCACAGCGAGCTTTGATCCTGAAATAGATAGAACCTTCCACCGTCAGATCAGGGAAAATCAAGCAAGGATGTCGCAAGAAGAAGAAGTAGCCCGAAGAGTGGCTCAAGCCATCAATGCGCAGAGATAGAGGCTCATGCAAGAGGCTAGAGTTGCGGTTCAACAAGAGATCTTAGCAGCACAGGCAGCAGCGCAAGCAGCAGAACTTCAGAAAGATCTTAGAGAGTTCTCTATCCCAAAGGCTGCAAATGTCTATCATCCCGTGCAGCCTCCTCTGATCGAAGCTGCCAACTTTGAGATTAGAGCACATTGGATAACTTTGCTCCAAAACAACCCCTTCTACGGCAAACAAGCTGAAGACAGCCAAGGTCATCTTCTCAGATTCATCGACCTATGTGCTATGACGAAGCAAAATGGAGTCTCCGATGATGCTATTCGACTCCGTCTTTTCAAGTACTCTCTTGCCGATAGAGCCATCAGCTGGTACAATTCACTACAGAGTGAAGTGCCCATCACCACCTGGGAGAAGCTCCAAAATGCTTTTCTGGAAAAGTTCTACCCCCCATCTCTTACATATGAAATCAGGGGACGAATCACAAATTTCACTCAAGTCCCAGGAGAAACCCTTGCCGAAGCTTGGGATAGGTACAAAGAGCTCCTACGCAAATGCCCACACCACGGAATCCCTAAGAACCAGCCGATAGAGATATTCTACAGGGGTGTGGAGGATGATGTAAAGATGTTCCTTGACTCCTCGTCTGGAGGGAACTTCATGCGGCAAAGTTATGACAGCGCATGGAGAGTAGTCACCCTGGGAGCAGAAAATCAAGCCAATTGGGGCAGATCTGTTGGTAAAGGAGTCTTAAAGGTAGCTGATGCGATGATTTTGAGTCGCATTTATAGACCTTTTTCATATGTGTTTTGTGCCTTAATTACTCATTTTCATGGATATTATTGCATAATTCACTTTATTTGGTCTTTGCCATCATTTTATATCAAATCCCCTTTATTTCATTATTTTAAGCATTATTGATCATCTTATCATAAATCGTGTGGATTTATTTGGTCTTGTTGTACAATTTCAGGAAAAACAAGTATCTACATCCGTCGATACCATCGACGGATGTCGATACCATCGACCAAGCCACAGGTTGTTAGCCGAGAAGAGCAATACAGAGTCGATACCATCGACACCCAAGTCGATGGCATCGAGATGTCTCCAGGCTGCTGGCAAGGATGAAGTCGATACCATCGACGCAAGTCGATGCCATCGACACAAGGAGAGCTACAGCGTCGCTAAACGACAACAACCGATGCTAAAGGAGTCGATACCATCGACACCCAAGTCGATGGTATCGAGATCACCACAGGCGCTCAGAATAAAAGAAAGGAAAGCTGCCGCTAATCCGCCGGGTCGATACCATCGACCCGCGTCGATGGTATCGACGCCGGCAGATATGCGTTGGATCTGTTTTGATCTTGATCGGACGGCTGTTGTTATTTGACGACTTAATTAGGGACTTATACCTAATGACGGCCACCCAGACGTGGGGGGGATCTCATTTTTTAGATTGCACGAGTGTCGAGGAGGAGAGAAAGGAGAACGGAGGCCGAGAAGCTCATCCCGGGTGATTCGGACGCTGCCGAAGACAATTTCCACCACCGACAGGCGGGGAAAGCTTGTGTTCTACGCCAAGGATCCACCGGTTCTTCTCCGTTCAGGGGTTTTCCCATCTATTTCACGTTTTTCTTATGAATTCCCCAATTTCTACCATGTATTTGTGTAAGATGAACATGAGAGGCTAAAACCCTCAATCTTTAGGACCGGGAGTAGCCCGGGGATACATTGTATGATGATTTTATATTGATAATTCATATTTTTCTCTCATATCCGTGGTATAAATTCGTTTTCTCTATTGCTATTGTTATGCTTGATCACCATAATAATAAATTAATGCCCTTAATCACTTTGACAGAAGGATTAACGGTTGAAAAGAAACGAATTCTACATTAATTAATAAAACCCTTGATAAAGGAGTTGTAAAATTAATGGTGGGAACTGAGGGACCGATCTTAATGCGCTTAGTTTAGGGGAATGATTACTATGACGATGGAATCAACCTAAATCTAAGTAGTGGATTACACCACGACAGTGGGTAATTCTCAATTCAGGCCACTACCCGGATAGAGAGAGAAGTGTGAGGAATTATATGAAATCTAATACAATGTTGACCTGCGGTGAAACCGCCATCCTAAAGATATTCCTTTTAATTGATTAAATTAACCTTTAATCGATTGTTTTCTTTGTTTGATTTTTATTTTCTTTTGATTTGAACAACAAAACCCTACTTTGTTAATCGGTCTAGCTGATTGCGATTAGTTAGTAGAAGTCTCCAATAATTCACGTATCCCTGAGTTCGACTCGGGCCTCACAAGGCCTATATTACTCGACGCGTATACTTGCGTTTAAGCGCGTAGTAAAATACACGTCAAGTTTTTGGCGCCGTTGCCGGGGATACGGCGAATTATTGGCACTTTGAGTGCTAAGAGCGGCCATTCTAGGCCACATTTTTTTTATTATTTTATTTTACTTTAAAACAATTTCAAAAATTCCTTTATTTCTCTATAATTGTGTTGTCTCGTTCAAAGCATTGTACTGAACCCCTATTTCCATATTTCAGGTACTTTGCATGGTGCACACACGTAGTCGAGACTACGTGAATCGCACACCTGAGGTTCCATCTGCGGGACCAGAGGACGAGGGCTACTACGAGGAGGAACACCATAGTGATACAAATTCTGAATCTGAGCAAGAACAAGAAGAAGTAATGGCTGAAGCACAGACAATATGGGAGAAGATCAAGGCGTCTTCTTCCTCTGCATCAAAAGGGCCTATAAAGAAACAGGGGCTAAACATACCCACATACAAGATCGACCCAGCACTGATTAACTTGGTCAAATCTAATGCATTTTACGGACTGAAAAATGAAGATCCAGTGGCACATATTAGTCAGTTTGTGGAGAACTGCGATATGGTGAAGATAGATCGCTTTCCGCAGGATGTGCTCTATCTCAAGTTATTCCCCAGTTCCTTGGCGGGAGTAGCAAGAGAGTGGCTCCACAACCTCGACGACGAGTTTGTTGAGTCATGGGATCACATGGTGGAGGTTTTCTTCGAGAGGTTCTTCCCTCCTGAGAAGACCAATGATATGATCCGAAAGATCCACAATTTCACCCAACAGGCGGGTGAAACCTATTCTGAGACTTGGGAGCGATTTCAAGTCATGTTGAGGAGATGTCCACATCATGGATTGGACAAGGAAACCCAAGTGAAGATCTTCTACTTTGCTCTCTCCGAGCATGATAGAAGCAACTTGGACTCGGCCGGTTCTGGATTCTTTCTAAATAACACTGATACAAGATGCTGGGAAATACTGAAGAATATGGCACGAAAGCAGTCTTGGGGAGAAAGAGAAAGAGGCCCAGTTGAGCAAGCAAGAGTTGCCAGTGAGTCAAAGGCAATGAGAGAGCTGAATGAGAAGATGGATCTTCTCGCAAAGAAGTTGCTGCAGAAGGAAGACAATGAGTCCGAGGATGAGGCTCAGGTCAAGTATATGAGGCAACAGCAAGGGTACAGGAACAACGATTACTCATGGCGGAAGGACAAGAAATTTTCATGGAAAGATCCAAACAACTTCCTGCAAGATCCGGACGCCAAACCTGCACCGGTCACGGAGGACAAGAGCACGGAGTTGCTCAATCAAGTCATAAAGCAAAATCAAGAGTTGATGAACACTTTTGGGCAGCAAATAAAGCAGTAGGGTGAATTCATGAACCAGTTCGGGCAGACGTTACAGAGCCACAGGGCTCAGATGCAGACTATAGAGACTTCAATGGCACAGATGGCAGCGGAGATTGCAAGCTTGAAAAAGCGGGCACATCTGGGTTTTCCGGGGAACACCAATGTTCCCGGGGGAAACCAACAGGCCAAGGCCATATTGTTGAGGAGCGGTAAGAAGGTGCTTAATCCAAGGGCGGATGACACAAGCACACCGCAGGACACAGTAGAAGAAGCAACCGCTAAGGAGCAGCCTGCACCAGTCATAGAGAAAGTTGATGACACAACCGAAGATGGTAAGGAAGGACAAGCCAATGAGGTGGAACCACAGAAATTAACATCCTATGTGCCACCTCATCAAAGAGCACATACCGTTCCGGTTCCCTACCCCAATAGTGCAAAAGCAAGAAAGGTGGATGCACAGTTTAAAAAATTTCTGGACAGCTTTAGAAAGTTATCTGTGAATATTCCCTTGTTAGAGGCAATTGAACAAATTCCGTCTTATGGAAAGTTTCTCAAAGATGTAATCACCAAGAAGAGGAAGATACCCGACACTGAGGTTGTGGTATTAAAGGAGCAAGTGACTGCTTTTATTATGGGCACTTTGCCGCCAAAGCGACAGGATCCTGGCTGTTTCAATATTTCATGCTTTATCGGGAAGTTCAAATTTGGCGAAGCGCTTTGTGATTCCGGGGCAAGCATCAATCTGATGCCCCTTTCTACATTCAAGAAACTTGGATTGAAGGAGTCAAGGCCAAGCAATATGACTATCCAATTGGCCGATAATTCTGTGGTGAAACCATATGGAATCTGTGAGGATGTTTTGGTAAAGGTAGACCGCTTTGTTTTTCCCGCTGATTTTGTTGTGATGGAGATGCAGGACGAACACGGTAATGAGTTACTTCTTGGTCGCCCATTTCAAGCTACAGCTGACATGATCTTGGAGATGGGGAGAGGTCGCTTGACCTTAGGCATTGCGGATGATCGCTTTGAGATGGTCATGCCCAACAGCAATACATCTACTAAAGCAAAGGCACAATGCAACATGGTGAAGCATGTGGAAAGCAATATCTCACTTTGTCTCGGGAAGCCATTTTTAGATATGGCCCATGTGATGAGCAGGATAGACAATGGGACCTTGGCGGTAGACCTTATGGAGCAAACGAAAGCTGTCTCTTTATGCAAGGCTGTCGGGTTTCCAAATGATGAGAATGAGGACATTCCACCTTCGTGGGAGGATGATGTGATAATTACTTCTGTCTGTGATGCATATCCGGAATTGCCTCTAGAGGCGTGTTTGTTTAATGTCACTTATGATTGGATGCGGAGTACTTCACTCAAGGAGTGCGCCAAAATGCTTCAAATGCTTCCATGTTTCTACACGAGGCACTATGAAGATTTGGGTACACTGCCCCCACCGCTACAATCATCCCTTATCTGCCCACCTGATCTGGAGTTAAAGCCATTGCCCCCGCACTTGAAGTACGTCTTTCTAGCTGAGGAGGACAAGTTGCCAGTGATTGTTTCTGCATACTTGAGTGCGGATGAGGAGGAGCAGCTACTGATAGTGCTCAAGAACCACCGTGGAGCCTTTGGGTGGTCAGTGGCGGACATCAAGGGGATCTCCCCTACACTTTGTCAACATAAGATTCGGCTTGAGGAAGGAGCTAAGTCAGTCATACAGCCTCAAAGACGTCTAAATCCAAGCATGATGGAGGTTGTCAAAAAGGAAGTCATTAAGTTGCTTGCTGCAGGGATTATTTATGCCATATCTGATTCGACGTGGGTGAGTCCCACACAGGTAGTCCCTAAAAAGGGGGGAATCACTGTCACTACAAATCTTCTTAATGAACCTGTCACCACCCGATTGGTAACCGGGTGGCGTGTATGCATTGATTACCGCCGACTGAACGCCGCAACTCTGAAAGATCATTTTCCTTTGCCATTCATTGATCAGATTTTGGAACTCTTAGCCGGTCGGTCGCATTTTTGTTTCCTTGATGGTTACTCGGGGTATAACCAGATTTCTATTGATCCTTTGGATCAAGAGAAGTCTACGTTTACATGTCCCTATGGGACTTTCGCCTACCGCCGTATGCCGTTTGGTTTATGCAATGCGCCGGCGACTTTTCAACGCTGCATGCTCGCCATTTTCTCTGACATGGTGGAGCGGTGTCTCGAAGTCTTCATGGACGACTTCTCGGTTTATGGAGCGTCTTTTGACGAATGCCTTTATAATTTAGATAAGGTGTTGCAGCGGTGCGAGGACACACACTTGGTCCTCAATTGGGAGAAATGTCACATGATGGTGACAGAAGGAATTGTGCTAGGACACAAGGTGTCTAGCAAGGGTCTAGAGGTAGACCCAGTAAAAATTGAGGTGATTTCTAAGCTACCCCCACCAAATTCTATAAAAGGGGTGAGAAGCTTTTTAGGACACGCTGGGTTTTATCGGCGTTTTATCAAGGATTTTTCAAAAATCGCAAAGCCATTGTCGGAATTGTTGGAAAAAGACGCAGTTTTTGATTTCAATGAGAAATGTCTTCACGCATTCGAGGTTTTGAAGGAAAAGCTGATTTCGGCTCCGGTTGTTCAAACACCGGATTGGACAAAGCCTTTCGAGTTGATGTGTGATGCGTCTGACTATGCTGTGGGGGCTGTTTTGGGGCAAAGGGTAGATAACAAGCCTGCTGTGATTTTCTACGCCTCAAAAACACTTAATGATGCTCAATTAAATTACACAACCACGGAAAAAGAGTTACTTGCTGTTGTTTTTGCTTTTGAGAAATTTCGGCAATACTTAGTGGGTTCTAAGGTGGTTGTGTGGACGGATCACGCCGCAATAAAATATTTGATGGAGAAGAAGGATGCGAAGCCTAGACTAATTAGGTGGATTTTGCTCCTGCAAGAATTTGATATTGAAATCAAGGACAAGTCGGGAATTGAAAATGTGGTGGCTGACCACTTGTCTAGGTTAGAGAGGGTGGATGAACAAGGTTTGTATATACCCATTACCGAGACTTTTCCCGACGAACAACTTTTAAAAATTGATTCTAAAGAACCATGGTTTGCGGATATTGTGAATTATCTGGCTTGCGGGATCATCCCGGAAGATTGGTCTTATCAAGAGAAGAAGAAATTCTTCCATTCATTGAGATACTATTTTTGGGATGACCCAATATTGTTGAAGTAATGCAGGGATGGTATTCTTCGGAGGTGCGTGCCGGAGTTAGAGTACGAAAGTGTTCTACATCATTGTCATGCGTCACCTACGGGAGGACATCATGCTAGCTCACGGACAGCAGCTAAGGTGTTGGAGAGCGGCCTTTATTGGCCCACTTTGTTCCGGGATGCCTATGATTTTGTTAGGCAGTGTGACCCGTGCCAGCGCGCAGGTAATATCTCAAGGAGACAAGAAATGCCCCTGAATGTGTTTCAGGAAGTCGAGGTATTTGATTTATGGGGCATTGACTTCATGGGACCCTTTGTGTCCTCAAATTCAAATCTTTATATTTTGCTTGCGGTGGATTATGTGTCGAAGTGGGTGGAGGCAATCCCCACAAGGACTAATGATTCGAATGTAGTGTGCAGGTTCGTCAAAGAGAATATTTTCTGCAGGTTTGGGATTCCTCGAATGATCATTAGTGACGGAGGCACACACTTCCGAAATCAGAAATTCGCTTCACTTTTGAAGAAATATGGGGTCAAGCACAACATTGGCACCCCATATCATCCACAAACGCAAGGACAGGTGGAGGTATCAAATAGGGAAATCAAGAAGATTTTAGAAAGGACCGTAGCATCTACACGGAAGAATTGCAGTGCATTGCTACCGGATGCACTTTGGGCTTATCGGACGGCGTACAAAACACCTATAGGCACTACACCTTTTAGGTTGGCGTATGGCCGGGCATGCCATCTTCCGGTAGAATTGGAGCACAAGGCCCATTGGGCGCTAAGAAGGCTGAACTTGCGCTATGACGAGGCCGGGAGGAAAAGAATGTTTGAATTGAATGAGTTGGATGAGCTACGTATGACGGCATATGAGAATGCCCGCATTTATAAGGAGCGCACAAAGCTGATCCACGATCGCCACATTGAGATGCGCACGTTCAAGAAAGGAGACAGTGTCCTATTGTTCAACTCTCGTCTCAAATTGCATCCCGGGAAACTGAAATCCCGATGGAGTGGACCCTTCGAGGTGGAAGAAGTGAGACCGCATGGAGCGATTCTCGTGCGAGATGGAGAGGCCACGTTCTTGGTGAACGGGCAACGCTTGAAGCTGTACTTTGGTGAGAACTATAAGAGGAAAGTGAATGAGGTTAAACTCATTTCACTTGTACAAGAATGAAAAGAAGGACCGACGTCTAGCCTAAGACGCTAAAGAGGGGCGCTTGTTGGGAGGCAACCCAACCATTGGTACATTAGGATAGTTTAATGTTAGGTGTAGTTTGCTTTTATTTTGTTTACTTTTTAGTTTAAAAATGATACCTTGATCCGTTTGTTAAATGTGCAGGAACAGGCAGGGTCGATACCATCGACACATCAGTCGATGGTATCGACATGGGTTCAGGTTGACACCAGCAGAAATCGCACTGCGTCGATACCATCGACGGCCGAGTCGATGGCATCGACATGATCACAGGCAGGTCGCAATAAAAGTGTCGATGGTATCGACAACCCAGTCGATACCATCGAGATCTCTGGAGATTTTCAGACGAATTTTGCTCAGTCAACTCGATACCATCGACGGCCTTGTCGATGGTATCGACATCATCACAGGTTGAATGCAATAAACGGAGGTGTCGCAATAAAAGCAAGTCGATACCATCGACACCCGTCGATGGCATCGACGGACATGTCACCGATCCGCATGAAGACATCGACGACGATCGCAACAGCCACGTCAGCAATCCGGGTGCTGCGTCGATACCATCGACCTATGTCGATGGTATCGACTCGTCAGCGATCCGGGTTACTCGATCCAGCCAACGTCAGTCGTCGATACCAGCGACAGATGCGGCTACCCGCGAGACATGTCGATACCATCGACCCGCGTCGATGGTATCGACGGGTCAACAGGGGCGCCGATCAAGTCTATTTAAGGGGATTTGCAACGTCATATGACATCACACCCTCAGAGCAAGTATCTCCTATTGCGCCGAGCACTCCCCCGAGCCCTCTACACCTGCGGAGAAGCATCATCAAGCGAAGATCTTCACCGAGCGGAGAATTTCTCTCCATCTTCACCGAGCTCTTTTCTCCCAATCTCATTCTTCTCGCAAGCATGGTGCATACGGGCGGAGCATCTTCATCGAGCGCACACCCCAGGGAGATCGAGGAGTTTGTTCCTCCTCCAACCGCTTCCATCTCTCGTCCACGCCTCATTCATGCCAACATGGATGTAAGGAAGGTATACGAGGAAATAATGAAGCGGAAGTTCGAGGCCACCTGGTATGTGGACCGGGGAATGATCAGGGACTTGGGATTCGAGGCCAACTTGGCCTATGTGTTGGTCGGGCAAGCGCGGCACACCGGTTGCATATATGAGATGGACTGTCATGCGGATGGGCAGCCGTTCTTTGGCGAATGGCCCACATACAAGGAACTGGTGGCCGAGTTCATGGCGTCTCTTGATATCTGCGTCGTACCAAATGACGTGGTGCCATCGGACCAGACGTGGATCCAGGGAAGGGTGTCCTTCCGACTCTTCAACAACAATTACAACATCACGTTGAAGCAGTTCAACGCCATCTTCAACCGGAACCACAGCCGCCACGATCACCGACGCCCCGACGCCCGCACCGACTACGACAAAATCTTCGCCGAGCTAGTTACAGTGCCGGCAGGGAAGACCGTGAGCTACCACAATGCCGCGGTAGCTGATTTTGAGCACCCGTTCGTCCGAGTATTGCATAGGATGCTTAGCTTGACTTTCTTCGGGTGGAGCGATCTTGCTTTGAGCAAGTTTCAGGAGAGCGACTTGTTCTTTCTGTACGCCCTCCTGAAACGTCAAGAGTGCAACTGGGGAGCATTCTGGTTACAGCGCGTCATGGTGGTGAAGCGGAGCACAAGGAAGGCTCCAATACACTTTGGTGGTCTTGTCACCAAGTTGGCGCTTTACTTGGGGCTGAACTTTCAGTCCATGACTCCGATTTCTACGCGGAGTAAGGTGAACGTGCAACACTTGCACCGTTCAAACCTCATTCTTATCCGGGACGGGTTGGCGTACGCTCATTGCCACGTCAACCAAGCTTACCAGGAGGCATCCCTGCCGGACGACGTCTTCCACATCGAGGGCAAGCAGCATTTCCGATGGCCCATCATAGCCATCGAGTCCTCGGAAGAAGAAGGCGGAGGTGATGACCAAGAAGGCGAAGAGGAGGAAGACGAGGAGGCTTTCACACCTCTTCGAGCACGAGTGGCACCACGGAAGCGTCCTAGGATGCATCCGGGTGCATCTTCATCATCTCAGCCCCCGCCGCCATCACCACAGCAAGAACAGCCAGCTGCGGATCCCTACTCCATGCAAGGGATGTATACCATGCTGCAGGACATCCAGCAGACGCAGCACCAGCATATGACTTTGTATACCGGCATCCATGAGACAACGGGCCGGTTGCTTGATAATCAAAGGGCTATGTTCGAGAAGGAGCGGCTCATCCTCGCCAACCAAGAACAAATGCACAACCGGTTGCAGCGGATAGAGACGCAACAGGAGCCCTTCTTCGACCACTACTGGAGTCGAGACTACTTTGGAGGTTATCCACAGCCTCCGCCGAGGACCCACTATGATCCAAGCTTCCAGGGGGAGTACCCGTCTTGGGATCCTACGGCACCACATTACCCACCACCGCCTCCGCAAGATTGATCAGGGTATCACTGTTCCACCCTTAAGTTGGTTTTTGACTATGAGGCCATAGTCGGATTCAAGCTTAGGGGGGTGGCTGGAACAGCTCTATCTTTTATCTTTTCTTTAGTTGTTTTAGTTTCTGCTTTGTTATTTGTTTTTGCAATTTTAAGTTTTTATTTAGGATCCACATCTATCTAGTGTAATTGTGGATGTCGTAAAAATTGTCATCTTGCTGTTTTCATGGGGAAATTAAGGGAATTGAAAAATTTTTCTGTGTCATTTGGATAGCTTTACTTGGTTGTCCTTGGGGAACTTATTCTATGAAAATGATTGATTATGTCAACTTTGAAGCAATATGTCATACCCACACCCGCATTGACTCATGCAAAGTGGATAGGAACGATTGTTTGAGCCTAACCTAATCAAATGGTAATGAGACCTTAATCAGATGTAAGAGAAAGAACCCTTTAAACTACTACACATGTCAATAAGGAGGGACACATAATTTTCTTTTGAGGTTCAGTCACTTAATCTTGTGATCATTCCACCCCATTTCCTATAATCCACCCAAGAATTGGAAGTAAAGTGCAGTTTCAATGTCTTTTGCGTGCATGGCATGTAGATAGGTTTGCATTATTATTTTCATGTTTTTGCATAGATTAATGAAAAAAATATATAGTGAAACATGCACATTACCCTTAGGTGCATGTCATGTAGTTGCACTCACAATTTCATGATTTTCATGCATAAGCACACCATGTATCTCAGTTTTCCTAAATAGGTGATCTAATTTGTTCCATACCCTTGAAATAAAGCAAAGATCTCCAATTGGAAAGAAAATGGCCTTATACATGTATCTCTAAGCAATTATGGATATATGGGCAAAGAAAAAAAAAAGACAGAAGAAAAAAATTCTGGAAAAAAAAAGGAGATTTGGAAAGAAAAGGAATAAGAGGGAGAAAGGAATGATATCACTTGTATAATAAAGGGGAATTGAGTACATGATGTGGCTTGAGTAGATTTCTATCTCATTGTGAGGTAGAAGGTTAGGGCATGCATCATTCCACTCACTTTTAGGCAGTAGGGCATTCTTAATGTGCATTTGCATCATGTAGGGCATTTTGTTATATGCATTTTGAAACTGTGTAATACTTCCAAATTCTCCCATGAACCACCCATTCCATCCACCCGTTGCTCGGATTGGTAGGCCACCGTGATTTTCTCCTCACTCATGTTTATCAGGAGAACTGCTTCCATGTAGATGGTAGTTAGGGCGAGCAACGTAGAGTAGGTGATCACAAGATGTACCATGGCTGAATCGGCGAACTTTATTATGATAACTGCCTTATGTGATAGTGTTCATCAGTTTGAAGGATAATTTCTTTTATTGATGGTTATTGTCGCCTATAGGGTAATTACTGTTCTCTGATTAGGGTAGGCCGGTTTGAGAACGTCCAGTGGGAGTCATTTGTGAGGTGGGTTGGTGTTTTGATTGTTAGTTGACATTCGCAATTCTATTCTAAGGATTAGTTGCTCGAGGGCGAGCAATGTTTAAGCTTAGGGGAGTTTGATGTGATGATTTTGAGTCGCATTTATAGACCTTTTTCATATGTGTTTTGTGCCTTAATTACTCATTTTCATGGATATTATTGCATAATTCACTTTATTTGGTCTTTGCCATCATTTTATATCAAATCCCCTTTATTTCATTATTTTAAGCATTATTGATCATCTTATCATAAATCGTGTGGATTTATTTGGTCTTGTTGTACAATTTCAGGAAAAACAAGTATCTACATCCGTCGATACCATCGACGGATGTCGATACCATCGACCAAGCCACAGGTTGTCAGCCGAGAAGAGCAATACAGAGTCGATACCATCGACACCCAAGTCGATGGCATCGAGATGTCTCCAGGCTGCTGGCAAGGATGAAGTCGATACCATCGACGCAAGTCGATGCCATCGACACAAGGAGAGCTACAACGTCGCTAAACGACAACAACCGACGCTAAAGGAGTCGATACCATCGACACCCAAGTCGATGGTATCGAGATCACCACAGGCGCTCAGAATAAAAGAAAGGAAAGCTGCCGCTAATCCGCCGGGTCGATACCATCGACCCGCGTCGATGGTATCGACGCCGGCAGATATGCGTTGGATCTGTTTTGATCTCGATCGGACGGCTGTTGTTATTTGACGACTTAATTAGGGACTTATACCTAATGACGGCCGCCCAGACGTGGGGGGGATCTCATTTTTTAGATTGCACGAGTGCCGAGGAGGAGAGAAAGGAGAACGGAGGCCGAGAAGCTCATCCCGGGTGATTCGGACGCTGCCGAAGACAATTTCCACCACCGACAGGCGGGGAAAGCTTGTGTTCTACGCCAAGGATCCACCGGTTCTTCTCCGTTCAGGGGTTTTCCCATCTATTTCACGTTTTTCTTATGAATTCCCCAATTTCTACCATGTATTTGTGTAAGATGAACATGAGAGGCTAAAACCCTCAATCTTTAGGACCGGGAGTAGCCCGGGGATACATTGTATGATGATTTTATATTGATAATTCATATTTTTCTCTCATATCCGTGGTATAAATTCGTTTTCTCTATTGCTATCTTTATGCTTGATCACCATAATAATAAATTAATGCCCTTAATCACTTCGACAGAAGGATTAACGGTTGAAAAGAAACGAATTCTACATTAATTAATAAAACCCTTGATAAAGGAGTTGTAAAATTAATGGTGGGAACTGAGGGACCGATCTTAATGCGCTTAGTTTAGGGGAATGATTACTATGACGATGGAATCAACCTAAATCTAAGTAGTGGATTACACCACGACAGTGGGTAATTCTCAATTCAGGCCACTACCCGGATAGAGAGAGAAGTGTGAGGAATTATATGAAATCTAATACAATGTTGACCTGCGGTGAAACCGCCATCCTAAAGATATTCCTTTTAATTGATTAAATTAACCTTTAATCGATTGTTTTCTTTGTTTGATTTTTATTTTCTTTTGATTTGAACAACAAAACCCTACTTTGTTAATCGGTCTAGCTGATTGCGATTAGTTAGTAGAAGTCTCCAATAATTCACGTATCCCTGAGTTCGACTCGGGCCTCACAAGGCCTATATTACTCGACGCGTATACTTGCGTTTAAGCGCGTAGTAAAATACACGTCAGTAGCCATGGCTGAAGCTATCCCGGAATACAAATCTATAGCTGAAACTTTGAAGGTCTTAGTTGCAAAGCAAGATCATATAGAATCATCACTTGCTGCAATTGGAAGAGGACATTCTCCTACTAGGCAACAAGAACAAGTCAAGTCCACTTCTTTGTTTTGTGAAGCATGCAAAGGTACTGATCATTCCACATTGTCATGCAATGTTCTCTACGATGTTGTTTTAAGCAATGCCTGTGGACAAGGAGATAATTTCCAGATGGAAAATCTTAATGCTATTAACACCATCCCTGGACAGAACTCTTACAATCCGAATCAAAATAGGAATCACCCAGGTTTCCAGTACAGGAACCCTTCAGGAGCTATGAACTCACATCAATTTGGTCCGAACAATCAACCCAGGGGCCCATCTGGTTACCAATTTAACCAACAACAGAACTTTGGGAATCAAGGAAACTTCAAAGGGAATTTTCAGAACAGAAACTACAATAATTATCAGAACAATTCTCAGTATCAAAACATGAATCAGCAGCAAGGTCAGGCAGGATCCATCCCTCCCGATGACAAGCTATCTACAATTGAAAAGTTGTTGCAAACACAACAAACGATGATAGCCAACCAACAAGCCCAACAAAAGGCTATTGAAACTCAACTAGCTCAACTTGCTGCTAGCATAAAGCCACAAGCTGGAGTCTTTGCCGGACAACCTGATAACAATCCAAAACATCTTGAACAGCTGAAGGTGGTCGCCACTAGATCAGGGAAAGATTATTCAGATCCCCCAGCAAAGACAACTGTGGTTATCCCTGACGAGAGTGAACCTATGACAAACCAAAACTTGACAGCACCGGAATCGCAATCAAAGGAAAGCAAGACTAATAAGGGAAGTTCTGAAAAAGTTGCCGATGAAGAAGTAGAGACACCAGAGCCAGATATTCCTGTATATAAGCCTCGTGTTCCTTTCCCATCCCGACTGAGGGAAACCAAACTTGACACTAGATTCATCAAATTTAAAGAGGCTATGAAGAAACTCCATGTTGATATACCATTCCTAGATGCTCTTAATGAGATACCAGCCTGGACCAAGTATCTAAAGTCGCTCCTCACCAAGAAGTACATCACTGAAGAGTATGAAACTATAAAATTGGCTTCTACCACATCAGATATCATACTAAGCAAGATGCCAAAGAAACAAAAAGATCCAGGATCCTTCGGAATCTCATGTCACATTGGTGACTCATCATGCAAGAAAGGATTGGCAGATCTTGGCGCAAGTATTTCTATTATGCCGCTGAGTCTATGCAAGAGATTAGGGTTCGCAGAATTGCTTCCAACTACTATGACCATTCAACTTGCAGAAAATTTGATAAAAAGACCGTTAGGAATTCTCAAAGACATCACGGTCAAGGTAGGCAAGGATGCATATGTTCCATGTGATTTTGTCATCATGGACATAAAAGAAGACACCAAATACCCTCTTATCTTCGGCCATTCGTTCCTCGCCACTGCTAGAGCCCTTATCGATGTTGAAGTAGGAACCTTACTGCTCAGGTTAGGTAAAGAAACTCTGGAGTTCAAAGTTTTTGAAAGCATGAGAAGACCAAGTATATAGGAGGAAGTCTATCTGATAGATTGTGTTGAGCAAATGTCACAACTAACCCAAGAATACCACGAGTCACGCGATCCCTTGGAAACTGCTCTATCCAACCTATTTAATGACGAACCTATTGACCAACAAGATAAGGAAGGCATCGAATCTCCCAACTCTGCTAAAGAAAATGCTGAAGCTACTCACGAAGAACTAAAGACTACCGGAACTACAGAAGAAACTAATGAAAAACCAGAACCTCCTGAAATGAAGCCCCTACCTGAAGGGCTGAAGTATATGTTCTTAGACGATCTCAAAACTTGTCCTGTGATCATAAACTCTGATCTAACAACCAAGCAAGAAGAGAAGCTTCTGGAGGTATTAAGAGAGAGCACGAAAGCCATAGGCTATAAGATGAGTGACCTGACAGGGGTCAGTCAAGTCTTGTGCATGCATAAGATCCCCATGATGGAAGACCATAAGCCAACCATCGAGCATCAACAAAAGTTGAACCCGAATATGAAGGAAGTGGTCCGTCGCGAGATCATCAAACTTCTTACAACTGGAATAATATACCCGATATCGGACTCACCTTGGGTGAGCCCAGTTCATGTGGTACCCAAGAAAGGAGGGACAACCGTTATAAGAAACGAAAACAACGAGCTCATCCCCACTAGAACAGTCACTGGGTGGCGGATGTGTATTGATTATAGAAAATTGAACAAAGCCACTCGAAAGGATCATTTTCCTATGCCCTTCCTCGATCAAGTTTTAGAAAGATTGGCCCATCAAGAATATTTCTGTTACCTGGACGGTTACTCTGGATTCTATCAGATTCCCATACATCTAGACGATCAAGAAAAAACGACTTTCACCTGTCCCTTTGGGACATATGCTTTCAAAAGGATGCCTTTTGGTCTGTGTAATGCCCCTGCAACTTTTCAACGTTGCATGACTGCCATTTTTGCAGGGCTTACTGAAACGGTTATGGAGGTCTTCATGGACGATTTTTCTGTATATGGGGACTCCTTTGATTCCTGTCTTAAGCATCTCTCCATGGTCCTCAAACGTTGTGAAGAAGCACATCTGGTGCTAAATTGGGAGAAATGCCACTTTATGGTAAAGGAAGGCATTGTCTTGGGCCATAGGGTTAGCAACAGGGGAATTGAAGTTGATAAAGCCAAGATAGAAGTCATATCTAAATTGGCAATTCCTACGAATGTAAAAGAAGTTCGCGCTTTCCTTGGTCATGCTGGATTCTATAGAAGGTTTATACATGATTTTTCCAAGATAACAAAGCCGATGACCAATCTACTTTTAAAAGATGCTGATTTCAATTTCAATGAAAATTGCGTCAAAAGTTTTGATACGTTGAAGAAAGCCCTTACGACTACCCCCATCATTAGAGCTCCCGATTGGGACCACCCCTTTGAAATTATGTGTGATGCCAGTGATTACGCGGTAGGTGCAGTCCTAGGACAATGCATAGAGAAGAAACATTATGTTATCTATTATGCGTCGAAAACCCTCGACGAAGCTCAAAGGAACTATGCTACTACTGAAAAGGAACTTTTGGCAGTCATCTATGCCTTCGATAAATTCAGATCCTACCTTTTTGGTTCGAAGGTAATCATTTACACAGACCATGCTGCCATCCGTTACCTTATGGCAAGAAGGATGCTAAGCCAAGACTAATCAGATGGATACTCCTTCTACAAGAATTTGACCTGGAAATAAGAGATAAAAAGGGGACGGAATATGTTGTTGTTGATCACCTCAGTCGCATCCACACTCTGGATGCTGACGGGATCCCGATAAATGACTCCCTACCGGATGATCAACTCATGAGCATCTCGGAAGCAGTACCATGGTATTCTGACTACGTAAACTACCTTGCTGCGGGAGTCATCCATTCCCAGTACACCGGGAACACTCTGAAGAAGTTTATGCACGATGTGAAGCATTACCATAGGGATGAACCATATCTTTTTAAACTTTGTGTTGATGGTCTGTATAGACGTTGTATTGCCGAAGAAGAAGCTCAATCTATTCTGGAACAATGCCACTCGGGACCTGTGGGTGGACATATGAGCTCCAAAAAGACTGCCTTAAAAGTTTTGCAATGTGGATTTTTCTAGCCAACTTTATCCAAGGACTCTTACAATTTTGTTCTATCCTGTGATAGCTGTCAAAGATCTGGCAATATAACCAAGAGAGACGAAATGCCACTAAATCTATGGCAAGAGGTCGAGATATTTGACGTCTGGGGAGTGGACTATATGGGGCCATTCCCATCTTCTAATGGATTCTCTTACATCCTAGTGGCGGTAGACTATGTCTCCAAATGGGTTGAAGCTATACCAACCGTCACTAGTGATTCAAAACCAGTCATCAAACTATTCAAAGATGTCATATTCCCACGATTCGGAGTACCGCAAACCGTGATATCTGACGGCGGCTCGCACTTCATTGAAAGAAGCTTCAAAGCTTTACTGAGAAAATATGGTGTCTCACACAAGGTAGCTTCACCTTACCATCCACAAACTAGTGGACAGGTAGAGGTCTCTAACCGACAACTAAAAGCTATCCTTGAGAAAACCGTTGGACGTAATCGAAAAGACTGGTCGACAAAAATCAACGACGCCTTATGGGCCTATCGGACTGCTTATAAAACTCCCCTTGGTACTACACCTTTTCGATTGATATATGGAAAAGCTTGCCACCTGCCAGTCGAATTAGAACATAAGGCATGGTGGGCAATAAAACAATTGAATTTTGACATGAAAGAAGCAGGACAAGCCAGGATTCTGCAACTCAACGAGTTGGATGAACTTAGAATGACAGCTTATGAGAATGCACGAATCTACAAGGAACGCACAAAACTCTGGCACGATGGACATCTGAAAAGAAAAGACATTCAAGTGGGAGATCAAGTTCTGGTTTTCAACTCAAGATTAAGGATATTCCCAGGGAAACTCCGCTCACGCTGGTCCGGACCTTACATCGTCAAAAGCATTTCTCCTCATGGTACCTTCTCCCTATGGAGTGAGGAGTCAGGAGAATTCATAACCAATGGGCACCGCCTGAAGAGATACTTTACCACAATAGACATGGGAACGAAAGCAGTGCTTGAACTTACCGATCCAAAGGAACCAACTTGAGGCTGAAGGATTCTGTCGAGCCAACGACATAAAACAAAGGCGCTTGTCGGGAGGCAACCCGATCAATAAATCTGTTTTACTTTTCCTTTTTCAAATTTTGTTTCTTACCTTATAGTTTCTTTAAATAAAATTTGCCTTATGAGAGAGTTTTTCTTTCAGAACACGAGATCGGGGTGGTACTGATCATAACGAAATCATTCTCGGTAGTCATACCTGGTGTTTCCTTTCCCCTCCATCTTGAATTTAGGGTTCGCTCGAGGACGAGCAAATCTCTAAGTTCGGGGTGGAGGGTGGGTGGTACATACTTCACTTTCATAAACACCCTCTTTCATATAAGTTGTCTTTATCATAAAATTTTTCAAACTTTGAACAGATACCTGATGAAATTTTGACTCTTATCGATAAAAATGTAACTAACTATCTTGCTATGCACTTTCATTCATAATATCCTCCTTATTCAAAGCGAATCCTCATGAGGACTTACTTTTGAAACTTGCCTTTTGCCTGAAATTATCCTGTGAAGCTTATGATTCCTAACATCATAATGCTTTTTACAAAATGATAAGTATCTGTCAAACTTATGGGGATCAAACACGTCGTGCTTCCTAACTGACTAGTGGAACAATGGCCCAGAAACCCCACCGGATCCGCATCAAATCATTAGTTGAGCAGAGTATGACAAAGAGAATAACCCGGTTTTGAATTGTAAATCAAGCTGCATTCTGATCTGAACTCTCTTCTACACTTCTTCTATCATCTTCGTATCCCTTCATCCATCAATACCACCAAAATATCCAAACTTGTGCCAAACCCTAAGTTCGGGGTGGCACGCCACTTCCCCCATATCCGCTTCTTCCATACCCCTTCCAATAAATAGGGGCGTACCACCAAAAATGCAATCTCGGGTCGAATAGAGGAGAGATCTGCAATAAAAAGATGCCAAAGTGCACACAAAAAGAAATGCAATCTCGAGTCGAATAGAGGAGAGATTTGCAACAAAAGATGCCTTAGCACACATAAAAAATATATGCAATAAATGAAATTGCAAAACAAATAAAAATCTCGAGTCGAATAGAGGAGAGATTTACTTCTTCTTTCCATACCACCTTTCACTTCTTTTTCTACCTAAGGGCACAATACATGCCCCACTATCCTGAACTACACCAGTGTCAGATCGGATGCATACTTGTTGATCCTACGGGTATCTCGGAACTCCTACAAAACTCTTCGACATGCTTGGTGTTGGAAAAAGTAGGGAGGAAGCGTTGTTGGGAAATGAACTCAGGAACGAAGCTATAGAAAGACGTGTTTAGTGGTCCCAGGAAGTTAAGATACTCATTCATACTGAGCAGAAAGTAAACATTTGTGATGTGAAGATGAAGAAATCACACGGATAGAAAGTATGTAATTAGGCAACAGTTTCAAACTTTATGTTACTCGAGGACGAGCAACGATTTAAGTTCGGGGTGTTTTGATGAGTGCATACTCATCATGAAATTCAATTACCTTTTTGGAACAATTTCATCTCTATTCCACATCTTTTCACCCTAATATGAATCAAATTGCACAAAACTACTTAGTGATTCAATAATCAAGATTCTAACTGAATATCTTTCATTTAATGTAGGAAAATCAAGCAACTACAGGCATACGGTCTCAAGACTGTTTGGATCCTTGCGGTCTCAAGACCGTTTGGGTCCACACGGTCCCGAGACCGTTTGCTGGAATACACGAAGAACAAGACGAAACCAGTTGCCAAAGAAAGCCACGCGGTCCCAAGACCGTTTGGTCCCATGCGGTCTCAAGACCATTTGGTTCCATGCGGTCTCAAGACCGTTTGGTCCCATGCGGTCCCAAGACCGTTTGGTCCCATGTGGTCCCAAGACCGTTTGGTCCCATACGGTCCCAAGACCGTTTGGTCCCATGCGGTCTCAAGACCGTTTGGTCCCATGCGGTCCCAAGACCGTTTGGTCCCATGCGGTCCCAAGACCGTTTGGTCCCATGCGGTCTCAAGACCGTTTGGTCCCGCGCGGTCTCAAGACTGTTTGGTCCCGCACGGTCTCAAGACCGTTTGGTCCCACGCGGTCCCAAGGCCGTTCGACGCGCGCACAAGGACTGAGTGAAGAACTAAAGCCGTACGATCACGCCAAGGCCAGACCGATCAAAGCAAGACCGTTTGGCGCTCAAACGACCTCCAAACCGTTTGGTTCCCAAACGGTCTCAAGACCGTTTGGTGCCCAAACGGTCTCCAGACCGTTTGGCGCCAAAACGGTCTCCAAACCGTTTGGGGTCAGATCTGAAACTATAAATAGACCCCCAGGGTCCCCATTTGAAGCATCGGTTCCGGACGCCGACAAGCTTCCAGAGCACCACCCTGATCAAGTTCCACTCCACCTACTGCTGGTGTTGCGTCCAAGGAGGCCAAGAAGAGGAAGAAGACGGAGCAAGGAGCGCATCTTCTTCACCGGGCTGCGTCCACCCTCTGCACCGAGCTCATGGCGGATCTATCTTTCTCTCCTATCCTTCTTGTACCTCACATCATGAGCGAGTAGTCCTCTTTCGCTGGGATGCGGGGACTAGCCCCACTGCCCATGCAAACCATGTTCTTTTGTTAAACTTTCCATGGCAATGTATATAACTCTTCATTTTGTCGTTTATCGTTAAGCTTGTAGGTTGATTATGTGCGTGTTTTCATCTTTGTGCTCCCTATGTTGCGAGAACTTCAATGCATGGGTATGAATGTCGTTTAGCATGTTAGACTCCTTGACGAGAACTTCCGATGGGACTCCTTGAGGTCGTAGGTGTATGATCCGTGAGGGGACGAGCCATCTAGCCTTCGGTGACGCTTCTGTGTGCCTGACGCCCGTATGGGGGGTTCACAGCCTTAGTTGGATTTTGTATCTTTGTGCTTTTCGTCAATGTTTACACGTACTATAGTCTCTTATTTGCTTAACGGTTGACGCGGTTGACTCCTTGACGAGAACTTCCGATGGGATTCCTTGAGGTTGTAAGTGTATGATCTGCAAGGGGACGAGCCATCTAGCCTTCGGTGACGCTTCTGTGCGCCTAACGCCCGTATGGGGGGTTCACATCCTTAGTTGGATGTTGTATCTTCAGAGCCGTAAGACATGTGATCCAGATGGCGATGAGAAATCGGCTGCCTATGGTGATGCTTACGCGGACCTGACGCCCGTATGGGGGGTTCTGCAGCAGCTCTATTTGGAGTGTTATATCATGCCTGGATTGTTTGCATAAGAGTATGTTTGTGTGTGTAGCGGTGGTCAAACATGGTACCATCCCAGCGATTCCATATCATTGATCTAAACACATCTTTTATTCCGCATTTACTTTCTTGCAATTAGTTTAATCAAACCAAAATCAACCAATCGTTCTAAATATTAGTTTTACTTGAGCTAGATCTAACTGACAAAGATTCTTAAAAACGTTGTCCTTTGGGTTCGATCCTCAACTATACTGCGATAAGATCCGTCCGCTTGCGGGTGGTATTGTTGCACTTGGTTTTGGTAAAAGCTCGGGGATATAAACTCCGAGTGAATTTGTTAGTGCATTCAAAAAGCCACATCAACATTCTAAAAGATGATGATGATCTTGAGAATTATTTTGATGAAGGAATCTTATTTATCTTGTTGTTTTAGATCTTGTTCTTTCTTACTTGGATTATGTTGGTAATAGTTTGTGGCTGATATCCCAAGCTTGAAGATGACAAATCGACACACATGAAAGTAACAAACTGAAATGCTTTGATGAGGCTAATTGACATGCTTAGTTGGTACTTAAACTGACACACCTTGATGAGGTGAACCATTATACCTTGTTGATGCCCTAACCCAAACAACCCGACACACCTCTGACCCGACACAAATGTGATGGGCGACACACTCCTTGGAACCTTGGCCGACACACAAAGTAATAGTGAGGTCGATACCCTATATTATGCTATGGCCGACACACTAGATGATGGTATGGTTGATACACCAAAACATGGTGTGGAAGAAACACCAAAATGAGGTGAAGATGATACACCATGTTATGCTTATGGCCAATATCACTCTAAGCACCTCAAAATCGATATCACCTTGAAAGGTCAATGACAACACAAATCATAGTGTCATGAGCGACAAAAAGTGATAATGGTGTCTAAGTCAATACGCCCCCTAACCCAATATCTGTTGATAGTGTCTAGTCCAGCACAAGTGAGAATGTCTAGGCTGACACAGTTGAGAGTGTCTAGGCCGACACAAATAATAGTAATTAGGATGACACAAGTGAGAGTGTCTAGGCTGACACTAAGGTTAGTGTGTAGGCCAATATACTTTGATAAGTGTAGTCCAATACACTCTAAAGAGGGTCAAGTCAATGCAACAAGTTAAGTTGAAACCGGTATTCTAGTAAGGATGAGAGAGGAACTTGTATCACTCATGTTGACAATTAATTAATGATAATTGTTGAAAATAATTAAGTATGTTTGAATACTTATGACAATAATATAAGCTCCTATATGTGAGGATCTATGAATTAGGGTTTTGATTAATAAATATGAATTTGAAAACCCTAATTGGCTACAAGAGAAATGCTAACCCTAATTATGAGGGTATTGTTACTTGATTCAGTGACTTTTCTTTTAGGCAAGGTGTTGATATTTAATTTGATATCTCTTTTATCATGATATCCTAACCATGACGAGTGTCTTATATATCCCTTTCTAATTGATCATAACTTGTGAGAGAGGTTAATGAGACAATTATGTGAGTACAGGATAGTGGTGATGAGCCTTGATGGAATCAAAGGGTGTTAGTTTTTGTGTAGAAATCATATGAACAAGTTTGATGATCTAATATGTGCCTTGTGCATAATTTGAAGTAAAACCCTCTAACTATGTAATCTAAGTATTTTACATTCCTTAGTATGATAATGTGACTAATAACTTTTGATGGGTAATAACGTGTGGGTCACATAAAGATGAAACATTAGGTTGGTGCATAGTCAATGTGTTTACATAATGCATTGTTGTAACACATGCATAACCTAATAAGATAATACACATATACATGTATACAATGGTGATATATAGTAATGTTGTTCAATCCTAGATCAATTCCAAGAAAGTTAGAAATGGTGTATTTAGGGTCTGGTGATAATAATTATGAGGTAAAACTCTAATCAGGTTATGTGAAAAGAACATTGACCCTAATCTCAGGGCAGGTTACTTTTGGAGAGCATGCATGATTAAAATCATGAGATAGTTCTCTCTTTTATTCACATAACATTAATCTTACATATTAAAGGACTATTATAGCTTGTGAGTTCTATGAAGATGATTAACTAATACTAAGTGATGACTATAAGCCTTGATAAGATAATATGGGATGTATGAATATGTGAATGAATAGACTTGGTTATTATAAATATTGCATAGCCTTATACACTCCAAACTTGTGGGAGATAGTGATATTAGAAGATTAAAAATTTAATGATGATTGGGAACCTATGATTCATGGTGTGATTTACCTAAAAGTATTTAGTATATTGAGACATATTCTCCCTCTATTGGTATAATGTTAACCTTGCAGGTGAGATGGATGCCATATCTAATGATTGCTATGGTGAATATGTGATGTGGAACAAGTGATGCTTGACATGAGTAATGCATATATGCTCAATAAGGCATGATGAGATAACAACAAACCACAAGAATGATGTGATGGGTCTTATGACCTCGCAGAGGCTTATTGCTTAGTTGAGGTGATATCCTCTGGTTCTGGAATTAGGGATTGATATCCCATGATAATATGTTGATGGTGATAGCCTTGTGAATGGCAGTGATATAATGTTATAAGATTATTGAAATCAGTTTATAGTTTAAACAATTATGTTTTGTATTGTAATGCTATGTCCTTACTTTTTTAGAACTTGTTCCACCTTTGTACATTGTAGCTTGATGAATGCCTAAAATGCCTAATTGGCTTAATTAATCAAGTGGAACTTAATCTTGTAGTTTTTCCTGTGCCATTGATCCATTCGAGTGCCAATCTTAGTGTTGGATGGTGAAACGAGTAACTCCTATGGGAAACTCGGAGCACATATTGTTTAGTATGCGGGGACAACTTGGTACCCTAATATCAAGAATTGGAGGATGATTGTGGTAATGCCTCGATAATGTAATTCAGCATGTGCTAATGAGAGTTCACAGGATTGGTTGCGGTCCATACCCTGGTAGGAGTGCATCTGCGGGTTGTAGCTTAGTTTTTGCTAGCACCTTGACCTGTACCAAGGTGGGCTAGAGTTGTGCAACTAGACTATATGTCGCTGATACAGTTTGACTTGTGATTTCACTACATGTTCACTTGTACTGGGCGAGGGGTTGAGGTCGTGGATTTTGGCTCTTCCGTAGACCTTGTATGGAACTGATTTCAACTTCATAATGGTCAATTGGAGTTGGTTGGTATGACTCAAATCCTCAGGGCATAATAAAATCGTACAAAGTTGTGTAGCATATTTGTTTAGAATCATATACGAGAACATTGGTTGAAGCCTTGTCTTGCTTTTAACTTTCCTATTTTATAACAATTATACATGTCCTTTGTATTCCTTCTTAAATTATTGATTGTTACACTACTTAGTGGCAAGTGCATATTACGACTACGTATACTTTATTCATGAGATATATGTCATTTAGTTGATTCTGCTCAACCTGCTCAGTATGTTAAAATTATCTAGTTAGTTATCTGTGATAATAATAGAGTTGGTGGCGAGTTATATCTCTCGATGGGACTTTCGTATCACCCTATTGGTTAAATATCTTTTGGGTG
This sequence comes from Alisma plantago-aquatica, assembly GCA_963693085.1. Taxonomy (NCBI): domain Eukaryota; kingdom Viridiplantae; phylum Streptophyta; class Magnoliopsida; order Alismatales; family Alismataceae; genus Alisma; species Alisma plantago-aquatica. The sequence continues at coordinate 1,498,321,917 of OY856411.1, read as the reverse complement.
GACGTGCATGCCAACTAAAGATCAGATAGTTGAGGATATAATATGAAGAGGAACTACACCTGGTGGATCATGGTGTATGGATAATGTCTAGTAATACATTCATATGTGTCATCCCTATACGCTTAGGTCCTTGGGAGTGTTCTCGATGTGTTTCGATGACATGATGATTGATATGTGGTTTTTGGCTTGTGTGCATTGGTGGTATGTACATACAGGTGGAACTTTTATCTTATGTAATAGCTTGATTGGAAAACAATGATGTAGCTCCTTGAATATATGCTATGAAATGCAAGTATTATCTGTTGTGCAATAAATCTTAGCTCATGGTTATGACTGTAAATTGGTTTTAATTTCCTATGATTTTTGATAACCTACTATTAATGGTTGATAGTGGTTTAAGTTGTGAGTAATCTCTCTTTGAGTGGCAAAGGGTGTCACATAAGAGGTGAAGAGAAGGTCTAGTAAAATATAGTGTGCTTGCCTCCCATTCTTCATAAGTGTAAGTTATTTCATTTTACCTAAATGATGAAAGTTTCAACCTACATTTCTTAAATGTGTGATGTGTATTTTGTTTTATGCAGAGAAATTGTCAATCAGATTTGAATAATAATGATTATGAGAGAAGCCACGACTAGCATCTTGAATTCTCTCTAATGGAAGACCCTTTAAATTTGATTATTTTGAGGAGGGAAACTTGGATCAAATGGAATGTGATTCTGTGAGTAATTCATCTCTCTAGTAGGATCTGTTAGTTTTTGTAACTTTTGATAGACTGTAATGTATTACAGTATTGCTTCCCAGTGGGAAGTGATAATCATTTCTATGTGGTCTCTATAGATATACCATAGAAGAAGATCCTTGTACTTGACAGCATTCCTAGTCAAGATACTTTAAACATTTATAGAAAACCTCTTGGAGAACCTATGCACAAAGTAACAAGTCCCATCTTCGAGTTTAAAAGATCAAAAATAGATATGGATGGGAGTTTCATTTGGCTAATGTTCCAGAGGAACCATGTCAAATTAGTTGTGCACTATTTTGTATACTATACATGAAATATTGGCAAGGACACATCCTGTAGGAGAAGTACGCAGAGTAGAGCTCAAATTGCTTGGCATCACTTTGAAAGAACTTGGCTATCAACTTTCTTCTATCGAGTGATAACAACGAAAGGGTGTCATAATAAAGCATGCTTTCATAGGACGTTTGACTAGACAACCAAGAAAAATTGCATTGTCCCAGCCAGGAATAGATGCGGAACACATATTAGACTAGTGTAACTCTAAAGTTCAATGTTGTACATGATGTTTTGATTAAATTGTGCAGATTTTGTTGCAATATTGGATACCATTTATTTAAATAGTGGAACAAAGAGACTGATGAGGCGTACGTGCATGATATCCTATGGAACAACGGGATGGAACCATGGAAGACTTCATCTTTTTTTAGGGAGCTACGAGAGGAGCTTGATGCGGCTATGATTTATGGGTCCTTGGTTCACAAGGTTATCAACTCGATACCTCGTGAACTAGGGAAATGGGGCAGCAGGATGGAGGAGTCTTTCATTGCTTCAGACAGTCTGAATATACCACGTAGAGTAAGAGGTATGGAGGAATTAGAGAAGCGTAGAGTTCCTTACATTGTTTTGCGGAGTGCTGTTGGCTAGGGTGTTACGATGTTTATTTTGGTTTTATAATTTTTACCTGTGCAGTTATAAGAAGGAGCTGTATTTTTTGGATGATTGTGCCCACATGAGGGGTGTGGGATGAATAAGAGCGACCCCTGGCTTAACTAAAAAAAACTTAGTGATTGATATCAGTAAGAGAGGTACATGCAATCAATATTTATGTATGTGCAATCCCTATTCATGCATGTGCAATCCCTCTTTATGAGTGTACATATCTAGCCCTTTAGTTGGGATACTTGTGAACCAACCTTACTTTCCCTAATGAGGCTTTATTGAACCCGGCTTCCTCCACTCATGAATCTTTTTATGTATTTGTCTCAAAATTAGTATTGATGTTTTATTTCGTGGTTCTTGGAACCCCACTATCATAATAAAATTATATGACTATTTATCTTTCCAATTTACTACTTCTTATTCATGATGGTTTATTTGACTATTTAGTTATAGTAGTGGTACTTATGTACAACCACCTATAGTAGGGCATGTGTTAATTTTACCTAGGGACCTTCTTATTCTCCCCCTTATAAAAGTATGTGTAGGTGACTGGGAATGGAATAATTCTCCCCTCACCTATAGGTTGAGGTCTGGTAGGTGCTTCAACCCTACTTAGTTAATGTAGATCATTCATGCAATTCATTATTGTTTGTTGGTTTTTGGCAAGAATCTATTTTTGTATATGCCTCATCCCCTTGGCCCTCTCATCATGTGATGAATCCATATATTTATGCTTCAATGTTATATTTATCTTTTGTACTTTTTCAATATTTTGACACATACCTTATTTCCATTCCCTTTTGTCGGGTGCTCTCCCAACCACCCAGGTTAGGACAAGCTGTCAAGTTGAATCAGGAGAACACATCTTTGGTCATGGACCTATCATTGGAGATGTTGCTATGGAGATAGGATTTGAAGTAGTTTAGACTTCCCTCTATCTAGATCCTTTTTGTTGTATCTTGTTGTAAACCCTAATGGGAGATTCTGATGTACTTTTGTAAGCTTTTATGAAAGTGGAATATAGTCAATTATTTTTATTCTGTTGCTACACTTTGGTCTTTTGAATACCATTATAATAAATTTTGAAAATGTATACCTATTCCAACATACCCTTGAGTGTGTTTGTAATGGATGTTAATTCTTCAAAATTTTAGTAAGGGGGTGATCTCGCCTCCTTACAGATATCTACCCATGCAAGTTTCTGATGTTGAAAAGGGAAACTTGCATAACTCTAATTATATCTTCATACAGGTTTGGATTTAAATGATTGACATATTCAAGTAGTGGCAGTGAAACCCAGTTCCACCCTAGTGTTTCCATTCATTGATAACTAGAACCTTAATCTAGCTCTTTTTATTCTTGTAATTTTAGATTAAGCATACCAATCTCAACTTTTGTGAAAAATACTAGTTCATACTAAGGTATTTGGATAGGATAATTCTTAAAAGAGTTGTCCCTTGGGATTCAATCCTTAGCTGTACTGAGATAAGATTTGTCCTCATGCGGGTGGCATTATTGCACTTTGCTTTTAGTAAACTCTAGGAATTCCTTTTCTAGTGAATTTTTAGTGAGATAATATTTCACATTAGAATCACTTATTTTCTTCTTTCTTGATCTCTAAAGTTGTGTCCTATAGCTACCATCATGTAGAACCACATATCCACGTCCATCATTAGTGGATAGGAGATCTAAACGCTTGGTATAGAAATCATTATGTTATACTTAATTGGCCAAGTATTTCTTTGTTTCAATCTCTTTCCTTTGTTATTTTACTTCTTCTCCTTGACTACTCCAAGTGTAGGAGCTTGTCTGAGGGAGGTTGCTTGGAGCTACTACAAGAAAAAGAAGGTTGCTACAAGGTATCTTGAGGTTACTTCAAGAAGGCTACTTCAAAGGAGGTTGAGTCTACTTCTAGGTGAAGGCTATCTCAAGGTGGTGGAGCTACTTCAAGGTGGTGAAGGATGCTCCAAGGTTACTTGAGGTTACTTCAAGAAAGCTGCTTAAAAGGAGTTGAGGCTACTTCTAGGTGAAGTCTATCTCAAGGTGGTGGAGCTACTTCAAGGTGGTGAAGGCTTCTCCAAGGTTGCTTGAGGTTAATTCAAGAAGGCTGCTTTAAGGAGGTTGAGGCTACTTCAAGGTGAAGGATACTTCAAGGTTGTGGAAGGTGATTGTATTTTGTTGTAACATCCTTGTGAGGTAAATAAAATAAATCACTTTCAAAATTCCATTTGGAAACAATTGGGTAGTGGACTGACATACTTTGATTCAAAGGTTGGAACCACTCTTAATCGAAGTGCCTTCCTTATTTTCTCCTCCTTATTCAATTTAAGTTTTAAATTAACTATTAATGTACCAAAATCTCTATTCACCTCCCCTCTAGATCTTTCAAAAATCTTAGCCTTTATTTCCATGTTATATCTTTACCTTTTGTTCTTGTTCACTATTTGACACATACCTTGCTTCTTTCTCTTGTTGGGTGATTTCCCAACTACCTAGGATTTGATCAAGGTGTTGAACAAGGCCAAGGAGGTCATAATTAGGAGTAGATACCAGTCTTTCTTCAACAATGTCTAGTTTCTACTACTAGATCCCATTAGTTTTCCTTCCAAATTTATGCTTCATGAAACTCAAGTAGTGAATTGAGTTCAAATGAAATGTAGCAACTCAATTTTCTTTCCACTGCTACTATTGATATTCTGTATCTGAATCATGCTTATTTACTTGGAATATTATAATGCATCCCACAAAATCTATTATTTTTAGAAAAAGATGGATTTTTTGTATTTCCTTTAAACTTTAATAAGGAGGTGATGTCGCCTCTTTACATCCACAATTATACTCATGTTCCAATCACATCCTATGTATGTGACCCGGTAGGCTCCACATCATAATGACAGTGATATTCACAATCATATTGTGATTTCTTACTTCATTGCTACTTAAGTAATTAGAGAACTTGGAGAACAACTTAACCTATCATATGTGATTGGTGTTGTAGTGAATGTATAGTTCCTTTGTTTTTTATATCCAAATTGAACTTGAGGTATGGAATCGTCATCCTCTTCAACATTCAATAAATGTTCTTCAACTAGAGCAGACTGTCTGAGATACGTGTAAGCCCAATATAACGTATTGACTCACACCAGCAAGGACATGCATTTCTCAGTCTTTCTTATCAAGTGGCCAAGATATCAAACTCCTATAGGAGGGAAAAACTCATTTCACTCAAAGTCGTCCCCATGTGTCATAGTGCACTCGAGAACCACCTTTATGGGGATCACAATGGATGATGTCAAATCACACCAAATGACATGTGATGAGTGTAGTGATTTCAGGTCTAAGAACCACAATCAGCACCATCACTATGAGATATGACTCTGACTATCATTCATGGTTCCATGTGTCACTCTCAAGGTGGGTCTATTTGATACACTGTTCTCTAACAAGTATCTATGTGCTTGGTTTGGTATTACATATCATGACTAATGAGATTCTGTCATCAAAAACACACTCTAGTCTTAAGTGTTATTGTTTTCAACTATCCTTCCACAATAACATCCGGCTAGGGACATAAAAAGAATGCTTATACTCTTGATCTCTATTTACAAATTATGCCATTACAATCATCATATGATTGTCTCTCTGGGCATACATACCAATAGGTGGCTCCTTGAAATAAACTGTGGAGCCTACTGATACCTTCTAAGCATAAAAAAATTCTATGGCTTGTCTTTAATGAGGAAATTGTAACGATTGTGTGAAGAACTCAAAGACATTTCAATGAAGTTTCTACTTGTCCTTGCTACATGAAATATCTAGAACCACTGTTACATGCTTTGTGGGATTATATAACAACTAGAGCAATTTGGGTTGATCTGCATGCGCAAGTTCATACGCCAAACTTCTTCTACTTTTTTTGTAGGACTAGATTCATTATGGAATACATCTGGGTCCTCCACTCTTTATTCTTTTTTCTATACCATGTTATAAAATCTAGATTAATAGAAAGGGATTTGTCTTCCGAGTCAGCTAATTGCAAATGAGGTCATTATTAGAAGCATTTGGTACAAACTGCACCAATTTCTACTACCTTTCAAATAAAAACTAAATTTATAGATGTTCCTGCTACATCTTTATGAAGCCTGATTCTGTTTGGTCACATCCTCCCTGGGTCTGGATTAAGATTAATGTTGATGCATCCACCTAAAATGCCAAATTTTCTGTGGTTGCAATTGCAAGATCTCACTGTAGGGCATGGTGTCAATCATGGTTAGAATCATTTATATCTAATTCATACTTTGTATTGCATGCATAACTTTATGCTATCTACTTTGACCTTAAACATGCATGGCTACAAGGCTAGGAAAGGATTATAGTCGAATTTGATAGTAGCCAAGCTATTGCAGTCATTGAGGATATAGCCGACCATTTCCCGGCATTGAATTCTTGGAAATTAGGATTTGCTCTCTTATAGCTTGAATGTGGATTGTGAAAATACTCAAAGTTCATCGTTCCTTGAACTATGATACAGATTCCATGAGAAATTCACAAGCAAACATTACTTTATCATCTATGATCCATCACAAGGCCCCTCTCGATTTACGACAGTTCATTCCAAATTTTTGATGTAGTGGTTTGCACTCCTACAATTCCTTTTGTAATGACTGTATGAATTTTGATTCTTGCCTTAGGGAAGGTTAATTCAGGAATAGGACTAATACATCAAAAAAAATAAGTAGCAAGTTTGTGGAATTTAGTGTGATTATCTTTGAGCTTTCTCAAGGGTAGAATGTGAGTGATGTGTGGCCTAAAACCTCATTTCCACCACTCGTTACTACCCTCAGCCCCTAAACATCCTAGGAGCCTCCAACCTAGAAACCTAGGCTTGACTAGACCCTAATTGAATTCCACCTAAACATAACCCAATTGAGCCTCGTAAGGATGGGTAGGAGGCTCTAGGGACTAGTTCCCCTATAGACAACATATCCTATCCATGTCTAGTTAGTAGTTAAGGGCAATTCATTAGCCTCTAGGGTTTAATAATCCATATGTAAGAGTAATGTTAACTTGTTATAACCTCCAACACAATTGATGAGTGCATTTTTCCAAACAACCCACACCTCTCTTATTTTCTCAAAACCCTAATTTCCTTCTTTCTTAGTTAAAGTTAGCCTAATTATCTCTTTACTTTCTTAGTTAGCTTCTGACCTCGTTCTTGATTTTTTCTTGCTAGTTTAAGTCTTTAATTGTTGTTTTGCCTAGTTTTCTTGCCTTAGTGTAACTTGCTCTTTTCTTCCTTCTCTTGCCTGGCTTGCCTTTTCTTGTTCAGTAGAATTAACTGTCTAGAGTTAACTTAGGTTTTGATCTTGTTTGTCTTCCTTTATTTGCTTGTTTGTTCAATCCTTACTGTAATGAACCAAAACCCTAGACTCTACAGTAGGAACCTAGCTAAAACTAACTTATCTCTAGTTCCCCCTTTTCTTCCTATGGATTGACCCTATTCTTACCGCTTGCCTATACCACAACATCACGTCATGTGCTTGCAGGCATAGATTGTTAGTTTAAGTGAGTGTGTTTGTGTATGCCCCTTATAGATTTTGAAAGATCCCAAGTGTGTTCTGAGCTCATGGGGTTCATCTACTCAAATCTAATTGATGGGTGTGAGCACCTCTGTCCAAATGTGCCAAGATTTTTGGTGTCATTCTAGGTACAAAAAGTGTCATATCTACCTAGTAGTTGTGGTGTTGACTCTCCCCTTTGGCACTGTCTTTTCCCAATTTTTTTTGTTGCATTTTAGAAACACACCAAGCTTTCTGGCACTGTTACTTGGGAGAAAGGTGATCAGCCTAGCTAGTTAGTTTTGCTTTAATCTTTTCCTACTACCCTCATTATTGCTATTCTTTATTCTTTACTTTTTGTATATATAGTTTTTCTAACTTGCCCTCTTTTTTTGTTTGTGCTATGTGCATGTAACTAGACACATGGGGAAGACAAGATGGAAGGCCAAAATGAACCTCACAAGCCAATTATAGAATACTTCATGCCTAGCAACTAAAAATTACCAATTGCTAGTAGAGTTGATCAAATGTCAGAGACCTTCTCTAATGTGGCAAAGAATTGGTGTGTCAACTCAATGTAGGTCTCATGTACTATCGTCAAGACCTAAAACAACCCATGACTTCCATGACACCCTGATAATATTTGAAAAAACCTACAACTTCCAGTATTTCATGGAACACGTAGTGGGTGTCTATCACCCTACGGGTCAAGCACTCTGGGTGCATTGGTTTCTTCGCCTGATTACTCCTCACCTCAAGTATTCTCTTATGTTCTGCAATTTGCATAACCTCATCCTCATGGAGCGACTGAAGATGTTGAAGGTCGGGCCAAATTCAAAGGTTGAGCTATCGTAACCAGTGGTGTTTCTCCAGAAGAAACTGATCGTCAGGCTAACGATGGTGGTGGTGCCCTCAACGACGATCGCATTACACATCAGGGTTGAGTGGAAGCCTCATCCAAGATAGGATTTATCAGTGCAACTAGCTCTACTTCTGACAAACGGATAATTTTGCTAGAACTGGAGGCAGACGGAGGAGCAAGAGATGGCACTGGGGCTGAAGAAGAGCCATTCTTTGTGTGAAGGTCGTAGGATATGATGCTCTTGGTATATCTACAACCTTACTAGCAACTTGCTTCAACTTGGATGAAATTGGGTGGAGAAAAATGGGAGATTTTGGTTTTTCGGAAGAGCATGCATGATTGGAAGAATGGGGGAGAATGGATAAGATCCGATGGTGAAAATTGGGTGGAAATGGTAGGTTAAGGTAGGGAAAACAATAGGGAGATGATTAAGGGTGGATTGGGGTGATTTGGCGGAGAATCGGAGGTGGAAGAGGGTTGGAGGTGGGCTGCACGATGCCTGGTCACGTGAAATGGCAGTGTTGTTCGCACAAGAGTAAAATGAGCAAGTGATGAAAAATTTTGATTTGTTGAATTAAGTGCTGGAGTTGGGGCACAACATGACTATGATGCATATCATGGCCATGCTGGATTGCCAACTACATTCTCATTATGGACCTAACCATTTGTCCTATCCTAGTTGTAACATGGCTATGCTTCCTTGCACGACTGTTCTGTCTTGGTTGTAACACGACCGTTCTGCCTTGCACAACCATTCTGAGTCTGAGTTTCATTTCTTCATTTTCTTTGATTCTCCTATTGTTTTGAGTGTACCACTACAATCATTCTATGGTAACACGTCTTTGGTGAGTACTACAGCATGTCCTTTCAACTTGAACTTCATCAAAACATGACAACTTTGATCCAAAGTGATTTTTCATGAATCCTTTATCTAAAAATCATCTAATTTCATTCATTCCACTATTGTTTTCACTTGTACATCTTAAAACTAAACAAAAACTATTAACATCAAGTACATGTGTTCTTGAAAAAGTGTAAAAATAACCGAAAAGTATAAAAAATGAAACGTTGTGTGAAAAATTCCTCAAACATAAGTGGGTTGCCTCCCACTAGTGCTAAGTTTCATGCCTTCATTCAACCTTCTTGTGGATTCTTCAACTACTCAACTACTTGGTATTGTCATGTGTCCATTCTTGCAATAAATACATCTCTCATTTGCATTGAATCTATGTTCCTCATCCCTTCGATCACAAAATATGTCATCAAGTCTTTCATCTTGATCTCCTTCTTTTAAATGACCAATGGGACTGTTGAAGTAACCATGTCCACTATCCTCATTTTGGGTTCATTGATTTGGGGTCTTGTACATGTTTATCTTTATCTTCATGTCCATGAAAGAGACTGTCATTGTGTCACTATGCTCATGTATTTGAACATCAGCTGTAGATAAGAATGAGTCTTCCTAAGATGATGGGGATCTTCCTATCCTCTAGGTCCATGTCAAGAATAATGAAATCTGACGAGAACATTGCTTTCCTTTCTTTGTCTTTCATCACCAAAACATCATCCACTCTTCCTATAGGCCCTTTTATTTAGTGATCCACCAATTGGAGAGTGCAGTGAGCCACTTTCAACTTGCCTAACCCCAGCTCCACATAAAGACTATATGGAATCAAATTCACCCTAGATCCCAAATCAAGTAGGGATCTGTCTATATGATGCCCCCCTATGTAACTAGGTATGAGCAGGGCTCCTGGGTCTTTCCTATTCACGGGAAGTGAATGTTGGATGATAGAGCTCACTTGTTCTATCAACTTTCTCTTCTTTGGCATTCTCCCTATTGACTTTCTCTTTATAGTACATTAGTTCTTGAGAAACTTGGCATAAAACAAGATCTGCTTGATAGAATCCAACAATGGAATATTCACCTTCACTTGACAAAACACATCTAGAATATCCACATTGTTCTTTTTCCTCCTTTTTATCTTTTGGGGATCATCCAATTCTTCACGGATTGGTGGCTCACTGGCTTTGAACCTATTTGCATCTGCATGATTTTCTACTTTGTGAATTGAAGATGATGACCTTTGACAAATGCAAGTCAATTATCATGGTTTATTGCTAAATGGTATCAATGCTTGACCTTTTACATGTGCATGACTTCTCTTATGCTTGTGAATGGTTTGGTTGAATTGTGATTTGAGAAAGCTATGAACGCTTAGGGTCAATTGAATCACATGATAACGTATGAATTTCATGGTGTTCACTTGTGTGGTGTGACATTACTTGTTAAGGTGTTGGAATATCGTTGATGCGGGAGATTTTATGTGCAGAACCACACTATTGACCCCTCTTTGACCGGACTTTTCTTTTATCATCTTCTTACCCCTCCACCTCATGAAAGAATGCCAAACTACACATATTCAGCCTTATCCACCTCCAAAAGTTTGGGGTGGAGATATGTATATCTCTCCACTTCACTCTCACCACCATATTCCCTACCTACACTAAGGTCAAAGAAAATAAAAATCAAGAAGAAAATTACTCCTATGTAATAGCATCTAAAGAAAAAATGAGTTCTCTATGTAATAGCACTCCAATCTCTTACCATAATCTTTTCTTCTATTCTCATACCCATTGAGCAAGGAAACATCAAACCTAGCTCACTTCACCCTTTTTCCATAGCCACATGGGTCACTTAGTGTGGTTTGAAGCATGAAAGTGAAATAGCACTCCTAGTCATGTTTGATTAACAACATCATGAAATGTTCTACCTAGAGCTACATGAAAGCCATATGGACAACTTGTATGTCTTATGTCCTATATTTGATGTTTATCTGCTCAATACTCTTTTCATGATTGGTTTGTGAAAGTGAAGAGGAGATAGGTGGGATGATGTTTGTCTGCTCAATACTCTTTTCATGATTGGTTTGTGAAAGTGAAGAGGAGATATGTGGGATACATGTACCTAGTCATCATAGAGCCCATTTAGTCGATATTCATCTTTTCATTGCATTTTTCATTTCTTGATTGTGGAAACATTATATAGAGAGTAAGTTGGCGCATACTTGAGTACAAGTATGTTCTAAGCTTGGGGTGGTAATGCGGTCCTATTTTAGGGCTTCATCATGTGTCTTATTGCACTTTAATCACATCTATACCTGTCAGATTACATGTTATTCCCCTCAATATGCATATATGTGTAAAATGCACTTAAGGACATTATTTGCATGTTTTTCATGTACTTGGACCATGCTTGGATGGAAGAGAGAGAGAGAAAGAATGATCCCAGGGTTTCTCTACCCTTAAAGAAGCCCAAAGTGAAGTCCAAGGCTCCCTCAATCTACACCTAGTGGCCAAATGTCAATTGAAGCAAAGTTGTCCAAGTATAAACAAAGAACAAGCTCAAAATGTTGTTGAAGAGAGAAGCATGGACATGGTACCCAAGATAGGTCATGTTAGTTCACTCAAAATCATAGACTGAAGCATTGAAGATTCAATTCAGCAACATGGTCGTGCAATACAACATGGTTGTACCGTCATGACCCAGAATGGTTGTAACGACCCCGCCTCCCAGTAACCCCCAATTAAGGGAGACCCGGAGGTCAAAGCCATTATCCCAATTAACAGGATCAAAGGTTCAACAAATAATCAATAACAATTATCAAATTCTACCAACTAAACTAAAAGGATGTAATAAAATAAAATGTTGCATGTCTTTTTCAACCTTGGATATTTACTTCTATCCACATCTGGAGTCTATTCTAACTAATCCTCCTTTGTACTTTAACTCTTATTTAATTCCACATATGTCACTTACTATTTTTCCTTTTCAAACTTGTACCTATAATGCCGACAAACAAAATGTCGGTCAGCATAATTGAATATGCCAGTATGTGGGGACAACCAAAATTTTGCAAATATGGATAACAATCTAATTATCACAATCAAGTAATTAACAAGCTAGTTTACGTTTTCAATGTGTCATTCTCCACCGCTTTTGCCCTAACCCTGGAATACCCCCTTTAGGGTTTCTCTTTTTCCATTGACTTAAGGCCACTTTCTCAATCCCATGCTTGGTGCCTGGGGTCACCCTTCATGGTGCCCTTTAGTCATGCAATATCATAGAACACCTTCTCAATCTCGAGCTTGGTGCCTGGGGTCACCTCTCATGGTGCCCATTGGTCTTCCCTCCTGGGCTTGACCTTTTTTGCATCGTCCATCATGGTGGCATGTACCTATGAGAATACACACTTATTTCACAATTGTGATAATCATAGTGACTTTATAATTTGCAAGTATGAACATACAACTGATAAGTTGCATTCAATGTGATGAATCATCTGAGAAACTCTTCGAGAAACTAATGCGCTTAACCATAATAAACCACATACATGTCAAGCTAACTCGAGTGTAGAAATTATTCAACCAAGCAAGAAACCAAGTAGGCTCACAAGTTGATCCTGAAATATGCATCCAATATTTCTATCATTAATCATGCCATCATGGTTTATTAATCCTAGTTGTTTCCTATGGTTACTAGTCCTTTTTAGGGTTTTTATTACAATTAGGGTTTCACTTCCTTTTTATTATTTTAAACCCTACTTTTATGAAATTACACACAACCCTAATTATTTCATCTTATTTATTATAAAAGATCCTGAGATCATATTTTGGCAACATGAAACCCTAATTTCGGATTAACTACTCTTTTCTTCCCTTTTTCCCTTATTTAGGGTTTCTAAGGTTATTAACCACAATATTAGGTTTAAAACCTTAATTCTTGCAACTCCATCTTTAAAACAAGTAAGCATCCATAATAATCATTAAACAAGTTAATAATGCTCGAATTAACTTATTTACAAGAATAAATCTATCCTTTATCATCAATTAGGGTTTCTAACCACAAATTAGCACTTTTTCCATCAAAATATACACTTTTGCAAAAAATACTGATTTAGGTTTCCAAACTATTTTTAACTTATTCCTCGTATTTTTTTATCAATTTTCATGTATACACTTTTCTCATCTGAGTTTCTAACAAAAGATATGATTTTGTAATAAAATCCTTTTTTACTAATTTATTAGCTAATTCCAGAAAAATGAGGATCGCTAGATCCATGGTCCTCTGGTCCACTCAGAATCCAACGACCAAGGATGCACGCACCTATTTTGCGATCAGAAGAACGTGAAGGACAAGATTGTCCTTACTTGGACAGAAGGCATGGAGGGGCAGTTTGGTAAAAGACCACGAGGTCTTCTCCTACCTTGTGCCCGAGCACAGCGACTCCTGTGGTCAACCTGGGAGTTGAATTCTCGATCTCGTCCACCTGCGATCGCGCCAAAGGGTCAAGAAGCTTTGTCTTCCTCCACCAAACTTGACCATGGTTCCAATTGTGTGCCACGACCATGCTTTGTCCTCCTCCTACTCGCTGGACTCCGGCGAGGCTATCCGAGAAGATAGGGGTGCAGGTGAGGGTGGTTCTTCGAATTGAGCGCACAGGAAGACTCCTCTTGATCCGCGACAGTGTTTAGGGTGGCCAATATATGTGTTGGTTCCCTCGTTCACCCTCCCCTATATAGGGTCGGGTCAAGTCCCTACTGGATTGGGGATTCTCCCAAACGACAACCAATCCCCTACAAAGTAGGGATGGTTTCCTTCGGTTTCGTCTGATGAACTCAAAGGAACCAACATATGGATCGCAAATGTTCTCGATCACGAGAAAAATGAGAGGGAAAATCACTCTATAAAATGGCAGAGTCCCAGTCCTCGTGGAATTGGACAAAGAGTGATCAACGTTGGATCAAGATCCAACGGTTGCTATCTCGCGCAATCATCCAAAAGGAAAATCCCTTTCCTATTTTCTGAATAATTCCATATTTTGGAGATAATTTGAGAAATTTTATCTCCTAAACCAAAGCTCCTTTTTATCTCAAATTTTAAGGGGAAATTCTTATTGTCATTATCTTGTTATTTTGGGTACCTTGGACCTCAAGAAACCCTAAAGGCATAGATTCCCATATTGGGGAATATCTATTTTCCTTTATCCTTTTATAAAAGTCTATTTCTCATATTTTATCATTGTTTTCAATTTCTTTCTTAATAAAGAAATATTTAGTTGATCTTTTCTTTTCTTGTTGCATTACCTTTGCAACTTTGGACTCCTTGGAACCCAAGGAACCCAAGAGGCGTGAAATACAACTTTGGATTATATTCTTTTTCCCTATAGAGTTTTCTACATCTTTCTTTTCTCCATTTCTTATTAATAATGGAGTTTCTTTTGTCTATTCCTTGTTATTGGGCCCAATAGCCAATAAAGCCCACAAAACAACCAACAAGGCTATTGTAAACGAAATCCATCTAATCAGAACAAATTATATCATATTTGTCCAAAAATCTTTAATAGGAGAAATTACATTTCTCACCAAAAGAAACCAAAAATTGGGGTTGTAACATCCTTCCCCTCTTATAAGAATTTTGACCTCAAAATTCCATCAAGCAAACAAACAATCTAGGATAAGACTTTTCCATGTCCATCATTGACCCCTATGTGGCTTTGCCCTATCCATGGTGCTTCCAAAGAACCTTTATCATCTCATATTCTTTCAATTGAGTTATTTCTTACCTTGGTATATTGTACCCTCATAGGTGACTCAGGACATTTCAGCCTCTCAAAAGCTGAATAGGTTCAGGGCTCAGCACATGGCTTGGGTACCTGACATAGTGCTCTAGATTGGACTCATGGAACACATTATACATCATGTTATCCTAAGGGGTAAGGCTAAACACAACCACCTCCACCAATCCATCTCAAATATACCCATATATCGGGGACTCAGTTTCCTCAGTTGTAGCTTAGAGGGGTCAGATATTCACATCACATACTCTCCCACAGTGAACTACATGTCAGTCTGCTTTACATCAGCTCACGACTCATGTCACCCCTGGGCTCTCTTTTAGCCATTGCTCGATCAAAATTGACTTCATTTGCACACACTGTGGTCCTTTCATGACCATTGTGAGGTCCCTTCACCAACATCATCTTAACGAAGTGGTGACTGATACAACCTCTCTTGTAGAGCTTCTTTACATCTCGACACTGGCTATGGTGGTGATCATCACATCTTATAGAGGACAAGAACTGTCTCCAGATATCACCCTGGATGAGCACACATGCTCTCATCAGACCCTCTAGTCTGGATCGTACTAACCATTAGTCAGGGGTGATAAACTGTACTAACATCGAGTTCATCTACTTCGACCTCATGGAAGTGAATCTTTATGTTATAAAGAATTTTTGAACTTGCATCATGGTGTAGTTGAACCATCTCCCTCTCATCTGTAGTTCAATTGGATCCGTCCCTTGACAATATTATTTCTTTCTCATGTCTTCTAGGTAAGGCGATCTACCATAACCCATATTGCATCTTGACCTTCCTTGGTCTAGGGGGGACTTATCACAACATCCATAATGATGAACTCCCATTCCCTTTCGGGGAATCTTTATCCTCTATGTCAATACACTGGGTTATTGGTGTTTTTCCTTCACCTCCTGGCTTGCATGGCGACAAGCCATGTGCATCTTTGTACACTTTTCATCTTAGGCATCAAAGTACTTCTACCACTTATTATCTCAGTAGTACCATGGTGTATGATGAACTTAAAATCATGATCTCCTGTATTGTCATGATTCCTCAAGATCAATTCCTTAGAAACCCTAAACCACTCTAATCAGGGTTTCATTGCCTTCTTTTCTAGTGAAGTGTATGTGAGGCTCTACAATGATCCTTTTATTGCATCAAGGCCTAGGCTGGCTAACCAAACAACCACTAACTTGATCGATCGTTATCGTTACATATGAATGTTAGCCAAACTTATCTCTTTTTCAAACTTAGGGTTAACCTAACAACCTCTTCTAGCCTCTAGCTAAACTGGGCAGTTACATCTCATCCAGAGCATCCATTACCACTTCACATCCTTAGGTATAAGATAATGTCGAAGACATACACCTCCATGTATTCCACCTATTATCTCACCTCAAATCCTAAGTCTATGTTCATCAAGAGATCTCTGAGCTCATTCTCCTGGTTTTTGAACTCAACCTGGTATAACTCATAGCTCATGATAAAAACATCCTCATAAGATGACTACCTTATTTCTCTTTAGTGTTTGTAAACCATCCATGTATCATTCACTCTACAAGGGTATGTTATCATCTCTATCCTCATACCTCATAGCAACGTTCCAACTCGCATCATCTTTATCCTTAGTGTATGGCATGCGTACAGTCCTATCTCTCACTCCTATAACAAGAGGAAATAAGCATTTGGCAGCCGTCCAAACACAAAGTTCTTCCTATTCCAAGGGTAGAGATGGTACATCCCACATTGCCATTATACCTTCAAATCTAAGTTGAAACGTGCAACTTATGTCTCTATATCACAATCATCTCGATATCAAAGTTACTTCCAGGGAAAACTGGTCTCGAGCCTACTTGGGACACATATTCCTTGGTCATCTCCCCTAGGTCTATAGGGTACCGACATATTTGGGGTCATCCCTCTTCCCTTTTGCATCAGAGAGTGCCCTACTCATCTGCCCTTTAGGTCCCATGAGTTTATGAAGGTGATCAATCTCCTAACCCATCTCCCTCAGACAATGATAGTTGTTATCTCCCGACCCTATGGTCATGTGCAACTAAGGAATTAGGAAACTCCCACTTCCATCTGTCTTATCCCTACCTGACCCTAGGATAGATTTAGGATTCCAATATAGTACATGTCCAACTTAGAACCTTACCCAAGCCTTCATTATCTCTCTCTGCATTCATGGGCTGACTTTCATCCTTTTATAAGGGTCATGGTGACCTACCTACCTTGGTCAGGCCCCATACCGGTTACTTCCTTGGTAACACGTCCACACGCCCTTAGATATGGTTATCTATGGGTCTATAGGTTCATTCTCTTACCATGTACTCTTCACTTAGCTTCTCAAGATTCTATGAGACCTCCTTAGGTTTCCTCAAACCTACAAAAACTTGTATACACCCTACCAAAGGGTCCTTCTCCCAGGATGGGACGAAACTACATCTTAATAACAAAGGTCACAAATGCCCTATTGTCTAGGGTTTACATCCACATGGGAATGCTTAGCCCTAGAAATCTATTGAGGCAGAATTAGACCTCCTACTAAACCATGCTAGGTCATACATATTCTCATTCCTTAACATTGGACCAAGAACATACCTTCCCATGTCACCAACTTAGTTGTGAGGGGTTCATCAAACATATCTTAGACTTAAGGGGTTTCCCTTTCCTCTCAACATGAGGAGTGCCATACTCGAATCTATAGAAACTCAAATCTTATCATGAACATCAGGTACACCACTTCCCCTCTTAGGCCTAGGAACCCTAGGTTCACTTTTCTAGATGTCCAACTGTCTGCTCCGCCTTTTAACCACAAACCAAGCATGTATAGGGTTTGGCATGCACTTCCCATGATCCTTCACTTGAACAACACTTCATAGTGGAGTCCTCCTCAAGGACAACCAACTAGATATAAGGCCTCACAACTTGCTACTAAGCCTCCTCAGGGTCTAAGGAACTCTTCTTCCTATCCCTAGAAGGTAAGCACCTATCTGCACATAGGTTCTAGCAACCTCATCCTCTTTCTAGGGTTTGGTTCCTCTAAAGACAACAAAGATACCATCAGCCTCCTGGGATCATGCATGAGGCAACCGCAACCATCCACTTAGGTCGCATCATCCTCAACTCCCCATTGTTCCTCATATCTCAGAGTATAAGCTTCCAACCTTCTTGCTTGGGGTCCTGCTCTCTCTTTCTCTAGAGCTAATCCAGCCTCACTATTAGAGGTTCTCTCTCCATGAAAGGTCAAGCTCACAAGCATACCCCTACATGGGTGAAGCCTATGCTCAACTCATGTTTGCTCAACATTATCCATAGCCCTTTATGCTTATCTCATACACTATCTATCATACTAACTGACCAGGGTTTCGACCTACTTCTTGCACTACTGACGTACTCCAGGTGCATACTATACCATGCTCATATAAGCTCATGGTGTTTACATCAGTTCTTTACTAACCTCATCATTAAAGGAGCTATCCTTCACTCTAACATACACGACCCTTCCCAGGGTTGGGTCGCCAAAGGTACTAGGTCATCCAACCTCTCATGGCTTATAGGGACATCGAAAGGCATGTCCACACACCTGGTCTATCATGACATCTAACTCATCATGCCATCCCTCTCTCTAACCACCACTTAGGGTTAGGGTTAGCATCATCCTTGGAGGATGTTCCAGGTCTCTACTTTTAATGGAGGTCTCTACCTCTAAGAGTAACCTTCTCTACTCATCCTCTTGACAAGAAGGTCTAGCCTCACGTCTCTCCTGAGGGCAATGACAACTCATGTCATACCACCTAAGCATGTATCTTTTCTTTAGTTTATGCTTAAACTATTAAGCTTATGTCCATGACATCTTATTTACATGCTTTTCATTAATTTGGTGGAGGTTTCCTTAACCCTTATCAAATTTACTTGTACCTCAAGAGGGTGAGGAAAAGAGAGAAAACTCTAATCCTTAAGGTCCTTAACATCATTGAGTTGACAAGGGATGAACAATATGAGAGAGTCCTAAAGGTATCTTATTCGAGTTAGGTCCTAAGACATTGGCCAAGCAGTCACACTAATCTGAGTGTAACATCCCACTCTTTCTATGCAAAAAGAATTCCAAAATATTTTATTCTTTGCATGCTCTTTTTCTAATAAAATAATTATAGAGGACTTAAATGCAAATTTCCCATGTTAGTTGTGCAAATTCATTTTTATGTCCAATTGCTCTATTATCCTTGTTTTATTTAAAGAAAATGTTTTCATATATATATATATATATATATATATATATATATATATATGCTCTTTTGTTTAAGAAAATGAGAATAAATGCTTTTATGTCAAATTGTATCTTTCATATGATAATTAGTGAATTACATGTTTAATTGATTGCTTAAATGGCCTCCATCTTGTCAATTGAAAAGAAATAATATTGAGTGCACATTTTCATATGTTGGAATGCTTATTTGAGAAATTAATGGCTTTATTTACACTAATCATGGTCATTTAAGTGTACATGATAGTTTTGCTATATTAGGACTAAAATGGGTACAACCACAAAATCTTATGGCATGGGAATGTTCTAGACCCTGAAGTTTGCGTATGGTTCAAATTTGAACCCATTAGGACCATGTTTGACCTCCCAATTAATTTGAGAGAGGTTTGTATATGGTTTTGCTACACAATTAACCGAGATTTATTTCATGTCATTTATTTCCCTATAGTCTGTGCATTAGATCTGTCATGCATTACTTTTCTCGCACGCAGGCACGGCAACCGTTGGATCAAGATCCAACGGCGTGCTTGTTATCTACTTCCTCCGTTTTCCCCGCAGGTCAGAGCCGTTTCTCACAAAGCAATCTTCAATGGTCCGTTCTGCCTCGTCTCTCACCCATTTCATCTGATTCCTTCTCAGAAGCTATCGGCTCTCTCATCGGAACCTAATGACCCCTAGAAGACCCTTTCTCATGCACTATACAAGAAACGCCCAATATAGGGCATCACCTCCCCCTCCGCCATTGATGCGCATACGGCCTCCTAGCTTCCTTTACTGCCACCTAATAACTTCAAAAGCACCGCCGACCCTCGAGATCTCCTCCTCCACTGACAATTTGGCCCTGAGAGCCCCGACTCTCCTTGACCTACTCGTTCTTCCTCCTCCGGCTACCCAAGCTCTGTCGCGTCGCCCTACGCCATCTTCGAGCAATCAGAGCCTAGGTAAGCATCGCAGAACCTCCCTCATCCTTTCTTGATCGTCCTCTTGGCCCGTGAAGCGCTTAGTTGCCACACCCTATAGGGTTGTCGCTGGGGTTCCACTGGCGCTCGTCGCCACGGCATTACAGTGAGATCACAACGGAAAGTACGGGTCCATTGGCTACGTACGACTTCAAGGATCGTGCTTCTATAACCAAGCGTACGATTTATCAAGGTTTCGATAGTTGTTCCTCCTCCAAATTTCGCCCCTATTTCACGCCGCCAAACTGTTCTCGCCCAAAATGGCTTCTTCGGGTGTCTTTGCTTCAGGCGGCTCTACCCCCACCTCCGTTTTGGCTCTGCATGACGCCACAGATCAGTTCTGATTGTAAGTCATCCCCGATAGGTTGGTGTCGTGTTTTGGTTCCAACCTCTGTTCCCAGCTCTAGCCATGACCAGAGAGCTTCTCTCTCGAGCCTCCAACGCAAGTCAGGGCCGACTGATGGCCCTTTGTCTTCTTTGGATGACAAGGACTCGATGACAGCCTTGTTTTGTGAGAATGGCCCTCCCATTCCACGTTTTGATCGGGATTCCTACTCCTACCTCGACGCTCGATGCCATAGATGAGGGGTGAAGAATCTAGGTCCTAAAATGACCTTGGTACCCTGCTAGCCTCATTCGATGTTTTCAACCACGAAGGGTACTTTTGGGTTTTCAAAAATGCCACATGACTTTTCTTTGATTTTCATTAACATGTTCTTTGGAAAATCATATTTAATGGCCTGATTATCAGAAAAATACACAAAAGTAGGTTTTTGAAAGGATTTTCAATGAGGAATCCGATTTCCTAATTTTTATTGCATGACTTTGTTGTTTTCACATCTCAATTTTTATATGAACAATTTAGGGTTTTATGTTGTATAATGAATGATAAACATACTATTTTCAGGTGATTAAGGGAACCCAAACTGTCAAACAAGGTTTGACTTAGGTGTTTTGGCTCAAGGTAAGCGGGCCATGCCCTTGGCATAGTAAACTTGATTTATTGGATGATTATGCTATGTTTATGCACTGTATACTAAAGTCATGAAAAGTACATGTTTTCTTCAATATATATGATTATTGGATGTTGATTGTTATAATCTAAGTCTAAGTATAGAAACCTGATTAATGTTATGAATTATGATTAAGATACATGAAACCAAGATTAAGAGGGAAGAGATTCCCATCCATGCTTAAGGGGGAGAAATCCCATTATGTTTCATGGGGAGAAATCCCAACTATGTTGAAGAGGGATAAATCCCATTAAGATCAAGTCTAAGTCATTTAGAAGATAATTAAGTCTAAGAAAGATCTTGGTTAATGGAAATTGATTTAGATGTATATGCACCTTGTTATGGGATTTCCGAGCATTATGGGCTTTCCGAGCAATTGTGGGCTCCTTATGGGGCATTAAGAGAGGAGCATACACTTCTAGTCAAGTTCCTTATGTAAAATATGTTAAGAGATGATTAATGTTAAATGTATGTCCATGTTTATGTCAAGTCACCTTTATAGTTTATTTTTATGCTTTATAACATGCCAATGTCACTTACTTACCATGTTTGTTTTTCCTTTGCATGGCTGGGGACGAGATGTTCGTAGACGTTGGAGCTAAAGGGAAGGAGACATCTTGAGAAGATTCCAAAGATTCAAGACCTTATAAGTTGTTTCTTGGTGGGACGTCCATCTATGGAGATCCTATCTTTCATATGTCATCTAGATTATGTGTAGGTTTAGAATCATGATGTAGTGTTCTTTCCAAGAAATTATGTATTAATCTATGCTTCTATGAATGCCAAGTGTTGTTTATTTCTTGATATGAGATCATGTATGTGACAACTCTCCCTCATATGCCAAGTACCCCACATTATGGATAATGTTGGGGATTAGGATGTGCTTCCGCTGGTTATGTATGAAACCCTAGGGAGGGGTGTTACATTAATGGTATCAGAGCAAGAAATAATGGCCACTAAGGCAACAATAAGGATTCATGCAAGTCACCCTAGGATGAAGAAATAGAAGTAGAGAACATGATTATGTATTCTAGTATGTCTAGAGAACCCTAAAGATGACTAGATCCCTCACCTCATTAGAGAAGTACATGCTAGCATGCTCATGTAGTTGAAACCAAACCCTAGATGATGAAATGCTTCTCCTTGTCTCAATGGTAAGGGACACCTAATTGAGATTTGAGGAAAATGTCATTTAATGTGACTTCTTATGTGTCTTACCTTCTTAATTGTGTATGTGGTATGGGATACATGTGCAAATAAGTTCGTGAGATGTAGCATAAAAAGATCCAACATTTCTAAATATGTACTTGATCACCACATATAAAGAGATGAAGGATATATGACCTAAGGTTAGACAAGTATGAAGATGTAGTCATGGTAAGTGAGAGATAGATTCCCTAAGTGTAATGAGTTAGGTGTAAGTTAAGAAGAAGTATGAGACTTAGGAAGGGTAGTTAAGTAATTTATGTTGAATCATAATGCTTTGTATTTATATTCCTCTTCTATAATGAAAATTGGTATGGAAACTTTGCAAGTTTATGTGAAACCGTTAAGGTGGGTAGAAACTCTAGGAAATTTCGAGGATGAAATTTATTTAAGGTGGGTAGAATTGTAACATCCCACTATGAGAATAAATGCTTTCATGTCAAATTTTCTCTTTCATATAATAATTAGTGAATTACATGTTTAACTGCTTGCTTAAATGGCCTCCATCTTGTCAATTGAAAAGAAATAATGTTTAGTGCACATTTTCATATCTTGGAATGCTTATTTGAGAAATTAATGGATTTATTTACACTAATCATGGTCATTTAAGTGTACATGATAATTTTGCTATAGTAGGCCTAAAATGGGTACAACCATGAAATCTTATGGCATGGGAATGTTCTAGACCCTCTATTTTGCCTATGGTTCAAATTTGAACCCATTAGGACCATGTTTGACCTCCCAATTAATTTGAGAGAGGTTAGTATATGGTTTTACTACACAATTAATCGAGATTTATTTCATGTCATTTATTTCCCTATAGTCCGCACGTTAGATCTGTCACGCGTTCCTTTTCTCGCATGCAGGCACGACAACCGTTGGATCAAGATCCAACGGCGTGCTTGTTCTCTTCTTCCTCCGTTTTCCCCGCAGGTCAGAGTCGTTTCTCACAGAACAATCCTCAATGGTCTGTTCTGCCTCGTCTCTCACCCGTTTCATTTGTTTCCTTCTCAGAAGCGATCGACTCTCTCCCCCGAACCTAATGACCCCTAGAAGACCCTCTCTCGTGCAATATACAAGAAACGCCCAATATAGGGCATCACCTCCCCCTCTGCCATTGATGAGCAGACGGCCTCTTAGCTTCCTTCGCCACCACCTAATAACTTCAAAAGCATTGCCGACCCCCGAGATCTCCTCCTCCACTGACAATTTGGCCCTAAGAGCCCCAACTCTCCCTGACCTACTCGTTCTTCCGCCTCCGGGTACCCAAGCTCCGTCATGTCGCCCTACCCCATCTCCGAGCAATCAGAGACTAGGTAAGCATCACGGAACCTCCCTCATCCTTTCTCGATCGTCCTCTTAGCCCGCGAAGTGATCAGTCGCCGCACCCTTTAGGGCCGCCATTGGGGTTCCACTGGCGCTCGTAGCCACGGCGTTACAATGAGATCACAGCGGCAAGTATGGGTCAGTTGGCTTCGCACGGCTTCAAGGATTGTGCTTCTATAACCGCTCGTATGATTTATCACGGTTTTGATAGTTGCTCCTCCTCCGATGTTCGCCCCTATTTCACACTACCAAACTCTGTTATCGCCCACAATGGCTTTTTCGCGTGTCTTTGCTTCAGGCGGCGCTACCCCCAACTCCGTTTTGGCTCCGCATGACGCCACATATCAGTTCCAATCGTAAGTCATCGCCGACAGGTTGGTGTCGTGTTTTGGTTCTGACCTCTGTTCCCAGCTCTAGCCATGGCCAGAGAGCTTCTCTCTCGAGCCTCTAGCGCAAGTCAGGGCCGACTGATGGCCAAGGACTCGATGACAGCCTTGTTTCGTTAGAACGGCCCTCCCATTCCACATTTTGATTGGTATTTCTGCTCCTGCCTCGACACTCGACGCCATGGTTGAGGGGTGAAGAATCCAGGTCCTGAAATGACCTTGGTACCCCTGCCAGTCTCATTCGATGTTTTCAACTGCAAAGGGTATTTTACGGTTTCAAAAACACCACATGACTTTTCCTTGATTTTCATTAACATGTTCTTTGGAAATTTATATTAAATGGCCTGATTATCAGAAAAATACGTAAAAATAGGTTTTGGAAAGAATTTTCTATGAGGAATCCGATTTTTTTATTTTTATCGCATGAATTTGCTGTTTTCACATATCAATTTTTATATGAACAATTTAGGGATTGATGTTGTATAATGAATGATAAACATGGTATTTTCAGGTGATTAAGGGAACCCAATCTGTCAAACAAGGTTTGACTTAGGTGTTATAGCTCAAGGTAAGCGGGGCATGCCCTTGGCATAGTAAACTTGATTTATTGGATGATTATGCTATGTTTATGCATTGTATACTAAAGTCATGAAAAGTACATGTTTTCTTCAATATATATGCTTATTTGATGTTGATTGTTATAATCTAAGTCTAAGTATAGAAACTTGATTAATGTTATGAATTATGATTAAGATACATGAAACCAAGATTAAGAGGGAAGAGATTCCCATCCATGCTTAAGAGGGAGAAATCCAATTATGTTTCGTGGGGAGAAATCCCAACTATGTTCAAGAGGGAGAAATCCCATTGAGATCAAGTCTAAGTCATTTAGAAGATAATTATGTCTAAGAAAGATCATGGTTAATGGAAATTGATTTTGATTTATCAGCTCCTTATTATGGGCTTTCTGAGCATTATGGGCTTTCCGAGCAATTATGGGCTTTCTGGGCATTATGGGATCCTTATGGGGCATTAAGAGAGGAGCATATACTTCTAGTCAAGTTCCTTATGTAACAGACGTCAAGAAATGATTAATACTAAATGTATGTCGATGTTTATGTCAAGTCACCTTTATAGTTTATTTTTATGCTTTATACCATGCCAATGCCGCTTACTTACCATGTTTGTTTTTCCTTTGCATGGCTAGGGATGAGATGTCCGCAGACGTTGGAGCTAAAGGGAAGGAGACATCTTGAGAAGATTCCAAAGATTCAAGACCTTATAAGTTGTTTCCTGGTGGGATGTCCATTTATGGAGATCCTTTCTTTCATACGTCATCTAGATTATGTGTAGCTTTAGAATCATGATGTAGTGTTCTTTCCAAGAACTTATGTATGAATCTATGCTTCTATGAATGTCGAGTGTTGTTTATTTCTTGATTTGAGATCATGTATGTGACAACTCTCCCTAATATGCCAAGTACCCCACATTATGGATAATGTTGGGGATTAGGATGTGCTTCCGCTGGTTACGTATGAAACCCTAGGGAGGGGTGTTACATCGGGAGTCCTCATATTCTGACTAGCAGTGCGGAGGAAAATCTTGCCAGGCCCCGGATGTGATCCTTTTCTAGACACCTCTGTCTTTCGGAAAATCCTCTAATAACTTCCTCGGTTCTATGGAATTTCTAAAATTTAATAAATATTTAAAGATTAAATGAGGAACATATGCTCTGATACCAAATGTAACGACCCCGCCTCCCGGTCACCCCCAATTAAGGGATACCAAGAGGTCAAAGCCATTATCCCAATTAACAGGATCAAAGATTCGACAAATAATCAATAACAATTATCAAATTCTACCAACTAAACTGAAAGGTTGTAATAAAATAAAACTTTGCATACCTTTTTCAACCTTGGATATCCACTTCTATCCACATCTGGAATCTGTTCTAACTAATCCTCCTTTGTACTTTAACTCTTACTCCACATATGCCACTTTACAGTTTGTCCTTTTCAAACTTGTACCTAAAATGCCGACAAACAAAATGTTGGTCAGCATAATTGAATATGCCAGTATGTGGGGACAACCAAAATTTTGCAAATATGTCTAACAATCTAATTATCACAATCAAGTAATTAACAAGCCAATTTACGTTTTCAATGTGTCCTTCTCTACCGCTTTTGCCCTAACCCTGGAATACCCCCTCTAGGGTTTCTCTTTTGCCATTGACTTAAGGCCACCTTCTCAATCCCGAGCTTGGTTCCTGGGGTTACCCTTCATGGTGCCCTTCAGTCATGTAATATCATAGGCCACCTTCTCAATCTTGAGCTTGGTGCCTAGGGTCACCTCGCATGGTGTCCATTGGCCTTCCCTCCTGGGCTTGACCTTTTTGCATCATCCATCAGGGTGGCATGTAGGTGCAAGAATACACATTTATTTTACAATTGTGACAATCATAGTGACTTTATAATTTGCAAGTATGAACATCCAACTGATAAGTTGCATTGAATGTGATGAATCATCCGAGAAACTCTTCGGGAAACTAATACGGTTAACCATAATTAACCACATACCTGTCAAGATAACTCGAGTGCAGAAATAATTCAACCAAGAAAGAAACCAATTAGGCTCACAAGTTGATCCTGAAATATGCATCCAATATTCCTATCATTAATCATGCCATCATGGTTTATTAATCCTAGTTGTTTCCTAGGGTTACTAGTCCTTTTTAGGGCTTTGATTACAATTAGGGTTTCACTTCCTTTTTATTATTTTAAGCCCTACTTTTATGAAATTACTCACAACCCTAATTATCTCATCTTATTTATCACAAAAGATCCTGAGATCATATTTTGGCAACATGAAACCCTAATTTCGGATTAACTATTCTTTTCTTCCCTTTTTCCCTTATTTAGGGTTTCTAAGGTTATTAACCACTATATTAGGTTTAAAACCTTAATTCTTGCAACTCCCTCTTCAAAATAGGTTAGGATCCATCTTTATCATTAAACAAGTTAGTAATGCTCTAATTAACTTATTTGCAATATTAAATCTTTCCTTTATCATCAATTAGGGTTTCTAACTACAAATTAACACTTTTTACATCAAAATATACAATTTTGCAAAAAGATAATGGTTTAGGTTTCCAAACTATTTTATCTTATTCCTCATATTTTTTATCAATTTTCATGTATAAACTTTTCTCATCCGAGTTTTCTAACAAAAGATATGATTTTGTAAGTAAAATCCTTTTTACTGATTTATTTGCTAATTCCAGAAAAATGAGGATCGCTAGATCCATGGTCTGCTGGTCCCCTTAGGATCCAACAACCAAGGATGCACACACCTATTTTTTGATCAGAAGAATGCGAAGGACAAGATTGTCCTTACCTGGATTGAAGGCACAGAGGGGCAGTTTGGTAAAAGACCACGAGCTCAGTCTTCTCCTACCTCGCACCCGAGCATAGTGACTCCTGCAGTCAACCTGGGAGTTGACTTCTCGATCTCTTCCACCTGAGATCGTGCTAAAGGGTCAGGAAGCTCTGTCTTCCTCCACCAAACTCGACCACGGTTCCAATTGTGTGCCATGAGCACACTTTGTCCTCCTCCTACTCACCGGACTCCGCCGAGGCTAGCCGAGAAGATAGGGGTTCAGGTCGGGGTGGTTCTTTGAATTGAGCACACAGGAAGACTCCTCTTGATCCGTCGTAACATTTTGGGTAGCCAATATGCATGTTGGTTCCCTCATTCACCCTCCCCTATATATAGGGTCGGGCCAGGTCCCTGCTGGATTGGGGATTCTCCCAAATGGCGACCAATCCCCTACAAAGTAGTGATGGTTTGCTTCGGTTTCATCTCATGAACTCAAAGGAACCAACAGCTGGATCGCAAATGTTTTGGATCACGAAAAAAATGAGAGGGAAAATCCCTTTGTAAAATGGAAGTCCCAGTCCTCATGGATCTGGACAAAGAGCGATCAATGTTGGATCAAGATCCAACGGTTCCTATCTCATGTGATCATCCAAAAGGAAAATCCCTTTCCTATTTTCAGAATAATTCCATATTTTGGAGATAATTTGAGAAATTTATATCTCCTAAACCAAAGCTCTTTTTGATCTCAAATTTTAAGGGGAAATTCATATTGTCATTATCTAACTATTTACCAAATTTGGGAAACAAATTCCAATGGATGATAAGGCTTCCTTCTCTCCCAAGTTATCCTTTAATTAATTCAAAATTAATTCGTATTTCTTTTCCCTTTGCCATTATCTTGTTATTTTGGGTACCTTGGACCTCAAGAAATCCTAAAGTCACGGATTCCCATATTGGGTAATATCTATTTGCCTTTATCCTTTTATAAAAGTCTATTTCTCATATTTTTGTTTTCAATTTCTTTCTTAATAAAGAAATATTTAATTGATCTTTTCTTTTCTTGCTGTATTATCTGAGCAATTTTGGACTCCTTGGAATCCAAGGAACCCAAGAGGCATGAAATCCAACTTTGGGGATTATATTCTTTTTCCTTCTAGAGGTTTCTACATCTTTCTTTTCTCCATTTCTTATTAATTATGGAGTTTCTTTTGTCTATTCCTAGATATTGGGCTCAATAGCCAATAAAGCCCACAAAACAACCAACAAGGCTATTGTAAATGAAATTCATCTAATCAAAACAAATTATATCATTATTTGTCCAAAAATCTTTAATAGAAGAAATTACATATCTCACCAAAGGAATCCAAAATTGGGGTTGTAACAACGGTCATGTATAGCAGCAAGACCATATTGTAGCTAAGTCAGAATGACTGTGGCACTAAGAATAGGTAGCCAACCCTAGAGCCAGAATGATTGTGGTGACCACCACAGTTGTGCTATGCATGACCCACCACGGCCATGGTGACCACCACTGTTGTGCCACCAACCATCCATTTCCCCCAATATAACCTATTCTTTCCCACATTCTCACCTCGCTTGTTCCACACCACCACACCAGTATTAACCCCTACCCACCATGGTCGTGCAGCCCAGCACGGCTGTGATACATATAAACCTAGCTCAACGTTTCCACTAGATTCTCCATCTTAGCCCCACTTGACCTAGTGCTCCCCACTACCTATATATACATAGGTGCTTTTTGGGGTACGAGGTTAGCCACTAGTAGACAACTCTCATCTCCCCCATTCCCCCTCCCCACTCATTCCCACTCTGTTCCACCTCCATTTGATCATCTTCCACCTCAAAAACACCTATTTTAGGGATTTTGACCATTTTCCACCATACACCCATGCCATTCCACCTTGGAGGAGGGTTGTGCTCCAGTTGCGACTGCTAGGAGGTGGAGAAGGAGGAGTCTTCATGGAGCTCATCATGGATTTTCACTCCTCTACTCATTCTTCTTCCTCTCTTTTTGAATTGTCTTGTTTTATGAGTAGGTAGTCCCCTTAGATGGGCTGTTTGGGGCTCAAAATGTTACTTTTATACCATGTAGGGGGAAAATGATATGTAAATATTATGATTTCATTTATTAATCGTTATGTTCTATTTCTATCTCATTCTTCATAAGTTTTTTGTTGTTTTGTGCTTGAAATCACCTAGAAACTTAGTTGAATTGATTATATGTGTGAACTTTGGGGTTTTCTCCTTGGTCTAATTCATGGATCCCTAGCTAGATACCCATCTTCCTACATGATAATCAATTCTTCTAATCCTAGGTTAGAGATATCAGTAGGTAGTTTAGAGGCATTTAATGTTATTAGTTGGAGCTTTCTCAAGGGTAGAATGTGATTGATATGAGGCCTAAAACCTCATTTCCAGCTCACATTACTACCCTCAGTCCCTAATCATCCTACAAGCCTCTAACCTAGAAACCTAGGCTTGACTAGACCCTAATTGAATTCCACATAAACCCTAACCCAATTGAGCCTCATAAGGGTGGGTAGGAGGTGTTAGGGATAAGTTCCCCTATACACAACATATCCTATCCATGGCTAGTTAGTAATTTAGGGCAATTCATTAGCCTCATGTTTGTTGTCTGGTTTGATAATATAAATGGAGGAGTAATGTTAACATGCTATCACCCCCAATACAATTGATGAGTGCATTCCCCCAAGCATCCCACACCTCTCTTAATTGCTCAAAACCCTAATTTCCTTATTGCTTAGCAAGTGTTATCCTAATTATCTCTTTACTTGCTTAGTTAGCTTCTTACCTTGTTCTTGCTTTGTTATTGCTAGTTTAGGTCTTTAATCTTTGTTTTTCCTAGTTTTCTAGACTTAGTGTAACTTGCTCTTTTCTTCCTTCTCTTTCCTAGCTTGTCTTTTCTTTCTCAGTAGAAATAACTATCTAGGGTTAACTTAGGTTTTGATCTTGTTTGTCTTCCTTTATTTGCTTGTTTGTTCAATCCATATTGTAATTAACAAATCAGCCTCAACCTTTAAAACTCTAGACTCCATAGTAGGAACCAACCAAAACTGACCTAGCTTTAGTGCCCCCTTTTCTCCCTGTGGATCGACCTTATTCTTGTCGCTTGCCTATACTATGACACGACCTTGTCTTCTTTGGGGTATAATGTGTTAGTTTAAGTGAGTACATTTATGTAGATCCCTTATAAATTTTTAAAGATCACAAATGTGTTTAGAACTCGTGGGGCGCATCTAGTCAAATCGAATTGATTAGTGTGTGCACTTTTGACCAAACTCACCGAGCTTTCTAGTATTGTTGTCGGGGACAGAAAGCGCCATAGCTACCTAGTAGTTGTGGCATTGACTCTCCCCTTTGGAACCATCTTTTCCCAGTTTGTTTTGTTGCATTTGATAAACACACCATCATGTAATTTGATGTACAATCCTTCCTTTCCCATCATGGTGGAACAATCGACATCCTTTTATATGCGTGAGGATTCGGGACACTACTGCAAACTAGATTCTAGAGAACCATCCTCCCATGACTTGGGAATCTCCTTATCTTGTCAAAATAATGGATTTTATAGGTATGGTTGCATTCAGATGATGCTCACAAAGTTGTTGGGTATGTTCTTCAGTGATTTAGGGACCAGGTAGAGAGAGGGGGCTAGAGGTGAGTCTAGCCACTACTACCCTCCTGACCCAACATTGATGATGGTGGAACATGTGTTGGGTCATCATCCAACAGTGCAGGAAGGTCCCAATATATGTGTTACACCCAAAATTGAGATATATTAGACTTTGGTATCATATTAGTAAATCCCTTCAATTCATCATTAACTTATTCATATTTAGCATTATCTTTTAAATTCTACCTAGTATTCAAGAAGAAAATAAGAACCATTAAACTTTATGTATATCTCCCTAAAGGCTTTATCTCACATTTTACCAAGTTTGGTATCAAAAAGTAGTATGCGATATTTACTTCTTGTATATAAAGTATTTGTTTGATTTAGTCACCTAGGCCACAACTATCCACATTGTCCCTTAAAATCTTTGATATCCTTCATTTTTTCATTATCTCGTGTTGTGGCAAGTATTATATCAAATTATGTTAATTTGATACTTGAGTAATTGGAACCTGGACAATGCTCATTTAATTATCTAGGTCATTAATAACATTGGAATATTCTAAAAACTTTCTCATTATCTCTTAATTATCTTAATGATAAACTCATAATATATTTGGTATCTTAGTTATGCATGAAATTCATTTCCTTATATACATCTGATGGGCTCAAAAGGAAACTCTAATTGGCTCAAATGGGATTGAATTGGGTTCTAGGGCCCATGTCCCATTCCATGATCTTCCAGAGAGTCCATAAGACTAATTCTATTATTTGATGAATTAAGGTTGAACCAACATAATTCGTTAATTGAAGCCTCATATTAACATATTTTGTCAATGTGACATTACTTCCTCAAATTGAAGACTCACCCTAAGCCTAGAACTTGAATTCTTCAAATTAATGTAATTAAATTTATGTTATTGATCTCATCATTCAAATATTGCTTTATTTTTCTTAAAGTGAATATCTATAAATGTAATCTTACATTCTAAATTTACAATATTTCAGGATCTTACAACAACTTTTACCCATAGATCCACCAACATTTTCACCTGCTTCACCTTCATCGTAGCATATCCAGTCCACAAGGAAGGAAGTTGACAAATGTGTTCTAAAACTGAAGAAGGACTATCGAACACCATGTATTTGCCTCCATCTTCTATTGTGACGATGGTTTTACCTCTTTTTTCCTAGAATACTTGGTATTGCTTCTATGAGCAAGTAGTCCTCTCGGTAGGGTGTGGCGATTAGACCATCTACTTGATTTTTCTATTTTTTGCTATTGTTATGCATGTATGAACATAACTTATTGGTCAACTATTTGAAGGAATAAAATGTTTTATTACTTGTAAATCTTGTTGGTCAACTATTTCACATGTTAATTAGATCTTAAATGTATAAAACTTTGAACCTAAGATCTAGAAAAGCATTAGATTCATGTTAAAACCTAGATGCAAACTTTAGACAGGTATTCTTTGAGACAATAAGTAAGTGATCTCTAGGTAATAAGACAAAGAACTTAGAGTAATATCTGTCTGGCTTACATCGAATAGAATATTAACTTGTCTCAACATATGGGTTTTCTTACTAATTATGACACAATGAGAGAGTGAATGATAGGTAGAAGTGGTTAAACACATCCATCCTAATGTTTCTATCCTTTAAATATTAAACCCTTAATCTAGCTTATTTATATTTGAAATCTTAGCTTAAGAAACCAAAAATGACCTTTGTGATAGTTACTAGTTCTTGTGATGTTACTTTCATCATTCAATCCTTAAAAATATTGTCCTTTAGGTTTGATCCTAAACTATACTATGACAAGATCCATCTGCCTACAGGTGGGACTGTCGTATGTGAGTTAAGAAAAACTTAGGGATTTCATCCCAAGGAAATTTGTTAGAACGACAGTCACCACATCATCAGACCAAAGACAACTCTGACTATTTCTTCGCTCAACATTCTATCCTTTGACTAGGCAACTAATCCTCATCCAGAGTGTGTATTCCCAATTTGTTGTAATTTTTTCATAGTAATTAACTAGGATCTTGTCATGATTTGGATCAAGACCATTGATGGAGGATTCAAATTAGTTGCCCAGGATAGAGGGTCAAATATGCACTTCCTAGTACACGTAATACAAGATAAGGGTGGCAATAGGGTTCGGGTTGAGCGGGTTTTATTTTGGGTCAACACTTTTTGGCTAGACCCTAAATGTGATGACCCCAATTCCTATACACTTTCCATAATGTCATTCCTTAGATATGTGTGCACTCATATCTATAAGATGTCAAAAGGGAAAATATAAGGGAATGCGAGCGTCGACTAGGATATAATAAGAAGTTAGATCATTGTTCACAACATCATTCAAGTAGTCACACAACCATCATTCAATAAAATAAAAAGTCATAATCAATTATTCAAGAAGAGAAAGACTAGTTCTATGGAATGAACAATACACAGGAGATAGAGCATCCTATACATCATCTAGAAGAAAGAAACTACTATCTAAATAGAAATAAAGATGAGAAATATCCCTCTAGCTAGTTATCCTCCAATAACTTGATTTAACATCTTCAGGTACTTTGAAATGCTTTACTTGTTCTTTGTACCTAGAAAATACGAGAAACAAACCATCAACATAAAGTTGGTACATGGTTGAAAGATGCTATACTATGCTGGGATACTTAAAATACTTGAAAAAGAAGAAAGAAAAATGAAAACATTATTTAAGGTAGAAAATCAGGTAAACCCAAGTTATTAATCACATTTCAATGGACATGTATTACTATGGTGGACTTAGCACATTCAAAACATATTATTGAGCCATATCCCCAGGTACCTTGTATCATTAAGGATCTCCCTGCGTCCCTTGTACCATTAGGGAAGTGCTAATCATATTAATACTTTCCCTCTCTAATAGGGAGATTAATGAACCATTAGTAACTACATTCCATTTTCTTTCCTTAGTGTTCTTAGTGTTCAAGGTGGAAAAGTGACAATATGTATAGATATACATCCAACAAGATTATTCAATTACGTGCAAGAAGTTATTCATAATTATATCATCCAGTAATAACTAGTCGTATACTTCTATCCACACACATTGAATATCGGATCTGGATTTCCACAAGTCTACATTAAGAAGTAGATCACCTTGAAAGAGAAACAAAGACCTAATGTCATTATGGGTTCTCATCATCCCATATTAGAGTTTTTGGATTATTATTGTTTGATCTCTATTTTGGGTGACTTTAACCTTCCTATGATCAAATCAGGGGTTATCCATTACTTTTATCTTGTTTTGAAGTTACAATATCGAATCTTCATATTAAGGTTTCATCTATGTGATGATACCTATTTCTATCAAAAAAGGGAGCATCCATAATTAGGGTTTCTATTACGGGTTCTATCATTAATGGTTTCCCTTTAGGATTCACAAGATCCAAAGGGATCAAAGTTGTATATAAGGTTGGGGTCGGTCATGATCATAAGGGGCCATTAAATAGTTACGGTTTGGCACATAATTGCGTGAAAGTATACATATATAGAGAGAAACTAGAATTTAGTATTTTACTAGTAAACGCACACGTGACAATGCACATGTCACAATGAAGTGTTACAACTACATTATATAATTTTTAAAAAGAAAAAATAATTATAAATTCGTATAAATAAAGTAAAATAGATTCCTTCTATAATTCAAAATATAATTATTTTAATATAACAAAATTGTAATTGGATATTTGTCCAAAAGGAGATTATTGTACCAACAATCATTTAAATTTTAAATATGGTTGCTATAACGTAAATTGGCACAACTCCCATTTACATGTAATGTGATTTTTTTAAATATTCAATTACATAGTAATATTTGGAAAAAAAAATTGAGGTGTCGTTAGTCTATCTATGCTTCAACCTACTCTTGTTCCACTATAGTGTTATTAGTAGATTCTACAACAAAAAAAATTATCAAGATGAAGGAGAAATGCTTACATTATATTTATGTTAGTTGCTTCCTTGCTAGCATATTGTCGTTAGTTGCTACAAGGTGTCATCAAGAATAACATTTTTGAAGGAAAAAAGTTAAAGATAGCACCTAACAAGTTAGACATGTTGTAAATATGCCTTATATCATGTTCCTTGTAATAGGGACAGTTTGTCGAGCACCAATTTGTTGAAACCCATGTTATCAGGAATAAGTCGAATGGTTTTGATGTATGAAGATGAAATAACAAGATGAGGATGGTGCATGTTGACGAACTTGACAAAAATACTAAAAAATGCCCTCTTACTTAGAACATCCTCATTATCGTCGAACTTTCATAGTTGAAGGCATAGCGTGTGACCGATGATGTTGTCCTACAAGATGTGTAGCCAGCTACTGCATCCACCTGATTAAGCTATATACATGATGCGATGATTTTGAGTCGCATTTATAGACCTATTTCATATGTGTTTTGTGCCTTAATTACTCATTTTCATGGATAATATTGCATAATTCATTTAATTCGGTCTTTGCCATCATATTATATCAAATCCCCTTTGTTTTACTATTTCAAGCATTATTTATCATCTTATTATAAATTGTGTGGATTTACTTGGTCTTGTTGTGAAATTTCAGGAAAAATAAGTATTTGCTTCCGTCGATACCATCGACGGAAGTCGATACCATCGACCAAGCTACAGGTTGTCAGCCGAGAAGAGCAATACAGAGTCGATACCATCGACACCCATGTCGATGGCATCAAGATCACTTCAGGTTGCTGGCGAGGATGCAGTCGATACCATCGACGAAAGTCGATGCCATCGACACAAGGAGAGCTACAGTGTCGCTAAAAGACAAAAACCGACACTGAGGAGTCGATACCATCGACGCCCCATGTCGATGGTATCGAGATCACCACAGGCGCTCAGAATAAAAGAAAGGAAAGCTGCCGCTAATCCGCTGGGTCGATACCATCGACCCGCGTCGATGGTATCGACGCCGGCAGATATGCGTTGGATCTGTTTTGATCTCGATCGGACGGTTGTTGTTATTTGACGACCTAATTAGGGACTTATACCTAATGACGGCCGCCCGAAACGAGAGGAGGATCTCATTTTTGGATTGCACGAGTGCCGAGGAGGAGAGAAAGGAGAACGGAGGCCGAGAAGCTCATCCCGGGTGATTCGGACGCTGCCGAAGATGATTTCCACCACCGACAGGCGGGGAAGCTCGTG
Organism: Alisma plantago-aquatica; assembly: GCA_963693085.1. NCBI lineage: Eukaryota > Viridiplantae > Streptophyta > Magnoliopsida > Alismatales > Alismataceae > Alisma > Alisma plantago-aquatica. Next base: position 1,498,285,761 of record OY856411.1, on the reverse strand, counting down.
TTCTACGCCAAGGATCCACCGGTTCTTCTCCGTTCAGGGGTTTTCCCATTTATTTCCCGTTTTTCTTATGAATTCCCCAATTTCTACCATGTATTCGTGTGAGATGAACATGAGAGGCTAAAACCCTCAATCTTTAGGACCGGGAGTAGCCCGGGGATACATTGTATGACGATTTTATATTGATAATTCATATTTTTCTCTCAAATCCGTGGTATAAATTCGTTTTCTCCATTTCAATTGTTATGCTTGATCACCATAATAATAAATTAATGCCCTTAATCACTTCGACAGAAGGATTAACGGTTGAAAAGAGACGAATTCTACATTATTTAATAAAACCCTTGACAAAGGAGTTGTAAAATTAATGGTGGGAACTGAGGGACCGTTCTTAATGTGCTTAGTTTAGGGGAATGATTACTACGACGGTGGAATCAACCTAAACCTAAGTAGTGGATTACACCACGACAGTGGGTAATTCTCATTTCAGGCCACTACCCGGATAGAGAGAGAAGTGTGAGGAATTATATTAAACCTAATACAATGTTGACCCGCGGTGAAACCGCCATCCTAAAGATATCTCTTTGAATTGATTAAATTAACCTTTAATCGATTGTTTTCTTTGTTTGATTTTTATTTTCTTTTTAATTTGAACAACACAACCCTACTTTGTTAATCGGTCTAGCTGATTGCGATTAGTTAGTAAAAGTCTCCAATAATTCACGTATCCCTGAGTTCGACTCGGGCCTCACAAGGCCTATATTACTCGACGCGTATACTTTCGTTTAAGCGCGTAGTAAAATACACGTCAAGTTTTTGGCGCCGTTGCCGGGGATACGGCGAATTATTGGCACTTTGAGTGCTAAGAGCGGCCACTCTAGGCCACATTTTTTTATTTAAAACAATTTCAAAAATTCCTTTATTTCTCTATAATTGTGTTGACTCGTTCAAAGCATTGTACTGAACCCCTATTTCCATATTTCAGGTACTTTGCATGGTGCACACACGTAGTCGAGACTACGTGAATTGCACACCTGAGGTTCCATCTGCGGGACCAGAGGACGAGGACTACTACGAGGAGGAACACCAAAGTGATATAAATTCTGAATCTGAGCAAGAACAAGAAGAAGAAATGGCTGAAGCACAGACCATATGGGAGAAGATCAAGGCGTCTTCTTCCTCGGCATCAAAGGGGCCTATAAAGAAATAGGGGATAAACATTCCAACCTACAAGATCGATCCAGCATTGATTAACCTGGTTAAATCAAATGCATTTCACGGATTAAAAAATGAAGATCCAGTGGCCCACATCAGCCAGTTCGTGGAGAACTGTGATATGGTGAAGATAGATCGATTTCCACAGGATGTGCTCTACCTCAAGTTATTCCCGAGTTCCTTGGCTGGAGTGGCAAGAGAGTGGCTGCATAACCTTGACGACGAGTTTGTTGAATCATGGGATCACATGGTGGAGGTTTTCTTTGAGAGGTTCTTCCCTCCTGAGAAGACCAATGACATGATTAGGAAGATTCACAATTTCACCCAACAAGCGGGTGAAACATATTCTGAGACTTGGGAGCGATTCCAGGTCATGTTGAGGAGATGTCCACATCATGGATTGGACAAGGAGACACAAGTGAAAATCTTCTATCTTGCTCTCTCCGAGCACGATAGAAGTAATCTTGATTCAGCCGGATCCGGATTTTTTCTGAATAATACGGATACCAGATGTTGGGAGATACTGAAAAACATGGCTAGGAAACAGTCATGGGGTGATAGAGGGGCTGTGGAACAGGTCAAGGCTGCTGGTGAATCCAGAATAGTTAGGGAGCTGAACGATAAGTTAGATCTTCTAGCTAAGAAAATGCTGACTAAGGAAGATGCAGTTGATGATGAGGAGGCCCAAGTAAAATTCATGCAACAATAGGGTTATAGAAACAATGACTATGCATGGAGGAAAGATAAAAAGTTTTCATGGAAGGATCCGAATAATTTTCTGCAGGATCCGGATGCCAAGCCACAGCCAAGATCCGAGGACAAAAACACTGAATTGCTAAGTCAAATGGTTCAGCAAAACCAAGAGATGATGGCCATGTTTGGTAAACAATTGCAATCTCAAGGTGACATTCTAACCAAATTTGGGCAGACACTGCAAAGCCATGGAGCACAGATGCGGGCATTAGAGACCACCGTGGCACAGATTTCGAGTGAAGTGGTGGCCATCAAGCACGCCAATCAACAGAAACCAGCAGAGAATGCAAATGTGGGCCAAGCACACCATCAGGTCAAGTACATGTCTGTGGTGAGCAATGAGGAGGAATCTCAGGCGCAAGAAGCTGTAGAAGAAAGAAAATTGACTTTCAATGTGAATGCAACACCAGCAATACCATATCCACGCACTTATTATGGATTGCCTGGTGGAAACCCTTTCTTCAGGAAATCACAAAGAGTTGTGAACACTATATCTCCTAGGCAGGAAGAACAAGTGCAAGTTGTTTGTGCACATGTGGAGACGTCTAAGGTGAGAGAGGAACCACAACAAGCTGCTACTGTTGAGGATGTCTTGCCAAAGCCCACGTCAGAGGGAATTATTGAAGTAAGCTTAGGGGAGGTACCCCCGAAAAGCGCTTATTTTCCACCTCATAGGCGTGTTGCTGCAGCTGATGTTTCAGATCCGGTCAACTCTAAGTCAAAGAAAGAGCATCGTCATTTTAAGAAATTTCTGGAGATATTCTGAAAACTCCACATCAATATTCCATTAGTGGAGATGGTCAAGAAAGTACCCGCCTATGGGAGGTTCATCAAGGAAATCATCACTAAGAAGAGGTGGATAAAAGACGATGAAATTTATTGGATGAATGAGACAGTGAGCTCTATGATTCATGGGAGTTCACCAAAGAAGAGAAAGGACCCAGGAGGTTTTTACATACCGTGCTCAATAGGTGGTCAACATTTTCAAAAAGCACAATGTGATTCTGGCGCTAGCATAAATCTCATGCCTTTGGCGACATTTCAAAAGCTGGGGTTAAAAGAGATAAAGAAGTTGGTTGTAACAATTGAATTGGCGGATGGGTCTACTGTGAGACCCTATGGAGTATGTGAAGATGTTTTAGTCAAAGTGGACAGATTCATATTTCCGGTGGACTTTGTCGTCATGGATATGCCACCACTCCAAAGCTGTGAAATTCTTCTAGGAAGACCGTTTCAAGCTACGGCAGACGTCGTGACTGCCCTAGGGAGAGGGACTTTGTCCTTGGGCATTGGAGGAGATCGTGTTGAATTCAAATTACCGAATGATCCTCTAAGTGCAGTTCCCAAGGTGAAAAGATGATGATTGTCACACCGTCTAGCCTAAGACGTTAAAGAAGGGCGCTTGGTGGGAGGCAACCCAACCATTGGTACATTAGGATAGTGTAATTCGAGTCATAGATTGCTTTTATTTTGTTTAGATTTTAGTTTAAAAAAAAGATACCTTGATCTGTTTGTTAAATGTGCAGGAATAGGCAGGGTCGATACCATCGACACACTGGTCGATGGTATCGACATGGGTTCAGGCTGACACCAGCAAAAATCGTACTGCGTCGATACTATCGACATCCTCGTCGATGGTATCGACATGGTCCCAGGCAGGCTGCACAATAAAGGTCGATGGTATCGACATGCCAGTCGATACCATCGAGATCTCTGGAGATTTTCAGAAGAAATTGACTCAGTGGAGTCGATACCATCGACACACAGGTCGATGGTATCGACATTTTCAAGTTATAAAGGCGGCGGCCGGACTCGCGAGGCAGTTTCCCTAATCAGCGAGTCGATACCATCGACTTCCGTCGATGGTATCGACGGGCACACAGCAGTGTCGGTGTCAGTTATTCAAGACGGGGTTATTGGTCAAGTGAAGTCACATCATCCAGAGCAAATCCGGACCCCACGACCCTGGCAGTACCTACCTCCGCCTCTACAAGAATGATCGTGGTATCACTGTTCCACCCTTAAGTTGGTTTTTGACTATGAGGCCATAGTCGAATTCAAGCTTAGGGGGGTGGCTGGAACAGCTCTATCTTTTATCTTTTCTTTAGTTGTTTTTAGTTTTCGCTTTGTTATTTGTTCTTGCAATTTTAGTTTGTTTAGGATCCATATCTATCTAGTGTAATCGTGGATGTCTTAAAAAATTGTCATCTCGCTGTTTTCATGGGAAATTTAAGGGAATTTAAAAATTTTTGTGTCTTTTGGATAGCTTAACTTGGTTGTCCTTGGGGAACTTGTCCTATGAAAATGATTGATTATGTCAACTTTGAAGCAATATGTCACACCCACACCCCCCATTGACTCATGAAAAGTGGATAGTAACGGTTGTTTGAGCCTAACCTAATCAAATGGTAATGAGACCTTAATTGGATATAAGAGAAAGAACCCTTTGAACTACTACACATGTTAGTAAGGAGGGACACATAATATTCTTCTAAGGTTCAGTCACTTAAGCTTGTGATCATTCCACTTCATATTTTTCCATAATCCACCTAAGAATTGGAAGTAAAGTACAGTTTTAATTCCTTCTTGCATGCATAGCATGTAGATAGGATTTGCATTGTTATTTTCATACTTTTACATAAAACGAAAAAAAAAATGTATAGTGATTCATGCACACTACCTTTAGGTGCATGTCATGTAGTTGCACTCATAACTTTCATGATTTTCATGCATAAGTACATCATGTACCTTAGTTTTCCTAAAAAGTGATTTAAACTCTTCCATATCTTTGAAATAATGCAAAGATGTCCAATCGTGAAGAAAATGGCCTTATGCATGTATCTCTAAGCAATTATGGAGATGTGGGTTAAGAGAAAGAAAAAAAATTCTGAAAATCTGAAAAAAAATTTGAAAAAAAAAAAGAGAAGTTGGAAGGAAATGGAATAAGAGGGAGAAAGGAACATGATATCACTTGCATAACAGGGAAATTGAGTACATGAGGTGGCTTAATTAGATTTTTATCTCATTTTGAGGTGGAAGGTTAGTGCATGCATCATTCCACCTAATTTTAAGCATTAGGGCATTTTTAATGTGCATTCACATCATTTAGGGCATTTTGTTTTATGCATTTTGAAGCTGTGTAATACTTCCAAATTCTTCCATGAACCACCCATTCCATCCACCCGTTGCTCGGATTGGTAGGCCACCGTGATTTTCTCCTCACTCATGTTTATCAGGAGAATTGCTTCCATGTAGATGGTAGTTAGGGCGAGCAACGTAGTGTAGGAGATCACAAGATGCACCAATGCTGAATCGGCGAACCTTATTATGTTAACTGCCTTATGTGATAGTGTTCATCGGTTTGAAGGATAATTTTTCTTATTGATGATTATTGTCGCCTGTAGGGTAATTACTGTTCTGTGATTAGGAAAGGCCGGTTTGAGAACGTTTAGTGGGAGTCATGGAATGTGGGGTGATGTGTTGATTTTTAGTTGACATCTGCAATCCTATTCTAAGGATTAGTTGCTCGAGGGCGAGCAATGTTTAAGCTTAGGGGAGTTTGATGCAATGATTTTGAGTCGCATTTATAGACCTATTTCATATGTGTTTTGTGCCTTAATTACTCATTTTCATGGATAATATTGCATAATTCATTTAATTCGGTCTTTGCCATCATATTATATAAAATCCCCTTTGTTTTACTATTTCGAGCATTATTTATCATCTTATTATAAATTGTGTGGATTTACTTGGTCTTGTTGTGAAATTTCACTTGTTATTTGACGACCTAATTAGGGACTTATACCTAATGACGGCCGCCCGAAACGAGAGGAGGATCTCATTTTTGGATTGCACGAGTGCCGAGGAGGAGAGAAAGGAGAACGGAGGCCGAGAAGCTCATCCCGGGTGATTCGGACGCTGCCGAAGACGATTTCCACCACCGACAGGCGGGGAAGCTCGTGTTCTACGCCAAGGATCCACCGGTTCTTCTCCGTTCAGGGGTTTTCCCATTTATTTCCCGTTTTTCTCATGAATTCCCCAATTTCTACCATGTATTCGTGTGAGATGAACATGAGAGGCTAAAACCCTCAATCTTTAGGACCGGGAGTAGCCCGGGGATACATTGTATGACGATTTTATATTGATAATTCATATTTTTCTCTCAAATCCGTGGTATAAATTTGTTTTCTCCATTTCAATTGTTATGCTTGATCACCATAATAATAAATTAATGCCCTTAATCACTTCGACAGAAGGATTAACGGTTGAAAAGAGACGAATTCTACATTAATTAATAAAACCCTTGACAAAGGAGTTGTAAAATTAATGGTGGGAACTGAGGGACCGTTCTTAATGCGCTTAGTTTAGGAGAATGATTACTACGACGGTGGAATCAACCTAAACCTAAGTAGTGGATTACACCACGACAGTGGGTAATTCTCATTTCAGGCCACTACCCGGATAGAGAGAGAAGTGTGAGGAATTATATTAAACCTAATACAATGTTGACCCGCGGTGAAACCGCCATCCTAAAGATATCTCTTTGAATTGATTAAATTAACCTTTAATCGATTGTTTTCTTTGTTTGATTTTTATTTTCTTTTTAATTTGAATAACACAACCCTACTTTGTTAATCGGTCTAGCTGATTGCGATTAGTTAGTAAAAGTCTCCAATAATTCACGTATCCCTGAGTTCGACTCGGGCCTCACAAGGCCTATATTACTCGACGCGTATACTTGCGTTTAAGCGCGTAGTAAAATACACGGCAATACACATGTATAACAAGAGAAAATAGCGGATACATAACCGACTACGGTGTAGAGAAATAAAACTCATAGCAGGAGATGATGTTGAATGCATTATAATGTAGGCTTACGCAAAGCGACTGATAAACATGGTGTTTTAGGATGTGAAACCATTTCTACAGTGACCAAGCACGGACGTTGGGTCCTCTGTGAGCGATGATGCATCATCTATGGTGGATAGAATGTTGTGTACCCTCTCAAGCATGGCGTCGAGGGACACCTAGAGCAATCAATGTTGGTCTTAGCCTCGGACGCTCCTGGGAACTTGAGAAAGGTCGTGAGGCAGTGAGACAGGTACCGTGTGTCATTGCAAGCTCTTGACATGGCAATGGTGGCCTTTGTCAGCGAGACATTAATGTGATGAAGAGGAAGGAGAAACAAGGCAAAAATTGCTACGGTGGAGATGACAAAGATTGCCGCCAAGAGGTCATGATTATTCCGCAGATGCGGCGTCGGCGTATGGTAGTGAACTGCTCGAGCTGGGTGAGTTGTTGGTCGATGGATGGGAGGTCATGGACCGGGAGAGTGTGCGAGTGATGTCAAGTGATGTCCGATGTCCTGAGACGGTCGAAATCCATCCTAACAGGCTGGAGATGCTAACTGCAAGGAGATTGACCAACCTGCGCAGAGTAGTATGAGCTTGTTGCTGACGGGTTGACATTATTTTAGAGTAGAAGTGGTTTGTTGGTAGCAGTGGTTGCAGGGGCAGAAGAGGCATCTTTTGTGTGAATGTCAGTTGAATACTTGAATTCTCAGAGGATGATGACGTCGGGATTTGAAAGAAGAAGCACCCAATCAATTAATTGGAGCGATACCCGAACATGGCAACATGACGAAAACCTCTTCTTCCCGATGTGTTTGTACACACCCTACACATACGACAGCCAGATCAGATCCTTTGGCTTGATTCTAGCCTATGACGGTCGAAAAGCGGTCACTGGTCTCCTTGAAAATGTATGTTTTGGTTTCTTTATAGCTGTTTCTAGTTGTAGTAGGAAGGTAAGAGAAAGATTGATTAGGGTGAGGGAGAGATACCACAAACTGAATTGTTGCTTGTGTCTCGCTCAATAGACGGAGAAGTTTTTAGAAAGACGTGCAGGGTGTGTTTAAGGAGACACAATGTGTACATCTAGTAACCATAAATCGTGGATCTCATAAGTAGGATCGTGGTTTCCGTAACTGATACACGCATGTATGGAAATACCTTTAATTTTTGAATTAGTGTAGGGATAAAGATGTCAGTTTTGAATTTGTGATGCGAACTCATGTTTGCTATGATATTACTTTGATTCCGGATCACGAGGATATTCTTTGGAATAGGAAATATTTGTGTATCCGTATAGTAACAGATATAAGATAAAGACTTGGTACAGATAATTCTTTTATAATAGTAAAACAACAAAGGATGATTATTAGATGTAGCTGATGGGATAATAATATACGTGAGATGAAATAATAGAAAATGGTTTGATATGTGTGTATAAAATATATGTTGGCGGAGGGAATTTAAACGGTTGTAGATGTGTGTGTGAGAAAGTAATGAAGCCGGTTAGTTTGAAGACGTGGACCGGGTTGTGTTCCATAATGCCAATGGAGTTATGGTAGTGGAGCGTAACTTGAAGTTGGAAAAGAACGATAAAAATTAGAAAAATCTTCAAAAAAGGAGAGAGGAAATAAAGTTAAGGAGAAGCCAACATTTCAAAAACGGACACTCTGATTGGCTAGTGGCATGTTGTGTAATTAGATAAGAAAACTCCCTTTTTTATTGTCGTATAGATATAATTATTGAGTTAACTATCCCTACTTGATTAAGGTTTTGAGCCATGTGAGGATCAGGGATTAAGTTAGGGTTTTAGATGTCAGTATATTAGATCTCAACCATGGATCACAATTATTACACAATATGATAATAATAAAATGGTCATTAGGGTTTTAGGTTACTATTTTTGAAAAAGGTAGTAGATTTAGGTTGTGATAGCATTTTTATCAGATTCCTCATATTTTATATAGGTTTCCTATTTTCTGACATTCCTAGCATTTTCTAGTATTTTTCTAAGATAATATATTTTCTATTAAATATCTAGAGAAAAATAGGTGTTGCGGAGCTTACCTGGATGCTCATGATTGGTCCAAGTGGGTGAGTGGACCCTCACTAGCTTGTGCTGACCCGTGCCTTCGCTTGCTGAGGTGGCAACTATAGATAGGACCACCTAGGATCCAACTGGTGCCACGCGGTCCTATCCTTGTTAGCTCCTCCTTACTCGAGAAGAAACCAGGTTACCTCTCCGGCGACGACTCATGTTGTGAGGGATGGTGCTTACGGTTGGCTAAATGAGTGAGCACCTTCATGGACCTGTCCCAAAGATGGATAGCACGGTCCCACGATGTGGCCCCCTCTGGCTTGGAGTTCCGCCAAGGCGGGTGGAGGAGATCGTCGGTGAAAGGAGGTTTAGGGTGAAGAGAGGTCATGGGACCTCGTGTCCTAGATGGGAAGCTCTGTAGACAGATGGTAGGGGTGTTGGTGACACAGATTTGGTGGAAGAAGCTCTGTGGTAGTGGGGAGACAGAGAATTCATAGATTTACGGTGGTGGAATGGAGAGGGGTGTTTGGGGTGGCTTCATTAGCAACTGATGTGTGGGAAAGACACAGGGGACGTTGGCAAAGCTAAGGATGGCTTTATATTGCCATGTGGGTGTGCTGGTGATAAATCCCTAAAAGGCCAGCCGTTGCTAGGTGAGTGCGGTGAGAAAGAAGGGGTTGGTTCTCCCTGATCCAAGGATGAGGGAGAAGTAGTTACGGGTTGTTGGGTTTGGTTTTGCGAGAGGGGGAGTAATATACCAAAGAAATGGTGGGGAGATGGCTGGATTAGGTGCTAGAGGGGTCGGGTTGTTGTTTGTTCGGTTGGGAGTGAAGCCTGAGTCTTGCGGGAGGTTAATTAGGGATGACTTTTTATTTGTTAGATCCCTCTTATATGGCTAGGATCAAAAGACCATATTAAAGGCTCACGCCCAAGGTTTGAAGGGGCCGCCTAACACATAAATGTCACACATTAATCTGTAACTTAAGTCTTAGGTTCAAATAAACGATATAATGTGCATTAATTTCAAATGCTTATATCCCATAAATGTCTTATTCAACAGGAAGGAAATATTAAGGGAAGCTTCATGATGTCAATATGTAACTATGGTATAAAATTGAGGTTCAAATTCGAATGTTGGTCATGGTTATTGACTAAGTTCTTTAATACCTATAATTCACATTCATATGAAACTAGGGCTTGCGTTATTTTGAAATTGATGATTCCTCTTTAATTAAATAGTGAGGGAGATGGTTGAGAGTATTATTTAAAATAACAAAATTGTAAGAGTGAGAAAATAATGTCAAAACTCACTCAGTCACATTCTCCCCTCCTTTTCAATACTTTTGTACTCAAAATTGAAGTAGCTTGAAAGAGGTGCAAATATTTTTGCTCGATCTTGGATTTGAGCTCCTAGGTGGCATTAGACTGGTCATGGTGGCTCCATAGAAATTTCACCTTATCTATGTCGGTTGTTGTGAAGTTCCTTTGTCTTAGAATCCAAAATTCTGACTGGTGATTCAACATAGGATATATCACCTTTCAGCTCTAGAAGCTCATGATTCAGAGTGTGACTGGGGTCTTTAACATAGGGCTTCAAATTGGATACATGAAAGACATTGTGCATGGAACTATATTGAGGTGGCAAAGCAAGATGATAAAGAGATTCACCAACCCTTTCAAGATCTCAAAGGGTCCCACATAGCGAGGACTGAGCTTCCCCTTATTCTTGGCCAAAGCTCAGATAGGTCTGATCGTTAGAAAGACATGGTCACCCTCCTTGAACTGACATTTTTGTTAGTGAGCATCTGCATAAGATTTCTACCTATCCTATGCCCGCTTCATCCTCTACCTAATCAGTGGAACTTTATCTATATACACCTACATCACCTCAGATTTCATCAAGGTGTGTTCCCTGATGTCATCCCAGTGTAGCGGAGATCTACATTATCGGCCATAGAGAGCTTCATAGGGAGGCATACCAATACTTACCTGATAGAAATTATTATATGCAAACTCAAATAATAGAAAATAGTGGTCCCACAAGCCTTCCCAATCTAGAACACAAACTCGTAGAAGATCCTCTGAAAATTTTACTGTGCATTCTGACTACCCGTCTGTCTGCAGATGGTAGGTTGTACTCAAGTTCAACTTGGTGCCCAGTTCTTCATGAACCTGCTTCCATAGATTTGAAGTGAATTTTGGATCCCTGTCTGAGACAATGGACGTTGGAACTCCATGTAGACGTACTATCACTCGTATATAGAGATCTTCTAGCTTGGATACTTTTGTAGTAGTCTTCACAGGGAGAAAGTGAGTTGACCTGTGAAATGATCCACTATAACCCATGCAAAATCTTATCCCTTTCTGGTCTTAGGTAGCCCCACCACAAAATCCATGGGGATGTATTCCCATTTCCATTCTAGGATTTCAAGGGGTTGTAGTAGACCACCTATTCTCTGGTGCTCTGCCTTGATTCTCTAACATGTCAGGCATCTGGGCACGAATTCAACAATATCACGCTTCATGCCTCTCCACCAGAACTGACATTGTAGGTCTTTGTACATCTTAGTTGTGTCGTGATGGAGTGTGTACTTTGACCCATGTGCCTCACTGAGAATCTTTGTCTTCACATCTAACTACTTAGGAACCCACATACAGTTCTTGTATCAAAGATCACCATCAAGACCCACAGACAGATGTGTTTGAGGCTTTGAAAGGAGAGAGGAGAGCTCTACAAGATCAAGATTAGCCTTTTGTGCCTCAAGAATTTCGGATTGAAGACCAGACATGATGGAGATGTTATTGACTTGGAGGTGATCAGACAAAAATTGGGGCTTCCAGCCCACTAAATCCTCCATGTTCCTTCACTCAGGAACATATAAAGAAGCACATATTACCCTTTTTCTGCTACGAGCATCAACGACTACATTAGCTTTGTCTGGTTGGTAGCCAATCATGAAATCGTAATCTTTCAGATACTCAATTCATCTCCATTGATGCAAGTTTAGGTCTTTCTGAGTGAGGATGTACTTCACGATTTTGTGATCGGTGAAGATATCAAATGTCACCCTGTATAGGTAGTGCCTCCAGATTTTGAGGGCATGGATGATTGTAGCTAATTCAAATCATGTGTGGGATAGTTAAGTTCATTGGGTTTTAGCTATCAGGATGCAAAGGCCACCACCTTTCTGTGTTGTTACGGAACACATCCTAACCCATTTCTTGAGGCATCAATGAAGATCACAAATCCTTCGTTGGGTAGAAAAAAGAACTAGAATAGGGGTTGATGTCAATTTCTGCTTCAATTCCTAGAAATTAGATCCACAAGTGGTTGACCAGATGAAATCTTCATGCTTTCGAGTAAGCTTAGTCAGAGGAAGTGCAACTTTGGAGAAATTGGGAATGAAGCGACGATAATATCAGACCAAGACCAAGAAGCTCCAGATATTATAATGATTTTAAGGAGGTTTCCAATCAAGAACAACAAATACTTTGGCAGGATCAACAGATATATTACCCCCCAGAATGACACGTCTAAGAAACATGACATCATCAATCCAGAATTCACATTTAGAGAGCTTGCCATAAAACTTTTTAGCACGAAAGATCTCAAGGACTACTTTAAGTGCTCACGATGATTCTTCATAGTGTCAGAAAGATCAAAATATCATCAATGGAGATGACAACAAACTCATCTAGATAAGGTTGGAAGACTTTGTTCATCAGATTCATAAATACACCAGGTGTGTTGGTCAACCCAAATGGTATCACTAGAAATTTTTAATGCCCATAACAAGTTCGAAATGCTATTTTAGAAATATCAGAATCTTTGACTTTAAGTTGATGGTATCCAGAACAAAGATCAATTTTCGAGAAAATGTTGGCAGTATGAAGCTAATCAAAGAGGTCATCAATGTGACAGAAGGGATACTTATTTTTAATAGTAGACTGGTTTAACATGCGGTAGTCAATACACATACGCATATAACCGCCTTTCTTTTTGACAAAATGAATAGGCGCACCCCAAGGGGAAATACCAAGACAGATAAAACCTTTGTCGAAAAGTTCTTATAGATGCTTCTTCAACTCCATAAGCTCAGTAGGACCCATCCTATATGGTGCCCTAGAAATCAAAGTGGTTCTAGGATGAAGATCTATGGAGAACTCCATGTCTTTATTTAGAGGTAGCCCAGGAAGCTCCTCCAGAAATACGCCAAAAAATCATGTACCACGTCCAATCTTTCTATAGGAATGCTATTAGGACTGGTCTTTGAGACTAATGTGAGGAAGACTTTACATCCTTTAGAAATGAGCTTTTTACCATTAAGAGAGGAAACTATAATATTACTACAGAATATGGTTCCCCTAGGGACCACCATAGGACAATAATGAGGTTGAGAGAGGATAGACATCTTATTTCTACAGTCAATCTGGTAAGGATACTTGTAGAGCCAATCCATGCTAAGTATAATATCGAAGTCTTCATAGTTAAGAGGATGAATTCAAAGGGAATATCATGAATTTTGAATTTCAGAGGTAGGGCATCAATTTTTTGTAACGTAGTGAGTATTTTTCCACTAGGAGTTGACACATCAAGAATATATCCCAAGTCCCTTATATGTAGGTGTAACATAGATGCCAGATTTTGAGAAATGAATGTGTTTGTTGATCCAGAATTGAATAAAGTTTTAATAGGATGATCATTTAAGAATATAATGCCTACATAGGATAATTATGTCATAAATATTTGAAGACATTTGATAAGATATTAGATAAATGAAACGATTTAAGGTAACCTTCCACAAGTTGTTTGGGATTCACGTTGGCTTCCTCTACTATCACTACAAATACTCTAGCGTTGAGATTTCCCTGAAGGGGTGGAGCACCTGTTGTAGGACTGCCAAAGATGATGGAGTCATGCAATTTGCAATAAAATGATCCTCCTTTTTGCACTTATAGCATACCAATCTGGAATGATGACATACCCCACCAGGGAATCACCCACAAGTCTTGGACTTGGGATGAGTTGTCCTCTGTTGGTTTTGGTGGCTTCTCTGTCCTCCTTTACCTAAGCCTCCTCATTTTCCTAATCCCTTGTTATTATGGTCGGGGTGGAACTTCCTAGACTTATCCTCCTCAGTGGTGGTTAAACCTAGGTATCCCATGTTGGAAGGCTTCTGCAAACCCTATTCCCTTTCCTGTTTGAGGCCCAGATCTAGGTCTTCATCCATGCTCATGGGACGGGAGGTGATGACTAGGATTTTTTGGTGAGTAGCTAGGTAGTCAACATAGTGCTCCACAAGGCGATCTTCAGTCTTAATAGGTGCATAATGCTTTAGAAGACTAAACTTCCAAGTGTAGTCATCCACCAAGAGACATCCTCTTCCTCTCAGCTATAGGTATAAAGCGGTCAGTGAAGAGGGTTTTGAAGGCTTCCCATTCCATCCTATCCACTTCTTCTCCCGTATTCCCACCATAGTTTTCCCACCAGATTTTTACCCCTCCCTTAAACAAGTGTGTGAGACTTATGACCTTCTTTTCATTGGGTACTTCTAGGGTACAGAAGGCATTTTCCACTGATAGGGTCTAGACTTCAGCCTTATCCATCACCCCAGGCTGGTCTTTCCCTCAAAAGGTGTCAGGGTTAAGTTTGATGAAGTTAATACAATTACTTCCTTCTTCCTATATGAGTTGGGTTTAGGGGTTCCTTTTAGGGCAACGATCTCCATGAAGTCTAGGAGTATTTCTTTTGTTCTTCCCACTTATCCTTATCCATTTTCTTATAATTAGGTTCTTCAAGAGTTTTAGGTTCTTTCCACTTCTTAGAGGATGATTCTTTAGAAGCCTTAGAGTTACATGTCTTTGGAGGAATCCTGAGAATTAGGTGAAATGCATTAGACATTTTTTTGAATCATATTGTATTTCATTATTTTTCTTTGTTAGTCATTAATGTTCTTAATGTTATGATTTCTGGAGGATACCCTAAAATCTTTATCAGACGGTCCTTATGATTTCTAAATAGAGTGACTCTTTTCCTATCCGTATATCATAGACATGAGAGGGAACATTTATAAAAGATGAGAGGGGAAATTTTTCTATAGAAGAGGTGATAGGGAATATCTATATATGAGAAGGGTCCTAAATTAAGGTATGCCCAAGAAGTATGGGACATTTAGGGTATTGTCAGGTAGACTTATACTGCCATATAGGTAGCCTAATGATTGCCAAGCAAAGTGGCTCGGAGACTTTAGCCCGACCAATGGCAGATGCTATCCTAGTCACCTCCACCCTTCATATCCCTAACTCAAGGACTACCCTAAACTCACAATAGGATGAATGAGGTTTCATGTGAATCTGATGTGTGAACACTGTCTCTGATACCAACTATGACGACCCCAATTCATGTATACTTTCCATAATGGCATTCCTTAGATATGTGTGCACTCATATCTATACGATGTCAAAACAGAAAATATAAGGGATTTAAGTTGTCGACTAGCATATAATAAGAATTTGGATCTTTGTTCACAACATCATTCAAGTAGTCACACGACCATCGCTCAATAGAATAAAAAGTCATAATACATTATTCAAGAAGAGAAAGACTAGTTCTATGAAATGAATAGTACATAGGAGATAGAGCATCCTATACATCATTTAGAAGAAAGAAATTACTATCTAAATAGAAATAAAGATGAGAAACAACCATATAACTATCTATCCTCCAATAACTTTATTTAACATCTTCAGGTATTTTGAAATACTTTACTTGTTCTTTGTACCTAGAAAATATGAGAAATAAACGATCGCCATAAAGTTGGTATGTGGTTGAAAGATACTATACTAAGTTGGCATATTTAAAATACTTGAAAATAAAGTAAGAAAAATGAAAACATTATGTAAGGTGGAAAATTAGGTAAACCAAGTTATTAGTCACATTTCAATGGACATGTATTTCTACGATGGACTTAGCACATTCAACACTTATATTATTGGGCCCTATCCCCGCGTACCTTGTACCATTAGGGATCTCCCAGCGTACCTTGTACCATTAGGGAGGTATTACTCAACATTAATACTTCACCTCTCTAATAAGAAGATTAATGAACCATCAGTAACTACATTCCATTTTCTTTACTTAGTGTTCTTAGTGTTCAAGGTGGAAAAGTGACAATATGTATAGATATACATCCAACAAGATTATTCAATTATGTGCAAGCAATTACTCATAATTATATCATCCAGTAAAAACTAATTTTATAGTTATATCCACGTACCTTAAATCTCAGATTTGGATTTCCACAAGTCTAGATTAAGAAAGTAGATCACCCTGAAAGAGAAACAAAGACCTAATGTCATAATGGGTTCTCATCATCCCATATTAGGGATTTTGGGTTACTAGGGTTTGATCTCTATTTGAGGTGACTTTCACCTTCCTATGATTAGATCAGATATTATCCATTACTTATATCTTGTTTTGGAGTTACAAGATCAAATCTTTGTATTAAGGTTTCATCTATTTGATGATACCTATTTCTATCCAAAAAGGGAGCATCCATAATTAGGTTTTCTATTATGTGTTAGATCATTTATGGTTTCCCTTTAGGATTCACATGATCCAAAGGGATTAGTGTTGGATATAGGGTTTTGGGGTCGGTCATGATCATAAGGGATCATTAAATAGTTAGGGTTTGGCATATAATTGTGTGAAAGTATACATATATAGAGAGAAACCAAAATTGAGGATTTTCTATAATTATTAAGTTAACTATCCCCACTTGATTAGGGTTTTGAGCCATGTGAGTATCAAGGATTGAGTTAGGGTTTTAGAATTTCGTGTATCAGATCTCAACCATGGATCGTTATTATTACACAATATGATAATAATAAAATGATTATTAAGGCTTTGGGATGCTATTTTTTAGAAAGGAAATGGATTTAGATTATAATAGTATTTTTATCAGATTCCTCGTATTTTTCTGATAAAAATCATATATAAGTTGGCTATTTTCTAATATTCCTACCATTTTCTAGGATTTTTCTAAGATAATATGTTTTCTATTAAATAGCTAGAGAAAAATAGGTGTTGGGGAGATTACTTGGATGCTTACGACTAGTCCAAGTGTGTGAGTGGCCCCTCACTGGCTTGCACTGACCCGTGCCTTTTCTTGATGAGGTGGCAATCTCGGATAGGACCACCTAGGATCCAGGTGGCACCACGTGGTCCTAGCCTTGTCAGCTCCTCCTTGCTCAAGAAGACACCAGGTCGCCTCTCCGGTGACGACTCCCTTTACGAGGGATGGTGCTTACGGTTAGCTGAAGGTGTGAGCACCTTTGTGGACCCGTCCTGAAGCCGGACAGCACGATCCCACACTATGGCTCCCTCTGACTTGGAGTGTCGCCGAGTCGGGTGGAGGAGATCGTCAGTGGAAGGAGGTTTAGAGTGAAGAGAGATCATGGGACCTCTTGTCCTAGTTAGGAAGCAATGTGGACGGATGGCAGAGGTGTTGGTGATGAGGGTTCGATGGAAGAAGCTTCGTGGTAGCGGGGCGATAGAGGCTTCATAGGTTGACAATGGTGGGATGGAGAGGGGTGTTTGGGGTGACTTCGTTAGTAATTGATGTGTGGGAAAGACAAAGGGGACACTATCGAAGCTAATAATGGCTTTATACAGCCATGGGCGTGCGCAGGTGAGAAAGCCCTAAAAGGCCAGTTGTCGCTAGGTGAGAGAAACGAGAAAGGAGGGGTTGATTCTCCCTGACCCAAGGACGAGGGAGAAGGAGGTAGGGGTCATTGGGTTTGACTTTGTAAGAGGGGGATGAATATTCTAAAGAAATGGCAGGGAGGTGACTGGATTAGGCGCTTGAGGGGTCGAGTTGTTGTTCGTTCTGTTGGGGGCAAAGCCCGGGTCTTGCGGGAGGTTAGGGACGACTTTTTAGTCGTTAGATCCCTCCTGAATGGCTAGGATCCAAAGGCCATATTAAAGGCTCGCGCCCAAGGTCTGAAGGGGGTGGGGCGTGACACATAATTGTCACACATTAATCCACAACTTAGGTCTTAGGTTCAAATGAAGGATAGAATGTGCATTAATTTCAAATGTTTATATCTCGTAAACGTCTTATCCAACAAGAATGAAATTTTAAGGGAAGCTTCATGATGGAAATATGTAACTATGGTATAAAGTGAGGTTCAAATTCGAATGTTGATCATGGTTATTGACTTAGTACATTAATACCTATAATTCACCTTCATATGAAACTAGAATTTACGTTATTTTGAAATTAGTGATTCCTTTCTAATCAAATAGTGAGGGAGATGGTTGAGGGTATTAATTGGAAATAACGAAACTATAAGAGAGAGAACATAATGTAAAAACTCACTCTGTCACACTAATCGGGTCGAAACTCTTGACATTAACCCGACCCACATATAATTTCGGATCCATCAGGTTTGAACCTGTAAATCCAACACCAAGACGATAGTTTTTCAAAAACAATACTATGATTTATCTAGTCATTGATAATTCTCAAGTGTAATTCACAAATTTCACTCTGATAAACTTACTATGTGATTGAGAAACACATATAAAGTATATTGTAGTTTGTTCGAGAGTTTTAAACACAAATTTATAATAAATCAATACAAAACCATCTAATATTGTCAAAATAAACTTCATGATTGTTGGATTAGTAATTTAATGGTGCCTTAAAGTATAGTATTTGTTATTTTATTTGAAAATTTAATTCTGAATTTCGAGTCAATCAGATCAATTCAGGTCTAAAGTCTAAACTCGAATCTGACCCTAAATTAATTTTGGATTCTTTTAGTTCAGGTCAATTTTGGGTCGAGTTGAAAAACCTTAAACCCTAAATTTGTTTAAAAATTCAAGTTCGAGTCGGGTTATTAGTCTTGTTTTGCCAGCCCATACGAGGAACGGGACGAAGTTGGGACTTTCATGCCGGCAGAAAAGGGATACTTACGTGGAGTGGTATTAGACAAGGAGATGTTTATTGAGGCAGAAGCAGCAGCAGAGAAGTTATTTGATATCAAAATACTCTGATAATAAACCAAACACAGAATGAAAACGAAGATGTGCGTCTCGTATGTGTCCTTTTAAATCAAGTTTGCAAGAATCATCATCCATCCACTTACTATTACATAACAGCAAATCAATAACAATTTCACACTGAGAAATCGTCTTGATTGGGCTTCGGCGACGTGAGCAGCGCAGTATAAAGCCTCAGCCTCTCTTCCCCTAGCGACGAGCACCTCGACAACGGCCTCCTCGGCCGAATAAATGACAACGAACTCAACGTCAACCTATGCCGATACCTCCTCCACGCAAGCTGAATAGCCACAGCAGCCCACGTCCTCCATCCAGGCGAATAATACCTAGCACTCCTCCTCACCTTCTCATTCACAAACGTGTACCTAAAATGCTGCGTGACATACTTCACATCCTCAGCATCCAACCCAAACGCCTCAGTGGCCTCCAGCGTAACAAGCGTGCACGACGATGGCGGCAGGCGCTCCACGAACGGGCGGCGGAGGCACCACGACAGCAGCTCGTCGCCACTGAAGTTGCCCGGGCCGAGCGTGCAGTAGCTCTTGACACGGCCGACGCGTAAGGAATGGCTGCTCTGGAGGTGGCCGCGGACGACGAACAGCATCCGCCGCACGGGGTCTCCTTCTCGGGTGACGACTTCGCCTTTAGGGAAGATGAGCGCTCTGGCCCGGTCGCAGATGTTCTCGAGCACGAGTTCGTCCATGTGCTGGAACAGCGGGACTTGACGAACAAGGTCTAGGCAGAGATGGTACTTAATATCTCGTCTCAACCCATCCGGTAACGCCGTTACCATATCCGCCTCATCGACCCCTCGCGTCGCCGCCCACCGCTGCCGTTCATACTGCCTTACCCTCTGCCGGAAACTAACCGGCAGCCTCCTCCGCTTCATCCACCACTCCACATTCCGCATCTGCAGATGCATCCCTTGCTTCTTCGACGTGGTTGCTTGCAGAAACACTTTGATATTCCCAATCAGCATCGTGACAAGCAACAACCCACCTGTCAAGATCACGATATTGAACACAACCTCAAGCCAGTCCGTGGTACTCTCGAGGTTCCCGAACGTGCTGAGCGTCATCAACCCCCAGAAGATCGGGAACAGGACTTTCTCAAGCCTGCTCGGGTTGGAGACAAGTTGTACCGTCCACTTGAACGCGCCGTATCCGTAGTTGTCGTAGCTGTCGAGGCATGCCGCCCTTGCGCGGGTGTTATGGGCCCATGAGAGGCGGCTGGGGTCTATCCCACGGTCGCCGCCGTAGTAGATAGGGTACTGGCAGGCTAAGGTTCCGGCGGGTGTACAGGTGGATGCGGGTGATGATGATAGGCACTGGTCTTTGAGGCACTTGGTTGCTCTTTGGATTCCGAGGAGATACCAGCATGCTCCTGCGGCGTGGGAGGCTACGAAGTATACGACGAGGTTGAGGGCGACTCCCCACCAGATCGTGCCGAAGACGTAGCCGGAGAGGTTCTGCATACGCCGGAGGAGGCGGACGGCGTGGTAGGTTTTGGGGAGGTACTGAGCTAGGAATGAGATTAGGAGCACCGTCATTACCTCTGTCACGGATCCTCGTTGAATCATTGCCGGGGCGGCGACCCACATCACCAGCTGCAGAAAGAGGACATTGCTGGTCAGACAAGACAGTCATCACTGCTACAACGCCTCGAAACCAAGTACATAAAAAGACCAAATAATAAGTGCGTTGAAAAGACCACACGGTGGGTCAGCCCAATTAATGGGAGCCCGGTTTGACAATCAGAAAATATCAGGTCCAAATTCTATAGTTACATTTTATGGGTTGTGTATTATGAAAAAAAAACACGGAATTAATGGAGTCCCCATTAAATTCAAGAGAAAGTATGTGACAAGAGAAGTATCTAGGTTAAGTATCTGAGGCTTTACCGCTGAGTCACGGTTAAGTACAACTTCGATCCCTTTTCTTAAGCATGCAATGTGCATGAGATTTGCACACCAAAATCAGATTTAGATTTCAAATGTCGTCACATCTATATCATTGGATAACATATATAGCATCGCGGTAATGACTAGCGCAACCGTATGTTAAGTAATTTAAACAAACTCATGTATCATAAACAAAGGGGGGAAATAGGATCATAATGTTGATAATGCAGTACTAATTGTAATTTATTTATCAAACTAGTATACAACCTTCAAGGCGACTTAAGAAATTTGCCTAATGTAAAGTTTCCATTTCAAATCAAGATAAGTATTCCACTTTGCTACATAAATTATGCTCCACGTCATTATGCTAATAAAAAACCCTTGCACATTCTTTCTTGTTTTCCATTATTCCCAAAGAAATCTTAAATAACTATCAATGAATTCCATAAAACTACCAAAATGCTCGAAGTGAAAAAAAATACCTAAAAGGGCTTCTTAGAATAGGTAAAAATTATATAGGTATGTAAGGAAAATCAAAAGTGGGACGAAAAAAGATCAAGTCGATAAGATACGTATGTACGAAAGGTTTCTAGCAAAGTGGCATAACTTTATTCTTGGCCATTATGGTAGGAAAAAGATTGATCATTACAATAACAAAGATCCAAACTCAATAAAACATAGTGCACCACACCAAGATCACAATAGTTAATACTAAAGTTATCCCAAACAAAAGTAGAGATGACTGAAGGGAAAATCATGTACTGTCCAAATAGATGATAACAATTTTAATCCATATTCTATTGCCAAAAGTTGCAATAATGTCCATATGGCTCCATATATAAATCACAATTCTTATTACATTTATAACATCTTACTGAGTGTGCCCTTTGAAGTACACATATGTTTTGCTCTGATAATAATCCATCTAGTCCATTAAAATAGTTCTACACAACTAAAAATATTGGTTAATTGATCTTCTAGCTACAATTATGTGTTTAAGAATACAAATCCTTTTTGTATTCAATCACCTTCTATATGGTAAGTGTTTCCCTATATATGACCTTAATGTAAGCATCGACATCTCAAGCTATCGAACCTATTATCATTACTCTAGTGCTCTAACATGATTGTTATCTTTAACTAAGAGAGACAAGTTGACTAGATTTGGTCAAGTATTTCAAACAATATTTTTTTGTGTTCATCTTCAATATATGAACGTTTATATGACA
Source organism: Alisma plantago-aquatica (assembly GCA_963693085.1). NCBI lineage: Eukaryota > Viridiplantae > Streptophyta > Magnoliopsida > Alismatales > Alismataceae > Alisma > Alisma plantago-aquatica. Next base: position 1,498,263,713 of record OY856411.1, on the reverse strand, counting down.
CAAGGTTTTGACCACTTTTCTTAGAATGACCATTCCCTTCCTCAACCTCAAAACATATTCCTACAATTTTCTTCTCTAGCCACATAGGAGTTTCATTACTCATCGTTATACTCACAAACATATGAATTCATCCTTAGAACCAAAGGTTGGATGATCCTATGATCTAGTATTATGGGTCAATTTAAACGTCACCTAAGTAGAACTCATAATGTTCAAGACCATCTCATCTAAATACACCCTCCTTTAAACCTATTAGAGTCTTTATTTCCTCTATTATCTAAAGATCTAATTCTAAAGCTAGGAATACATAATGAGGAAAAAGTTCTACTCCCATCGATATCCCCAAAGTCAAAGGCATCATACCTCAAGCCATTACAAAGACTAGTCCTAGATCTTGGTCACAACTTTAATGTATTCCAATAAATGGTCTTTCTTTGAAATTCGACTATATCATTTTTTCAATTGAGACATTTTCCCCCATACTAATGATTTATATCTATGACCAGGGGTGCAGCGGGGGGGGGGGGGGGTGTTCTTGGATGGAAACACTTTATAACTATATACGTATTAGAAAAATAAGATAACATAAATTCATTGATTACATTTTGAATAGGATTTTATAGTTACAGACTTAAGTCCCTGTGGGCTCGTGGACTGTGGCTAAAAAGCGAATCTACACATGATTAACAAGAGGTAAATTTTCTAAAGTAAAATAGGCAATGCAATAATAGACGTGTTCTGCTGATCTACCTTGTGAGTGTGATAGACAATTGGTTGTTGTGGATGTCGCCTTCCGATCTTGAGACCAGAAGCAAACTAAGCCACAGTCACAAATTATAGATGCTAGATGGGCCAACCTCTCTGAACCAGTCTACAGGAGATCATAGACATGCATATTGCCATAGTAACTGACATTGACACAATGCATTCTACATAATCATAGACCAGAAGCACACTGTCAGATAGACCACATGGGATTTATTTCCTTGTTATCACATTGGTACATTGTATTCTCCTCACCAGAGAGTCATATAGCAGTGGTGAATCTTTATCACTCATTGCGGCCCAAGAACACTAGCAGTTAAGGCTAGTACATAATGTTTTATACTTAGATCATCTTGGGAAACAACGACTTCCGCATGATGAGTGAATTGCTATTCCTGATGTAATAATGTTAAAAAATAATGAAAAGCCTTTGACATGTAATATTATTCAGTAATAACATTGATTAGAGTTCATGAGTCTCATCTTGTTTTTGAAGTCATTTGTAATTTTTTGATCCTTGATATGCCGATGGTTTATCCATATAGATACTCCGTATACCCTACATGTATAATCTTTGTAGTAATGTGTCATAATTGTGTTATTGTTTAGTCATAAAATTTATCACATTATTGATGTGAATAAATATTTTGTAACTTCTCTTAGGCTCATCGTAGAAAATTTTGAATGATAGTAATACATGCTAAACTAACACAATTTATATTAGATGAGAACCTTAAGTGGATTTATATACACTATTATTTGACATGCCACCTTAGGGATTGGATGTATATAGAAGATGAAGAAATTTTATAAATCAATTACAAGGAATGACTGACATCTGAGGAGTTTAACATTTCATGTGAGTACAAGTGCAAGGAATAAAAGTTTAGCATCTGATGTTAGTGCAACTGCATAAAAAGAAGCTTTGAAATACGATGTGAGTATAACCGCACAAAAAGTAGCTTTAGAATTTGATGTAAATGTCACTTCACAAAAGAAGGCTCGTGTAGATGTTGACCTATATCTAAATGATATTATTATTGATCCTAGACTTAGAAAAGAAATTGGTGGTTATATCATAGATATTCGAGACTAAGTGAGGAGGACGACCTTATTGTGGGGTCCATATCAGCCAATTGGTCACAATTTACGTATCCAAAGAAGCACAGTTTAAAATTTTGGTTGGCTAGAATATAGTGTCAAAAAGATTCTACTTATTGTTTCTATTGTTATCTTCATAAGCAGTTCGACGGTGACATCTTTGTGAATGATGCCTTCACAAAGATAGACTTTAGCAACTAAAGAAAGAAACTGAAGCTTTTAATGAACATGTCGGTGCAACTAGAAGTGGTCATTGAAATGCAAGACTACATTATGAGGATGTCAAAAATCAAAGACAAAATGTATCGCATTTGTTATTTATTCATAGTAGAGAGATGGATATTGCTTATATAGTTTGTCTAACTACACTGTTACATGTAGTTAGATTTCTCCTATTGCAAGGTCTAGCTTTTTGTGGTCATGATGAGTCTTTTAGTTCAAATAATAGAGGATATTTTCTAGTGTTATTGGAGTATACAAAAGATGATAACTATGAAGTTGCATGTGTACTTAATGAAATTGTTGTTTGGAATAACCAGATGAGGTCTCCAGTAATCCAAAAGGACTTGGTGAAATCTTATGTAGAGGATACAATATTTAGCCATTATTGAAGAACTCAAATATAGTTATTCTCTACTTGTTGATGAGTTGCAATACGCATCAATAAAAGAGTGAATGGTTGTTATTGCGAGGTTAGTACCTTTTATATGCTATTTATGTTACGTTTCCAATTCTATGGCAATAGTACTATATGTGATTTATACAAGTTTAATTTGGTCATATAGCTTTGTGAATAGAAAGGAAAACTTATTGAAAGGTTTTTGGGCATCAAACATGTTATCGACACACCAAGTTATTCATTAAAGATGGCTTTAGATGATTTTTTTGCACCTCTTGGATTATGCATGTACAGACTAAGGCCAAGGATATGACGGGCATCTAATATGAGAGGAAAGTTTAATAGATTAAAGTGGTTGATTAAAAAAAAGTTCAATCTCCATTTTATATGCATTGCTTTGTCCATCAATTGCAATTGGTAGTTGTTGTTGTTGTGGCAAAGAATAGTTTATCTGTTAGTAATTTCTTTAGTTAAATTTTTTTTATTGTAACCATGCACAGTTCTTCTTATAAAATAAAAGATGCATTGCTTCAAAAGAATTATGATATCATTATGGAGAAATTGGAGAAAGCTAATTTTTTAGTCTAGCAAGATCTGGTGATATTCGGTGGGGATAACATCATACAACTATATTTTATATCTTTATGATTTGGGATTCAGTTATTGATGTATTACAAAAAATTTCATGTGAAGGAGTTGATTCTACTAATTGAGGCAAAGCTTCATGGTTGATACTAACAACGGAGAATCTTGAATCTGTATTTTTTTATAATAATGAAGGTTTTGTTTTAACTAATGAGTTGTCCCAAGCATTACAAAGAAATGATTAAAGTATTGTTAGTGCAATGGTATTTATTGCATCAAATAAATAATTGTTCAAAGACTTAGGAAAATGTGGGTCAGTGCATTATTAGAAGATGCAATAGTTTTGTTCTATGAAGTCTATTCCTATATCAAATATGAAAGATAGAATACCAATAAGAGGTTCTTCAAGGCGTGAGTGACAATTGATTAATTACTGTCACCATTGTAATGCTACGATTTTTATTGTTGTGATTGATTCTCTAGTTGCCAAGATGAATAGTCATTTCAGTGAAACCTTTACATTGTTCCTAAGATGCATTTCTTGTATGGATCTAAGAGATCCTTTCTTTAGATTTAATTTAGGAAAGCTACTTTGACTTGCTAAAATTTACTCTTGTGATCTCTCTACATATGATGATGTGATCTTGAGAGCCCACTTGACACATATATATTCATGCTATGAAAAGAAGGTTTGTATTTTCATATTGCAATGACCTTGCTAGACAATCTCTAAAGATGGTACAACTCGAATAATATTTTATTTTTCCATTAGTTTAATGCCTTATTGATCTAGAATTGATACTACCTGTAGCAACATCAATAGTTGAAATAGCATTATCAACAATGAACATTGTCAAGACTGTCTACTATGTAACAAGATACACGATGACTGGCTAAATGACTTGATGGTATGCAACATTGAGAGAGAAGTGTCCATTGAAGATAGTGACAATTTTTTTGCAACATTTTCAAAATACGAAAATTGGGAAAATTCAACTCTAGTATTCTAATTAGTTATATTTTTGATGTATTTTTTATTTATAAACACCATAGTTGTTGACTTGTCATACTAGTTGTGATTCTCTTTATGCTTTTATTTTGTTATTGTGATGTGAAAAATTGTCTAAATACTAACTCGTCACTATTATGGTCATAAATATTTTCTAGGTACAAACTTATCTACTTCCCCTTCAATGTCAAAAAAACATCAAGTCTGTTCATGACTTGTTTAGCTCATTCCCACCACCAACTATGATTTTCTAGACCCTCCACTGTCTAGGACATGAATAACTTGGAAAATGTGGTCACATATTGTTATGGTGTTGGGAGGAATCTTGGATACAAAAAAGGTCCCAACCCTTTAATCATGACTTGGTGAGGAAGATTTCATCATTTCCCATTCATCAAAATATAAAGAGACAAATAATTCTTAGTTAAACTAGAAGTGTAATCTTATGGGAGAAGTGTGGTCTTCAGAAAATCTTAGATGAATATGAGATATCCGAATTCTCCGCATGCCAAACCCATGTCCAATCCAAAATTAGGTAGAGGTAGTCTGATTCATCGATTTATCTTGTCAAGGAATGGGGGGGTTAGACTATGCCCCCCTTCATTTTTAGGTTGAGAGCCTTTCTATGATTCATAAAAACTATTTCACTCTTATTGAGCGATGTGAGTGTTAGAGAAAACTTAATCTGTCTTCTTTGATAGAAACAAATGATAAAAATCTACAAAGGAGATGAGGCTTTCAACAATGAAAATTGGAAGTGTAGAACTGTGAACATATCAATTGTGTACTTTCTAGTCTATTAGAACAATAAAATTCACCAATATAATAATTCATGATATACATCCAATGCCTCAATTTGTGTACACATGTCTATATGACCAATATATCCTACCATAGCTCCACACCTCTGAGGCATAATTGGTTTGATGAAGAACACATTTATGTTCAATTTCTCTTCAACACAACTTTCACCCTCGATACAATCACATTGTTGGTATGAGCAAGGCCATGAAATCCATGTGTGATCACACAAGGACCAGTTGTGTATTCTCTATTGATCTCCATAATCGTGAATCTATGTCTCTAACTACCACCAATGAAGTTTCCTTTGTTTCGTGCATGCGTTTTCTAGAACTTATCATTCTAGCTAGCTAGAAGCAAATGGGGAGCCTTTTGTTGAATATGTCTCCTAAAGAACCTCCTTACAACCTCACCAATCTAATTCCAATAGAAACCATGAGTATATTAAAGGGATGAGCCAATATAACATAATGAGAAGGGAAAAATCTACATTCAAGAAATGTTTAAAAATACTAACTTGTAGCCAAAATTTTTTATGATGAGGAACTCCTCCCAGACAGGGCCACTATTCAAACTATCCCCGTAGGGTACCACGGAACTGGCCGCGTACTTGGGGGCATCACAACACACTCTATAGTGTGGGGCTTAGTTTCACCCTAATGAGTGGCAACCAAAGTCAAACTTGGGTCCCTTAACTAGAGATTTCATCCGCAAAACTGGCCTACCCCCTCGCCCCCCAACTTGTAATATATTTTAAAAACATTCACCTCTTCAAGTTCAAGGTCATATTATATACAACCTTTCATAGCGGAAATAAAAATAAAAATAAAATAGTATTTTAATTTAAAAGCAACAATAATAATATGAGGAGCGCAATCTGATCTATCACGTAACTTAACAAGAAAATTAATTCAGTTTGTAGGTGTATATTTAGAACATTTTTTGTCAATAATTTTTTTTGAAAATAAATGCACACACAAACACATATGCAGTTTCTAGAAAAGAAATAATCAATTATTTTGAAATCGTATATATACTTTTATTTTTCCACTATATATTTGCATATCAATTCATATCTACTAATACTAAAATTATGTAAATATCTAAGAAAATTAGTGAGCTAGAAATTAGAAAGCCAATTAGCTCTTGTTTGTACTTGTATGACCTTATTATTCAAATCAACAAAAAACATGAAATATTTTCATGCTAAATATTAAATGGATAACTATTAGTTAGAGGATTACAAGAGTGAAATTCAAATAATATTCTAAAGAAAGAATTTTCCAAACATATCCCTAATTTTGCATAAGTATTTAGACCGTGTTGCTTAGTTTATAGACTCATGTGGCTATTGTAAAAAATGGTGGAAATTATAAGTGAAACACATTGATGAATATGATAGACTTGATGTTAGCATACAATTACATATGTAGGAGAAGATTGAAGTGGGTGCAAATAGTTTTAAATTTAGATAGTCTTTGATTGAATTATTAATATTTACATATCTATTAAATGAACACATTATGATAGTTTTTATCAATATTATTAACATCCTATAAGCGAGCTCTTGAGTAAGCTATTTATGTTATAAAATATGACATGTAAATGACACAAAAAGGTAAGGTATAGAAATGTACTGACAAGCATGAGGAGAAACTATAGAAACTAGAAAAATTTATATTAGATATGTTCAACAACTAATTAAATTTTGATAGCATATGATATTCAATCTACTCTAGTGTTGGATGAACTTATATCCATGCAAAACACTTGTGAATTGTTTCAAAATTTATTGTTAATAAGGGGGTGTGCCATTTAAAGAAAAATTGCACGTCTTCAACAATTGATTGTCGAGGTTTTCACCAAAACCTCTATCTACTCTTCCAAAACTTCTATGACAATGTTGTTAACTTTATGGATTGCTTGAAAATGAATAAAAAATTCATAGATGTTTTGAATTACATTTAGGTTGTAGGGAGTTAATTGCAATTATAAACCTGCCTTATAGTGGAGTTTGAGGAGGGAACCTATAAAGTGCCATGATTGTGTCGTATGGTCAATTATACCTCAACTCATGCATAGTCATTTGACCCATTATTTTTTACAACTAGTACGAACATGTGTTGTTAAGTTATTTTCCATTAGTAAATATATTAACATGTAAATAAGTAGATAAGTAGATGATTTTTTTCATTTACCTAGGGCTTGGGTGATGGCCAGGCTAGCCCTATTGGGTGTTTCTGTGTGTAAATGTGGTTAATTCCTACTTGTATCAGACAATTATGTTAAAACATGGGTGAATATGTTGATAGTAAGCATAAGTGACTTAGATGATAAACTTTGCCATTGTTTGTAGTGCACATTTAAAGTTCAGCCCATTAGAAAAAAAAGATGCTTAATAACCAACAACAATGTCATGTGAAGCATGTGTTATGAGGGTTGTAAAACCTGACTCCATAGGAATCATGAACTAACAACTTAAGCGGGTGAAGGGCTGCAATGACGTCCTTTTAACACACCTAGCCAAGTGGTTTTCCTTCTTGAAACCAATAGAAATATTGTAAATAGATTGTTTAAATGAGTAAATAGTTATTCACATCCCAAAGGTGAAGCACAAGAATTAGGGATGGAATTGAGTTTCGGTTGATTGTTTTATTTCGGGTTAACACATTTTGGTTAGACTCTATACTTATAAGACATGGATTTTCAGGTTGAAACACTTTCTTCTTACTTGATCTTGTAAATATCTATGAGTCTATCAGGTATAACCCATGCACCCAGATACCAAGAGCACGATTTTTAAAACAACATTATAGTCTATCGGGTCTAGCGAAAAAGTTTCGATGTAATCAGGTGAAAACACTCGTTTCATAAGAATCATGAACTATAGCAGCTCGACTGGTGAAGGGATCCCCGATGATCATTTTAGTTACTTCTAGTTACATTGATACCAATATTAACGCTTCTAGTGTTTACATTCGGTTTATTTGTATCTTATTTTTATATAATAAATTTACATATGAATTACTTTTTGATCCTATCTATGGTCTGATCAGTATTGAACGAGATCGGATAAAATATTCAATTTTCAAAATGGAGTGCAAACTGGACTTGCAACGCTCCAAGATTAGACCGGAACAAATAAACCAGTCTGAACTGATGTTTGCTCACCCTACAATCCTACTCGTCTTCAAACTTACTAAGTTATGGGTATGGTTGGGGGGCATGGTATCTCGTCATCTCGTGAGCAGCTAGGTTTCACAGCTGGCCTGTGGACCACAGTCCATTCCACCACCAAACGCAGAAAGCAACAGATCACATACCCACATTGATCTGAATTACTGATCGTGCACCAGATACAGAAACACAGCAGCAATCGTAGAAGAAGCGAAAAGGCCCACGGCCTCCCACTGGTCCAATCGCCGTTACTACATCCCGGAAACGAACAAAACAGGTAGGAGGGTTGCCACCAGTTCCAGCCAACCGTACGTACTGTCCTTTCCCGGCCCAGTATTTCACTGGCCGAGAATCAGCAGCACGGCACCGGTGGTGTTCACGGGATGCTGGTATAGGGTTGTGGATTCGTCGCGAGGAGGAGGAAGGACAGAAACTGACCAATCGAGGTTGTGGTTTGTTGTGGTCTCGATGGGACAGGCGCATGCAGCCACGGCAACGAGGCACCTGTCTGGCTTTTCCCCCATGTGGGCTGGGTGGTTTGAGGCAGTGAGTGTGAGAGTAGTGGTGGGCGCACTGGGCGGAGGGCTCGTTACCATGTACATTCCTTGATTGTGAGAGGTGATCGGAATTGACAAGGAAGAGGCGTGGAGAGAAATTCAAGAAGAAAGAATCGGGTTATTGATCGAATAAGAAAACCCATACACGATGTACCTTTTTTTATAGTTTTTTTACCCAAAAGCCAATTCCTGAAAACTCCCTTTCATTTACAAGCTCCACGTAACTCCTCACTACTTACCAAATTCCAACCAGCCCCCTCCATGCACCTTTTCCATCTCCAGCCGTTCTCTCGCAGTTAAAACATGAGTCTTTTTTTATGTTTTCCTTTTATTTTGTTATTTGTCCCTCATTTCAATATTTCATTGTATAAATTTAATTATGTCGTTGATATATACAATCTCTTCATTATAATACTAATTAATTATGACCAACTACAATCGTAGTAGTATATGATATTTTGAATTTTTCTGGCACATCAAATTTCAACTCAACCTGACTAATTTGAGCATTCTACGTTATTAAGGGTCTTTCCGAGTTTCATATAGGTACAATGTTAGTTCAGTCCAATATGCGTTTCAAATCTAGTTCTGGTCGCATCAGATTGTGTCTATTTTGTGTTCTGTTTTGAGTTTCCATATATTTAATTCTTTTTTCCTAATATTTCGGAAGAGACTTTTATAATTTTTATATCATGATGGATAGGGTCAGACTAGGTTAGGGATTAGTCTATACGGGTTTAATTCAGTCCGTGGAAACTCTTTGCACCTCTTGTACATGTCGAGTTTTGATTCAGGTCAACCGTGTGCATGTCAGAGTTTAGTTTGGAGGTCATGTCGATATGCTAACCAATATTTTATTACATATATTGTACTATATTAATAAGACATAATATATGGCATTTATATTATAATTAATTTTTAGCTAATTATGAGCACCCAATCAACATTTACATCAAAATATTTTACAAAATTTTGTTCGACAAATCTACATTGTATTTTAATACCTTATAGTATTTGAAAATTCCATCTCGATATCAAATAATGGAGTATCCGATATTCAGATTCCATAAATGATATTGCACATTTGTGTTTGTTGAAATCGACTCAAACACACATGACTCTGAGCATGTTCAAACCAAGCTGATCGGAAATGTTCGACAACAACCAGATTCCAACCCCGACCGATACAAGAGTAGTTAGAGTAGTTAAATGCATCGTTTGGAATGTGATTGTTGAGCCAATGCTCTAGTATGGTGAGATGGATCATCGTAAAATTTTTGTCTGATGAGAAAAAGTTATCGTTGAACGCTACTCAACACTAAAAATAATACAAATTCAAAACGGTGAGTGATCTTGTGTTTGGTAACAACGAGATTGCAACATGTTCGACCTTGCCTCATAACATGCCTCATCAGTGTCCCGGCAATCGCACCGGAGCATTGAAGTGACCTGGCTCAACAAGCGTAAAGGTATACTGCCTTGACCTAACTCAAATAATATCTCAATATTTTTTTAAATAAATATTAGTAATTACAATAAAATAAAATATTGAAATCTAGAAATTCGAACACAGGGTGGCTAAATCTGACAGCAATATGAAGTGACATGAACTTTCGGGTCCCTATAGCAGATCTCTAGACGGAATATGATACTGGAACTAGAAATGGGATCAGATTTGGGACCCTTTTTGTCCCTTAGTTTTCTATATAACAAAATAGAGGATGGAAATAACTAACTTCCCTCCTCTATTTTTTTTATTGCAAGCTAAGGGACAAAAGGGGTCTCAAATCTGATCCCATTTCTGGTCCCTATAGCATATCTCATTATATATTATTAGGAGTTTATTCAAATTACGAGATGTGAGGGATCTGACCCAAACTCGTCTAGACTTGATCCCAACCCAACTTGACCTGACCTAACCCAAACTCAATATAAGTATTTTATTTCAAGTGTTAGTAAATAAAAGTAAAAATATGAGAAACTAAAATGATACAATCCCAAAATAGACACAACCAGACCCGACCTATATTAAACCCGACATGACTTGAATCGCTCTGGATTGAATTTCACTCTACCCAAAACCCAAACATATCTCAAAAACTCAAAATTTTCAAATTTGGGGAAAAAATTTCTGATGCATTGTTTGCTCTCATGGGATGTCTGGTTTACTGAATTTCGAATTCTGGTCTCATATCTTCAATTGTAGTAATCATGTTCTAATTACATGAAGTTCTAGAGCAGGGGGCTGTAAACCTCCAAAGCAACTTAATTACTAGTTCCCCTTCTTTGACGTACCTCCAACCTTGGAAAGGAGCTTCTCGCTTTGGAGCTTTCTAGCTAGACCCTTATAATCAATCGCTAAAGACAGTAGAGTGCCCTCTCAGCGTGAAAAACGAGCAAAAAATAGAAGATAGATCAACATCTGACCTCTCTATGACTAATGATTGGGTGAGACCTAAATTGTTTAGTCTGGACCTTTATGATAAAAAAGGGTATCGGGGTTCTTGATTATTCAAGATCCAATCAAAACCCATGGAGGATGCTTGGGTACTATATATATATATATATATATATATAGAGAGAGAGAGAGAGAGAGAGAATTTTTCATAATAATTTTTTATGGGACCCTTCATGTCCTCGAATTCTAATTTATACATTTTACTTGGTGTTGATTATGTATTGAAGTGGGTAGAGGCAATAGAGAGGATAGTGGTAGGGAAAACGAGCAACGTTGCTAACCTACAACTAGTTCTTTGGTTTTTATGAATCGTGGAGAACTGATGTAAATTAGACAGTCGCATAAACTGATCGTATTATTCAACAGAATGTTGTCAGAGACGATATATACGCTACCACACAAAATCCTAGTAACAGTACCAGTCAATACCTGTGGAACGGGGAGTATGACGTAGAGATCGAGCCAGAACCCTTTAACCGACTTCAAGTACGCAATCTTACTTCCCCTGCTGCTGCTGCTGCGTCGACTGCGGTGCCCCTTCATACCATCATCCTCTTTCCTTCCTCCTCCGCCGCCGCCAGTGCCATCTTCCTCGTCTCCATCAGGCCCCCGCGGCATCCTCCCAGCATCTGACCTGCGCAGCTGCAGCCACATGTACCACACGTGGACAGCGTCCACCATGACCCTCACGGCGGTGACGGAAGCCGCGAACCACCCGTCCACGAACAGGCACATGCAGCTTCCGCTCACAGACAGAGCGTAGAAGAACAGAGGGTCCACTATCAGCCCCGCGCCGCAACCCAGCAAGAACACCCTGTTCCACTCCCGCGCCCATGGACTTCCGGGGTCCGCCGCGGCGTCACCAGAGGCGCCGCCCAGGAGTCCCGTTCCGGACGGCTTGCGGCCGCCCATCAGTTGGATTCCATCTGTTGCGCCGGTCGCGCCTTTCTTCTTGCCGGGGCGTTTCCGCCTCGTTGCTGCCAGGGCGGCCTCCTCTTCTTCCTCCGACTGACCATGGTCGATGATGTGGTGGAGGTCCGGTGAGGGCTGTGGTGATGGCATGGTAGAGCGGTGGAAAGGACGCCAGGTTGGGACTGTTTGTATGGCTTACAGAGAATTTGCAACTTGGACAGCCGACTGACTGTGCCCAAGAGTGGAGGAAGGAAACCAACAAATGCTTTTCTTGTCCTCTCGCGATAGCTCGCCAGCTCTTGGCTGCAGGATATCTCAAACCCCAGATTGATTTGAAATCCCCAATTGGCCGCATTTATATCTTGGCAACTCAGAATCTTTCATTTGTGGAAAAGTTACTTTATAGAGCCGTTAAGCGCCTATTTGGGAACGGACTGAGTCCGGATTAGGCACTATGATTTTGCCCCTGCAAAACCCGGACCGGATTGGGCGTCAAAGGCGTTTGACAGGCAAGCGAGTCGGAACCCCGTTTTGGGATTACGCGATAGCTCGCCAGCTCTTGGCTGCAGGATATCTCAAACCCCAGATTGATTTGAAATCCCCAATTGGCCGCATTTATATCTTGGCAACTCAGAATCTTTCATTTGTGGAAAAGTTACTTTATAGAGCCGTTAAACGCCTATTTGGGAACGGACTGAGTCCGGATTAGGCACTATGATTTTGCCCCTGCAAAACCCGGACCGGATTGGGCGTCAAAGGCGTTTGACAGGCAAGCGAGTCGGAACCCCGTTTTGGGATTACGGAATCCCGTTATCGGTTTAAGCCAGTCCTGCTCGAGGCAGGATTAGGGATCTCCCTCCCTATCGCCCTAACCTTCCTCTCCCTCGCGACGCTGCGCTACAGTCCCACATCTTCCCTACTGTTGATCCGTGAGAGAAGTAAAGGCGAAGGTTGCTATCTCGAGTAGGTCGCGGATCGCAGATGGATGGCTGGCATGCGTCGTCGGGCGAAGCATCCGCGTGGAGAATCAATGCTCCCGTCTACCACCGCCGGTCTATCTGGACGGCTACCTCCCTCAAAAGCAAGGTACCCATGCCCTGGCCTGCTCTGGTCTTCTTTATTACCTTCTGCGACCTTGATTTGTCTTGTCGATGCACAACAGATGCCCTAGGTCGGCCAAGTCAAGAAGAAACCCTACCAAGTGTTTGTGTCCCTGTGCCTTCTTATTCATGTCATTCTTCAATGTAAAGCAAGTGTGCGGTCGTCAAGTAAGAAAGAGATTTGAACTGCAAGTTGTTGAAACAGAGGAAGTTGGGTCACTGAAAACTATTACTAGCTATAATAATCAAGTAGGTCGACAAAATGTTTAATTTGGATTTAAGTTAAAGGATGCTTAAACTGAGGAATTGTCTAATGTTGTATCATATTAATAGATTGAGTAATTCGTGTATTTTAGTAAAATGTCATTCTGAACCAAAACATTGTATCTACATAAGAAAATTCCTACTTTCACAAACTTATCTAGTTCAATCAAACTAGGCATCACATGAACTAGGCTTTTTAGTGCACTTGTGAACCTATGCTTATGCAAGAAAATCATCAAAAGATGTGTCTTTCAACTACAAATCATATGTCAGAAATAAATTATGGTGATCAATTAGACTCAATGTAATTCAATCATTGTGTAGAATCCAAAACAATAATCATTTATTAAAGATTATCTCTTCCTAGTCGAAATTGATTCCATTTTTTACAGACCTAGATATTCTATAACAGAAACACTGCTAAATTGCACATGTATGTAAAAACTTGTTCTATTTCAGTGTAATCTACAGGTTCAGTGCATGGAAACTCAACAAGAACCCATGATAGGATAATCCAAACATTTTTGTTTGATGAGTTTCAAGCAAAAGAAATATTATCATAGCATTTAAAAGTTATAAATCATGAAACATGGTACGTCTACCAATAATACTACAAGTAATGTATAACTAAAGCTAGTTATAAGTACTCTTTATCATTTTATTATTCCCTAGATGCACATAATCATTTATTACAGTTAATTTTTCAACAATAAAATTATTTTGTGATACTTGTGGGTACTAGATAAAGACTATCTCTTCCTAGTCCAAATTATCTCCATATAGCAAGCAACAAGAAATGAAAAAAGCATAAGAACAGGAGAGAAAGAAGGAACTTTGGGGTAGATATCAAGAAAAAATGTTGTATTATTCCCTAGCCTCCTCTCTGACCGTATTCAAACATGAATTATGCGAGATTCATCGGCTGATAAAATGTGACTGGAATACACAACGATTAACTTATTTGGAACCAATGTCGGCTGAAAAAATACATAATGACCAATCCACCTCAAAAATGTCTGCCGTAATCGAAATCACAAACAAAACGTCTGCTACCCTATTTCGTGACCAACCTTAGCAGGAAGGGGCGAAAAAGACGAAGCACTGCGGAATCCTGACTCTGTATAGCGCTGCCAGAGCACCAGGGATTGAAGACCGCACTAGTTGTGAGGTATTGTCACTGAGCAAGCCTCAAGACCAAGTATCTTGCTAAACCATCTTTCCTATTGCATAATTATTGATGCTCTTTCTTACCATGTTTCACGTTTTATAACTTTTAAATGCTATGATAATATTTCTTTTGCTTGAAACTCATGAAACAAATATGTTTGGATTATCCTGTCATGGGTTCTTGTTGAGTTTCCATGCACTGAACATGTAGATTATACTGAAATAGAACAACTTTTTTAGATACATGTGCAATTTATCAGTGTTTCTGTTACATAATAACTAGCTCTGTAAAAAATTGAATCAATTTAATCTATTGATGAGTATTGCAAGATTATAGGTCAAAAATGAGTACTAATAACTACCTTTATTTATACATTACTTGTAGTATTCTTGGTATACCTACCATGTGTCATGATTTATAACATTGAAATGATATGATAATATTTCTTTTGCTTGAAACTCATGAAGCAAATATGTTTGGATTATCCTGTCATGGATTCTTATAGAGTTTCCATGCACTAAACCTGTAGATTATACTGAAATAGAACAACTTTTTTAGATACATGTGCAATTTATCAGTGTTTCTGTTACATAATAACTAGCTCTGTAAAAAATTGAATCAATTTAATCTAGTGATGAGTATTGCAGTATTATAGGTCGAAAATGAGTACTAATAACTACCTTTATTTATACATTGCTTGTAGTATTCTTGATAAACCTACCATGTGTCATGATTTATAACATTGAAATGATATGATAATATTTCTTTTGCTTGAAAGTCATCAAACAAATATGCTTGGATTATCCTATCATTGCTTGTTGTTGACTTTCCATGCAAGGAACCTGTACATTACACTGGAATAGAACATTTTTTTACAGATATGTGCAATTTAGCAGTGATTCTGTTATAGAATACTTAGGTCTATAAAAAATGGAATCAATTTTGGTGTATAGAGTAAGTTTGGTTACAGAATACTTCCAAGACACACCAACAGAGTAGTAGCTGGTGTATAGAGTAATTTTGGTGTAATTGCAGCTCAGCCATCACCATTCAAGTACATACTTTTGTTGGCATAGCAAGTAATGCAAGACAGAGATCTTATCAGCAAACAAAACACATCTTTAAATATAGCTAATGTGTACAATTTGACATGAATCAGATGTCATGAATCAAATTCCATTGTAATAAATATACTGAGTGGGAACTCGTCTGTTTATTGTAAAATGTACCACATGTGCTGAAAATAGTGTGTTGTCACTACTTTTCTATTGTTTCTACTATATTTATATTCACATACATACATTGATTTTACTATATACAGAGAAAATATTACTGTATACAGAGAAAATATATGCAACATATGCACAATCATAGTGTAATTGCAGCTTAGGCGGCACTATCTAAGTACATACTTTCTCTGAAAATATATAATGCAAGTCTGAGATAAGCAAAAAAACTCTCCATAGTGTAATTATATATATATATATATATATATATATATATATATATATATGAAATGGACCACATGCACATTTGTCCATCAAGACCTAGCTCTGTTAGTGTTATATCAACTTCAACTTATGCACATTTTTCCATCAAGACAGATGTAATATGATGCTATGTGTTTAGTGCTCCAATATGTGTTTGTGTCTCTACAGTATGATGGTTGTTTATTGTATGTACTATAATACAATATTTTCTTGTTAGCATAACAATTTGTGTATTGTGATGGGATGTGCCCCTTAAAAATCAAACATGTTATATAGTAATTATCATTGTAGCCGCTCCTCACTGTCATAATATATTGTTGCACTTGCGGGGGTATGTATTCCGCTGACCCCAAGTTTCGTATTGTTTGGTCAAGAGAGTCTGATGTCGTTCTAGTATCAACATTGCGCAGACAATATGACCTAGGCAGGTGTGTTGACGGTCATTTCACTAGGGAGGCTTGGAGGGAGGTAACTGTGGAAATGCAAAATAGGATGGGGAAGATGGCATGCAATATAGACCAGCTCAAAACTCGATGGAAGAACTTGAGGAGGGACTATGCCGCTTTGAAGCTTGTGACGAATAAGAGTGGTGTTGGATGGGATGACACTAGGCATAAGCCCATGTTGCCTGACACCCCAGAGTGAAGGGAGATCCTTGTGGTATGTCCAATAACTAGTCCCTTAATCGAAAAAAGTAATGTCCTATATTTACACTTAAATTTTCTAATACAAATTTTTCGTATACTTAAGCAAACAAGGACCTTGCTAGGTTGCTTAAGTGGTCATTTCCCCACTACTATGACATCAAGATGATGTCGGCGAGGAACATTGCTAAAGGACATCATGCAATGTCTTCAATGGACACACAAATCCCTTCGGACGTTGCCTCCGAGGATGATGTCATTGTCGACTTAGATGGGTCAGAGACACCCATGAACACTGGAAGCCAATCAGGGGAACCGAACATGGCCGCATATGGGATGCAAAGTGAGGGAGACACCGGGGGAGGTGGAGCAAATACACCGAGTGTTGGCGGGAGGCCTCCTGTCGTTAGGCGCAAGAAGCGGCCATCAATGGCTCAAGACCGATGTAGGCTTTCAAATGAAGTGTTATATGAATTCACACAGGTTTATGCAAAGGTTCACGAGTTAGGCACTGGTGTGGCAACCAGAGCCTTTGAAAAGAAAGAGTTTGCAACCATTTTACAACATTTCCATGACACTGACCCTGATGCCCCCACTACTGTGTTTACAACACTTGTGAATGCCATCAAGGACTCAACAAACCGCAACATCTACCTCAGCCTTATAGACATACCTCAAAAGATAACCATATGGTTGCAAGACCTTTGGGAAAGGTCCCAAGCCGCCAATGCAACACCAAAACCTTCAATGCCATCCTCGTTTATGCCATCTCACCATGGATTTTTCCCGCAATCCCCAACACCCAACTTCAGCAACATACCAAGTATGCCATCGTCATTTATGCCATCTCACCATGCATTTTTTCCTCCGTCCAATGATGCTGGCCCTTTCAGATAATAAGGGGAACATCAGTTTGATTAACGTCTAGACATTTAACTTAGCAAATCAGTAGAAAGTTCTTTCATTGTTGTAATAATCTATTTCCCGTCCAAACTTTTTCTTTCCGCAGAAACTAATTTGTTTAATTGTTGTAATATTTTTATTCCCATCCAGATATTATTTTACTGCACAAACTAAATTGATTATTATTGTAATATTTTATTTCACTGCCATGCTTTTATTTTGCGTTCAATCTAATTCGCTATGTATCCTACAAGCTGTTATTTACATGTCCAAAGTTACATATGATTATCGAGTAGTTATTTTTTCCTTGTCGTTGCCATGACAACCTTGCTATGATACCGCTTGTAGACATCATGTCAACATGTAACCAAACAAAAACACCTAACCTCCTCACGCACATTCTACATACATTGTCTAGTCTAGCTAATCACATTGTTGATATAATAACTGAGTCCATAGCAAACTCCATCATCGACGACATTTATGACATACCACCTACAATACCTAGGTCAGTTAGCATTACGAGTGGCCACCAAAAGGTCTTAGAAATATTAAACGGTCAAGAACAAATGGCTTATGACCTATACCGAATGAGACCACATACTATATTGTCCCTTGTGGACAAGCTTGAGAGTCGGGCCTTGTTACAGAGTACTAGAGGTGTCACTTCAGTTGAGGATGTATGCTACTTCCTACAGATGGTTGCCCATGGACATAAAAATCATGCTTTGGCCGAGGACTACATTAACTCGGGTGAGACCATCAGTAAAAATTTCAACGAAGTCTTGGACGTTGTGTGTTCATTGTCCAATGACTATATTGTCATGCAAACTACAGCGACATGCACGTAAATATATTCTCGTATATTGGAGACGCCAAGGTTCTACCCGTACTTCAAGGTAATAGTTAGCCCCTACAATATTTAATCATTTGGAAATATTTAGTATGTTTACAACCTATTTTGGTGTTATAGAATGCCATCAGGGCAATTGACGGAACACACATCCCAGCCTTGGTTAAACGAGACAAGCAAAATCGCTACCGAGATAGAAAAGGGAATGTCTCTCCTAAATTTGGTTACAGAATACTTCCAAGACACACCAACAGAGTAGTAGCTGGTGTATAGAGTAATTCTGGTGTAATTGCAGCTTAGCCATCACCATTCAAGTACATACTTTTGTTGGCATAGCAAGTAATGCAAGACAGAGATCTTATCAGCAAATAAAACACATCTTTAAATATAGCTAATGTGTACAATTTGACATGAATCAGATGGAATGAATCAAATTCCATTGTAATAAATATACTGAGTGGGAACTCGTCTGTTTATTGTAAAATGTATCACATGTGCTGAAAATAGTGTGTTGTCACTACTTTTCTATTGTTTCTACTATACTTATATTCACATACATACATTGATTTTACTATATACAGAGAAAATATTACTATATACAGAGAAAATATATGCAACATATGCACTATCATAGTGTAATTGCAGCTTAGGCGGCACTATCTAAGTACATACTTTCTCTGAAAATATATAATGCAAGTCTGAGATAAGCAAAAAAACTCTCCATAGTGTAATTATATATATATATATATATATATATATATATATATATATGAAATTGACCACATGCACATTTGTCCATCAAGACCAAGCTCTGGTAGTGTTATATCAACTTCACCTTATGCACATCTGTCCATCAAGACAGATGTAATATGATGATATGTGTTTAGTGCTCCAATATGTGTTTGTGTCTCTACAGTATGATGGTTGTTTATTGTATGTACTACAATACAATATTTTCTTGTTAGCATAACAATTTGTGTATTGTGATGGGATGTGCCCCTTACAAATCAAACATGTTATATAGTAATTATCATTGTAGCCGCTCCTCACTGTCATAATATATTGCAGCACTTGCGGGGGTATGTATTCCGCTGACCCCAAGTTTTGTACTGTTTTGTCAAGAGAGTCTGATGTCGTTCTGGTATCAACATTGCACAGACAATATGACCTAGGCAGGTGTGTCGACGGTCATTTCACTAGGGCGGCTTGGAGGGAGGCAACTGTTGAAATGCAAAATAGGATGGGGAAGATGGCCTGCAATATAGACCAGCTCAAAACTCGGTGGAAGAACTTGAGGAGGGACTATGCCGCTTTGAAGCTTGTGACGAATAAGAGTGGTGTTGGATGGGATGACACTAGGCATAAGCCCACGCTGCCTGACACCCCAGAGTGAAGGGAGATCCTTACGGTATGTCCAATAACTAGTCCCTTAATAAAAAAAAGTAATGTTCTATATTTACACTTAAATTTCCTAATACAAATTTTTTGTATACTTAAGCAAACAAGGACCTTGCTAGGTTGCTTAAGTGGTCATTTCCCCACTACTATGACATCAAGATGATGGCGGGGAGGAACATTGCTAAAGGACATCATGCAATGTCTTCAATGGACACACACAAATCCCTTCTAACATTGCCTCCGAGGATGATGTCATTGTCGACTTAGATGGGTCAGAGACACCCATGAACACTGGAAGCCAATCAGGGGAACCAAAAATGGCCGCATATGGGATGCAAAGTGAGGGAGACACCGGGGGAGGCGGAGCAGATACACCGAGTGTTGGCGGGAGGCCTCCTGTCGTTAGGCGCAAGAAGCGGCCATCAATGGCTCAAGACCGATGTGGGCTTTCAAATGAAGTGTTATATGAATTCACACAGGTTTCTGCAAAGGTTCACGAGTTAGGCACTGGTGTGGCAACCAGAGCCTCTGAAAAGAACGAGTTTGCAACCATCTTACAACATTTCCATGACACTGACCCTGATGCCCCCACTGCTGTGTTTACAACACTTGTGAATGCCATCAAGGACTCAACAAACCACAACATCTACCTCAACCTTATAGACATACCTCAAAAGATAACCATATGGTTGCAAGACCTTTGGGAAAGGTCCCAAGCCTCCAATGCAACACCAACACCTTCAATGCCATCCTCGTTTATGCCATCTCACCATGGATTTTTCCCGCAATCCCCAACACCCAACTTCAGCAACATACCAAGTATGCCATCGTCATTTATGCCATCTCACCATGCAATTTTTCCTCCGTCCAATGATGCTGGCCCTTTCAGATAATAAGGGGAACATCAGTTTGATTAACGGCTAGACATTTAACTCAGCAAATCAGTAGAAAGTTCTTTTATTGTTGTAATAATCTATTTCCCATCCAAACATTTTCTTTCCGCAGAAACTAATTTGTTTAATTGTTGTAATATTTTTTTCCCGTCCAGATATTATTTTACCGCACAAACTAAATTGATTATTATTGTAATATTTTATTTCACTGCCATGCTTTTATTTTGCGTTCAATCTAATTCACTATGTATCCTACAAGCCGTTATTTACATGTCCAAAGTTACATATGATTATCGAGTAGTTATTTTTTCCTTGTCGTTGCCATGACAACCTTGCTATGATACCGCTTGTAGACATCATGTCAACATGTAACCAAACAAAAACACCTAACCTCCTCACGCACATTCTACATACATTGTCTAGTCCAGCTAATCACATTGTTGATACAATAACTGAGTCCATAGCAAACTCCATCATCGACGACATTTATGACATACCACCTACAATATCTAGGTCAGTTAGCATTACGAGTGGCCACCAAAAGGTCTTATAAATATTAAACAGTCAAGAACAAATGGCTTATGACCTATACCGAATGAGACCACATACTATATTGTCCCTTGTGGACAAGTATGAGAGTCGGGCCTTGTTACGAAGTACTAGAGGCGTCAATTCAGTTGAGGATGTATGCTACTTCCTACAGATGGTTGCCCATGGACATAAAAATCATACTTTGGATGAGGACTACATTAACTCGGGTGAGACCATCAGTTGAAATTTCAACGAAGTCTTGGACGTTGTGTGTTCATTGTCCAATGACTATATTCACATGCAAACTACAACGACATGCACGTAAATATATTCTCGTATATTGGAGACCCCAAGGTTCTACCCGTACTTCAAGGTAATAGTTAGCCCCTACAATATTTAATCATTTGGAAATATTTAGTATGTTTACAACCTATTTTGGTGTTATAGAATGCCATCGGGGCAATTGACGGAACACACATCCCAGTCTTGGTTAAACGAGACAAGAAAAATCACTACCGAGATAGAAAAGGGAATGTCTCTCCTAATGTCTTGACTGTAGTTGACTTCTCCATGGAGTTTACATATGTCCTAACTGGGTGGGAGGGATCGACTGCTGACCAATGAGTCCTACAGTCAGTGACGACCACGAGCGGGTTTAAAGTCCCTTCGGAAAAGTTTTACCTAGTTGATGCAGGGTATGCCAACACTCGACAATTCCTTGCACCATATCACAACACAGCTTACCATATTTCTGAGTACCAAGGAAACAGACATGCCTACACCAGCAAGAAGGAGAAGTTCAACCACTGCCTCACACAATTATGTAATATTGTAGAAAGAGCATTCGGGGTGCTAAAGCGGCGGTTTGCCTACCATAAAAAGGGGGTGACATATCCCATACATTCACAGTGTCGCCTCGTAATGGCTTGTTGTATCCTCTACAATTTCATACGCCGTCAACATGATGGCGACAATATCATGGATAAACTCCCAGATGATATTTCAACATCTTCCATTCCCCCTTATGGGGTTGACCTGAGTTCCCTCCAACAAACAAGTCAAGCCGATTCAAGGGAGGGTGATCGTTTACGTGAATCCATTTCTAATTTGCAATGGGATGCCCGTTGACCTACAGTTGTATTTGTAATAGTCTTTGAAATTATTTGATAAATCATCCAACACATAACTTTGTAGCCTTTAGTTGTTTATTTTACAAACTTTTTATTGGATCCTAATAATATACATGACATAATGTTTCGGTAGGTTGTCTTGAAATGAAGAATGGAATGCCTTGTTGTACACGCAGCCTTCAATGCACTGTACACATGTATATGGATGCCGCAGACGCAACAAATGGACGTCTTGAAAACAACAACCCCCACATACCGTATTTCACATGTGGTAAGGGTCTTGTTTCGAACATATGTCAGATGAAATTGCTCGCGCAGCGTGTACCACCCACAGTTGCCACACTTACTGCAGTTAGGGATGCTATGCTAACACAACTTGCATATGCACGCAACAAATGCAAGCTATGGTCTGAACAATATGACTTTGTCTGTTCGACAAGAGCAGACACCGATAGGCTCCAATAAGAAATTTCCACTCTACGGGAGAGGTGCCAATATCTTCGCTAACGACTTCACATCACGAGCAATAATGACTCTTCAAATGTGGATGGATACAATACATCATAGATGTAGAACAACATTTCATACTGAATTCGGTTTTATGTTTGAACAAGCATTTAGGCCTATTTTATGTTTGGAAATTTTTATTTGAAATCTATGTTCAGAACCTGACATTATTTTAGTAATCATCAATCATGTTTTAGATGTCGATGAATCCATCTGAAGTTCTGAGGTGTGATTGTGGGTTAGATGCAGCCTTGCGGCTTAACACAGAGGATGCAGGGTTGTATGATTTTGGCATTTTGAGTGAAAGGCCGGGTGAAATGTATTACATATGTCCTTCTCATGAGGTGCACTAGTAAATACATACATAATAGGATGCCCTTGTGTACGCTGCACATTCTTTGTCATTCACTTAAACTTGATAATACATTTTAGGGAAAAGATTGGTGCAGATACTTCTGTTGGGTAGTCGATCTCCCCCCAACAATTGATTATTTGAAAGCTGATATTATGTTACTAACTTTCAAATGCAAGTCATTGTGGGGCCAGGAAATGAACATGAAGGACTTTGTTGAAATTCATCACAACTACGATGATATATACACCCAAAAAAAGTATGAGCATGAGGTTCTCGAACGCTACATTGCCAGACTGGAGGAAGATTGTAGTCTTCTTTTGGAAATTCCTTCACCCACAGTGACGCCATAACGTTGAATGGCAGAGCTAAATTTAGTTTGTCTTCTCGATTTACATTGTCTACCATTTGATGTTTTTAACATTAAATCTTTCTTAATTCATCTGTTGTATTACATTAACAAACTTTTGTTATTTATTGTAATGTTGGTGTATGTTTTATGGAGGGTGTATGTTTTTTCACTGTGATGTTGTTGAATGTTAGTTAGCACCGAATATGCATATTATATTCCCTTAATTGTGCCATACACCCTTACGTGTGAAATATAATACTTACAGAATCTGTAATATGGCTGAGCCTCCAACGACGCCTTATTTTATGTGGTGTACGGAGCTTGATATGGTTCTCAGAGGTATGATGAGAAACCAATATGAATTGGGGAGATGTGTTACTGGAGTATATACTACACAGACTTGGATGGAGGCATGGTGTGACTTCCAAAATAAAACTGGGGGCCTTACATATCTTTGACTGAGTTGCAGATGAGATGGCACACATAAGGAGAGAGTTCATAAGAGACAATCTTTTTATTTTGGGAGATTTATTGCCTCCCCCGCCATTGGCCGTGCAGCGCAACTTCGTGACGACTCATCACATTTACCCATATGGGGTTGCTAAATACCTTAACACCGATGAGTGAATCAAACAACCACGTTAGACGGTGAAAGTAACACATGAACTTGTAATATATTTCCACGACATTGTAGTTGTTTGTGTTTACTTTGCAACATTTAGTTGCAAAACTTATGTGCTGCATTGTTTTGTTTGGACCATCACTTGAAAAACTTCTACTTTATTGTTATGTATTGAAGGCATACATCACACTCTTACTTGTTTGTAGCTAAGTTTGGTTGAATCATTTATTTGTATTCAATATTGTCACAGTTATCTTACTATTATTGATAAATACTTATATTTATTTATGAACTATAGATGTCGTCATCGCGGTCAAAGGCAACGACAAAGTTTGAAAAATTATTGATGTCTCCGTCGAAGATTCAAAAATATGTAGAAGAAAACCTTATTTGCAAGAAACAATGTTGCGAGCCTACACAGGATGAGGGCACAAATAGGATCCACGAACAAGCCAAGGGTGTTACTCTTCCTATTCACCATCTGTCATTGTTGTTTCAGTGGCCAAAAGATGCCATCAAACAGGAAACCAATCAGTTGTTGAATGAAGCCTGTCATGTGTCGTTGGATGAGTACGACGAGGCCATGAAGTTGGCCGACTGGGACGTTCCTACCTGGGATCAAAATAAATCTTCCTCCACATCAAAGCCTGTCCCCCACAGTGGCTGCTCACCATCTTAGATTGTGTATCAGTGTCTATGTCTAGGTCCATGGCAGACCTCTCCTTTGTGTCCCTCAAATTTGTATGTTAGAGATGTATTTGCCCAGGAAGCAATAAGTTATTATCTGTGTTTTTATGTGGTATTAAGTTCTGCTGGAGACATGCTATTCTCTTTGCTACACATGTTTGCTACCATTGAATTTCAATGCATAAATTATGCATTTTATATATTATTTATTTGTTATTTATTATATAATACATTCTTTATGCAATTATCTTTGAATGTTATATTTATTATATAATACATTCTTTATGCAAATATCAAGGTGTTACACACATTACTTGACATATAGCAATTTTCTTTGCATCTGTATTAATATTCACGTTAATTTATGTATAATTAAAAGAGAACGAATTGATTAAAATTTCAAAAATTAGAGCAGTCCACAAAGATTAAACCAGATATACAAATGGAAATAAATTAGAAAAGTAGAGAGGCTAGTGATACAATATGATTTTGAGTTAGAGCCCACGAATATGATATATTTGCTAAGTCACACTCATCACACACACAATGCTAGAATAACACACACACAAACATGACACCTTCTCTTATTTAAAGGTATATAACAAGATAACATGACAATTTCAATAATCTTTTCATTTTACATTTCCTGGATCAAATATGTAAAATACAACCTATTTACAACATCCAAAGCAATCGAAGACAACAATATAGTTTGGTTTATTTTAAATCATCATGTACTTATGACCATACTCATATATTATGTTTAGTTTTCCTAAGTACAAAACTGACATTCACAAAATCTACATTGATTAAAAAAAAATTGCCCTTCTGCTTAAGCAACATCACAACTACACATTCCTTACTCTTGTTAAAATAGTTCTACAACATCAGGACAAAATCAACAGATACTGACTACGTTGCCAAACAAAAGCAGACTGAATTCATCCTAGTAGCCAAACAGAATCAGACTGCAACCAGACTCAAATCAGACCAGCTAACCAGAATCAGACTGGGATGCCAAACAGAATCAGGCTGGATTGCCCAACAGAATCAAACTGAATCCTGACTAACCCCGTCAAATCCAGTCTAGACTACGAAATCCCAGTATGTTGCCAAACATGGGCTAATAGTCAAAGTGCTCGATCATGATTTAAAGTTTGCAATGTAGTAGGGAACATATTTTCAAGAATGTATGGTCTGAATAACTTAACATAATAGCAAAAAGATCCAATGGTAAGGGGGAAGGGGGTCTTATTTCAGGACATGCGCAATAGGATTCCGGCCATCCAGATGAACTACTTTTGGCAGATGGCTAGAATATAATCGAGGGCATTTTAGGGATGGTGAATGTATGTTTTTGACGCTAGGATTTGGAAAGATGTCTGACACCCACACTACTAAAAAATAGGGAATAGGTGACATTCAAGCATGTGAAGTATAAGAAAAAGGGTGGCATGACTACCTATCACCCTAAAAATGTATGCCATCTATAGAGTGTGGGCTTTGTGCTATGTCACCTATCCGAATAAACGTCACCTATTGGTAGTTTCCAGATTCTAAGACATGACAATAAGTGACATCATTGACCATCACCTACCCCAAAAACATAACAACAACACATGTCACCCATTTCATAAAAGATGGTTATAGGTGGCATGCATGCATGTCATGTATGTAATGCCTAACAAATGACTCAAGAACTATATTATATCTACAACCACATCAGAAAAAAGTACATATGCATGTCACAACTCATTTTCAACATGAAAAAATAAACTATTTATAAAATGTCAGAATTGCAATTGCATAACGAACAATCTCATTTCTTATACAAGGTAATGGCATACATAATCAATTTTCCAACTTTTTACATATCTAACACATGCATATGACCCATCCCCAACGCGACACAGTGTAGTGAAACCTGAAGATAACCCGAGCCTGAAACCCATTTTTACTATAAGGTAGATAGAAAATTCATTTTACGGTACTTTTGTATGCACGTTGATGGACATGACATGGCAGGAAATCCTCTAGCTGCCCGGAAAATATTTGCGCAACAAAGTTCTCTATAACAAACATATTGTCTCATTTTCTTTACTGCATGACTTCTATTAGTATGCTCCTCTTAAGTTGTAGAAGCTGAGATAGTGTTTTACTTCAAATCGTATGCCTTTGTGGCCTGTTGCAGAGAGAATTTGTCCACCAAGTATTCCCCATGTGCCCATTTTCTCCACTATGGTCATTGCTTCCATCACAATTTATAATTTCCAACTCACATGAAATAATAATAATGTACATATTCTAACATCAAATGAGATACATATTATCACTACTACAGAAAATGCTTTTTACAACGGGAAAAACACAACAATTCTGTTGGTTGTGTTGTAGTTAGCATATCTTTTACAAGAAGTATATTTGTGTGTTGTGAATTATATATTCTATACAACACAAGTTATATACAACAGGCCAAACTCGTTGTAGTATATGTGATGCTACAACATGTGCTAAATTGTTTTAATAGACTGTAATATCATAACATACTCAAACCCATTGTAAAAGACCATAATTACACAACATGCTCTAACCCGTTGTAATAGTCACGTATGCTAACTTGTTGTAATAGATCATCATTACACAACATACTCTAAACCGTTGTAAAAGATCATAATTACACAACATGCTCTAACCCGTTGTAATAGTCATGTATGTTAACCCGTTGTAATAGACCATCATTACACAACATACTCTAACCCGTTGTAAAAGATCATAATTGCACAACATGCTCTAATCGTTGTAATAGTCACATATGTTAACCCATTGTAATAGACCATGATTACACAACATACTATAAACCATTGTAGTATACTATAATTACACAACAGGCTTTCACCTATTGTAATGGTTACTCATTGTAATAGATCACAATCACACAATAGGTTTGCACTTCATTTGTTGTATATGTACACCAAAGAATATATGTGTTGCATAAAATGAAACTAGTTCAATGGTTTGAGATGTGCCTTACTTTTAAGTGGTCTCAAGTTTGAAACCTTGTGTCTAGATGTATTTTCCTTTTGTCTCAACATGTTATATACAACACCCCTATTACAACATGTGTGTTCAATGAACTACAACATGTATTAACTGTTGTATAAAATACATATATTACAACATGTGCAACACCTGTTGTATAAAGAACCCCCCCATAAGACCACGCGATCTAATACAACAGTTGAAACCCGTTGTAAAATGGAAAAATGAACTGTTGTAAAAACTATTTTTTGTAGTAGTGTATGTCCATCTACTTGTTGGAATGAAGGATCAATATATTACCATTTATACGCAGAATAACTAATTATATATATTTTACAATTAGTTTTCGTAGTTAGAATGTTCCCTATATTGTCAACTTTTTACTATAAATGATAAAGGTACAAAGCATATAGTAACTCTTTTTACAAATTACCATGCCTCATGGTCAAATGATCATATTCAAAGCTTACAATAGTATTATGTAGTTGCATGTATTCTATAGTTCCACTAAAAACAGACATCTGTCTCATGTGATAACACCATATAATGGGTGGTGCACTAAAAGCTAACAATAGTCTCTAGTGACTGTAACTGTGATTTTATGTCTTGTACAGCCAGACTAGTAAACTAAATGGTAAATTGACACTTGCAGCACTTTTGCACACTTGCGGGATTGTAAATGGAGTCCCATGTGTTAGCCAACAATTCCAGATGGATTTTACTTGCACATCATTCTAACCGAGACGTACCTTACTATATTGTTTCTTTGTTGTTTTGAGTTTGTCTATGGTCCCAATGACTAATAATTTAAGTTGTTTAATAGAAATACTTGAAATCTAATACAAATAATGTGGGAGTTTAATAATCTCAGCAACAACAATGTACTAGCATTATCTATAATCATTGTTGGGCTTGTGGCTATCACAAGTTTCATACATCAATTTTATGCTACAGAATAATATACCACAACAACATTCAAATAAACAAACCCATGGCTTTTGGAAGAACAAGCATGGATCAATAAACAATCATCACCAAGGAGCTTGTACTAACCCCACCTCTGTACTTATTTATTGATTAAGATACAACAGATACAATCATCATCAATAATAAAAACTTACCCACTTAAGCTAATTGAAAAACTAAACTGGTTTCATTGATCTCATGATCTTCATTCTAACCCAAAAGGCCATTTGTAGATACAAAATACAAATTAATAGCATGAAAGGAGACATTCACAGATGGAGCGGAGAATTCGTTGGGTCCTCCACCACAAAACCATCCCCCTAACTTGATCCCTCTCCTCTAAACATCCATCTCCATCACAATTATAGACTTTCCATCTTCCCACGTCCACACCAACCTTTAATATAGTGGCGGTGTTCGTGTTTGGTACATGTAACAAGACACCAAAAATATACCCCATAAATACGTATGTAAAATCTCCAAAGACGGATCTCAACGAGTTGAGAGAGATAGAAGTGAGGTGGGTGGGAAATTGTGAGAGAGACAGCGAGAGGAACCAATGGGAGCTAGGGGTGGGTAAGAAGTATTTTCTCTTCTTATTCAAAATGGCAACCCCTCGTCTCATTGTCCTTTTCATTTCCCCCCCAAACAAGTTAAAATTCTTGTGTCTCATACCAACCTACTTGAAATCATGATATGGGGGAATTATAAATGGAGCCTCATATGTTTGGTTATCCTCTAGGTTTTCACGGCAAGTGACTCGCCAACATCCACGAGTCAGCAAATGGGTCGCATGTGAATCTTTTTTACACTTGAGTCTATATTCTATCACAACAACACGGTAATTCATATATATTTTGCAGCAAGGTAGGCAAGCACTACCAAAGTACATGGCTATAAGAGTAAGTAGTTTAGGACATGGTCATAGTGACTTGGTTGTAGTGTTGAGGACTTACTTAAGATGATGCATAACTTGTAGTCACTGGATGGGGAAAGAGAGCCCAGTGTGGCTTCTAGTGGATGGAACATGATTAGGGTGCAACCTACACATTGGGATAGATCCTGAGTAACTTTTGTGACATGTCTTTCAGAATTGTAGCTCAACTCAGAAGATGTCTGAGGAAACTACAATGAGAATTTCTTTTGATCACTAAAGATCACATGTGCAAAATGTTGAAATATTTATGTATGGATATAGAATGATGAAGTAAGTAACATAGTTGGCACACCCACAAGCTAGGTTAGTGACCATCAATGAAGGATTCACGTACGAGCGATGAGCCTCTATGTATAGAAGCATATGAAAAATGAACCTAACTCCCATTAGCCTCTTACTTATCCCCTTCATCTGTCTGGATCCTATGATTGATGTCTCTCACACTCATATCTCCCCATCAACCCCAATATAATACTCAGAACATAGACAAACTTATAGTTTTATGCTAGGAAGGACATGCACTTCCCTAGGGAAGTTGTGGCCATCCTAGACATGTGTTGGACACAGACACGGCGTGGACACAGATGGACACACCTAAACACGACTCAGAAGTGTCTGCTTTTTTTTAAAGCCCAGATAGGGCATGGACACAACTCAGACACGGATTGGACAACTTGGACACATCTTGGACACGTAGTGGACACAACAAGCTCAAATTAATATCCTATGTAAAAGAAATATAAATTACATATCTTCTCTCTCCCTCCTCTTATTCCAACATCACTACCATATGTCTCCTCCCCATCCTTTTCCTAAGGATTATTACATATTTATCTATTGCACATCATACTTATATATATAATTCACCATTATATAACAAGTATTCCAAGAATTCGACATCCAAATTGATTATATTCATCATTCTTCATTCATACTTACTTTATCTGATATTGGAAATGTATTCTAGATTAATCAACATTGATCATTTATTATCTCATAATGGAAATATACTAGTGTTTTCTTATAATGTTTGCATTCATATTGTAAGTGAATTTTGGGTTTGATTTAGATTTCTTTTAAGTTTATTTCTTTAAATCTCACGTAATCAGTTGTTTTACAAATTTTCATAGACAAACATTATATGTATTAACTCCATGTTATGTGTATGTACACATACATGTACATCATAAGTATATATTTGTCTATATATGTATACAACTATATTATACTTATACATTTATATGTATTTATGTATATATATAATTGTATATATGTATGTATATGTATATGTATATGTATATGTATGTGTGTATGTCGTCTCTAACATTGTGCCCGTGTTCTATATTTTTGAAAATTGTCGTGTCTCGTGTCTCGTGTCCGTGTTCGTTCTGTGTCCCATGTCCATGTGAGTATAGTCAAACATAAAATGAAAAGCAAGGATAAAGATCAAAATAACCTATATAGAGTTGTGTTTAGGTCAACAACCAGTACAAATTGGCTACGAATAAGAAAGAGGTGAAATTTGACTTGAAGAATATAGAAATTGTGTACTAGCATTACGAAACATGAGATTTGACTTGGCAGAGTCAATAACATAGAAACTATGAGTCTATGACATGTATCATCATTAGGGAATCACGTAAATATATTCAACACTAAAGTGGATACTTCAAAATTGCAAAGAAGTTGTTGTAACTGAATCAAGAGAAAAAAGCTTGTTCTTCAAACATTCTACTAATAGTTAGATGGTTACAACTTGCACCATTTACACATGTTCCTTCAAGGCTTCATGTATATGATAAGGTTACTTGTAGGTAAAATATAGAGTATATAGTGGTGACATCTTTTATCTTATTGTTGTATCTATAAATATAATTGTATCACACTAAAGGCTACACTGCCTTCCCTAAAAGGATATACATTGAACCCTTTAAATTTGGTTAGATGAGTACCTCTAAATGATGATGGCACTAGGTGATAACTTGAAGGAGAAGGTTTCATTTGGATTTCAATCACCATTATGTAATTACAATTTTTTATGTTGTGTAGTTTACCTAATGCATATACTAGGCTACAAGTTACTACAGAAAGAATTCCTAGGCTTGATCATGCAAAAAAAATTGTTTAATATTGTGCTAATCAAGAATATGAATGACCATTATAAAGCACTGAATATTTCTCACCACTAGATAAAAATGGTGGTTTCTATACATAACTAAATTACATGCGTGAACTGATGAGCTAGATCAGTATAAAGAGATTTCACATCTTGCATATCATGTGCATGAGAAGTGTGACTATGATGCCCCTACTCTCCAGCTAGCACAGTTCATAAAAAAACCCATGGAATAAGTTTACTTCTAATATGAAGAGGATCGTATTAATTAACAACATTCTAATATGTATAAACAGTTAACTTCAGCTTCAGACCCACCATTTTGGTACTTGTCCTGATGTGTAATATCTTTTTAAGGTGATGCAATGAACACAGTTGCGTACAATAATGGGAAGCAAAAGCATGGTGTAGTGATGACTTAGTAATTGTATCAAAAAATGAACCATGAAAAGTGTAATTGTATAAGTAAGCTAGTAATTCTTACCAAGTATAAGGGGTTACCTAAAAGTATTGATGAAGATGTCCTACCTGGCCTAACCTTTCCAGTTGCTTGAACTAACCTTCACATACTAATTGTACATGAATACAAAAACACAACATTCCAATTAGTCTCACATGAATAATCACTTATTTGACATTCCAATCATACCAAATTCCATAGAGAAGTATGTCACGCCCCAATCTCACATTAACCACAAACCACGAGATTAGGACGCGACATGATGGGATTTACACAAAAGCCAACCACTCTTCACTTTTTAAAACATTTTATAGACATTAATAGGATAATCTGATTTATGCTGTAAAATGAAACTAAACAAGCTACGGAAGCATCTTTATTAAACTGACTAGCAATATAAACAGAGTCTACAACATATTACATTGTCCGACATAAAATAAAGCATAACAGATAATTTACATCTTTATACACATTCATTCTCTCACTCACACCTTGTCCCAAAGATCGAGGGGAAAGGACTAAGAGACCTCTAACTACAAACTACGTATTCCATCTACAGACTAGGCGTTAGGATGAAACGATCCTTCAGATTTCCTGTTGCTGATGATAACCTGAAAATGTTTTGAGTAGAGGTATGAGCCTACTCGCTCAGTGAATAGCATTTCACTTAGCTATCACTAAACAACTCATCAGGTTTATAAACTGAAAATAAGCATATATACAGTTCAAAAAGAGCAGATCTTTGACATAGCAAATATACAGATAATAACCACATTTCTAAGCATCAATAGGTAATTCAGGTAAATAAACAGTTATATAAATTTACTATGATCCTACATGATTACTTATTTATTTTATTATTATGCCCTAAATATATGCAGTGTACTCTGCATATAAAGATACGCAGCAAGTTCATGCTACGGTCCCATCGTACAAGACTTAGCGACACACCCGGGAAGTGCTAAGTCTGACTACTCGTCCTGGTCTGCACAGGACCCAGGCTCCACGGCCTCAACGCACAACCACATGTGCTGCACAACCATGTGTGCTCCCGACTCCTCCTTTAACCTGAGTACACCGGCGGAGGGTCACAGGGTTACCTTCGTGACACAAGCACGAATGGTGTTAGATAACCATATTTTCTTTTGTTTTCGCAGTGCCATCGTGACACAAGCACGATTGTTGTTGGACACTGCCTCTCTTTCCTCGTTTGTCCGTGACACAAGCACAGATGATGTTGCAACACGAGTTTCACCCCAAAGTTGCAGACCTGTCTAAGGGGTTCTACGGTGTTAGGGCATCTAGGTCTATTAATTGATTAACAAATAAACATTTAAACAGGAATATCACATTTCATACTATTTGCACAATCTAAACATCACAAAAAGCACATATATATCCTTTATCATAATTAAACATGATTCAGAATCATTTATCCAATTTCAATGCTAAACATCTATTTTGAAATCAGTAAATACATTGCATTTATAATACAGGAAATTTTATCATTTTCACTAAGCTTATTAAGTAATTCAATTCTAATGGATCTAACATACTTTATTTTATGTACTACACTGTTTACAAGTTATATCAATTGATACAGAAGCAATTAAGCATTTAAATTGAGTTAAATATTGATTTCTAAATGAAATACTACTCACAATTCTGGAACTCGGCCGACCAAACTGGGAACTCGGCCGATCGGATGACAACTCGGCCGATCCACTCTAGGTAACTCGGCCGATCCAAACCCTGATCAATTTTCCTATAAAGGGAAACTCGGCCGAATCATACCCAATTCGGCCGATCAAAACACTGTTCGTTAATCTTAATAAAGAAACTCGGCCGAATCACTTGCAATTCGGCCGAACGACACACAAATATGAAATATTCAAACGCCTGAGTTTATTAATGATAAGTAAGTGAAACCCTACTCACCGCGATTTGGTTTGTCCGAATTCGTCCGGAAATACGTCCAGAGCCGGTTTCCGGGCGATATTGGGTTGTCTTCTACCTTTGGATTCTCTTTTTACTGTTATGTTGCTCACATAAACCACACGCACAGGTTGGAAACATACTGATTAATGGTTGATCTTGGCTAGGAGTTGTAGCTTCAAACTTGGACCCCTGAATCGGAGCTCAAGGTAGCTCCCCTGCTGTTAGGCACCCTAAAAACCTCCCTGGTTGCTGTCTGCTGCAAGCTGGCCGTAAGCCAAGGTTGCATGGTGGCTGGGCCGCGAGTTGGTTGCTTGAGCTCTGAGGCTGAAGTCGGGCGGCGATCTGGTGCTGCTAGCTCACCCAAAGTGGCCCTCTAGTTGCTGCTCCGAGAAGCTATTGCTGCTGCAACACAGGGGCGCCGCCCTTCTATTCAAGGTGTAGATGGCAGAATAGATGCGAAAATGCTTGGTTTTCTTGCCTTGGGCTCTTGGTCGGAGTCAAGGGCATCCTTTGGTGGTGCTGGTCGCGCCCAGCTTCTCTTGGCCAGCATCGCTGCAGCAGCAGGTGCTGCTTCTGGCTGCCGTTGCGGTTCTGCAGGTTGGGCAATGCTTGGTTGGCCGTGGTTAGGGCCAGGAAGGGAGAGAGAAAGGAAGGAGAAGGAGATGGCGCAGTAGCTTCGGAGTTCTGGGCATCAAGAAATCGCCCACGCGATCCCTCTCTCTGAATCTCTCAATCGCGCCCTGTTCTATCGGGCACCGCTTGAAGTGGTCTCTCTGTAAGTGTCGGGTGAAGAAGGGATAAGGAAGAAAGGGCTAGGGGGCGAAATGCAAATTCCCCAAACATTTCCAATATTTACAACTAGGTCCCTAAACACTCAAATGTCCATATCTTTTTACTCGGAAGTCGGTTTCGAGTGATTTTTCTTGCAACGGTTTAAGCACGGAATTCTCTATAACCTCAAAGTGCAAAACATGCTTAAAGGACTATTTCACTGGATCAAAGCTCTAATTACAACTGTGATTACTTGATTCAACTTAATGTACTAAATAATCAACATTGACATTATTAATTGCCTCAGGTGATTCAATCTTAGCTATTAATTCGCATCTTAGCTTATATTGATTATCCATGATGTTTAATTTGATACTCAACCCTAATTGAGGTGTTTTACGTAATTCAAGGTATTTATTAGTTAATCATGGAGTGGGTCATAACAACCTTTTCCCCTTAAAAGAATTTCGTCCCGAAATTCCTAAAAGAGAAAGGAAACGTATTACTCATCTCTGACTCGTATTCCTACGTAGCTCCCTCTAGGTTAAGATTTCTCCACAAAACTATCACTAATGGTATCTCACAATTCGTGAGTTTCTTGATCCTCCGATCAACCCTCTGTATAGGTCCCTTAACCTAGGACACATCTGATCTGATTCCAGATCGACCCACAAAACATTGTCTTTCCAGAACTGTTATAACAGTATCTCAATTTATAGTAATTACCAAGAAATTATCATACTCTACATGAAAACAAACTAAAATTCTTAAATTAAATAGAATGCATGTCAATCTCGTACTAAAATTAAATCATGCAATTTAACTGTTAAACATTATCACATCTCATAATGAAAATTGATATCAAAATACTTGATTTATCGCACACCCTATCCTTAGGGTTTGATTTGCCTTTTCATTCATCACATGCCAACACCCTACTCTTAGGGTTATCTCATTCACTAATCACATGGCAACACCCTACTCTTAGGGTTTCCATTATCTCATCTGTTTGATTGCAATTCAAATCACAATACGGTATCATTCTAAAACTGGTAGAGCAGTATATTTCAAATCATTGTAATTACTGAGTAATGTTTATATCATGCATGCAGACAGATTAAAAATTCATAAATATTCCAAACTCAAATCAATTTTGGCACATACATACTGAATTTCATGTAATTGAACATCCTATGACACCAATAAAAGTAATTTTCTCCACTAATAAGAAACCATCTGTAATATTTATCAATTATCTGAAATTTCTCGAAGTACGTGCATATTAACCAAATTCCTGGTTTATGCACCACATAACTCAATTAAGAGTTATTTACGTATCATATCACATATATCTAATAGTACTTGAGAATTTCTGATAATATCTCAGAGAAATGCGCCAATTCATATAAATGTTAAGTCATACACATTAACATAACAGGAAGCATGCAATTAGGTTTATTTACATATTTTAATGCTATCTTACTATCTTGAAATCATGCATCTAATGGTTTACCAAATTTTTATTGCCTGGGTTTATAACCATACTATATCATTATCAGTTGTGCATTTCTAAACTCAATTTGTTATGATTGAAACTGGATTACCAGGCAACTTAATTATTTTATCCATGTATATCTTAGTCAAGTTTTGAGACACCAAAGGTTGACTTAATATGAAGAAAGCGAGCAGACTAAATTAGTCTATTCACAATCATTCCTATCAAATCACAACCTCTAGGTGTCCTGGGTAATCTTACCACAAAATCCATTGTGATAAACTCCCACCCCCATTCCAGCATAGAAAAAGATTACAAGGTAGCTATAGATTTCTAGGGTTCAGCCTTATCCTACTGGTACACACTACTTCTAACCACGTACTCAGTTACATCCTTCTGCATATCTGACCATCCATTTCAACTTCTTGGGATTCATATACATCTTAGTGTTTCCTGAAAGCATAGCATACATCAATACATACACTTCCATAAAAATCTTTTCTTTCAGCCTTTTCCCCTTAAAAGAATTTTACACTATCTCGAAGTACACACAACATGTCATGCTAATACAACACCTTATCATCTAAAAACTTAAACTCTAGTCTCTTTTTCCTCCTATCATGTCATGCATAGTCTGGTTTAACTCACTATCACCCTATTGTAGTTCCTTGATCTGATCATAAAAAGTAAGCTTAACTTACATCTGTACAATCAAATCACTCTCTGCTATTACCCCTAAGTCTAGGTCTAACTCCCGCATTTCTACTAACAGGTCTCTATTGAAACCTGCCATAGAGAATGCATTGGTTGTTGAACCTGACTTTCTGCTGAAAGCATCATCCACCATATTCTCTTTACCAGGGTGATAATCTATTGTCACATCATAAAGATAGTGACACCATGTCTTAAAAACATGAACTTCATCAGCTATTTTCATATCATAAATCGGGTAATACTCTGCTTTCTATGTTACTTTCTTATAATTACATTTTAGGTTTATGTTTTACTCTTTTCTCTAAGTCATTTCATGTTGTTCATGTACCGTTTAGATTAACTACCTTAAAACCATAAGTCACTATCAAAGCCAGTTTACTTTACATAGAACAAATCTCAAGGTCTTATTTTACAAAGTTACTAGTATTCAAGATTACATCACTAATGATATCCCTTAAACTACTACCACTTTAATCATTCTAGGGTTTTGATCCTTATTAGTAACATAGCATTATTGTGTGTATGTGTGATCGATCATATAGATCAAATTGAGTTGCTTAGGTCAATAGCATATTAACCCAACACTCAACTTTAATTACATTAGCTGAAAATTCAGTTTTCACAATAGTTTCTGTAATTCATTTATTAAACAGCTAAAAGAAGCTCCAAAAATTCTGGAAATTTTATATGTTGTGCCTAATGAAATTTTAGACTTTCAGTAAAAATTTCAGATTATTTCAAGTTACCAATAATTAACTACAAATGAAACAGTGCACTGCTATATTGCAGTCTGCAGCAGGTTCGGCTGAGTTACAAACTCGGCCGACACCCTTACTGAAGAGGTCAAAAGTCATCCAAAAATTATGCCAATTTAACAAAGTGTCTAAAATTATGTTTTTCAAGCACAGTTAAAATTTGAGATCAATTGGATATACCAATAAAAAGATAAATTCAATTACCACACTGCTATATCAATCTGGAAATGTGATCGGTCGAGTTTGAAACTCGGCCGATTAACAGGTCAGAACATTTTTCAAAAATTCTGATATTTTCCAATGTTGTTCACATTTTATATATCTAAATCATATCCAAATTTGAAGTAAATCAGAGTTACACATAAAATACTAAAAATCATTTAGTGAGACATTCTACTTATCAAATTCTGTTTTCATGTATCATTAAAACCCTATTTTTGGGCCGATTAGGGTTTATGTTTATCAAACCCTAATTCTCAAGACAAAAGAACACTTCGACTTCTTATCATAGTTAAAACATCCTAGTGTATATACATTCTCACTATGTTACGGTTCTAAATCATCCAGAGTCTATTCTTATTTTACTGTTAATAGGAGTCAATAGATCCCAGTAACGCATCCTGCCAGCCGGACCAGGCCGAACCTGTAGTCCTGAAGCCAAGAGCTACTGGAGATTAATCAACCCCTATTAATCTTAAACATGTGGAAAGAATATCCACTTAGGGCAAACTCAATTAAGCATAAATTTTGGGTTTACTTTAATACAAAGAAAACAAACATTAAACAATTCACTTCATGACACAACAATACAAAAGAATCATGTTTACTTTACAAACTGAAAATTTCATTTCATGCATATAAAAGCATTTCTAGTGATCTTTAAATCAAATAAATAATGTAAGGCAAGAGTTGTATCACATACTATATATTTAATCTCTTACTCCTACATTAATTTCTGATCTCTTAACCCTAAGATTTCTAGGGTTTTCTCTCTAGTCTATCCTTCCTCTGCATACCTGGCCAGGGCATTCAAAGAAGAATAGACAGAGTAGCTTGCTACTGGTCAATCTAAATATTCAGACACCTGGCCAGGGTATCTAAACACTCAGATCTTCCAGAGCTAAAACTTTTATTATTCGCCTTACTTATAACTTTATTCTTTGACCTTAATGATTCTTAACGACTCATCTTAAGCTCATTACTTGATTCTCGTGACCACATCCTCTTCCTGCTATCTGCAATAGTATAACAGAACACTTCCTGTTAGAAAATTACAAATAGAAGAAAGACTCCTAAACCTTAATCCTATCGGTCTCTTATCGTCCCCTGACCTTGAGTAACTATGTACTCAAACCAAAGCTCTGATATCAAAATTGTCACACCCCAATCTCACATTAACCACAAACCACGAGATTAGGACGCGACATGATGGGATTTATACAAAAGCCAACCACTCTTCACTTTTTAAAACATTTTATAGACATTAATAGGATAATCTGATTTATGCTGTAAAATGAAACTAAACAAGCTACGAAAGCATCTTTATTAAACTGACTAGCAATATAAACAGAGTCTACAACATATTACATTGTCCGACATAAAATAAAGCATAACAGATAATTTACATCTTTATACACATTCACTCTCTCACTCACACCTTGTCCCAAAGATCGAGGGGAAAGGACTAAGAGACCTCTAACTACAAACTACATATTTCATCTACAGACTAGGCGTTAGGATGAAACAATCCTTCAGATTTCCTATGATAACCTGAAAATGTTTTGAGTAGAGGTATGAGCCTACTCGCTCAGTGAATAGCATTTCACTTAGCTATCACTAAACAACTCATCAGGTTTATAAACTGAAAATAAGAATATATACAGTTCAAACAGAGCAGATCTTTGACATAGCAAATATACATATAATAACCACATTTCTAAGCATCAACAGGTAATTCAGGTAAATAAATAGTTATATAAATTTACTGTGATCCTACATGATTACTTATTCATTTTATTATTATGCCCTAAATATATGCAGTGTACTCTGCATATAAAGATCCGCAGCAAGTTCATGCTATGGTCCCACCGTACAAGACTTAGCGACACACCCGGGAAGTGCTAAGTTTGACTACTCGTCCTGGTCTTCACAGGACCCAGGCTCCACGGCCTCAACGCACAACCACGTGTGCTGCACAACCACGTGTGCTCCCGACTCCTCCTTTAACCTGAGTACACCGGCGGAGGGTCACAGGGTTACCTTCGTGACACAAGCACGAATGGTGTTAGATAACCATGTTTTCTTTTGTTTTCACAGTGCCATCGTGACACAAGCACGATTGTTGTTGGACACTGCCTCTCTTTCCTCGTTTGTCCGTGACACAAGCACAGATGATGTTGCAACACGAGTTTCACCCCAAAGTTGCAGACCTGTCTAAGGGGTTCTACGGTGTTAGGGCATCTAGGTCTATTAATTGATTAACAAATAAACATTTAAACAGGAATATCACATTTCATACATTTTGCACAATCTAAACATCACAAAAAGCACATATATATCCTTTATCATAATTAAACATGATTCAGAATCATTTATCCAGTTTCAATGCTAAACATCTATTTTGAAATCAGTAAATACATTGCATTTATAATACAGGAAATTTCGTCAATTTCACTAAGCTTATTAAGTAATTCAATTCCAATGGATCTAACATACTTTATTTTATGTACTACACTGTTTACAAGTTATATCAATTGATACAGAAGCAATTAAGCATTTAAATTGAGTTAAATATTGATTTCTAAATGAACTACTACTCACAATTTTGGAACTCGGCCGACCAAACTGGGAACTCGGCCGATCGGCTGACAACTCGGCCGATCCACTCTAGGTAACTCGGCCGATCCAAACCGTGATCGATTTTCCTATAAAGGGAAACTCGGCCGAATAATACCCAATTCGGCCGATCAAAACATTGTTCGTTAATCTTAATAAAGAAACTCGGCCGAATCACTCACAATTCGGCCGAACGACACACAGACAGGAAATATTTAAACGCCTGAGTTTATTAATGATAAGTAAGTGAAACCCTACTCACCGCGATTTGGTTTGTCCGGATTCGTCCGGAAATACGTCCAGAGCTAGTTTTCGGGCGATATTGGGTTGTCTTCTACCTTTGGATTCTCTTTTTACTGTTATGTTGCTCACATAAACCACACGCACAGGTTGGAAACATACTGATTAATGGTTGATCTTGGCTAGGAGTTGTAGCTTCAAACTTGGACCCCTGAATCGGAGCTCAAGGTAGCTCCCCTGCTGTTAGGCGCCCTAAAAACCTCCCTGGTTGTTGTCTGCTGCAAGCTGGCCGTAAGCCAAGGTTGCATGGTGGCTGGGCCGCGAGTTGGTTGCTTGAGCTCTGAGGCTGAAGTCGGGCGGCGATCTGGTGCTGCTAGCTCACCCAAAGTGGCTCTCTAGTTGCTGCTCCGAGCAGCTATTGCTGCTGCAACACAGGGGCGCCGCCCTTCTATTCAAGGTGTAGGTGGCAGAATAGATGCGAAAATGCTTGGTTTTCTTGCCTTGGGCTCTTGGTCGGAGTCGAGGGCATCCTTTGGTGGTGCTGGTCACGCCCAGCTTCTCTTGGCCGGCATCGCTGTAGCAGCAGGTGCTGCTTCTGGCCGCCGTTGCGGTTCTGCAGGTTGGGCGATGCTTGGTTGTCCGTGGTTAGGGCAAGGAAGGGAGAGAGAAAGGAAGGAGAAGGAGATGGCGCAGCAGCTTCGGAGTTCTGGGCATCAAGAAATCGCCCACGCGATCCCTCTCTCTGAATCTCTCAATCGCGCCCTGTTCTATCGGGCGCCACTTGAAGCGGTCGCTCTGTAAGTGTCGGGTGAAGAAGGGATAAGGAAGAAAGGGCTAGGAGGCGAAATGCAAATTCCCCAAACATTTCCAATATTTACAACTAGGTCCCTAAACACTCAAATGTCCATATCTTTTTACTCGGAAGTCGGTTTCGAGTGATTTTTATTGCAACGGTTTAAGCACCAAATTCTCTATAACCTCAAATTGCAAAACATGCTTAAAGGACTATTTCACTGGATCAAAGCTCTAATTACAACTGTGATTACTTGATTCAACTTAATGTACTAAATAATCAACATTGACATTATTAATTGCCTCAGGTGATTCAATCTTAGCTATTAATTCGCATCTTAGCTTATCTTGATTATCCATGATGTTTAATTTGATACTCAACCCTAATTGAGGTGTTTTACGTAATTCAAGGTATTTATTAGTTAATCATGGAGTGGGTCATAACAAAGTAAGACTACACCTACTGGATATGATATGAAGACTCGTTGGCACCTCCTTTGTCGGCTCTAGCATGGCACATAGAATGATTCGAGCAGTTGTTCTCCTGCAACCCATGATGTTTGATAGTTGGTTCTCATGCCATCGTTGGTGTCGGCAGCTAGGCAACACCATAAGACATTGAAAAGAAGCAAAAAGGAAATCCCATTAGACAGAGTTCTGAAAAAGAGGGGCTAATTGGAGATAAGAAGTTTCTAACAAATGCTAGATCGAAAGGCCTTGATGGAAAGCCAACAGAAAAAGAATTCCCAGACTTCCTACCACATCATTCCCGTGCTTGGAGGAGATCGCTTGTGAAGTACAGGGTTGCAGAGGCGTCTCGGGCTAACCACAACAGCTTATCAAGGTCGCCACCCTCGCTAGTTGTGGGTTCTTCTTTGCTATTTGATTTCAACATTATGATAAATGACAACACCACTCATTGAAGTCATGCCTGTAGAGGTGTATTTTATCATTGGAGATCTAGAGGTCGACATCCCCCTTAGTGGCCATTGGAGGAAGGTGAGCCGGACGACAGGCGGAGGAAGGCGAGCAGGAAGGATGGTGGAGGAATCAAATTTTGAGTGTAGGCCGTACATCCATAAGTGAGGTGGTGGCGCAGAGGACACGAGGTCTGAATCAGAGGAGGAGGCGGAGGAAGCAAGGTCAGAAAGAGGGGTGGGGGTGGGAGAAGGGCGGAGAAGGAAGAGTCGGGGGTGAGGGTTTGTGGGTAATTGCACGACTCGAATGAGTGGGGAGAGCGAGTTTGATTCTTTGATTTTTTGTTATGTAAGGATCCTAAATTTCTAAAATACTATTTCCTACCGAGTCAAAATTTATATAGAGGTCACAATTTCCCCATCGTCTTGATGGACCTACTAAGTCAGAAGCTGTATATTACATTACATTGCATAATACTGGTCGATTATTTGATGTATTGATATTGTGATGATTAGAAAATCCACACACTAACTTTCTTTTTTATGCATTTATAGAACACACCTGTATCCAAGTCTGTGAGGAAAGTTCTAATACCTAGGTCCAAACATTTTAGATTATTGTACAAGTTCCTAGAGACCCAAACAACAAAAGCACAATTTTCATTTACCTGATATATACTTTGGATTAAATATCTATTTATTGATTGATTACTAATCTTCCTAACCCTACCATTTGTTGATGATAAGACAAGATTTTGATAAGGGTGTTCTTCATAATGAAAAAATTGAATAGGGGTGAGCTTAGGCCCTCATCATGGGAATGTCCTTTCATGACAAGTGATAGAAATTGCATGGAAAGAAATGATATGCCAAGGTGACCCAGATGAGGAATATTCATCTACCCAAAGCAACGAGCTCCTATAACCATGCGGTGAATATATGCATGATCTTGGTGCATGTGATTCACACTGGAGGGGTGGAATAATTATAAGAACTAGGGGATAAGAGATTAGGAGGTTACCTATAGAATGTACGATGATGCCATTTGAAGATTTCTTAGATTTGGTGAATGATGTTGCCAACGCCCTTAGGATATCGTCTAGACTAGTTTGTAATGACAAAATCATAACAAGGACATGTCAGTGCAAAGAAAAGAAACCTGAATTCATAAGGAAGGTATGTGGACTATAAAAAACTTGTTTAAAAAAGATGAGAATATGGAGATAGAGAAAAAGGGGGTTCAAAGCACTATGGATTCA
Source organism: Alisma plantago-aquatica (assembly GCA_963693085.1). Taxonomy (NCBI): domain Eukaryota; kingdom Viridiplantae; phylum Streptophyta; class Magnoliopsida; order Alismatales; family Alismataceae; genus Alisma; species Alisma plantago-aquatica. Next base: position 1,498,219,601 of record OY856411.1, on the reverse strand, counting down.
TGAAAATGTCCCTTTATAGAAAGTCTCTTGAAATACAATTTTTGAGGAGTTACAACCAGCATTTTGACAATATCATCTCACCACAAATCTCTGAAACTGTATTTTTGAGGAGTCAATACCTATATCGTGAGAGTGTCCTCGCATAGAAGTCCCCCAAAATGCATTTATAAGGATCTAGGGCCCATACAATGACATTCTCCTCTTACAGCAAGTCCATGACAACACTTCTAGGAGGAGCTAGAGCCCATATCATGATAGTGTTCTCTCACAGTAAGCCCCTATAAATGTTTTAATAAGACATGTGTTTATATGTATTGTCGTCTTAACTATTCATAAAGGGACATATATAAATTTTGGGGACTATCAGGGTACGGTCAATCAAATATTTATGAATTTTGAGTAATCTAATTTTGTGTGACTATGGGTGTCACATCATGTGTCACAACTGCCCAATCATCACCATTATGGAAATCCATATTCAGGGTTATGTTGGATGATGTCAAATTATAACCAAATGACATGTGATGAGTGTAGTGATTTCAGGTCTAAGAACCACAATCACCACCTTCACTATGAGCGATGAATATGACCAACTATTATGGTTTCCATGTGTCACTCTGAAGGCGGGTCTGTCTGATACATTGTTCCCCAACAAGTATCAATGTGTTTGGTTTGATATCACATATCATGACTGGTGAAATTCTATCATCAATCTACACACAATATATTCCTATATGTTATTCTTTTCTACCCGTGTTCCACAGTAACATCTAGATAGGGACATAATAACAATTTACACACTCTTAAAGATATGCGTGATCTCAATGTTCAAGTCACATCCTTGAAGACATACGTCTTTGAGTAATATCATTCTTTAGACATTCACCATGTTTCTTCATTATCTCATGACTGAGTTAAACACAGTGGATTGGAAGTTTGCCTTTATTATTATTAATTACATCCTTTATGTCATATGTCATGTAAATCATTATATGGTTGTCTCTTTGGGCATACATACCAACACTGCCTTGGTCACCCCGTTGATTAGGGAGAAAGGAGTGAACCATCTTGGTCACCCCGTTGAAGAGGAACAAGAGTTGTCAATGTGCTAGCAAACTGGGAACTCCCTTTCTTCTCTTTTCTTGGGCAGCACCCTTAGGGTTTTTATTTCTCTTAGAGAGAGAGATGTGATGGCCATCTTGTTTCAAAAGTTTTTGATGAAGATATATGCAACCGTTTGATACATCCCCCCTGTATATGAGAGATGAATGGTCTTGAAAAAACCTATCTCATAGGTTCCTAGTAAATATCTCAACATTAATCAGGGATCCCGGTTGTAAGACCCCTGACCTATCTTAGTGCTTGATCTTGCTTGATTTTCTTAATTAGATGCTTAAACAATAATAATCATGTGATGCACATGTGACATGCTTTTTTATCAGCTTGGCCCAGTTTAGTTGATGTTTGATCTAGTTATGCTATATGTATGTTGCTTTTGGACCAAGTTGCAATTTACCCATGTTGAGGGTTTATCTTACAATTTGTCACATGTTGGCCTTGAGCATTAGAAGAGAATGTTTCTTAGGGGCACCTTGTTGGACCTTGGATGATGAGGTGGCATCATGTGTATCGATCTGGGGTTCACATGGTTTTGCATGGATGGTGTATCGACCATGTTGTGTTCCTTGAGTGTAGCAACCATGTGTTATGTGCCTTGAGAGTGCTTCAACTAAAAAACCTTTCTTTGGTTGGTTTATACTATACCAACCAAATTTTAAGAACGAAAGGCCTTCTCATGTTTTGGTTGAGTGTTTGTAATAACCACCGCCCATTTGCAACAATTGTTATTGGGGATGGGTGGCATATGCAATGCCCTGCCACCACAACCGATACCATGACAATGTCTTACAACAACTCCCTAAAAAATATTTTGTGAGGATATGGGGCCCATATCATGAGAGTTTCCTCACACAAAAGCTCCTTATAAATACTTTTGTGAGGAGTCGAGACCCATATCATGATATCCTCTCACAATAAGTCTTGCAAAATGCATTTCTGAGCAGCCATGGCCTAAATCATGGTATTGTCATCTCACAACAACTCTATGAAAAATCTTGTATGAGGATTCAAACCCCATTTTAGATAGTGTCCTCTTTCGTGGAGTCCTTGAAAATTCATTTTTGAGGAGCTAAAGCCTGTTTTATTAGAATGTCCTCTCACATCAAGTCTCACAAAATGCATTTTCAACGAGTCGGGGCCCATATGATAGCAGTGTCCTCTCAAAAATAGTTTGTGAAAATGCTTTTGGGAGGATCTAGGAACCATATATTGACAGTTTTCTCACACAACAAATCCCTAAAAATGTTTTGTCGGTGTCTTGGAAAGATAAAGAAACCAGAATGTCAGTTGTTGTTCTCACTTGTGGGGCTTGCAACACCCTCCAAATGGGATAGTAGCTCTTTCATGTTGGGATGATAGCTCTCAGATATAGTGCTTGTAGCACTTGCATATAGGGTTAGGAACACTCAGTTGCAGGTCTTGCAGTACTCGCTTGCGCGGCATGCAACGTTTTCCAGCTGGGGGTGCAACACCTTCTTATAGGGCCTACATGTTTTGCTTTGTGGAGTGTTTAGGTCTAGCTTGTGAGGCAGGTCTTGATTTTATGGCTTAAAGGTATCACTTTCTTGGCTTATAGTAATCTCTACACTCATATAATGACAATGTCCTCTCACAGGAACTCCCTAAAAATGCATTTATGAGAAGTTGCACCCACATCATGGAGTATCTTCTCATAGTAGAGATCGTGCAACTGAGGAAGAACAACAGAAAGAATAGTAGCAGATAAGGTTGAATGTGCTACTAGTCTTTTGGTATGGAGTCCTAGAGTCATTCCTGTATTCTTGGAATGGTTTTTGAGTGTGTTTTGTAGACATGCTATCCATACATGGTTTTGGCTTGTGTGCCCTTTTGATGTGAGGATATGGCATATGTTCCGGTACATATGTATATATACATGACATGTATATCTTGTAGTAGGGTGATGGCATATGTAATATGAACATGATGATGTAAGCACATTGTGATCTACGATATCCGATGCAATTGTCCTGTGAGGAATTATATGTAAAGCATTGTACAGTTTTTGTGCTTAACGAAATCAGTTTTAATTTTTATTATTTTTCAGTAACACGCTTGTTGTTACTGTTAATTCTTCTTTCAGTTTTGAGTAATCTCACTTGTGTGGCAGAAGGTGTCATAGCTTGTTTGTAGCGATTGTCTCTTGGGGTGTGATTGTTTCTTCGGTTGTGTGGTCTACACATTTTATTGCCAAGTCAAAATATATTTGCGAGGATCTATGGCCCATATTATGACACTGTCCTCAGTGCTACTGACACGCTAGTTAGTATACTGACTTCAAAACTCAAATCACATATCATGACAACGTCCTCGCACAACAAGACCATGAAAATGCATTTGGGAGGTGTTAGTACCCATATCATGACAAATGTTATCTCACATCAAGTCCCTAAAAATGTGATTGGGATGTTCCAGCACCCATATCATGATAGTGTCCTTTCACAACTTGTCCCTTCAAATGCATTAAGGAGGAGTCAGGTCACATATATTGACAATGTCCTCTCACAATAAGTTCTTTAAAATGCATTTGGGTAGAGTTTGGGCCATATCATGACAATGTCCTCTCACGCAAAGTCCTTGAAAATACATTTGAGAGGAGCCCTCGTGATATTGGACAATGTCATCTCACATTAAGTCCTTAAAATGCATTTGGGTGGTGTCAAGTCCCATATTATGACAACGCCCTCTCATAACAAGTCCATCAAAATGCATTTGGGAGGTGCCAGGGCCCATATCATGACAAATGTTATATCACATCAAGTCCCTAAAAGTGCATTATGGAGGTGCCACGACCAATATCGTAATAGTGTGAAATGCATTAAGGAGGATACATGGCCCACATATTGGCAGTGTTCTCTCATAATAAGTCCCTAGAAATGCATTTAGATGAATTTTAGGCTTGTATCATGACAATGTCCTCTCACGCCAAGTCCTTGATAATACATCTGAGAGGTTCCATCACACACATGATGACAATGTCATCTCACAAAGTCCTTAAAAATGCATTTGGGTGGCGTCAGTTCCCATATCATGACAACTTCCTCTCATAACAAGTCCATCAAAATTCATTTGGGAGGTGTCAGGGACCATTTCATGACAAATGTTATCTCACATCGAGTCCCAAAAAATGCAGTTGGGAGGTGCCATGACCCATATCATGAGAGTGTCCTTTCACAACATATCCCTTCAAATGCATTAAGTAGGATACATGACCCATATATTGGCTGCATCCTCTCATAGGTGAAGTTTGGGCCCATATCATAACAATGTCCTCTCACGCCAAGCCCTTGAAAATACATTTGGGCCGTGGCATGGCGCATATGATGACAATGTCATCTCATAGTAAGTCCTTCAAAATTCAATCAGGAGGTGTTAGGTCCCATATCATGATAACATCATCTCACAACAAGTCCATGAAAATATATTTGGGAGGTCTTAGGGTCCATATCATGATAAATGTTATATCGCATCAACTCCTCAAAAATACAATTGGGAGATGCCATGTTATGACCGCATCTGAGCTTAATTGATAAACTAGGGTTTACTTGGATGATTGTATGCTTAACTAAGTTGATCATTATTTAAAGCTTGATTAGTGATGGTTGTTAAGTTTTTATGTTTTAAATATAATGAGAAGATTTAATCATACTTTTATTCACATAATTAGGGTTTAAGATTTGGAAACCCTAATCGGCCCAAATTAGGGTTTTGATGACATATGAATACAAAATGTGATAAGTATAGTGTCTCACTAAATGATTTTTAGTATTTTATGTGTAACTCTTATTAAATTCAAATTTGGATATGATTTGGATATCTCAAATGTGAACGCTACTGAAAAATATAAGAAATTTTTTAAGAATTTTACGACCCATTTGTTGATCAAGTTTTAAAGTCATCTAATCATATTTTCAGATTGATATAGCATTGTGGTAATTGAATTTTATCTTTTTATTGGTATATCCAATTGATCTCAAATTTTAACTGTACTTGATAGACTAAATTATAGATACCCTATAAATTGTAGTAATTTTTGGATGACTTTTGATCTCTACAGAGAGGGTGTTGGTCGAGTTCTGTGAAGGACAAACTCGACTGATCATGCTGTTGACTGCAATATAGCAGTGTAGTATTTGATTTTTAACTATTTATTGTTAAAACCAAATGACCTGAAATTTTTACTGGTGATCTGAAACTCACATGTAAAATTTTCATAATTTTTGGAAGATCGGTTAGATATTCAGTAGATGAATTATAGTAATATTTGTATGACAAAAATTTTAGTTAAAATAAGAGAAAGTATAGTGAGGGGTCAATGTGCAATTGACCCAAGCAGCTCAATTTCTCTATATGGTCAACCTAACACACTAGTAGATCTCATAATTCGTGATTCAATCCATAGAAATGAAATTCTAGAGAGAGAGAGAGTTAGGGTTTGAGAGGAGAAAGTGGTGGAATTGCTGATCTAGGGTTTCTCTATCCGAGATATGATGAAATCAAGTAAGTTTAGCTTCTTTGCATAGACTTTAATGGTGAATCTTCTCTCACATGTCAAGATTCCATCCCTCCTCTGATTTGATCCAAAATGGTATCAAAACTTCCCTTTTTCTCACTCATTCTTCATAATCCCTCACTTTTAGGGTTTCCGAGTTGAAAGGAAGAAGAATCGGGTGAATTGCTAGGGATTTGATATGAGATCGAGATTTTTAGGGATGGGCTGCATTTGTAAGGTTTTTTCACACCTTAGGGTGAGTGGGAACTTACTTTAAATAGTATATTGCACGAAAATTGGTTAAATCATCCATAATCCTTAATTGCTTAGTATGCGACTACAAACCCTGAATTGTATGTTTGATCTAAGTTGTTGCAAAATGATATGAAATGGAATCTTCCTTTATCTGGATGAATTTCAGATAATAAAACCATATTAGAAATGTATACACTACATACTAATGAGAATTCCCCTTGGTTATAAATGATTGTTTATCTGAATGCGTAATACATATATGCCAGATACTATCTTGGATTTTGTTTAAGGTGAATAGTGTTTGTTTGATATCTCAATGAAGAGGGTAAAACCCTAGATGCGAGGAAAGTTGGATATTTACGAATAGATATCTTGAAATCCATTTGAAGGGATTTTCTTGACATGATAGACTTTATTTATTCAATTTTAATCTTGATGCATGATATCTCAGTGAATGACATGGAAACCTAAATCCAGCTCAGTTCTAAGGTTTCATACATATATTGATTGTATATAATTTGTTAAAAGTAGTCTTTATTTAGTGAATGTTTATGTCGTATGAAATCCTTATGAGAGCCATGTGATAAGTGAATGAGGTAAATGAAACCCTAAGGATAGGATGTTCAATGAATCAAGTATTGTGATATCAATGTTCTTAGTATGAGATGTGGTGATGCTTAACAATCCAATTGCATGATTCTAGTGTATAAAGTATCAAGTTGACAAGTATTTTTTTTATTTAAAAATTTTAGTCTGCTTGTACGTATAGTATGATGATTACTCATAATATTACACTGTTTTGAATATACTGCTCTGCCAAGTTTAAAATTATATGCATGTTGTATTATAAACTTCAAATAAATAGATGTGGTACCATAGAGATACCAGAGTCAAGTATAAGTAAGAAAAAGATACAATATAGTAAGAGCTTTCCACGAATAATAAAATAATAGACTTAGGGGCCTTGAACACCGTAGAACCCCTATGAGAGGTATGTGCCTTAGGGGTGAAACGACCTAACCCTGGCAGTGTCCAGTATACGGGGGTCGGAACGTACTAACAGGTGGTACGGGGGACAAAGCCCTAGTGAAAGTCTCCTTAAATTACAGTATGTAGAGTCCAACATCAACCAGATATCCTAGTGGCACTAGAGTATAGAAAAGCCAATAGGTGGCTTGACTCTCTGCCTGTGTGCTCAGGTTAGAGGGGTCCAGTTTTACGGCCCACAGGTGTGCTGAGGCCAGAGTGCCATCTTTCATGTCGCAGACCAGTGACGTTGTCAGGCCTAGCAATCCCAGGGTGTTAGCTAAGTCTTGTACGGTGAGATCATAGTGCACTACGAGTCTTCATATGTAGATTGTACTGCATATGATCATGGCATAAGATAAAATATGACCATATAGGTTTGAAGAATTTATAAGTAAAAAGAGTTAAGAAATATTTGAGTGCAGTTTCATAGTAGTTGTTCTTTAAATATAATATTTACATTCCCTGTATTTTTAATTGTATTGTTTTAGATCTGCTCAGTGTAGTAATTTTTGTATTTTATTCCAGTTTAATAAATTATATAGAGTATCCTACCCTATTTATTATTATGAATGATTAGTCTCTTTAAAGCTCATTGCTATTATAATTGATATCAGTTGCTCAAAAGTATATCTGTAATTATATCAGTGTTTTAGACTGTTTCTTTGAAGTACTCATCCACTGAGCGAGTAGGCTCACCCCTCTACTCAAAATTTTTAGGGAAACTACATGGACTTGAAGAAGGTCAAATCATCAGAGTAGATCTACCACATGAGTTAAGTATGAGATTAGTTAAGTCAAGTCGGTCCCTATCACTCTAGGTCCTTGTATAGATGTGAGAGAGTTGTAAATGATGTTTGTATGTTTGTTTCCTTAATAAGAGAGAATGCAAATGATTTTCATGTCGTATGTACATGGAAGTGTGAGAAAGATAATGAATGTATGGATGTGTACCATTAATTTTGAGATCATATTAGAGTAATAAAAGTTTAATTCTCTTGTAAAGTTTGTTTATGTGATTGAATGCGAGAAAACAAAGAGTTTGAAACAAAAAGGAAAAGTCGGGAGTGAACTTTGTATTAAGTGTAATTCTCATAGTGATGCCCTAATCTCATGATTAGCGGTAATCATGGGATGTGGGTGTGACAATTTGGTATCAGAGCTTGGGTTGAGTCGTCAGGGACCATTAGGATAGAAAGTTAGAGTTATAAGTGTGTCAAATAGTAGGTGATGTGTCTTTAGCTCTGGGAGGTCTGAGTATTTAGATACCCTGGCCCAGTATCTAAATACTTAGGTTGACCAGTATCAAGCTACTCTGTCTGTTCTTCTCTTGATGCCCTGGCCAGGTATGCAGAGGAAGGATGGGCTAGAGAGAAACCCTAAAAATCTTAGGGTTAGTTGACCGGAAAGTAATGAAGGAGTAAGAGATTAAACATATAATGTGATACAAATCTTGCTTTATATTGCTTCTTTGATTGGAGATCAATAGAAATGTTCTTATATGTATGAATTCATATTATCAGTTTGTAGAATATGTATGGTTCTTTTAGATTGTTGTGTATCATGAAGTTGATTTAGTTATTCTTTGTATCAAGTAGATCAGAAGTTATGTTTAAATGAGTTTTCCCAAAGTGGATATTCTTTCCACATGTTTGAGATTAATAGGAGTTGGTTAATCTTGAGTATCTCTTGGCTTTAGGACTACAGGTTCGGCCTGGTCCGGCTGGAAGGATGCATTACTGGAATCTAATGACTCCTATTAACAATATAATAAGAGTAGACTCTGGACAAATTTAGACCCACATCATAGTGAGAATGTACATACACTAAGATGTTGAAATATATGGGAAGATTAGAATATCTACGAATCAGTTGGAACTGATATCTGAGATCCAACTTTGGGGCCTCATATGAGAAACCCTTAATTGGGAATAAAGGAACACGACATAAGGTTCAGATTAAGTTTAATGATTAGTATTATATGAACTCTAAATATGAAATAGGGAAATGATATGAGAAAAGTATTTAAAATCCAAGATAGTAATAATCAATCATGAGAAATAGATCATATAGTTGAGTACAATATTTTTATGTACTCCAAAGCAAAGAGAAAATAGAAGAAAAGAGTTAAGTATATGATAAGTACATAGAAGTGAAGTTCAGAAGAATGAAAGTGAAGAGAATTAGATGAACATGTAAATCATAAGACTAGGATAACAAACTTAGTTGAAACAAAGAGAAATGTTAGAAATGATGAGCTTGATTAAAGAATGAGGGCTATGATATAATTGAGAGCATGGAATGTATACCTTTATTGTGAAGTTTAATACATTCATCCTTACTACCTTTGGATTCTAAATCTCTATAGAACAACAAACTAGTTTCTAAAAGAAGAACAAAAGTGTAGCTTAACCAATAAATAAGTCATACAAAGGTAGACCATATTTAGGAGGGAAAAACTTGATTGAAAGAGATACTAAGTTTGACTCATGCTTGAGCCGTTTGATTTAAAATGAAGGATATGTAATGTATTAAACATGAGTTGAAGCTAGTAGAAAGATTATTGATTTTAAAATTCAACTTCACATTAGTAGAATGATAAAAAGAAACATGTGCAACATGGTATACATGTTCATACACATGAATAAGCAACATGAGCATAAGAAAAAATTAGAAGTTAAAGATGATAGGTGGAAGAGTTAGAGCTTTTCTCAATTTTAATTGACGGCTATGCTAGGGTTTGGGATCCGCGGTGGTGGCCGCGGAGGCGGCCGAGGAGGACGCAGCCCGGGACCCCTCAACACCCATCGTTCTGGAGAGGAGAGGAGAAATGTAGCTCCGACTGTTACTGTGGAAGATTCTGTTGTCGATACCACTCCCGAAGATGTCTCCATGAGTTAGGCACAACCCGAGGCCATTACTGCTAGGCGTAGCTACAGGGATGCACATGTCGGCAACGAACTCATCTTGCTTTCATATACTAATCCTGTATTGCCTGACACCCTTACGGCGGCGGATATCCAGGTTGATCTCTCCGGTGTCCTGCCAGCCTTCTCCGTCAAGCCAGAATCAATCCAGCCCCTATTAGCTCCATGGCAGTTTGCCGTGGTGGTGAAAGCCATCAGGATCACTATCGGTTTCCAAGCCCTGGTGAACAAGATTAACGTCCTGTGGCAACCCACACCGCAGATTTGGATAATCGACCTTGAAAACAGATACTATATCATCCAGTTGGGCAATCGGGAGGACTATGAGAAGGCACTCTTGGGAGGCCCGTGGACTGTGTTTGGAAACTACCTATCCATCCAGTCTTGGTCGCCCGCCTTCCGGCCTTGAGAGAAAATCTCTTGCAAGCTTTGTGTTTGGATTAGGGTTGCGGACCTCCCTGTCTTCCTTTTCCAGAATCAACTCCTAATCAATATCGGCAATGTTGTTGGTAAAACCATCAATGTGGACACGAATACCCTCATGGGCAATCGCGGCAAATTTGCTAGGATTGCTGTGGAGATTGACACCCAAAAACCCTTGCTTTCGGTGATCTTCATCAACGGTGAGCAGTTTCTCCTGGAATATGAGAACCTACCCCAATTTTGCATGACATGTGGTCGTCTGGGTCACGTCGCGAGCGAGTGAAAGCATGGTACCTCTCCTTCGAGTGACCTGGGCACCGCATCTATCCCGATCCCGCTCCCGACGGTCAGCTATACCGATGCGATTCATGCGAAGATGCCTGAGCGGAGGAAGGCTACTACTGTGGGAAGAAGTACCGCCATGAAGCCTCCTGCGGCGACGAAGACCGACCTGTAGGGCCAAGCAGGCGGTTCACAAGAAAAACCCATACCCGTCGATGAGGGTGACGGGTTTCAACCTGTGCTGAGTAAAAAAGCGAAGCAACAACCACTCCAGAAGGAGGCTACTGCTAAAGCTACCCCAGTGGACGCTCCGGTGGTGGTCCCGCCTGAAGTGCCGCAACAGGCGCCCGTTCAACCGACGGCCAACACAGCTGTGTTGCTCACCGGAAACAATGTGTGTGTGGGAAGAGAAGTCGGCAAATTCCAATTCCAAGCAACTGCATGCGAGTCTTCCGGTAAGCATATTTCACGTCATAGCAGACATGATAGTGGGTATGTTATGCTACGGAACAGGAAGATTGTCTTCCAAGCAACCCAGAACCCTGATCGAGTCCGCAAGAAAGGGAGATCGGAGACAGCTCAAGGTTCGACAGATTTAACCCCTCACGCTAAACGCGTTCTGGAATTCCAACAACACTTGGAAGGTGCTACCCATGCACCTTCAGAGGATAACATCATGGATGAAGGACAATAGTCTATTGGACTATGCACAGCCATTCAATAGTTCCTTAATGAACGTTCTTTGCTAGAACATCCAAGGCGCACGCCTGGACAAAAAGATTAGATTAATTCGTGAGATGAAGTCTAACCATAATGTGAATATCATGACTATTGTGGAGCCCCGTTACAGTGGCTCTACTACTGACAATATAATTAAATGACTCAGCTATAATTCATCGCATAGGGTGGAAGCTAATGGTTTTTCAGGTGGTATCTGGATTGCCTGAAATCCTCTTAACTATTCTGTTGACATTATTCTTAATCATCGTCAATTTGTGCATTGCCGTGTCAACGGCGACTGGTTCTTAACCATTGTGTATGGAAGCCCTAATGCTACCACACGGGAGTTCCTCTGGGAAAGGTTGGAGGAGATCTCGACGTCTGTGGCTCAAACTGCTTGGGCAGTGATGGGTGATGTTAACACCTTGCTTAATATTAATGAAAAAGTGTGGCAGTGCCTACTTTGACAGGCGCGCTAGCCTCCGTTTCCATGATGTCCTTGCCTCCACAGGTCTGGATGAGCTGAAATCCCATGGCCCCCTCTTTACCTTCAAGCGCCAGCAGCTGTACGAGCGGCTTGACCGCATCGTTTCAAATTCTGAATGGATCCAAAGGTTCAGGGAAGGCTCTGCTACGGTTCTTCCCCGCCTTTACTCGGACCATCACCCCATCCTTCTGTCCTGTGGAACCAAATTGTAGAGGTGTGCTTGCTTCCGGACCAAAGAATGCTGGAACCTCACTCTCGAGTTCAAGGAGAGGGCTCTGTCCTTATGGCCCCCTGGTAGCAATTTCCAGGATGCGCTCCATAGCTTTACGCGTACAGCCTCTCGATGGGATTATGAGTACTCTACCCGTCATCACAAGGAGAAGCGTCGCCTTCTGGACGCCATCGACAGACATCAGGTGAATCTCCAAACCATGGATTCTATTCCACTTACGGACCCTACTGTCCCTCTTCAGGAATGATTGCATAACATCCTTCTTCAAGAGGAGGTAGATTGGCAGCAAAGGGCGCACATCGACTGGCTCCGGGCTGGCGACCTCAACACTAAGTTCTTCCAATCCTTTGTCCAAGCTAGAAGGCACTACAATAAAACCACCCGGCTTCAGAACGAGGATGGGTGTTGGACAACCTCAAGTGATGAAACTAAGAGTCTCGTTCATAGTTTCTTCGAATAGCTTCTGACTCAACATTCCCCAACGCAAACATCACGGATTATAGCTTACCTGGGTACTTTCCCTGCTATTCCTGCATCTTCCTTCACTGATCTGAACTCTATTCCAGACAGCGCTGAAATAACAAGAACAGTTTTCGGCATGGCGCCTCTGAAAGCCGCAGGACCTGATGGTGTTCATTCCGGCTTCATTCAACATAACTTGGAGATTGTTGGGCCTAGTGTTACTGCCAATGTACAGGAGGCCTTCTCCTCGGAACACATTGACCCCGCCATAGCAGGATCTTTCATGGTTCTCATTCCTAAGGTCCCTGTTCCCCAGTGTTGCAATGACCTGAGACCGATCTCTCTAAACAATAGCAGTTTTAAAACCATCTCCAAGGTGATTGTGGAGCGGCTCAAGCCTTTTATGAATGAGTGGATTAATCCAACTCAATCGAGATTCATATCGGTTCGTCGCATCAGTGATAACATTCTCCTCGTCCAGGAGGTTATCCACACTATGAAATCCAATTACACCAGGAAGCCCATGATGTGTATCAAGCTGGACCTTGCAAAGGCATTCGATCGTATGAATTGGGTGTTTATTCATGATACGCTGCATCGTACTGGTTTGCCTGCTAAACTCATTGTTGTCATTATGGAAATTATTACTAAGGGGGATACATCTATCCTTTGGGAGGGCGAGGCTCTTCCCCCCTTCAAGGTGTCCCATGGTGTTCATCAAGGAGATCTGATCAGTCCATATGTCTTCGTCCTTTGCATGGAAAGACTGAGTCAAGCCATTTCTATTTCTATGGATGCCGAAAGATGGAAGCCGATCACTCTTTCTCGGGGAGGCTTGCCGCTCTCGCACGTCTTGTTCGCCGATGATATCCTCTTGATGGGTGAAGCCTCCATGGCCCAGGCCCAGACCATTTTCTCTATTCTTAAGGATTTCTCCTTGGCTTCCAGACAATCCATTTCTAAGCCCAAGTCACGCTGCTTCTTTAGCAAGAAGATTCCCCAAACCATGAAGAACAGAATATGCAGGAAGTTGAGTTTCACCTGGACTGATGACCTTGGCAAGTGCTTGGGGGTTCCCGTGCTACACCACTGTGTCAATAAGGACACCCACAGCAACATTCTTACTTCTATCCAGAGAAGAATGAATAGCTGGACGCATAAGCATCTGTCCCTAGCTGGTCGGGTGACATTGGCTAAGTCCACTCTTGAGGCGATTCCTACATACACTATGCAGACGGTTAAGCTATCTCCGAGCATATGCGATGACATTAATAAACATATCCGGCGATTTGTGTGGGATGGTGCATCTTTCCAAAGGTAATCCTCCCTGGTTGCATGGACCAAGGTGTCCTCTAGAAAATATATCGGTGGCCTCGCCATCAGGGATGCAAAAGATTAAAACGAAGCTTTGATGTTGAAGAATGTGTGGACTTATCTCACCGACCCCTCCAAGCTTTGGGTCAGGGTGATGAAAGATAAGTACACCACTAGGGCGAGGTTCAAAATAGTGCCAAGCTACCCGGCTTGGAGTTTCATCAAGTCGAATATCAAAAGGATCTCTGATATTAGCCACCATGTCGTTAACAATGGACAGAATACAAACGTTTGGAAGGATAGATGGATTTCCGGCCACTCTATCTTGGAGTCTCGTCCAAACTGGTCTATTCCTCATGATCTCGGTGACCTTATAGTTGATTCCATGGTCTCCCCTACAGGAGGGTGGGACTGGGGCTTCATACATAACTTCCTTCCTGAATCCACCTGGATAGCTATCTCGACCATTCTGCCACCCTGCCCCGACTCAGGGGACGACGACTGGTCATGGCCCTTCGAGGAGAGCGGGCTTTTCTCTTCCAGATCGGTCTATCGCTGGATTAGACGAGAGAAGGAGGTATCCACACCTGGTCAATGGAAGAATATTTGGCAATTTAAGCTGCTGGAGCGAATAAAAAATCATCTTTGGCTCATGATGCATGGTGCACTCATGACGAACTTGGAGAAGCAGCGTCGACACATGGATGTGTCTGAGGACTGCCCTATCTGTAATAATGGCCAAGATACTATGACTCATGCCCTTCGCGATTGCCCGCCTAGTCGGGCCGTGTGGAACTTGCTGTTTCCTAATGAAGATCATCAGGCTCTCACCCCCAACGATTGGCTCCGGCAGTGCATCACGGCCCTGGTCGAATCTGCTACCCTGCGTGTAGTTTCCTGTTGGCACATCTGGTCATGTCGGAACCTCCAGATTCACCAAAATGATATCATCCCTGCCATAAAAAGGTGGAGTTCATTAGACTCAGAATGGAATCCATCCTCAAGCTTCCAAAGGAGGTTCCTATAACTCGTCCTACTGCGCACTTCAATATCAGAGGGATCACTGCCAAGTCGGTCTATGTCTTCTTTGACGCCTCTTATCAACCTGGGTAGAACACCGCGGATATCGGAATTCATGCAGTTTAGGCGTGCGGCTCCCACATCCTGGGAGTCTATCAAACGATTCAATCCACTTCCTCTCTCATGAGTGAAATCGCAACTATCTTGTTGGGAGCGCAGCTCTATAAGGACAGATCCTGGGAGTCTTTCTGTATCTTCTCCGATTCCACGGTGGCCATCAGGCACCTCATATCCACCCCCCACCCCCCCCCACCCCCACCCCCCACCCCACCCCCCCGAAGTTCTGGGCCTACTCTAGGGAAGCCAGGAACCTTCTTGGACACTCACCGGAAGAGGTTATACACCATGTTCCTTGTGAGTTCAATGACCCTGCAGACAGTTTGGCAAAATTTGCTAGGTCTTATAAAACTTCTCTTAGTTTCACTTCTGCTGTACCCCATTGGTTCCTTAATTGGTGCCACGTGGATATTCAAACTATTTTGTCCGCAATAGAGCACGAAATGAATAACTAAAAAAAAGATGACAGGTGGAAGAGTAGTATATGGTAAGAGGATTATGGAAAGTAAGGAAGGGTTTGAAACATGATGGAGTAATATAGATTATAAAAGAAAGAGGTTAGGAGATTCAATCAAGTGCTAGTTAGTCAAGTATCCTTGTTGATAACTAATTAAACCTACATATGACAAATGTATTAAGGGAATGTTTGAAGATAAGTATTCTAAGTCTCAGAATCATCTTCTCTTTCATATCTTCCTTAATGAGAGCAATGTGGGAATGAAGTGATAAGAAAATGAGTCATATATGATGCATAACCACCATGGTAGAGAAATCTAGTGAATGTAATAATGACATACAATATGATGATGAAACCCTAGCAGGGTAATTGAGAATGTAATCTATCTGAAAGGCCAAGTAAGAGAAAGGAAATTCAATTGATAAGATAAAGAAGACTTAAGTAAAACTTGTGAGATCCAAAGTTTGACTTTCAAATTAAGGGAGCAAAGTCATACCACAATAACATCATGCTACTGATATAGAACAAACCCTAGAATGTTTAGAGTTGTAGTAGTTCAAGGGCTGTCACTAGTGATTTTCCCTTGAATACTAGCATCTCTATAAAACACAATCATGAAATGTGCACTATGAGAAGTAAACTAGCACTGATAGTAATCCAGGGTTTTAAGGTAGATAATATGAAAGATAGATAAACAATATGGAAATGAATCCGAGAAAAGAGTAAGATATAAATTTGAAATGTAACAAGTGTGTTTTGAATAAAAGGAGAAATAAAATATGAGTGAAGTGCGATATGAATTATATTCTTGCAGTGATAGCAAGAATGATGACTAATCTATTTGTACCTTGTAATTTTCAATTTTAGGGATGTTTAATATACATGATTAAAACGAGAAGGATAAGTAGAAAAAAGTAAGTAGTAATGAATGAAGAGAGAGATAAGAGAAAACAATGGCTTTTAGTAATATGTGAATTTGTTTTTAGAAGTATAATGTGCTGAAGGTATATTAGGGGATGTAAATTGGTTCTACGTATGATTTCAGTGTACATGTGCAAACAATATGATAGTTGTAGTCATTCATACCAGTAATCCATGTTAGTATTATACAATTGTGGTATGGTGATATGGGTTGAATGATGATGGAACAAATGGAGGGTTACCCTGAATAAGGTAGTCTTACCTATTCACTCATATGAATAGAAGGGATGATAACCATATTGTATTGATATGTAACCCTAATGAGGTATATCTTGTTGTACCTAGCTTTAATATAACTAAGTGATGGTAATTGGGTATGAATAGTCCTTGAATGACTAATACAATCATGGAGTACTCTGTTACTGTTGTTGAAACCCTAGTATGCTATAACCCAATGATTACACCTTGAATTATGTGTGGATTCCTACTTGAGAATAGTATGGAATGTGATGGTAATGCTTCACCTTATGCATCCATGATCCAATAGGGATGTCGTGAGTAGTATTGTACAATTGTTATTGAATCTAGTCTTTCAACTCAAGACTGTTTTTCTATTTGAGTAGCATAATAGTAAAATTCAGAACAACATGGTAAACTCTCTTTTGTGACTTAAAGGTAATACAGAACAATAGTACATATTGAGCCGTATGAATTGAGAAAGTTGGATCAGATTATCAATGTTAAAATAACACCTCAAGAGTATGAAAATATTGAAATGATTTTTTTATCTCTCTATCATATGATTGATTGTGGCATAGAGAATTTGTTTGTTGTCATTGAGAACAATTCCAAACATGTTGTGATTTAGTAAAGACTTAAAGGACTTAATGTTGATATCTGCATTCAAGTATGAAATACAAGAATATAATGACATGTAAGATTTCAGAATCTTAAAATAAACCTTGAATGTACTTTTCTTGCACGTTTATGTTTTGGGGACGAAACATTTTAAGGGGGAAAGAATTGTTATGACCGCATCTGAGCTTAATTGGTAAACTAGGGTTTACTTGGATGATTGTATGCTTAACTAAGTTGATCATTGTTTAAAGCTTGATTAGTCATGGTTGTTAAGGTTTGATGTTTTAAATATAATGATAATATTTAATCATACTTTGATTCACATAATTAAGGTTTAAGATTTGGAAACCCTAATCGGCCCAAATTAGGGTTTTGATGACATATGAATACATAATTTGATAAGAGAAGGTATAGTGAGGGGTCAATGTGAAATTGACCCAAGCAGATCAATTGCTCTATATGGTCAACCTAACACACTATTATATCTCATAATTCGTGATTCAATCCATATAAATGAAATCCTAGAGAGAGAGGGAGAGTTAGGGTTTGAGAGGAGAAAGTGGTGGAATTGCTGATCTAGGGTTTCTCTATCCGAGATATGATGAAATCAAGTAAGTTTAGCTTCTTTGCATAGAATTTAATGATGAATCTTATCTCACATGTCAAGATTCCATACCTCCTCTGATTTGATCCAAAATGGTATCAAAACTTCCCCCTTTCTCACTCTTTCTTAATAATCCCTCATTTTTAGGGTTTCTAAGTTGAAAGGAAGAAGAATCAGGTGAATTGCTAGGGATTTGATATGAGATTGAGATTTTCAGAGATGAGATGCATTTGTAAGGTGTTTTCACACCTTAGGGTGAGTGGGAACTTCCTTTAAACGATATATTGCATGGAAATTGGTTAAATCATCCATAATCCTTAATTTCTTAGTATGCGACTGCAAACCCTGAATTGTCTATTTGATCTAAGTTGTTGCAAAATAATATGAAATGGAATCTTCCTCTATTTGCATGAATTTTAGATGATAAAATCATATTAGAAATGTATACAATACATCATAGTGAGAATTCCCTAAGTATTCACAAAGGTTATAAGAGTAAACTAAAATATAGAGAATTTGTCTATGACTGAAATTGTTGTATAATTAAATAGAGAAATTTGTTTATCTGGATCCCCTTGGTTATGAATGATTGTTTATCTGAATGCATAATACGTATATGCCAGATACTATCTTGGATTTCATTTAAGTTGAATAATGTTTGTTTGATATCTCAGTAAAGAGGGTGAAACCCTAGATACGAGAAAAGTTGGATATTTACAAATAGATATCTTGAAATCCATTTGAAGGGATTTTCTTGACATGATAAACTTTATTTATTCAATTTTTTTCTTGATGCATGATTCTCAGTGAATGGCATGGAAACCTGAATCCAACTCAGTTCTAAGGTTTCATACATATATTGATTGTATATAATTTGTTGAAAGCAGTCTTTATTCAGTGAATGTTTATGTCGTATGAAATCCTTATGAGATCCATGTGATAAGTGAATGAGGTAAATGAAACCCTAAGGATGGGGTGTTCAATGAATCAAGTATTGTGATATCAATGTTCTCAGTATGAGATGTGGTGATGCTTAACAGTTCAATTGCATGATTCTAGTGTATAAAGTGCCAAGTTGACATGTATTCTGTTTATTTAAAAAATTTAGTCTGCTTGTATGTATAGTATGATGATTACTCAGAATACTACAATGTTTTGAATGTACTGCTCTTCCAAGTTTAGAATGATATACATGTTGTATTATAAACTTCAAATAAATAGACGCGGTACCATAGAGATTCCAGAGTCAAGTATAAGTAAGGAAAAGATACAATATAGTAAGAGATTTCTAAGAATAATTAAATAATAGACTTAGGGGCCATGAACACCGTAGAACCCCTATAAGAGGTCTGCGTCTCAGGGGTGGAACGACCTAACCCTGATAGTGTCTAGTATGCGGGGGTCGAAACGTACTAACAATTGGTACGGGGGACGAAGCCCTAGTAGAAGTCTCCTTAAATTACAATATGTAGTATCCAACATCAACCAGAGATCTTGGTGGAACTAGAGTACAGAAAAGTCAATAGGTGGTATGAATATCTACCTGTGTGCTTAGGTTAGAGGAGGAGTCCAATTTTACGGCCCACAGGTGTGCTGAGGCCAGAGTGCCATCTTTCTTTTTACAGACTAGTGATGTTGTGAGGCTTAGCAATCCTGGGGTGTTAGCTAAGTCTTGTACAGTGAGATCGTAGTGCACTATGAGTCTTCATATGTAGAGTACACTGCATATGATCATGGCATAAGATAAAATATGATCATATAGGTTTAAAGAGTTTCTTATAAATAAAAAGATTTAAGAAAGATATGAGTACAGTTTCGTAGTAGTTGTTCTTTAAATGTAATATTTACATTCCCTGTATTTTTAACTGTATTGTTTTTTATCTGCTCAGTGTAGTAATTTCTGTATTTTATTCCAATTTAGTAAATTATCTAGAGTATCCTGCCATATATATTATTGTGAATGATTAGTCTCTTTAAAACTTGTTGCTATTATAATTGATATCAGATGCTCAAAAGTATATTTGTAATTATATAAGTGGTTTAGACTGTCTCTTTGATGTACTATTCACTGAGCGAGTAGGCTCACCCCTCTACTCAAAATTTTTTGGGAAACCACATGGACTTGAGGAAGATCAAAGCATCAAAGTAGATATACCACATGAGTTAAGTATGAGATTAGTTAAGTTCAGTCGGTCCCTGTCACTCTAGGTCATTGTATAGATGTGAGAGAGTTGTAAATGATGTTTGTATGTTTGTTTCCTTAATAAGAGAGAATGAAAATGATTGTCATGTCGAATGCACATGAAAGTGTGAGAAACATAATGAATGTATGGATGTGTACCATTAATGTTGAGATCATATTAGAGTAATAAAAGTTCAATTCTCTTGTAAAGTTTGTTTATGTGATTGAATGCGAGAAAACAAAGAGTTCGAAATAAAAAGAAAAAGTCAGGAGTGAACTTTGTATTAAGTGTAATTCTCATATTCATGCTCTAATCTCATGATTAGTGGTAATCGTGGGATGTGGGTGTGAGATACCATGACACAGAACATGATAATTTCCTTTCACAACATGTCCCTTCAAATGCATTAAGGAGGAGCCATGACCCATATATTGGCATGTCCTCTCATAACAAGTCTCTAAAAATGCATTTTGGTGAAGTTCGGGCCCATATATGACAACATCCTCTTACGCCAGGTCCTTAAAAATACATTCGGGAGGTGCCATGGAGCATACGATCACAATGCCATCTCATAGTAAGTCCTTAAAAATGCATTTGGGAGGTGTTAGGCCTCATATCACGACAATTTCCTCTAACAAGAAGTCCATGAAAATTCATTTGGGAGGTGTCAGGGCCCATATCATGACAACATCCTCTCATAACAAGTCCATCAAAATGCATTTGGGAGGTGTCAGGGCCCATATCGTGACAAATGTATCTCACAACAAGTTCCTAAAAATACATTTGGGAGGATCCACGACCCATTTGATGATAGTTTCCTTTCAAATGCATTAAGGATGAGACATGACCCATATATTGACAGTTTCCTCTCATAATAAGGCCCTAAAAATTCATTTGGGTGAAGTTTGGGCCCATATCATGACAATCTCCTCTCACGCCAAGTCCTGGAAAATACATTTGGGAGGTTCCATGGCACATATGATGACAATGTCATCTCATAGTAGGTCCTTACAAATGCATTTGAGAGGTGTTAGGTCTCATATCATGAGAACGACCTCTTAAAATAAGTCCATAAAAATACATTTGGGAGGTGTCAGGGCCCATATCATGACAAATGCTATCTCACAGTGCGTCCCTAAAAATGCATTTGGCATAGTGTCTGTAAATGCATTTTGGAGGAGCCATGGCCCATATAATGATAATATAATCTCACAACAAGTCCCTTGAAATGCATTTGTGAGGATCTTGGGCCCATATCGTGACAGTATCATCTCATAACAAGTCTCTTGACATGAATTTGTGAGGATCTTGGCCCCTTGAGATGTGTATATATGTATTGTCCTCTCAACTATTCATAAATGGACATCTATGAGTTTGGCGACAATTGACGCCTAGTTGATTGGGTGTTTATGGTAGCTACCTCTCATTTGAATGAATTTTTGTTGGGGGTGGGAGGTCTATGTAAGATTATTCCATTGAGAAATTTTCCTCATAAGACAAAGTCTCATTGGCCTTAGAATGATCACTAAAGAGAGATGTATGAGTTTGGTGACTATTTTCATGCCAATATCCCTTTATGAATCACTTAGAATGACCCTCAACAACATTTTCTCTCATACATCTCCTTCACAAGTTGTTAAATAAATGTGCAAATATATTTCTATGAAAATGCATTAGGGAGGATCCATGAACCATATCATGACAATGTTCACTCACATCAAGTTCTTTGAAATGCAGCTTTGAGGACTTGTGGTCCATATCTTGATAGTGTGCTCTCACAACAAGTTCCTAAAAATGCATTTGTGAGGGGACTGGGCCCATATCATGAGAATATTTGCTCATGAAAATCTCCCAAATGTCTTAGTGAGGAGCCATAGTCCATATGATGACAATGTGTATCAGTAGAAAGTCTGTGAAAATGTTTCTGAGTGGAGCTAAGGCCCATAACATGATAGTGTCCTCTCGTAGCAAGTCCTTGAAAATGGTTAGGTTTGAGACATGCATATATGTATTGTCCTCTCAACTATTCATAAAAGAGATGTGTATGAGTTTGGGGACGATGGGAGCAAGGTTGTTTGAGTGCTTTTGACAACCACCACTCTTTTGCAGCAATTGTTGTTGGGGGTGGGTGGTCAACGCAAGGCGTTGTCAAGGAGCAATTTTCCTTACAAGACAAATGCCCATTAGCCTTAGAATGTTCACAAAAGAGACATATACGAGTTTGGGGGACGATCATTATGCCATATCCCTCTATAATTGACCCTCTACTTAGAAAGACTCTCAACAATAATTTCTCTCACATATCTTCCTTTATGAATTGTCAATAAATGTATTGATATATACCCATGAAGTTGTTGATTCTTATTATTGATTGGGAGATGTTGAATGACTGACATGTATATCACCTAAAGTTTAGGTGATAAATACACATGTCACCTAAAAGTTTGGTGACATGCATGTGTTTCACCTAAATATATACCCTCTTCTAGATCACATGTGACTCATATACATGTCACCTATATGGAAAACCCCCATTTGAACATAGGTGATTCAAATATATGTCACCTATTTGGCATAAGCCTTTCATATATGATAAAATGTATGTCATCTATATTACGTAGGATTATACAGATTATAGATGATTTACATGTATGTCACCTAAAGTATGTAACCTTTTTAAAATGCTAAAATGTATGTCATCTATTTCATACAAGTCTACACAGATTATAAGTGATGTATAAACATGTCACCTAAAATATGTAACCTTTTACATGAATGTCACCTATACTATGTTTTTTGGTAGTTCCATGCATAAAATTTTCTCTTGACTCTCTCTTGCTCCCCCACTCCGTCTATCTAATTTCCCGCTCTTCGTCTCGCCCCCACTCCCCCTCTCCTTACCTAGCTGCTCCTGCTTCAACTGCCAATCACGCTATGTGTCTTTGTTTCTCCCAGACCTAGCCGCTCCTGCTCCCCACCCCCCTCCAGTCCTGCTCGTTGATCGAGGTTGTCGACATTGATAGCTCAATGTTTGTTTGTCATCGTCATCAACATCTCACGCTCCCCTCTTCCTCCTGTCTAGATGAACCGTTTCAGTGTTTGTCATCGTCATTGTCAGCAGTGGGGGGAGGGGGGGCAAGAAGAGGCCTTGCCCCCCCAAGTCTGAGAAAAAAAGTAGCCGCTATATATTATATTTGCCTTGTCTTCTGACGACGTGCATTGAAAGTTGTAGAGAATGCCAATACGAAAAAATTAAGTGGCATTTATGGATACAAAGTGTCATGTTGCCCAACAAGTCAGGAGTATTTGGCACTTTGGGTCATTGTTTACCGCTACAGAAAGTCATGAGTATTTGGCGCGTTGAGTCATTGTTTGCGACTACAGAGCATTAAGATGAAAAAATCAGGGAGTGTTGCTTAACATTGCTATTGCCAAAACTACACAAATATACACTGGACGGTGATCTTGTGTTCAATCACAGTGATTATAAATTGTGGATCTAACTCATTATAGTACATGTATTACAATGCCAGATTGCTTATCACTCGTTCAGAGACCTCATACCAAAAAGTTCTCATTGGATATCGCTACTTCTGGAGATAGGTACTAAATTTAAACTCAATCATAAGTGCTCTAAAATTTCAATATTTTATTGAGAACTGTAGCGCTTACTGAAGTTTTGTTTGATTTAGATTGACCATGCTTTGACGTTTTCCTAACATAAACACAAAGCACCCTCCGAAGTATAGGGATTAATTTGTTTGATAACTCACCTTATCATATGACTTTAGTATCAAACTTTTTTACTTGAGTTGTTAGATGCACACAAAGATGCATATAACGTTGTATGAGTAATAGAGACCAATGTTGTTCTCAACTGCTGCTACAAAAAGAACATTTTCTGCTATGAAATTTGTGAAAATAAGATTGTACAACAAAATAGAAGATGATTTATTTACAAACTGCATGATTATATATTGAGAAAGAAATAACACAAATAATGACATAATTGATGAATTCTACGCGTTAAAAAATCACAAAGCACAACTCAAATAATTTTTTTATACCTACAATTATATTTTCTGATATGATGATATAGTACAATGACTTTCTCATTCATATTAGTTGGCTAGTGATTATTTTGTGAGTATCAATTGGCCCCTCCAACATAAAATTCCTAGCTCCGCCCCTGATCGTCAGCATCTCCCGCTCCCCTCTCCCTCCCATCCAGACCACCCATTTCTCCCCTCATCAATTGTCTTCCTCCCCATCACAAACCCGAATCCAACGAGAAAGGTAGCAACTAGATCACACAGATAACACAAAAGGAGATAGTCAAAAGAAGACTCTTTTAGGATCTACTATCATCTTATTCACTTCTCCCACCACTATAGTAAAAAGGAGACTCTTTTAGAATATATCGTCATCTTGTTTGCTTCTCCCATCACTCCTCTATTGAAAAGATCATTATTTCCTTTTTAATTTACTAATTTCATTATTTATGTATTGATTCCATTATTTCTAAAACAATTACTTTTTTCTTGAATGGGAGAATTTTTTATTATTAGGTCTTAACTGTGGAAGTGTGTGATTATTAAATCTTTGAACATTCCTATCTATTTCTCATTTATCAGGAAGATGTTACAATTTAGTAATCACATGCTTTAAAAAAGAATGCTTCTAGTTACATCTTTAAATGTGTGTTTTTTAATATAACCACCTTCCTTGCATATTTATTCAGAAGAAACTATATCATGGGTGTTGATGAATGGATGAATGAGATGAACATGGCTTTAAAGGAACTTCAACAAGGATCATTGGCCGGTGAACTTCAACAAGGATCACTGGTCGATGAACTTCAACAAGGATCATTCACCTCTATGCCACCATCATGACAACATATCTAATAACAAAGTTTTATCTCGCTAATACATCCTTTTATTGACATACAACTCAATGAGATGGGTTCTCAAGAACCATGCTGGCAAGAAATACCAAAGGAAGATGAGACGAGTGAGATGGGTTCCTAAGAATAGGTCTGATAAGGAATATCATAGGAAGATCCGTGGGTTCATTATTGACATGATTGCACACACAATCCTCAAAATGATACTTTTGAAGATCATAGTTATCATGCATGCTCACATAATTGTGAAAATGTTTGTTTTGAAGATTAGTCATATTCTAATTTCTCACAGAAAGACACAACTCCCTATTTTGTTAACATTATTGATATGAAGTCAGAGGATGTTACAAGGTCCCAACTTGATTTGAATTAGACATGTTCTACATTTGAGCTCAGGGAAGAGGAGATATTTCTGATGATATTCATATTTATGTCTCTGATGGTTATTATTTTATGAAAATATCAACATTTATATGATCCATTCATTGTACTACTAAACTCCTTTAGATATTTGACATCTGATCCGCTATTGGTGGCATGTTCCATTATTTGTTTACATATGTTGCACTGTTGATAACACTCTATATCCATTTTGACTACTTTTAGTTTCATTTTTACTATATTATTGATTTTTTTTGTGTTCTATTTTTACATAGTAACTTGTTCCAATATTTCTTCGATAGCATTTTTTTATACTTCATCAGTTCATAGTATCCAATAATAGAAATCACACTAAAGCTAGTGTTTCATCATTAGTAATCCTGAGATAGTTCCACTGTTACATGTTGAAGTGTTCCATTATTCCTTTCAATTGTGTTTCAAAGTTTCTGAGGTAGTGTTCTAGTATTTTTGAGGTAGTGTTGTAGTATTTCTAAGGCAGTGTTCCACTTTTACATGTTAGCATTTTTCCCCATTAATCCTATACCTATGTTCCACTATTGATCTATTTGTGTTCCATTTGTACATGGTGGTATGTTCTGATATTTCTTCGTTAGCGTTCCATTTTTACTTCATTTAGTTTTTTTACTTCTCAATTAGTTTTTTTACTTCATTTAGTTTTTTACACATTATTATCAGTAATATAAATCAAATAATGCAGTATGCCTCCATTAACATGCTCCTCGGTTTATAAGAAAAAATTTGTCAGCACGGTAGTCGAGTACCACTAAATTGCCTCCAACAACAAAAGTTTTTGTTCATGCAGGTTGAGCAGAGTATGTTGTCTGATGCTTATTGTGTTACATTATGCATGATATTGTGATGAATTAATTTACCCAATCTCAATTTCCTCCATTTGTATTCCCTTCACATATGTTCTAGGTAGTATTCCATCATTAATATTTCTGAGGTAGTGTTCCATTGTCACCTATTGGCATGTTCCAATTTTCCTTTCACCTAGGTTCCAATATTTTTGAGAAGTGTTCCAATATTTTTGAGGTAATGTTTCACTATTACCTACTATTTTTTTCATTATTCCTATACCTATGCTCTGCTATTGATTTCTTTGTTTTCTATTTTTACATGGTTTCATGTTTGAGTATTTGTTTGACAACAATCCACTTTTACTTCATCAGTTAATAGTATCCAGTAATAGAAGTCACATAATGTAGTTTGCCTTTGTTAACATGCTCCCAGGCTTGTAAAATCAAACATGTCAACAAAAAATTTTAACTACAAATCAATTTCCTCCAGCATACTAAAGATTTTTTCTTGCTGGTTAAATAGAGTATGTTGCCTGATGCTTACTATGTTGCATTTTGCAAGATATTCTAATGAATTTATCTAATCTCATTTGCGTCCAATTTTATTCCCTTCATATATGTTCTGGTATCTTGAGGTAGTGTTCCATAATTTATATTTTTGAGATAGTGTTCCATTGTTAACTGTTGGTGTGTTCTATTATTCCTTTCACATGTGCTCTAATATTTCTGAGGTAGTACTCTAGTAATTCTGATGTAATTTTCCACCATTACCTACTGGCTTTTTTATTCCATTGATATATATGTTACACTATTGATATGTTTGTGTTCCACTTTTACATGGTGGCATGTTCCAACATTTCTTTGGAAGCATTCCATTTTTACTTCATTTAATTTTTACTTCATCAGTTTATCTGGTAATAGAAAACATATTTGTGGTATTCCACTGTTAACAACTATCATGTTCTATTATTGTTTGTCTTATTCTTATACATCATCTCAGATGAACTTGATAAGCTAGAATACTGGAAAAACTTTGAATTCTACTCTCACAACGAAGCACATGTATTATATATCATACATCCTCACCAGAAAGGTTTTGTCACCAGAATTGATTGGAAGAAGAAATGTAGAGGAAAAAACATGGAACAAGAAAAGATTCAATATGCTAAATATGTCTACAATAAAGAAGTATTTCGAAAGGGAAGCATGCTAAATAGAACTAGTTCCAACTGGTTCTAAAACTACAGAAGAACAAATAAAATCATGAACTAGAACTGAGAGGTGCTGAAGAAAAGAACAGACTGCGTGCCAAGCAAAAATTAATCTTAAGCTTGATCGTGACTTTGATGTCTATAAATGTATTTGTAAATTTTAACATAACCATGGACTACACCCATAGGAATTTGCACACCTCCTTAGATCTAGGCACTTTGTTTTAGAAGTGCAATGAACTATAGCACAGATCAATGAAGACACTAGCATTATATTAAGGAACTCATATAATGTAATGATATTAGTCGCTGGTGGAGTTGAGTGTGTTGGATATATTTGATTGGATCTAAAGAACCACTCAAGGTAGAGGAGACAGAAGGCAATGAGAGTTGGTAAAGCCACTGTTTTATAGGAGTATTTTCATAATGAAGCATACTCCAACCCATCCTATTACAACGACATTGATGTCGATAATGAGGAGAGAACTGCAAATAGATTCCAGGATGACGGGAAGATGAAGCTTGATTTTCATTTATTTGGTGATGCTATTTCTTTTGATACAACTTTTAGGATATACATGAGTTGTCGACTATTAGGTATTACCTCAATAAATGGGAGCACTACTTCTAAAAACGGATGCAATTCTACTACTCTTAAATGGATACAACACTACTTTAAAATTGGGGCACTTCTACTACTCTAAAATGGGTGCAGTACTACTCTAAAATTGGTGCACTAGTAATAAGGCTAAAAACTGGTGCACTACTACTCTATAAAATGGGGCACAACTACTCTATACTCTAAAACTAGTACACTACTACTATAAAACGGGTGGATTACTACTATATAACTGATGCACTTCTACTATAGGATTGGTGCATTACTATTCTATCAATACTCCCACACATCTATTAGATACGAAACTAACATGTTATTTTTTTTCAACATTGTTTGTTGGTGTTAACCACCACCTCCAGGGTGTAATTTATGATGTTGTTGTTCTCTATGATAAAACAATTGAATCCTTCAAATGGTTATTTAAGACTTTTCTTAAATGCATGCTAGAAAAGACACCTTTAATCATTTTCACTGATAAATTTTTTTTACTACTGGAATGAAAACAACCTACTTCTGTGAATCATGCAACAATGTTATGAGGCTCTTCCTACAACCAAATTACAATCTTCCTTACTTCTTTATGCACTTTAATAGGATAGTGAAAAGTAATAAGAGTAACAAAAAAGAAAAAGAGTTTCAAGCTGCTATCAAAGTGACCACAAATAATTTTTTCTACAACCCAATTGCAAAATAGGTTGTTGAGGTGTATATGCCTAATATGTTTATAATCTTCGAAGAGGAGTTCAAAAACTAGATAGAGTATGTATTGGACATTGTCACAGACGATAAATATGGAGGTAAGAAAACTTACAATGTTTTCAATATTGATGGTGATGATAGAGTACATGCTTGATTTGTGATATACCAACCAACTAAGATGAAGTTTGAAGGTTCATGTGTATGTATCATAGAACGGCCATACCTTGTAGAAACATCCTTAAAGTTTTGGATGTTCTCACATCTTTTGGAGAGAATAATTTGCATAAAATTCCATCACACTACATAGCTAAGCATTGGTCAAAGAGTTCTAAAAGTGAAATTAGCATCATTGACTCTAGTTCAAATGTCAGTAAACCAGGAAAATATGGGGAACGCTATCAACAACTATAATGAAAGATGATTCAGAAAGAAATTTCATTTTGCATGGATGATGTTGTTTACCAGATGGTAGACAATGAGATTAATTTTCTATGCTCTAAGGCCCAATTACACATGTGCCACAATGCTCAAAATGATGATGAATTATGAGATTTAGAGACAATTGAAGACGTGTCGACCCCTCCTCCAAGTAGGTACAAAGACATGTCGATAAAGGTCTGTTAGTTCCACTTAACTCATGAAAGAGAATTGTTGTGGAGAAAGCCTAACACATTACTGTAGTGAAGATTCGTCACCAAAGAGCTGAACAAAAAAATAGATCAATGCATAATATTTACTTAGGAATTGAAGATTGGCATACCCAATATACAAAATAAACTAGCACTGGACACTCAAAGAATATGGATACTAGCCACACAAGGAATACTAGCACTGGTTGCTTTGAGAATATTGACACTGGATATAGAAGGAATATTGGCACTGGCCACTCTGAGAATACTGAAATTGGTTGCTTTGAGAATATTGGCATTGGCCTCTTTTAGAATACTATAATTGTCCTCTCTGACAATATTGGCATGAAGTATCACAAATATTGTCATGCTACTTAAAGAATATTGGCACTGGCCGTGTAAAAAATATTGGCACTTGCCTCTTTTAGACTACTGGAACAGAATATCATGAATATTGACACGTCGCTTAATGATCGCAGGCACTGGCCATAGAAAGAATATTGGCACTGACCACATGGAGAATATTGGCACATAAATTCACAAATACAGGCACACAATATACAAAATATTGGAAAGTCACACAAAGAATGTTGCCACCCCACTTCAAGTATATGTGCCATTATTGTAACATTTGTGTTCCATTATTAGCACGAGATGACCAAAGCATAAAATACAGCAATGTCGTCCGCATATAATAGAATGCTAGGTGGTATCACGTCCTCCCTTATCTTGAAACTCGAAATGAGTCCCTCCTCTTCAAGCTTCATAAATTTTCTACATAGAATCTCCTCGAACAAAATGAACAAGAATGGGGATAGCGCACAACCTTGCTTGAGACCTCTACTCATTGGAAAGAATCATGTAGTTTTGTCTCCAATTGTGACGGTAGCCCATGAATTAGAAAAGAAGCTTAAGCACAATTTCACCATATCCGTACTAAAGCCAAAATTCTGCATCACTCTCCACAGAACATTCCAGTCAATCCTATCGTAAGCCTTCGACATATCATACTTCAGAATCACATTGGGTGTCCCTTATCCTCTATTGATATCGTGCATCAGCTCCTTCGCAAGCCTGACATGATGAGTAATATCAGAACCTTTAACAAAAGCACCTTGTACCTTTGAAATCAACCTCGGCATTATGGGAGCCATTCTATCACAGAGAATACGTGCAAAAATACGGAGAGCAACATTTTCAATAGATATTGGCCTGAAGTCCTCTGGAAATCTCTTTGGGCAATCCACCTTTGGGATGAGCAAAATCCGGCAGCAGAAAAGGCCTCTAAAGCAAGGCTACCCTCTAAAGAACGCCTCCATCATCTTCATGAAATCTGCACCAATGATAGACCAAGCAGCCAAGAACTACAACCCAGTGAAACCATCCGGTCCTGGGGCTGTTGAAGAGTCCATCTTTAGAATTGTCTTAACAACCTCCTCTTCACTGGGGACAATAAGAAGAGAAAAATTTTCATCGATAGAAATCATCTCCGGGATAGTATGCAGGAAGTTCTGCAAGTCAGGTACATTTGTTTCCACCACCTCATTAAAGAAATGTTTATAGTGGTCCGCCGCCAGCTCAGCCATCATCTTAGGATTCAATATACACGTTCCATCCTGCAAGAACACGTTATTCAGCCTCCTGCGTTTCCTTCTAACTTTTACGGTAGCATGATAAAATTTCGTGTTACGCTCCCCATCTTGAAGCCAACTTATCCTCGCTTTTTCTTTCCACATCGCCTCTTCTTCATCCAGCAATTGTTGCATTTCTTTCTCAGCCGTTCTCAGGTTCAGAATCAATCACTAAGTTTCACCACTTCAATTGAGTCCAAGTTCCACTTTGCCTATTTTTAATGTATTAACATGTATTAGGGTACACAATGCACATTAAGGTATAGAAATCCTAATTTTAGAACTTTTTATCAAAACTCATATTTGGATTTTGAAAATATCACCAATGAACTTATTAGGTTCTCCTGATCAAGAAAACATATTTTTATGTTAATTTTGGAGTTATGATGATTAAGATGCACTTTTTATGGATTTTATGCATTAAATTCATTTTACAAAAATCACCCTTCGTCAAACCATGAAATAAAACCTTGAAAATATTTTTATTAGATAGATATTAATTTACAATACCAAAACATATTTATTTATAAAATTTGGATAAGCGGATTAGAAGATATGATTTTTTCAATACTGACCAATAGGAAATTGCCACATCATCAAACTAATCGAGATAATTGAAAAGAGAGGAAGAGGGAGAAAATACCATTTGACCTAAGATAAGGTTTCAAGTTGCATAGGTAACCAAACTAGAGCTTCTAAAGAAGGTAAAACAACAAGAAACCAAAATCCTAGAAGAACATGGTAAATAGAGATGGAGATCGTCGATTTTTTAAACATAGAAGCATGAGTTTTAAGCATGTAGTAGGAACTATATGAGAAGGGGTTTAATAAAACTCACCTCTAGGAAGGTAAGAAGGTCCAAATATCAAGGATCCCGAGACTAGAAGGTCTGGTTTCTCCAACCCAAGCTCCTTTCTTGAGCAAAGATCACCTTCTCCACTTTAGAGGTGTAAACCCTAGCAAAAGAGCATGGAGATGAGATGTTTTAGGGCTCTAGGTGGAGTTTTACCATGGAAGGTCATGGTTCAGACCTGGAAGAAGGTGGGAGGAATACTAACATCATGAAAATAGGGAATCAAAGGAGGATAACTTCTACTTTTGGTCAAAATCACCAAGGAGGAGCTTAAGAAATCCTAAATAGAGAAATTTGGAACCCTAGGAGCCTTCTTCACCAAGGTAGGCACCCTCTTTTACTTTGGGATAGCAACTTTGTGGAATAACATAGAAGGGACTATGCTATAAGCTTGGGGAAAGAGAAGGATAGGATTTCTTATTAGATTGGGAGGTGGGAAGGAGTAGGATTGGCTTTATAAAGAAGGGGGCAAGCATGAGGTGTTTATGGGACTTTCCATGTGTCCTTAGGCTAAGGCTTCATGGCCATGCAAGAGGACAGCTCATAGAGACTTATTGTATATCCAAGGTAAGTCCTAAAATTCCATGGAGACTTCTAGGACATTCCCACCGTCCTTCAAATAAAGAATTAACCACATTTGTTGATAGCTTTTAAAGATAAGCTCATTTATAAAGAGGGTAATCCCTATAATGCCCTTGGAAAGTAACACCTTCAAACCAAGGTGAAACTAGGTTCCCCATTGTTCAAAAACTTGAGAATGGTAAGTGAATATCTAAATATTATAATGCATGTGACAATTTTCAAAGAAAACCTCCGAATTGGATAAATTGCATAAAAGTCCAAAATGTGCATATAATTGCATAACTTGCATAAACAAAATCCAAATTGGACCAAACTTGGAACTTAATCTTGTCTCATGATTTTAAAACACCTCACAAGGCTATATTAAGGTTTATAGTACTTAATTCTGGTAATTAAGATTGTTCAATACATTAAGTAAGGTTTGGGGCCTTACAGTTCTAAGATGGATTTATTTACCATTGTTCCACTTAAGCGGTGATTTTACATTTTAGATCCTTGAATAATAATTCACCGAGTTATTTGTGCATAAACCCTTATGTTGGTATAATTATTGAACAAATATTCATTAAACCACTATAAATTCCACAATTGAAGCATCAAGGCAAAAAAGGATAGAAATGATAGGAAAATATTGAGAAAGGGCCAAAAAGAAAATACGTCAAAGTTTTGGTATGTTATAGCACTCCACCCCTTAAAGAGGATTTCATCCTAGAAATCTAAAGCAAAGTGAGAAGGGTGAGTATGCAACATCTCACCACTAAACTCACAGGTTGAATCCATTACACTTCCACCAAAATTTTACTAACTTAAACTCCTTGTGTTTCAACTGCTTAACTTGGGAGTTCAGAATCTTCTTAAGCAACTCCACATAGATTCTCATGGATCACCTAAAGTTTCCACTTTTACAATTTCTTTTTGAAATTTTTGGCTTATTATAATTATATTCATTAGGATATCACATTATCATTATTATTCTTTTAATTGTGTCGTCATATTTACTTTGTTTCCTAAAGAGTTATATTCCATTATTCTAAGCAAACCCAATATATTTCTTATTTATCTCATTAGGAATTTTAGCACAACTAGAGTTATACTAAATTATCTTAATATTCATTATTATATCTGACCATTATCTTTAATAATTTGGATTTAGACTCCATTATCAATTGTATCAATTATTTTATATGAAATAGGACACTTTATCCAATTTGTTACAATTAATCCAAATAACTTCACATTAGTTACTTATATGTATACTGGACATTGTTACTTTACCGTTCTTGCTCACATTAATGTCATTATTAATCATTCTCTCATATTTATTCACTTCTTATTATTGATTATGAACATTTGTGTGAATCAATTACTTCTTATCCATATTGAAGTCATTATATATATTTTAATGATCAAGGTGGGACATATTACATATTAATGATTTGGTTCACATGCTAAGTCATTAGGTGATTAATTAGGTGTGTATTAGGGAACAAGGTGATATGCATTTCATATTGATGGTATGATTAATTTATGATTTATGTGTATTAAAGTATGTTATCTGATTATGACACCTAGTGACACTAATGTATCATGAATGTCATTAAGGATGTATAGGTTAAGGTTAGATGATTACAACTTAGGGTTTAAGTTAACATGATCATTATTCTTCACCTATAACTTCTTAGGATGCATTAAGTCCAAGGTTAGATTACAATTATCTTACCCATCATATCATTAGGGTTTTTGTTTTTTTTTTAATTATTGGTTTATGACATGGTCAACATCATGCTTATCCACTTTTAGTATTAAAATGTGAGTTATTCTTATAATGTGCATTAGATATTCATTAGGGTTCAAACATATGAACTATTCATTAGATGATCGTTATATGTTCTTTTGGATACCAACAAACATGTGGTTACAAATATAACTTGTTTGGTCAAAACTAAGCATTCAAGCACACTAACTTCCTAAGTAGGGAGTTAGAATTTCTAAAGTCAAAGTAGCTAGATTTCAATATGTTACATGACTCCATCCCCTTGGAAAGGATTTCATCCTCAAAATCTAACTACCCAAACACAATCAAACCAACAACTCTCCACCCCTTAAAAGGTTTGACCTACCAAGACAAACTAATCTAGAGGTAAAAGGGTCAGTCTAACTAGACTATATACAAGATCCATCACGCTTCACTGCGAACTCTAATTTCTTACTAAACACCAAAGTTCAAAGTCTAGGTTAGTAGGGATATGCTATCCAAACATGTGGTTCTAGAGGACATAAGAGAACTATATTGGGTGTACATCCTCAAACAAGTCATTACACTTAAAAGACAAGGTCAATATAATAGGTTCTTAGGATTATCCAACTTAGGTGCCTAAGGCTACTACTGTCTATAGCATGCTATTTTGGACAGTTAGTATTAGCTCAGGCCAGGAAGGTATCATATGGATCCAGGAGTCCTTGTAAACCAAGCTATTGGTGCGGAGGAAAATCTTGCCAGCCCTCGAACCCTAATCCTTTCTAGACACCTTTTCTTTCAACTTCATGTCCTAGTAGATGCCTAAAGGCCAAGCTAAACAACCTCAAGTTACTATGGTTACTTATGCATATTTTAGTTGTAAGTATATTAGGGATCTATTCACCATTATTCTAATGTGAAACTATAGTATCCTAAAACAATCCTACATCATCTATTGATCAATTCTAGGGAAAACATGTAACTTAAAGGTAAGGCTAGTATTCTAACTAGGGAGATAAAATTTAAATAGTCAGATCCCGACTACCATGGGCTTTGATACCATGTTGTAAGGAGGCAGGATCACCCCCTTACTAAAATTTTGAAGAATTAACATCCATTACAAACACACTCAAAGGTATGTTGAAATAGGTATAAATTTTCCAAATTTATTATAATAGTATGCAAAACAAAGTGTAACAACGGAATAAAAATAACTGACTATATTCAACTTTCATAAAAGATTACACAAGTACATCAAAATCTCCCATTAGTGTTTACAACAAGATACAACAAAAAGGATCTAGATAGAGGCAAGTCTAAACTACTTAAAATCTAGTCTCTAGAGCAACATCTCCAAGTGCTAGGTCCATGCCCAAAGCTATGTTCTCCTGATTCAACTCAACAACTTGTCCTAACCTGGGTGGTTGGGAGAACACCCAACAAAAGGGAAAGGAAACAAGGTATGTGTCAAAATATTGAACAAGTATAAAGATAACGATAACATTGAAGCATAAACATATGGATTCATTACATGATGAGAGGTCCAAGAGGATGAGGCATATAAAAATAGATTCTTGCTAAAAACCAACAAATAATAATGAATTGCATGAATGATCAATATTGGAGTACATTAACTAAGTAGGGTTGAAGCACCTATTGGACCTCAACCTATAGGTGATGGGAGAATTAATACATTCCAAGTCACCTACACATATTTTTATAAGGGGGAGAATGAGATGTTCCCCAGGACGAATAAACACACACCCTACTATGGGTGGTTGTACATAAGTACCATTACTATAGCTAAATAGTCAAATAAACCATCATGCATAAGAAGTAGTAAATGGGCAAGATAAATAGTCATATAATTGCATTATGATATTGGGGTTTCAAGACCCATGAAATAAAACATCAATACTAATTTTGAGGCAAGTACATCAAAAGATTCATGAGTAGAGGAAATCGGGTTCAATAAAGCCTCATTAGGGAAAGTAAGGTTGGTTCGCAAGTATCCCAACTAAAGGGTTAGATATGCACATACATAATGAGGTATTGCATATACATAATAGGGATTGCACATACATAAAGATTAATTGCACATACCTCTCTTACTCATATCAGTTGCTAAGTTTCACCACTTTAATTGAGTCCAAGTTCCACTTTGCCTATTTTCAATGTATTAACATGTATTAGAGTACAACATGCACATTAATGTATAGAAAACCTAACTTTAGAAATTTTTATCAAAACTTGGATTTATACTTTGAAAATATCACCAATGAACTTATTATGTTCTCCTAATCAAGAAAACTTATTTTTATGTTAATTTTGGAGTTAAGATGATTGAGATGTACATTTTATGGATTTTCTGCATTAAATTCATTTTACAAAAATCACCCTTAGTCAACCACGTAATAAGATCTTGAAAATATTTTATTACATAGAGTTTAATTTTCCAATTCCAAAACATATTTATTTGTCAAATTTGGATAAGCGTATTAGAAGATATGAATTTTTCAATACTGACCAGTAGGAAATTGCCACATCATCAAACTAATCGTGATAATTGAAGAGAGAGGGAGAGGGATAAAACAACATTTGACCCAAGATCAGGTTTGAAGTTTCATAGGTAGCCAAACTAGAGCTTCTAGAGAAGGTAAAACAGCAAGATACCAAAATCCTAGAAGAACATGGTAAATAGAGATGGAGATCGTCGATTTTAAACATAGAAGCATGAGTTTTAAGCATGTAGTAGGAAATATATGAGAAGGGGTTTAACAAAACTCACCTCTAGGAAGGTAAGAAGTTCCAAATATCAAGGATCCCGAGACTAGAAGGTCTGTTTGCTCCAACCCAAGCTCCTTTCTTGAGAAAAGATCACCTTCTCCACTTTAGAGGTGCAAACTCTAGCAAAAGAGCATGGAGATGAGATGTTTTAGGGCTCTAGGTGGAGTTTTACCATGGAAGGACATGGTTCAGACCTGGAAGAAGGTGGTAGGAATACTAACAACATGAAAATAGGGAATCAAAGGAGGATAATTTCTACTTTTGTTCAAAATCACCAAGGAGGAGCTTAAGAAATCCTAAATAGAGAAATTTGGAACCCTAGGAGCCTTCTTTACCAAGGTAGGCACCCTCTTTTACCTTGGGATAGCAACTTCATGGAAAAACATATAATGGATGATGATATAAGATTTTCAAATGAGAAGGAGAGGATTTCTTCTTAGATTGGGAGGTGGGAAGGGGTAGGCATGGCTTTATAAAGAAGGGGGGCAAGCATGAGGTGTCTATGGGTCTTTCCATGTGTCCTTAGGTGAAGGCTTCATGGCCATGCAAGAGGACATATCATAGAGACTTCTTGTATATCCAAGGTCGGTCCTAAAAGTCCATGGATACTTCTAGTACATCCCCACCATCCTTCAAATAAATAAATAACCCCATTGGTTGATAGCTTTTAAAGATAAGCTAATTTATAAAGAGGGTAATCCCTATAATTCCCTTGAAAAGTAACACCTTCAAACCAAGGTGCAACTAGGTGCCCCATGGTTCAAAAACTCGAGAATGTCAAGGGAGTATCTAAATATTATAATTCATGTGTCCATTTACAAAGAAAACCTCTGAAGTGGGTAAATTGCAAAAAAGTCCAAAATGTGCATATAATTGCATAACTTGCACAAACAACATCCAAATTGGACCAAAATTGAAATTTAATCTTATCTCCTTATTTTAAAACAACTCACAAGGTTAGATTAATGTTTAGAGTACTTAATTATGGTATTTAAGATTGTTCAATACAATAAGTAAGGTTCGGGGCCTTATAGTTCTAACATGGATTTATTTACCATTGTTCCTCTTAAGCGGTGATTTTACATTTTAGATCCTTAAATAAAACTT
This sequence comes from Alisma plantago-aquatica, assembly GCA_963693085.1. Lineage (NCBI taxonomy): Eukaryota > Viridiplantae > Streptophyta > Magnoliopsida > Alismatales > Alismataceae > Alisma > Alisma plantago-aquatica. Next base: position 1,498,181,720 of record OY856411.1, on the reverse strand, counting down.
CACCGAAGTATTCGTTCATAAACCCTTCCATTGGTATAGTTATTGAACAAATGTTCACCAAACCACTATAAATACCACAATTTAAGCATCAAGGCCAAAAAGGATAGAAATGATAGGTAAATATTGAGAAAGGGCCAAAAAGAGAATATGCCAAAGTTTTGGTATGTTACAATATCCATGTAAGATCGATGTTTCATTACTTATGGATCCTCTATCCACTACTCCAGAGAGTTTTCATCAGAAGTTCTCATCAGGGTGTCAACTAAAACTAATCGATATTCAAATCTTAAATGTTGAAGTTCTCACAGAAAAAGATTATAATAAATCACATAAAGTGGGTGATCAATCCACAAGACATGTAGTAAATGTTTAGCTATGAATTATATGAGTTCATACAAGAATTAGAACATTAATGAAATTGCAAGAAATGGGTAGTAGGGCTAGTCCCCACACGCCAGTGAAAAGACTACTCCCTCGACATGGAAAGATTAATATCACTAGAAGAGGAGGAGGACACCATCACGGTCATGATGGTAATAGAAGCAGATTGACGTGGTGTGCAATGATAGACTCCTTCCTTCTTTGTCCTTCAGCTATTAAAACTGACTGGTAGCAGATTCAAGATGATGAACAATGACCCAGAGAAGAGATCAATAGCCCAAGAAGGGGTCTCAGTAGCTTGGAGTTTCTGAAAGTCATTTGAAATCACCAAGGCTATAGGTCGATAGCCAACAAGGTTGATCAAACTCATCGGGTCGATAGTTTTCATCCTAGGCCCTGATCTCAATGGAGACCTTTCGACATTTCTATCTCTAGAATTTTGAGACGATTTATATGACTGTGATGGGGTCCTATTTATAGGGTCGAGGCTGTAGACCTTTTTCCATCAATGTCAACCATTTGCTGTTGGTCAATGAGTTTGTCAGTCAATGGCTTTTGGACTTCCAGCCATCAGTCTTGGACATTGTTAGTTCTGTCAATCTTGAGCTTCAACGGGGCTATCAGTCAGTTATGGTTGTCAACAATAGTGTCAACATCATTATGTCGATGACTTGATTTCTTGTTGGCTGAATAAACTGATGATGTTGTTGAAGGAGAAAAGATCGATAGAGGTGTCAACCTTGTTTATCGAGGGATGGTGCGTCGATGGGGCTATCGGACAGTTATGGTTGTCAACAAGAGTGTCAACATCATTATGTCGATGAATTGATTTCTTGTTGGCTGAATAAACTGATGATGTTGTTGAAGGAGAAAAGATCGACAGAGGTGTCGACCTTGTTTATCGAGGGATGGTATGTCGACCTCCTATTGTTGACCAGGGATGTCAATGATGCTTTCGAGCATCCATGCCAATGGACTTTAGGTCATCTATCAATACTTGATATTTGCTAAAAATTGAAGGTATCAGCGGGACCCCTAGGCAAACATGCTGTAGAGTGATAAAATTTAAAACCTTGGAAAGGGAGTTAAGAAAAGTATCAAATTCCTACAAATTAACATTAAAACCTAAGTAGATCAAAACAAAGCGATTTTGAGGAAAACTAAGCTAAATGAGTGCTAAACTAGACTAATAACATAGCTAAAACTAGGATGAATATGCATTCATTAGATTCTGAACTTTGTTGCTCTCTTGAATGGATTCTCAAGTGTAGCTTATGTATTGTGTACACAAGTGATGATTTGGGTGTTCTAAGGACTCTCCTATATATATGAATGGTTTAAAAGTGATTGGGGACATTGTAGGGAGTGTCTAGAGTGTTCTTAGTGCTTAACTAGCCGTTAAGTAGAAAGTAGTTGGGTTGCAACAGCTAAAATGTTTGTTAAATGCAAAGTTTCCAGAACTTTTCTCTGTCCACAAACTTGTCGACTGGATGAATCTTGATCCATAAACTTGTCGAATAGATCACTTTGTTGGTTCAACTGGCTCTAATAGCTATATGTCTATCTCTCTCTTGTTTAATCTATTAAAAGGGCTATATCTCGATTGACAATATTGTTGAATGAAATTCACTCGGAACTAAAGTTTTGCTAAGTTATTTCTCAGTTGTCTAAGTCTTCGACCGAGTGATTCTTGGTTGAAAATTTTGTTTACTGACAAGGACTTTTTTCAAGGATTTGCAATGTATGTGAGGTCCTATTGATGTCTTATATGAAGCCTATCAACCCTAAAGTCTTCATGTGAGTGTAAGATAGGGTTTTGGGTGCATAGGGAAAATCTAACATTTGATTTACATGATATCTAAGCACTTTTACATTATATACTTATACAAGTTCTTACATTGAGTACACTCATGAAAATATTCAACATTTAAGTGCCTTAATCTTCAACTATCCACTTGGAATGATCTCTTCATCTTCCTAAAATACTCAGGTAGCATGTTAGATCCACATGAATGAAATGCTTGTCATCATCAAAACGAAGGGTATGCTAATGTCAAATTTAGCCAACAATCTTCCCCTTTTTAAAGATGAAAAACATTACTAAAATATGAGAAAAGTATTTGAATTGAAATGATTTTCATACCTATTATATACCTGTGATGAATAAGTCCTTGGATCTCGTAAAATGTATGCTAATATGCTTAAGGAGATATGGAATATGATATCCTTCTTTAAGGCAATTTAGCACCAATTAATGTCAAACCAAGAGATCATGAAACTCATGAGAATATTTTATTTTTCTTTATTTTATTTCTGTCATTGCAAAAAGATAATCATATGCGTAAATCAATAAGACTCCCCTTAACTATTACTTCCCATAATTGTTTACTTCAAAAATAATGTCAAATTTAGCCACAATTTGGAAACCAGTTTTAATTTCTCAACAATTTACAAGGGATGTTTACATCTGAAATGATATGAGATTCCTTCAGACTCATAGTGGGATCAATATATGTTTTTCTATATTTATTTCTCAACAAGTTACAAGTGATGTCAAGCCCTAAAATGATATGAGATTCCTTTAGGCTCATAGTGGATTCAATAAAAGTATTTGTCACCAATTATAAGGGATGTGTTAAGCCCATATTGGTATAGAGAATCCAATTAAGAGAAAGATAAAAAAGATATGCACATTATATCCAAGAATTTTGTGAGCCCCCCTTAATCTCATAATAAAATTGAGCTAAAAAATGTAGAAGTATTTCAAATCATATCCAACTTTAAAATCAATTGATTAAGTAAGACTATGGGTCACTTTTTATTATTTTAAGCAATCTTGTTCCTTGCAATATTTTGATTTAGAAATCTCTCTCATTCTAAGTATTTAACATGAAGAGAAAATTAGAGATTTAACATACCAATGTTGGGTGCAAGTGAATGATTTGATTTACAAATAATCATTACTGTCAGGCTTATTTTAGGTTGACCATGACTTTGAATGAGGCACCCCTCGATCTAACTCCTTGTCAGCCAAGAGGAAATTGTATAGAACCTATAGCTTATTTAGAATAACCCAAGACATAACATTTTCTTCTATATTAGCATAATTAACCAATAATCTTTCTTTTTTGTATGCATATTCAATCTTGTTTCAAATCATGGGTTTAAGTAACCTTATTTCTTCTTTTATGATTCTATTTGGAAAAAAATAATCCATTTGTAGAGTTTAGTATACTTATGAGTGGCTAGAGTTAAACAAACATAAGAACGACCTCAAGTATATCCATAGATACATAAGTCATATAAAATTCTATTTTCTGTCATTATATCCTCCAGATTTATCATGTCCATTTAGTTCCAATGAGTGTTTTGCCTTCAGATCTAGGAACTGGATCTTATGCATTATTCTTGGTAAGCAATTGTCCAACAATCAATTTCTTTGGGGAAATGACCAAGTCTTGATTTTTTTGGATATTCACCATTTATTCTTCATTTTTCTTAGATATAGACTTAATAATCCTAGATGCTTTGCTAGATGTGTAATATTCCAAGATAAAGCCCCTTTGCGTATTAAGATCGAATTCATCTTTTGTTGAAAAGAAGACAACATCCTGTACCACATATAGATAGAATTCAAATGAGTTATAATGAAGCAAAGTTTTAGTTTTGAAAAGAGATCTTACATTTTCTTGCATAGAATACACAAATATCTGATTTGTCAAAGGAATGTTTAGGTAATGATTATATTCTAGGAAACTTTCTTGCATGAACAACCTTTCCATGCCATAAACAATACATTATTTGTATATCGTTAAGGGGTTTAAAATTATTTTTCCTTTATCAGTAAATTTGATGTTTTCCTATTAATCATAACAATTTCCATAACACTTATAATGTAGTTCTTTGACAAATAGCACATTTAAAATTTGTACTCACATTATGATCCTTGGTCTCATCACACACCTCGGCCTTTGCATGAGTTTACCTTGCTAACCACGATGTGAGGGTAGTTGGGGAAAGTGGGGGTTTACGCCGCCAGGGGGTCACAATCGTGGTGCTTTCTCGGGGGTGGTTCCCACATCATCTAAAAAAATAGTTACCTTTGAAATTTTACCTTTTCACCAGGTGTATAAAAGGCTTTCTTGTCTTAATTTCTATAGACCATCCAAACCTGGAAAGTAGAAACATTTTGGTACCCATATAGAGGTCCTTTTAGTTAAGAACAATTTTTATTATTTTGAGTATATATGAATCAAAGTGAAAAGCATTTTATAACTGTCAATTATTGATTTCAAGTAAATGATTTCAATAACAACAATTTCTGACAGAACTGTTCTTGGTCGAGATTCTTATCGACCGAGTGTAGTTCTCCAAGAACATGTACTACTTCTAGTATGAACATAATAGTTCTTATTCCATTTGTTTTAATCGAAATAACACATTTAATCAATTAACTACTCAAAGATATACAAGTTGAAGCTTATTTTAGTTGAGATAGGACATTATGAATTTCAAAATGAATTTTAGGTCAAATCTCAACTAATATGTCCAACATTTCTAAGTTGATGGGTTTAGAACCCAAACCAAGTCATCAATCTTCTTTTTCTTGTATGGACAAGAAAATGAATAGTGTCTAAAACGTTGACAATAGTGACAACAAATAAAATCAATTTCATTTCTTTTCATAGCATTTTGGTTATGTGCTAGATTGTCTTTGGGTACATACATGATCTTTTCTTTGGGTTTTGTGTTTTTTTAGTTATAGGGTTTTGGAAATATTTCTCTTTAGGTACACAACCTAGAACTCTTCTTCCAATTTGTCCAAAAGAGTTTTCTAAGTTTTTATCAAGAATATGATTACTCTTTAGACTATCCAAATGTTTTTGTAACTTAGCAATTTCATCAATTCTCTTTGCAATATCTATTTTTGCTTGATCTAAACTTGAAACAAAGAATCGCTTTCTCTATCAATGATTTCATAATTAGAATGATAACATAGAACTGGTTGAGTTTGATAATCATTTATCTTTGTAGGCAATTCAACCTTTTCTTCAGAAATAAGATCATTATCGCTTTCTAGAGCAATCAATTTGGTCTTATAATCATTAATAGAATCTTTCAAGGATTTATTTTCAGAAGAGAGATCAAGTATCTCGGCATACAAATCATCATTGGCTTTCAAAAACCTTTTTCAATTTCCTTTTGCACTCAACATACTTGTCATGGAGTTCTTCTAAACTATTACATATCTCTTCTTTAGATAATCAAGAAGACTTACCTCAATTTTTTCTTCATCGAATGTTGCAATGAAACAACTTACCTTGTCTTCTTTACTCTCAATTGATTTTTCCCTTATAGCTTTGTGGACATTTTTTTCTTTCTTCTTCTTTAGTAAACCAAATGTCGAATGGCCTTTTACTTCACATTCAAAGCACCATCTACAATCTTGGTCAATTGTTGATGGCTGGCTCTTGTGCATCCTTTCCATGTTGCAGTTGCTAGAAACACCATCCCCAATTACTTCAAGACCGGTTAGGACTCCTTGAAGACCTTCTCTGATACCAATTAAAAGATCTAGAGGGGAATGGAGTTTTTGGTACTTTAAAAATTAATTTAAAACATAAAGCAAAGAAGGAGGAGGAAACAAAAAAGACACTTCATTTTTTAGTGGCTCCAACCTTTAAATCAAAGTTTGTTAGTCCACCACCCAATTGTTTCCGAATGAGATTTTAAAAGTGATTTATTTTATTTACCTCACAAGGATGTTACAATAAAATACAAGGATGTTAAACAATTTTTTCCACAGTTAGTTTTTTTACTACGCCATGTGACCATATTTCCTCCAACAAAAGAACAAAAGTAGTTTTTCTATCACAACAACTGTAGGCCTAATTAGAGTCAGAATACACAGTATGTCTACAATACCTATTTCTATGATATAGTAAACCTTTTCCCGGAGAGGATTTCAAGTACTTAAGAATGTGACACACAACATCCCAATGACATTGTCGAGGTTTGTCAAGATACCTACTGATAAGTCCAACAACAACATTATATCAACTCTTATCTCAGTGAGATAGATAAGATTACCAACCATGCATCAATATTGATGGTTATCAGGGTATGGATGTGATGATTCATAATCCCAATTGGTATTGGGATCCAATGGATTTCTAGCAGGTTGAGAACCAGGCATACCTACTTCTTGCAGAAGGTCCAACACAAACTTGCACTGTGAGAGGCAGACACCAAAAGACGATCTAGAAACTTCAATTCCCAAGAAGTAATGGAGTTTACCCATGTCTTTAGTAATAAAATGATGTTCTAGATATCACTTAGTAGATGTAATACCTTCGCAATCATCACCAAATAGAATGATATCATCCACATAAACAATAAGGATAACAAGTCCATAGTTGGTTTTTGTAATAAAGACATAAGGATCTGAATGGGAGCATCAAAATTGAAACTGGATAAGTATTTGTCTTAATTTATCAAACCATGTCTGTGGACTTTGTTTAAGGCTGTATATTTCCTTCCTAAGTCTGCAGAATATGGAACACTCCCCCTGATTGGAAAAGCTAGGTGGTTGTTCCATATAAACTTCCTCATGAAGGTCACCATATAGGAAGGAATTTTTGACATCAAGTTGAAGAAGAGGCCAATCTTTATTAATAGCTATAGAGATGAGAACTCTCACAGAGTTGAGGTGGGCCACCGGAGAGAAAGTTTCAAAGTACTCAACTCCATAGGTTTGTATGTACCCTTTAGCTACAAGTTTAGCCTTCACCCGTTCAATAAAACCATATGGTTGATATTTACTAGTAAAAATCCAACGACAACCAACCCTTGGACAGTTTTCAGGATGATCAACAAGTTCCCAAGTCTTGCAATCTTGAAGGGTAGTCATTTTAGTTTCCATAGCTTGGCGCCAGACATGATGCTCACTACTACAGAACCTACCTTTATTGTCAGTTATTTAAGGCCTTTAGTGTCGATTTCTAAGCGACACCTATGTGGGAGACACTAAAAGGTCACCCATTACGCGTCGGTTCCAGAACTGACACCCAAACTCTTCGTGCGCGACCGAAAACACGCTATCAGGGGACTATAGGCGTCGGTTGTTCGTCCCGAAACCGATGCCCAAACCCTTCGTGCCACAGAAAGGGTGCCATCTTGGGCACTATTAGTGTCGGTTATAAGCCAAAAAACGACGAAATATGTCTTCGCGCCAAAACAATAGGCGTCGGTTATATCTAAAAAACCGACACTACATCATTGTGTGTCGGTTTTTTACAAATAACCAACGCCTATTGTTTTGGTTTTTTTTGTCAGTCTGCAGACCTGCTGTGGCTGGTCGCAGGATGAGAAACCTACAGTTCAGTTAACTGAACTGTAGGTTTTATGACATCCATTGATATCAGCCTACAATAGGCCACAAACCTGCAAATTAACAACAAAAATATATATTCACACATGCATTTAGCAATGCAACCTGCAGTTCCATTTTATTTTCACACATTTAGAAACATTCATGTAGATAGCAATCTGTAGTTCCATTCATTCACATTCACACATGTAGAAACATTCATATAGCAACCAACACTTTCATTCATTTTCACTCAGACACATGTAGAAACATCCACACATGTAGAAACATCCACACATGTAGAAACATTCACACATATATTATAATTCAGAAATTCATTTACAAAATATCATTCTTTAGTCATTATTCGCTATCAGCATCCCAATTATATTTTAAGATCCCCACTATTTGTATGGTTGTTGCCCATTCTTCTCTTACTTCATTTAATTCTTCCGTCGTATAGGGAGCATGTACATCTTTTAAGTTCTCTCCTGTAGTGGGGTCAGTTTTAAACACCTGTAAAGAGAATGATGTATATATAATTAATGAGCTATAAATAAGATTGATATATTTCGATCATATTATCTAATGAGACTATATAATACCGTAGCAATACACTCGATATCAAGTGTGGCATGTTTGATAATCATGTGCATATATCACATGACATAGAATCCACATGCCCATCCATTGTCTTGTGTAGCACACTATAAATTCAGACATACAAAATATTAAAAAATACAACTAATTAAGCATTGTTCACATAAATAATATATATATATATATATATATATATATATATATATATATTGCAGTCGGGAACTTACTTTCACGTTCTTCCAAACTATTGGCTGGTTCTTTTTCGTGGGGACCTTTCCTCTAGCCCTTTTGTACTCATCAAAACCCCTACATGTTAATGTAACACAAAACATTACAATTAAGTAGTATTGTAATCACATATGTTAACAGATATGAAAATGAAATATTTCTCACCGGAATAATGCCATTTTCATTATATGTCCAAATCTTGTATTCAATTTAATCCCCTTAGGATCTAGATAATAGACAGTGAACATCTCGGGGAGAATAACCAGTAACTCCCAATGCTTACCACTAGAGGTAAAAAAGTTAAAAATTAATAACTCAAAATCCACAATAAAAATTTAATTTTCTTAAGTCCAAATTATAATAAGCAAAGTAAACTTACTTTACATTGAATGGAGCCATTATCAACGTCTTCTTATTTACAACAAAATTTGTAAAAGCCTCACAGCAGTATTGTTGAACTGACGTAGAGTCTTTAGCTACTAGACTAATCAAAGATGGAATCAAAAACCCTACATGTTCGAATCCAAAATTTGCACATATCTTGTCTAAGTAGCTGCAAAATATATATTAATTACACATGCATTAATAAATAAGAAACCATAATATACACAAGGTATATGGATGTATAAAGAAGATCTCACCTTATCCATAGCTCTATCACAGATGTATTTAGCCATTCATCTCCAAACAACTCCAAAATATCATGTATAAATATTTTGGTTTCGTATGACTGGCCTGTAGAATCTGAATCAGAAGAAACAGTTATAGGGAAGTTTATATCATGTTCGCCTAATCATATTGCCATACCCCTACAGTTAGGACCTAACAGGACAGCTAGGTCCTGTGGAACCCAACTAGGTAATGAAGGAGGTGGAAGTGGAGGCCTAGATGTTGTGGGTATCTTCTTTTTAACCTGTATATATATATATATATATATATAATTTTAGATCAACTGACATCATATACACACACTAACAATTTAACATAATGTAAATTTATCATACAGTTTCAGTAAAGAGGACATCCGCTTTTCGCCACAATATCACTTCGCCTTGTGCCTCACCAAGCGTCTCACAATCTGGGTGGGCATATGGCAATGGAAGATCCGCCCATCCTTGCAATACATGTACCAGGCTCACACGAAGCCAACCGGCTGGTAATGGAGACCCGTGAAACTGATCCCCGGGTAGGGATGGATAAGCCGACAACTCTGCAACGACATATTCATTATTTTTTAGACGGCATCGCTTCAACCCCTACAAATTTTTGTATAAAGAATGTTATATACATATGTACATATCATCTTTTTTTTGAAACGACTACATATACATATCATAAAAATACTTACAGCAGATGTGCTAGGTGGGTCTATAGGATTACTCCCAACCTCTACAGTAGGAGTAGAGCCTGCAGTACGAGCTATAGGTACTGTCTGCTGAGGTGCAATCTGAGATGACTGCCAGGTTTCCATTGCTTCTTTGAGTCTCCTCTCAAATATCTTATCGACCTATACATGGATAAAAGAAATGTTAGCTTCTGATTATTGGATTCCCTTTTACAGTAACATTATCAAGAAAGAATATGTTACCTCTTCTTGTGAAAGTCCCACTTTTTGGACATGTTTGCGCTGAGATGTCCCAAAAAAAGCTTTGATGCCCACACCTGCTCCTGCAGCCCTAACACGTCCAGGATGCTCTGGGTTACCCAGAGCAACTGTCAATTCATCCCTTGTTCCCTCAGGGATGAACTTTCCTTGTTTCCTTAGCTCGTGCAGCTCCCGCTAATCACCAAAACAAAAATTTGTAATTAAGTAAACAACACAAATAATCAATATTCGAATGATTGTTGTAAGAGTTGTATTTTACCATTTGTTCAGCCGCCTCAGCAGTTGCGGCCTTCGTTATTTCTCCCTTCTTATTTTGCCTCCCAGCTATCCAGATATCATGGTGAGGCAGAGGTGTGCTACCTATGGTAGATGACTCCTGAGTAGGAGCAGACTGAGCTGCAGCCTCAGACTGTAGTCTTTGGCGAACGCCTGCATATCCTCTTGGACCCATTGTGTGGTCGTGCACATTCATCGCACGCCTTGATCTTTGTACATCATTGAGGGCCTAGTTAGTATGCACATTAATGATTTGGTTAGTAACACTAAATGTTAATCTTGAATAGGTGAATATTAATAATGAGATTGAGACTGACGCATAATACCTTGAATTCATCAGTTTGTCTTGAAGCGAAGAACGCCTCCCATTCTTTTTTGTCTAGGAAGTTCCACTGTTCAGTGGCTGTCTTCTTCCTCCTGTCAGTTTCTTTGATGTATTCTCGTGTGAGATTTGTCCTATAGTTCCTTAGGACTCTCCCGCAGCGTTGCATCACACATTTACGATGCAACTTTTCATCTAATTCAAATATACTCTGCAAAATAGAATTGCTATTAACTAATATCCAAAAATTTAGTAATCTACAAAATAGAATTGCAAATTAATAACAACTCGCACATAAATCCCTCCATATTGTGTCTTTCTTCTCCTTAGGAATGTTATGCCAAGAATCTAAGCGAAAACCACAATGACTACGAGTGACAAACCCAAGATATGAAACAAATGAATTACGATTCACACCACATGCATTTCCTACATTATCAAAATCTACAAAAAGTTTGGGTTCATTGCCCTTTTGCGCAATTAACTTCTTCATCATCGTGATGCCCCTTCTCTTGTCAACTTTTTGGTGATGTTGATCAAGTGCATCAAGTGCTCCAGGTGGTACCTGTGCATCATCAACCTAAAATTTGACAAAATAAACACATTTACAAGATATACCTATAAATGGACATATAGATATAAATATATGATATTTTTTTAAAACTTACATTGTGAGGCGGCGCATTGATGTCCTCACCCTCAAGGTAATCACCAGCACGGTCATCAGGAGAATGGTCAGACATCTGGAAATTCACATTCAAATTGTAAAGTTCACATTGTAAAATAATTGAAAACAAGTATATATTAGGACAAGATTAGGGTCTAGGGTTAACAAATACATGTGATGTCATCATTATATATAATAAATGTGTACCACCTATCCATTCTTGAACACCTAATCTCACTAGTAAGTGTATAATGTGTATTGGGTTTTCAAGAAAATTTCGGCAGCATTTCAAGAACAGTCCCAAATCGGGCACTATCCAAGATTTACTCCTAATGAGTAAATCTTGGACGGGTTTCTAGGCCAACAAATAATGTGTTGTCATTCTTATACCTAAATTCGTAGTTCTTCAAGTTAGGTGATTATTGATGTCTTTAAAAGCATGATTGGCAATTTAGGGAAAAGTGCATCATTTACATTCCAAGCATGTCACATGTGTTTATTTATGTATTGATTTTGATATTATTTAATCATCTACTGATTTAACTTTAGTTAATTATAAACTGTTTAACTTTAGTTATCAAATAATTTGTGTTTATTTATGTATTGATTTTGATACTATTTAATCATCTACTGATTTAACTTTAGTTATCAACTGTTTAACTTTAATTATCAACTGATTTGATTATATTATATTTATTCATCTACTATTTGTATTCATTTATGTACTGATTTGAGAATTGATTAATCATCACTGATTTATAATTTTATATTGGTTAATCAACTGATTTTTATTTATTCATCTACTTATTTGTATTTATTCATCTACTATTTTTTATTTAGCTATTTACTCATTTGAATTTATTTATACTGCTTCTGAAATTATGTAAGAATCTACTGATGTAACTTTATTTATCAACTGATTCATATTAACTTTTCCACTTATGTATTTATTCATCTACTTATTTGTTTTTATTTATTACTGTTTTTATTTAGTTATCAATTGATTTGTGTTTATTTATGTACTAATTTTGATATCATTTAATCATCTACTGATTTAACTCTATTACTGTACTTATTGTATTTTATTCATCTACTATTTGTATTTATTTATGTGCTGATTTAGGAATTATGTAATCATCTACTGATTTATATTAGTTTACCAATTGATTTGTATTTAATGTATTTATTCATCTACTAGTAATGAAAATGGTTGTCTTTCTTTCTAGTGATATAAGAATATCAAACACATATACACGAAAACGCTACTATAGTTTCATCTGTTGTGTAGCCTACAACAAGGTATTCAACTTTAACATTGGATAATCATTATAGTTTCATTGACATTTTAAATAACAATGGCAATGAATAATGCAAATGTAAAGATAGAAAAACTTGAGTTGAGTCTATTAGACATGCAATATTAAGCTAGGGGATGAGGAAGAAGGAAGAAGTCGGTGTACCTTCAGGGCAACAAGGTGAAGTTGACAGCGCCGGAGCATATGAGAGCAGCTGGAGGTGACGGCGGCGAGGAAAGGAGGACCAGCAACCGGCGACGGCTCGACGGAGTGGCGGTGAGAGCGTCGAGGAGACCAGCAACCGGCGGCGACACCGACGACGGTGACGGCGGCGACGGCGACGGCGGCGAGCGACGTGCGAGGAGACGAACGGCGGCACGGGGAGCCAACCGGCAACGATGGCGGGAGCAATTGGGGGAAATCACCAGACCCTAGCACACGACAATGAAACAGAGACAATGGGGAAAAGTTCTGTTTGTGGGGCTATTAAGTTGACAATATGTGTCAGTTATTTAACAAAACCGACAACTAAACAAATAGTGTTGGCTCTTTGACAAAAATCAACAACTATACTACTTAATATTTGTCGGTTTATAAATAAAAGACAACCGACAACTATTCCTGTCTCGCGCATACCCTTTAGTTGTCGGTTATTTATTAAAAAACCGACGACATATGTCCAATTTTGAAAGTAATTTTTTCACTGGAATTTTGGTTTTGGCGATTGATTTTAAGTGTCGGTTGTTTATTCAATAACCGACACTTATTGAAAGTGGTACCCGTGTCTGGTCGACCTTCACATATTGGATGTCAGTTTATGTTAAAAACCGACACAGTAGGGTTTATGTGTCAGTTTTTGTATACAACCTACACCTTGAAAACCAACTTTATAAGCCATTTCTGTAGTAGTGGCTGAAGAGATTGTATAGCATTCTTTGGCACACAGATAGCAGACAAAGCCATGGTAAAATGTGCAAGGCTATCACCAAGATTAATAGAAGAGTAGAATTACTAATCGAATGCTGAGTATAGGAACAAAGACCTTTCCTTTTGCTAATAGGAAGATATAGGTCAAAAAATACATGTAGGGTGTTTTGATCTACCGCTAAGGGAGGCATTGGTTGTTATGGAGCCATATGGGGGTTGTATCTGTGGACACTTCTCCAATTTTATCAGTGTGATCATATGCTACTACCTTATCATAGGAGTAGGATCCACTAGACCACTAGATAATGTATATTCTTCGTCAGAGTAGTATGAAATGTTTTCAAAAAACACAACATTTGCACTTACAAACCATTGACGATTAACAAGATCATAATAGTAATAACCATTTTGAGTTTGGGAGTAACCCAAAAAGGCACATTTAGTGGAGCGCGGGTCAATTTTAGATATTCCAGGGTGGATATTCTTAACAAAACATGTGCAGCCAAAGATGCATGGTGGAACAGAAAACAAGGGTGCATCAGGATAGAGAAGGAAATCAGGGATTTGATTACACAAGACACAAGAAGGCATACACTTAATTAAGTAGCATGCGGTAGACACAACTTAAGTATTTAGGAACATGATAGTGAAGAAGAATAGTACATGCTACATCAAGAAGATGATGATTCTTCGTTTCTGACACACCATTTTATTGTGGTGTGTAAGAGAAGGAAGTCTGATGAATGATACCCTGAGAACTACAAAGAAGATCAACATATTTTTGCATAAATTCTAGGGCATTATCAGTTCATAAGATTTTAACAGTAGTTTGGGCCTGGGTTTAGATCTCAGTAAAAAAGGTGGTGACAGAATATAAAATAGTATTGTGGTCTTTTAGGAGAACCAACCAAGTAGCCCTAGAATAATTATCAATAAAGGTCATAAAATAACGATATCCAGAAAAGCTAGGAACATAACATGGTCCCCAAATATCGGCATGAACAATATCAAACACATTTTTAGAACTAACTTCATTCTTCTTATGAAAAGTAACGCAAGTTTTTTTGTCGAACTAGAATGATTCACACATAAATTGTTTTTTAGACATATTAGGAAGAACACAACATAATTTTGCAGCAAAAGGATGCCCAAGGAGATAGTGCCATTGTAGAATCATCACAGAAGAAGATAGAAGAGTTGCAGCAAATTTTGGCACATCTAGGTAGTGCAAGTCAATCTGGTCCCTCATGGCCTGAACCAATCCTCTTCCTCATACGGAGATCCTGAAAAACACAACCTTCAGGATCAAAAGTAATTGAGCATTGAAGGCTCTTAATAGTTTTACTGACAGATACCAAACTAAGAGGAAAGTGTGGCACATATAAGATGGATTTAAGGCATATTGTTGGACATAGATATAGTTCCAATACCGTGGACAATTGACTAAGTCTTATACACAAAACACACATGAGGGACACGAGTAGTGTTAAACAAGGCAGTGAAAAGTTTGGAACAACCAAAAATATGTGCAGTTGCACCAGAGTCAATGACCCATTTATTTTTATTGGAAGTAGTACGATATGCAACAAGAGCAGAGGAACCCACTTTAGTAGCAGACACTGGTGAGGATAGGCAATCTTGTAGGAGTTTTTTGAAGTCCAAATGAATCCACTCAATTGTAGGCTGAGTAGAACTTGGAGTAGTAGCAATGGAGTCATCACAAGCATCCGAAGGATACCTAATTCACCCAAGAAGGTTTACCAAGTTTTACCAAACAATGGTCTTCAGTGTGGTTCGTGCGTCCATAGAAGTTGCAAATGCAATTGGCAGTTGTAAGTGGAGATTGTATTCGTCTACTAGGAGGTCCTCGTCCAAGGGTTCGTCCACCACGACCGCGACCACGGCTATGTCCACATCCTTGACCAGAGTCAAAGGAGAGAACCACAAGTGTCGATTGATCGGTATTATTAGTAGTCATAGAAGGAAGGCATTGAACATACTTGAGAACATCCCTTAGCATAGTCAAGGGATCACTTGATAAGATTTGGTCTACCACACCTGCAAAGGAATTAGGTAAACCATCCAGAAATTGAACTAGCTAAAGTTTGTTGCACTTCCATTAAACTTCCTTGATATTGGTAGAGAGTGGATGACATACTTCAACTTCATCCCAGAGTACAGAGCACTGGTTGTAATAGTCTTCAATGGAGTCTTCATTGGAATGCTCCTTTTTAGCCAAGCTTTTGAAGATCTCAAAGACTTCCTTTGGGTTTTGCTGATGTGAGTACACATGAGACAGTTGATCCCACATGACCTTGGCATTAGGTAGGCGAAGAAGAAACTGACTAATCTTCAATTCAGCACTATTCAACATCCATGCCATGACACTAGAATCCTCTTTGGCCCATTAGTCATAGGCTTGTTTCACTTTTTCATCCTCCGAGTCAATAGGAGGATCCTTAGAAGCAAAAGAGATATGAGAATAGTGCCCTTGGGCTTTGACATACACTAAAAAAGAAGATGCCCATATATGTTACTTTGATCCATCAAGTTTCATCAATCATTACACATAGGGTCCATGAAGGATCTGTAGTCACCATGGAAGCCAAAATATGTCAAAAGTCAGACTTGGATGACTAGATCTGAAAGAAAACTCATAGTAGAGAAGAAGCAACATGTAATAGCAGAGATCAACAACAATATAAGAAGATCTCAGATAACCCACATAGGGACAGAGATAGCAACAACCACAAGGATAGAAACAACCATAGAGATCCAAGGAACCTGCATAGGGAAGTATATATGAGAAATGGATCAGATTTAATATATCTAAGAAACCCTCATAGGGGTAGTAGGGAGAAGAAAAAACCTACATCGCCATGGGAAGAGAGTCACTCTACCATGTAGCATAGACAGGACATGAGGTGAGACCTTTAGGGTTTCACCATGCTATTTTTGAAACTCTAGAAAAGGGGTCGATGGGTGAGGTCGATGGGTGGGGTCGATGGGTGGTAGTCGACGGGTAAGGTCGATGGGTGGGGTTGAAGTATATTGGTCGATGGATGGTGGTCTATAGGAGGTGATCGATAGGTTTGTGGTTGATATGAGGATGGTCGATAGGAGGGTTGTCGATATGGTAGAGAATGATATGATGGTGGTGGTCGATAGGATGGTCATAGTCTATAGGGTGGTGGTCGATAAGATGTGGTTGATAGGGTGTGATCGGTTGGGTGGGGTCGATAGGGTGGGGTCGATAGGGTGGAGTCAATAGGGAGGGGTTTATAGGATGGGGTTCATATGTGGGGTCGATAGGGTGGGGTCAATGGGTGGAGGGTGGTGGTCGATGGGAGGAGGGTGGTCGTGGTGAAGGTGATGGAGGTAATGGTGGATGTGGGAGGGGGTCGAAGGTGGGGATGGTTTAGGAAGTATCAAAAACATATGATACCATATTGAATGGGCAAATCCTTTATTTGTTATTCTCATATATTTACAATGCACTCTCTTTTATAGGATAAGAGAGGAAGAGATATACATAACGATGCAATATGGGATAAAGAAAAGGTTAAAGACAAAGACAAGTCTGTAACACATAACACACCACTCAACACAGAATAACACATAACAAAACACACAATGTATGATAACACATAAAGTGGATACACTAATAAATACAATCATCTTCCACCACCTTGAAATAGCCTTCACCTTGAAGTAGCCTCAACCTCGTTGAAGCAAACTTCTTGAAGTAACCTCAAGCAACCTTGGAGAAGCCTTCACCACCTTGAAGTATCTCCACCACCTTGAAGTATATCCACCACCTTGAGATAGCCTTCACCTATAAATAGCCTCAACCTCATTTGAAGTAGTCTTCTTGAAGTAACCTCAAGCAACCTTGGAGCAACCTTCCCCACCTTGAAGTAGCTCCACCACCTTGAGATAGCCTTCACCTAGAAGTAGCCTCAACCTCCTTTGAAGCAGCCTTCTTAAAGTAACATCAAGCAACCTTCGACAAACCTTCTTTGTCTTGAAGTAGCTCCAAGCAACCTCCTTCAGACAACCTCCTACACTTGGAGTAGTTAAGAAGAACACATACATTAATAAAGGAAAGAGATTGGTTAAAAGAAATACTCAATGAAGTACAACATCTTGATTCCTATATCAAGTGTTTATATCTCCTATCCACTTAAGATGGATGTTTCTATGTGGTGTCTAGGAGATGGTAGCTATAGGACACAACTTTAGAGATCACGAAAGAAGAATAGCAAGTGATTCCTAGCTTTGTCACTCTCTAGAATGGATATTCAAGTGTAGCTTATGTATTGTGTATGCAAGTGATGATTGGGGTGTCATAAGGCCTCTCCTATTTATAGGACTAGTTTACAAGTGATTAGGGGCATTGTAGGGAGTGTCTAGAGTGTTCTTAGTGCTTAACTAGCCATTAGGTAGAAAGTAGTTGGGTTGCAATGACTAAAATGTCTGTTAAATGCAAAGTTTCTAGAATTTTTACTCGATCCACAAACTTTTTGATTGGATGACTCTGTTGGTTTAGTTGGCTCTAATGTCTATATGTCTATCTCTCTCTTATTTAAGTCTATTACAAGGGCTATATCTTGATCGACAATATTTTCGACCAAAATTAACTCAAAACTAAAGATTTGTTATTTCTCGATTGCCTGAGTCTTAGACCAAGTATTCTTGTAATTGTCGACCAACAAGGACTTTTCAAAAGGATTTTCAATGTATGTAAGGTCCTATTGATGACTTATATGAAACCTACCAACCCCAAAGTCTTCATGTGAGTGTAAGAATGGGTTTCGGGAGGATAGGGAAAATATAATGCTTGATTTACATGATATCTAAGTACTTGTACATTATATACTTGTACAATTTTTTACATTGAGTACAATTATGAAAATATTCAACATTTAAGCACATTGATCTTCGATAATCCACTTGGTATGATCTCCTCATCTTCCTAAAATACTCAAGTAGCACGTTATATCCACAAGAATGAAATGTTTGTCATCATCAAAACAAAGAGTATGCTAATGTCAAATTTATCCAACAATTTCATCATAAGATGAGGAGCTTAAGAGTATGAGGCATAATCAATTAGTTTCTTGCCATAACAAGAAAATTGTTAAAGATTTGCATGTGTGATTAATATTGACAACCTTAAATAAGTAGGATTGAGGCGCCTACCTAACCTAAACCAGTAGGTGAGGGAGAATAACACATTCTAGTCACCTAAACATATTTTTATATGGGGAGAATAACACATTCCCCAAGGAGAAACAATATATGACCTATCTATGGGTGGTTTTACAAAAGTACCACTTCATTAGATAAATAGTCTAATAAAATCAACATGCTAAAGAGAAACTATGGCAAGTAGAAGCATCAAATATTTGAAGCATGGTAGTGGGGTACAAGACCCAAAACATAAAATTTTAATACTGATTTTGAGGCAAATATAACAAAAGAAATAACAATAGAGAGAATAAGGTTCATATAATGCCTCATTAGGGAAATTATGTTTTGGCCTACAATTATCCCAAGTTAAGGTGTAAGGATGCACATATTTCTCTTATTGAGTTCAATTATCAACTTCCACAACTTTTAAATGATCCAAGTTCAATATTTTGTTATTTCAAGTTATTCACATGCATTAGGGGTTTTGAAATCTATATAAGTGCGTTGAAACCCTAATTCTAGACCTTTTTAAAAAACTTCAGATTTTGACTCTGAAAATCTCCCCAATTGACTTATTAGGTTTTTGTTATCAAGAAGACATATTTTTATGTCAGTTTTGGAGTTAATATGTTAAAGTTGTGATTTTTAGGGATTTTATGCATTAAATTCATTATCAAAAATCATCCTTTAAATTTTCTTCCATGCTTTTTTGTAGATTATCTAGGTTTCTTAGAACTCTCTTCTGAGGGCGAGCTCTCCCGTTCCAAGCGACAGGGAGGGCGACTAGGGCACGACTCTCCGATCTTGGGGGAGGGGGCTTGACGGCCAGGCACGCCGTCCTGCTCCCCCGGGGCTGTCTCAGGGGCTGTTCCAACCAGATCAGGCCTCCTAGGACTGTTTCGTTGTAGGCTTCTCTCCTCCTGCTTGATGCCCTTGTCTGCAGCGGCTGGGAACGGGATCCTAGATCTGGTTTTCTTGTGCTGCGTAGGGGTGTCGTGGACTGGTTAGCCCCTTCAGGTGCTTCATGTGGTCTCTATGATGGAGGAGTCGAAGAAAAGCATCATGGGTTTCTCCTTTCCTGCTGTGGCACGCTGCTCATCTTCTCCCACCTTTTTCACCGTCTATATTTCTTCTTTCTATTTTTTCATTTGTTGTTGTGTTGTTTGTTGTTAGTGGTAGTTTTTTTGCCTATTAGTCACCGCTAATCGGCGTGTTAGTGGCAGTTTTTCTGCCTTTTAGTCTCCGTTAATCGGCGTGTTATCTGTCGCGCTTTGCTGCGACCTCTCTTCGGGAGAGCGATGAGATATCTAGCTATGGCTAGATTTCATCTTTGTTTTGGATTGATCTTATTACTCAGTTGTATGGCTTGGATTGAGTTGATATACAAGCAGAATACCGTCTTGTTCCAGCCCCTCTACCACTACGCAACACTCAGGTTGAAGGAATTCTTCATGAAAAGTTGCTTAAGACAGCCTCAAGGAAGAAGAATCAATGCAGAAACGTCTCTCTCGTTCCAATATGAGATGTAGTGCATTTGGGTTACTGAACTTGATGTTTGTATGTTATGTTTGTATGTTTCTTCCCAATTGTAGATGTCGTATGTCTAACAAGTAATGAATCGATCTTTTTGCTCTAAAAAAATCATCCTTCACAAAATCATGATAATAAGGTTTTGATTTTTTTTATTAGAAAGAACATATTTTTCCAATTCCAAAACATATTTACTTGTCAATTTTGGACAAGTGGATTATAAGATACGATTTTTGCAATAGAAGCCAATCAAAAAATAAGAAAATTCCACATAAGTAAAGAAATTCCTGACAAAAGGCTAAGAGTGGGGTCGGCCCACTGACATGGCCCAATCAAAAGTGGCCATTTTGCTGGGTCAACACTTATGTGGCTTTGGTCAAGCGAGACTCAAAAACAAGGAAAAAGACCAACCTTCCCAAGTGCGAGAAAACATAGAAAATAGAAAACAAGAAGGACAAACATGTCAATTCACATAGGGGAATCACCCCCTTCGCTCGACTCTCGCCTTGGACACTGTACGAGAAGTAGTTCGGCCAAGAATTGGGGAAAGATCAATCACCTGAGTAAACAAGAAAACCAAGCAATCGAAATCTAGATAAGGAGGAAACAGACTTACGACTAGGGTTGATTGGTTGGATGTGGGAAGGAAAATGTGCAATGGCCACTGCAAACCCTAGACCTAGATCCAATCACCAACAACATAACACACAAGCATAGGGATAGTTGGAGCTAGAGGAAAGTCAAGCAAGGAGAGACTAAGACCTTGGGGGTACTATTTATAGATGGGGGATTGGCAAACAAGAGGTGGTTAGGTCAATCGAGAACCTTGGGACGCAAGAATTTGGTGTTTCCCAATTTCTTGACAAAACATTGAAAATAAAGGATCATTGTGTGTGAAATCCAATAAGGAAGGTGTAGGAGCAAAATTTTCGAGAAAAGATCGAGTAACGAGAGAGAAATATCAAAAAAAAATCAATAGGCTCCACACCTATTTCCATCATCGGTGCAAGGTTGGTGGAGAACCTGGACCCATCTGATCAGGTTCCCAGACAATCTTGGCCATCCATCAGTGTGGAAATTAGAAAAATAAAAGGAAAATGGTGTGTGGCACATTGATTGTATTCCAGATCTTAATCAGACTAAAGTGGCACATATATTTATTTAATATTTTCTCTCTCCTCAATTGAGGATGCAAACGAAACCCAAATTAATTGAATTTTGACACCTAAGATAATTCGAGTATGAAGTTAGATTTTCTTTTTGAAGACTTTTGATTCATTAAATTAGAAAATCTTATTTTCTCATTCCTCATACATTAATGACTCTAAGATTCTCCAAATTTGATGAAACTTCACCCACAAGTCACATTAAGTATGTTGAATATGAATTTGCCCTTAATTTCACATGTTGAAGTTGTTTGTGTATTATTTAATGTTTTTAAAGGTTCTATACACTTTCTCTCTCCTAACTTCTCCTTTTTATCCAACATTTTCCAAATTAAATGAAAATTCATCCAAAGGCTATCTTAATGTGTAGATTATGAATTTTTAGTTAGTTATTTCTTTTAGTCATTAATTAATTTATTTTATATGTTTGGGATATATCCTATTTTCCCATTCAATTAATGTGATTAGAATTACTAATTTCCCAAAATTGTGAATCTCATCATTTAAGTAAACTTGGGTTCAGTAAAAATGAATTTGGACTTAGAATTATCTTTTGAGTTCCCCTTTTATGAATTTAGGCAATTTATTAGCATTTTCACTATTTGACAAATTAATACATTTAGTATCATATTTTCATCGTTTTAGGATTTTTTTTCTTTTTCTTGTTCCAAAAGGCCATAGAAACTTCTAGTACGAATTTATTTTATCTTTATTCAAATTAAGTGGACATTTTGCAAACTATACCCCTTTTTAAACTTTCACTGAGGTGTTTGTGCATAAACCCTTCAATTGGTATTAATAGGGAAGAAATATACACCAAACCTTTGTAATTTCCAATAATTCAACATCAAAGACATAAAGGATAGAAATGAAAGGAAAAATATAGGAAAAAGGCTAAACTAAGATTATACATAGATTTTAGTTCATTATAGTGGACGTGATTGAAAATGATCTGAATCAAATTGATTACTAAACATTTATGTAATTGACTATAATATTGGAATATAATCTGAGTTAATTGGTTAAAATGTTTAATACAATTAATAAGATTCCATTGTTTAGTCGGGGGACTGATCGAGAGCGATTAACTATAGATGGATAATGGAAATTAGTTAATGAATTAATTTTATTAATTATTTAAATGATCTTAGATATTCTTTTAATTGTCTACGAGCGGCTTGTTTTAAACACAGTCACAACATTTTTGTTTCCCAATGATTTTGGGAAACCCTACTTCCTTTATCTGCTATTATATATGGGCATGAGGGTTGTATTTGAAAGACATTTGGATATACACTCTTGAACATGAACCCTAGTCGTCATTGTCCCCAAGAGAGAGAGAGAAGGAGAGAAACTATGACACTAGCATGTAAACAAAGCAAAAAGTTGCTCCTTCCCGCCAGCTTGGGAAGCATGACACTGGGTTCCAGTCCATCTGCTTGGACAAAGTCAAGACACATACACCACGATGCCTGTGTTTGTAGGATGACGGGGGACTGTCTGTTCACTCCAGGATTGAAACATATCACCGAGAAAAGGAATGTCACCACACTTGCTTCGGTACGAGGTATATCCATGCACCCTCATTCCAAATACATTATTGTCGGCTTGATTTGTTTATAGGTAATGTGGAGAAAATTTTGTTGCTTTTGCTGCTCCTATCGCCTCCATGATTCCCCTACACCACTTTAGGTCTTAACTGGTCTGTGATCAGGATATTAAAAGAAGAATATATAGAAAATTGTCCAAAAAAAGTACCATTCCAAGAAAGATTATCAACTCCATAACCTAGCGATGGAACTGACAATCTGATTATGTTATTGACAATGTCCTGAAGGAGATAGTATCATAAAAAGATAACATTACACTCCCCATTAGACTTCATCAAGGAACAAGCTTTTATTGCAATAGTTGTGTATGAACATGCCTGATGACCACATGTTTGAGAAGATTAGTGTTAGGAACCCAAGAATCGGACCAGACATTAAACTTCAAGCCATTAATCACCATGATAGTTTTGTAAGAGAGTATGGTAGGCTTCAGATTTTCTACTCGATTCTAGAAAAGAGTAGATTGTATATGTCTTCTCTCCGTGAAAGATCTGTATTTATGTTTCAAACCTAACAACCAAGCAGAAGGTCTCTCAGTTAATACATTCCATATGGTTTTCATAAGAAGAGTTTCATTTAAAGAATGCATAAAAGGAAAGCCCAGACCTCCAATGGCCTTCAAGGAAATAACCTACTCCCAAGCTATTAATGATATGGACTCTGAGATTCATATTTCCTCAAAATCAACTATCTAATCATACAATCAATGTTATCACAAATCTATAATTGAATGACAGTTGTTTGCATAGTGTATGTAGGAATAGTGCTCAATATAAATTTATCTAGAGCAATCCTTCCGGCCAAGTTTAAAGTATGTGCAGCCCAACTAGAAATTTGAGACTGAATATTGTCCATAAAATATGCATACGTAGTCTTCTTGACTCTGCCATGCAAAATAGGTATACAAAGGTATTTCCCGAGATCATCTACCACAGTCATAGAAGCACTATTAGCAATACATACCCATAATGGAAGAGGCACTGACTTTGCAAAGAAAATTACACTCTTATCCAATGAAAATGATAGGCCCTATGATTCTGTAAATAGCTTAAAATAATTCAAGAATGTTTCCATATTTTGCAAGGAAGCTTTTGCAAAATCAATAATATCATCCGCAAAAGGGGGATGAGATATAGATGGACCATGAGAAGAAAGTTTTATAGGTTTCCAAGACCATTGAGAGACCTTATCTTCAATCAATTGGCTCAGGAAATTTAGACATAGTACAAAAAGAT
Source organism: Alisma plantago-aquatica (assembly GCA_963693085.1). Classification (NCBI taxonomy): domain Eukaryota; kingdom Viridiplantae; phylum Streptophyta; class Magnoliopsida; order Alismatales; family Alismataceae; genus Alisma; species Alisma plantago-aquatica. The sequence goes on along the minus strand of OY856411.1, from coordinate 1,498,157,315 downwards.
AAGGTGACAATGGATCACCTTGTCATAGCCCCCTATTTGCCTTGAAACTTCATAATTTACCTCCATTCCATAGGATAGTAATGTGACCACCCATTCTAGAATTCATGCTATATGTAATCACATAATGAGGAAGCTCAACTTTGATTAAAGTGTCAAGAACAAAGCCCCATGACATTTTGTCTTATTCCTTGGATAAGTCCACCTTAATTTCCATGCATTTTGCATAATTATTATGACGCATGTTGTGTATTATCTCCTATACCATTATGATGTTAAAATATGGTGACCCGATATAAATCTAGTTTGATGCCAAGATACCTAGAAATTCACTAAAGGTTTTAGTCATTCAATAAGGACTTTGGAGGTCATTTTTAGTCCCACATTCTCCAAAGAAATAGGTCACAACTGTAAACATCTCCTACTTCTTTTGGTTTAGGAGTAAGAACGATAGAAGCATGACATAAAGCAGGAGGGAGGGTTTACTCAAGAAACCTACCTAAATAGTTGATATAATAGAAGAACATACAATAGGCTAGTGATTTATTAAGAATTCCAATGTTATACAATCCACCCTAGAATATTTATTAGGAGCCAAAAGCTTCAAGGTAGAATGAATTTTGAAGACAAAAGGTATTCTTTTAATGAACTGTAACTGGTTCGTAGAGAGTGTAGGAAAACAAGTCAGAATGTCTGATATCTGTTGAGATATTAGATGATAAAAAAGAAACACATCAAAGAAGTAAGAATGTACTTGGGTTTGAAGTTGCTTTTCTTCAGTCACCCATTGCCCATTTGCATCCTCCAAGACAATCATCATATTCTTATGTCTTCTAATCTTAACAAAAGAATGGTAAAACTTCATATTCAAATCTCCATGTTTGAGCCAAGTAATATTTTCTTGTTGTTTAATATTTTCCACTGCTCTCAAAAGAATGAAATAATATTGGTTTCGGTATTTTTCATTTAAAATTTCCAAGTCCTATGAATAATTAGTCACCAGAAGAGCTTGGACTAACTCAATAGATCATAACAGTTCAAATTTCAATTGACATTTGTCATTATTGTAATGTCCATCCCACATCAAAAGATAGGGTTTAACATATCATAAAGCTTGAAGTATATCAAGATGTTCGGGCCATCGTGCTAGTTGAAAGTTGTAACATGCTTCATTTATGTTCTAGGATGCCTTTGTCTAAAAGAATTGCAAAGCTGGATGATGTCTTTGAATTTGGAGAGAAATAGTATTGTGATCTTAACATAGAATCCTGGGTAAATGCCTAATTGAATATGATTTCCCAATGGAAATCCAATAAGACTTTCCAAAAAATGATCCAACCATTCGTAGAGAAAGCCATGTTTGTAAGGAAAAGGAAAGCCAGAAAACCCAAGATCAGAGAGATCACCCTCTAATAATGTAGATAGGAATAGATCAACTTCTTGATAGTTAAACTCGTTAATTCTTTTTTCTCATTCGGAGAAAGGAGACAATCAAACCCTAAAAACCAACCATGTTTTAAAGATAATGCGATGAATTCTAGACAAGTGTCTATAGAATGAGGATTTGCACTCGCATAGACAACAACAAGAAAATAAGTATCATCGACTCTACAATGTAGGAATTGCCTATGTCTGGAGAAGGAGCTGCTGAATAATGGTGAAAGGATCACTGAAGGAGACAGGTTCAACCCCGTGGAGCTCTGGAAGAGGCTGACCGGTGAGTCATCATACAAGACGGGGAGCAAGGTGGCGGCAGTGCACTCCTGTTTCTGGAGGATAGCGCACAAGCTGGTAGCGTGCCTGCTTTTTAGCAAAACCGAGTCCAGCAACGTCTATACCGAAGAACTCATCTCATGTGGCACATGATATAGGGCAAGGTGATCAATCTGGGGTGTTTCCTTCTGAACAGGCTACACCTGATAAATGATGCCACCAAAGAATACTGCATGGGTGGCATCGTCAATCTGATGGCAGTTGGGTTAGGATAGCCGAGGGAACCGCACAGTCTTTCGAGGACTAGGGGTGACGAGTTGATCGACCTCAAGTACCTCATGAGGGCCGACATCATAAAGGAGGGGAGAAGCTATTTCTACAAATTCGCAAGGACAAACACCCTCCTTCCACTCCCTCACTGTGCCGCCTATGACGCAGAAAAGCTGGTCTTCACCACAGCAGAAATTGAAGCTGTGGCGGTAGAAGCGGCTTACGCCGCCACCACCAGGATTCAAGAGAGGGTGGCTGCTAGAGGAGAATCAATCCCTCTCTACCCGAGGCAGGACAAAGTTTCAACGACCTCTGCCGTGCCATCCGCCAATCCAGAATCACCGACGACAACAGTTGATAGAGCTGTCGTCGCTCCTGCTATCCCAGCCACAATCACGACAATACCTGTTGTGGCTGAAGAAGGACCGACAATCGTCAAGGTTGCCGAGACAACTGGGGCAGGAACAACAGTACAAGCCCCAGAGGGAGTTGTCGCGGAAGAGACAACCACAGCTCCCAAGCTTCTGTGGTGCCTTTAGAGGCAGAAGAAGAAGCACATCCGGACGCCAGTAATGAGGTGTTCGCCGAGATCCTTGAGATGGAGTTCGGAGCTGCACAACTAACGCTGACACCACCGTTGGTGTCCCCTATAGCAGCTGCTGAAGAGATCGTCGACAACATAGAGGTGGAGCAGCATCCACCCACACCACGGCCGTCTCCACCACGACAACGAGGCGAGGTAGTGACGGCCGCAAGGGTGTCGACACCTCGCCCAGCAACATCTACCTTGCAGACGATCGAGATCGGTTCTACCTCATCGGGTAGACCCTCACGCGAGAGAAGTATCACGAGGACGGGAGGGAGACCTGAAGGAGCCCCTCCGTCGCATGGGAAAATGATGGGGCACAAACTCGACCACTTGCGAGAGGTAACACAAAGCCACTCAGCTACATTTAATTCTCTAACCCGCAAGTTTTCACTTTTCCAGCAAAGGCTGAATAGCCAGGAACAGGAACTGCTGACCGGCCAACTAGAGGCACTCAACGTCATGCTTCAGCAAGCCCTCCAGCACCTTTATGTGATCGAGGAGAGGCTGAATAGGGGAGACGACCATCCGCACCGAAGGCATCCGAGAAGGTCCCTGTCACCTCCTAGCTCAGGCTCTCAACCTTCCTCGTCAGCGGCCTCCTCAAGATCATCGTCCTCTTCCTCCTCAAGTGGGCCATTCACAATGCCCGAGGAAGGGACGCTACAAAGATCAGCCAACGGAGCTCGAGCTTGACAGGCGAGCTCCCACGGCCTAGAAGAAACAACTCCCTTAGTTCCCCTAGACGAAGCTGAAGATGACAACAAAGACATCAGCGTCGGGGAGGACTCTTCTGATGAATTAGAGGGAGAAAGGGGGACATATGTGCCGCCAACGAAAGACACCCCCACAGAGGAAGATGCTCAACGGCAGATGCATTCTCCGTGCTGTTAGAACTACCTTCCTTTAAGATGGCCGACTTCGGCAGAAGGGTCATCGGCTACCTGTCGATCAGGGACCAGAAATTGCTGAACAAGGTCCTGAGGTCACAGGCAGATGAAGAAGACGTCGTCTGGAGCGACATCTACTTCTCTGTATGACGGGGAGCACTCAGAAGCATATTCCGCTCACTAGCCGTCGTCGGCAAGAAGCTGTTCAGGGTTCTAGAAGGTGCAATAATAGAGAATATCAGCACCAGGACATGTTAGAAAACAATATACAATGCCACCCCGACCTTGGCAAGAAGGCTGATGATGGGAGTACCAGACTCCATTGCAGTGGCCAACATGTTGCAACACATCAAAGAGAAAAACACGAACATTGTGTTGACCCCGTACAAGAACCGCAACATATGGTTCCTCTGCGTGGCAGACCTCAGGAACCACGACGTCCAGCTGCTGAGCTGTAGAAACAACGAGGTGTCACACTCCGGGCTTATTTTCAGTCGCCCAGAGGACAGACATCTGAGGCTTCTACCACTGCGTCTTCTACAAGTTATCAAGCAAGGAGTCAAATGTCACAACGGCTTTGGAACTTCTTTTCTATCTGAAACTTCCCCGTCCAAGCAGAAGAGGGAAGCGGAAACGGCGCCTTTATCGTCTTGCGCGCCATGGAGCTGCTCAACATATTTGGATACATGAGGAACCTCCCAGGCCAAAACTTTTACCATCTCAGGAGAATATATGCACTACTGCTGATCAAAGACAGACACTATTTCCAAGACGCAGGGGTACTAGAGAAGCTGCTGGACAGTGACCTAGAAGGTGAATCTTCACAACCCAGCAGCACTCCAGAGAAAGAAGCGGAAATGGAAATAGACATCTACAGGGCAGGTAAGCAGTTAGAGATCCTACGGGAAGTGCATGGATTCGAAGACCCTGCTTCGCCTGGAACATTAGAAGAACTGATCAATAATTTTGACCGCTTCTCGTTCTCTACACTCACGCAAAAGCAGGTTAATGAAATTCTTTTGAAGTTAGCTGATTCTACCCCGGCAGATGTCATCTATGAGGCAGGCAGTGTCATAGTCCCGGTTGATGACTTAAGGGACACGGTAAAAGATGGAGGATGCTTGGCGATATCTGTGGCGGCCGCCTACATCCAGACGCTACAAATGAAGTTTGAACACGCATACATTGCTCATCCAATGTTGTTCAACGACATCTGCCTCACCGATGAAACAGGAGCACAACAATCATTTCAGGCAGAGTTGCAACACAGGGTTCCACGCACAATCTTCCTGCCCATCCTGCATTACAACCACTAGACGCTCCTGACGATGTACACTCGTCAACGAGAAGGAATCTTCTACAACAGCTCGGACAACAACAAAGATCATCCAGTGCAGTGTACATCGATGGCGTTGACCTCCCTAGAGCGCTTAGTACGAAAATACTATGACGAGATGGCGGCACTGATACAACCATTCCTGGAGATGGCAACAAGCAAATGGCACGAGCTCCAGTTCTACCACCGCAGTCCACAACAAATTCCTCTATCCAACGACTGCGGCATCTTTGTCTTGGAATGGATATCAAATGAAGAGACGCATGACCAACTCCACCACATCGACTACCACAACAAATGAGGAGAGTATGTGTGGGAGCTTCTATCTGGTGCAGGCGCGCTCACCAGCTAATCCCTCACTGAGTTAACATTACCCTACCTTATCTACTTCACAACTCTGGGATAGAGTGTGGAGAAAGTTTGGGAGGTACCATGTACCAGTGAGGGAGGTATAAAAAAAATTTTCTTCAAACTTCACCCCTTTTGTTCTTTTAGTTCTTTTCCTATATCATGTGTACATATACATATACATGCGCATACAAAAATTTTGCTAAAAATTTTGCTTATTTTGTCTCCATACAAAGACAATATATAGTAAAAACCTGATACGACTTCTTGCCTGTTTGTTTTCTATGAGACCAAGGAGATGCATGTTTTGTTATGTCTTTCTGATAATGCAGCCTCAAACGACAAAAGACTACAACTTTCCATGCTGAAAATTTCAAAAAATAATCTCAAAACAGCTAAGAGACGTGTATGCAGAAGGAAAAAGCTGCCCAAATAGCAAAAATTCCTCTTGTTTTCCCTTACCCAACAAAATCCCAAAAAGAGAGAATAGCCTTATGAGAGTGAATAAAAGCATGAGAGTTGTTCCCAATGAAAAGAAAGAATATATATATATATATATATATACACTTGTTTTCCAAAAGTACCCATCTTTAGGCATGGTAGATCCGGGGCAGTGGTACGTAGGATGTGAAAACACTACTCTAAAACCAACTGGCTTGGACTGCAGGGACCACTCGCCCGCTAATGGACCCGTACCTGGATGGACTGATGGGAAACAAGAAAAACCCAAAAATCCTTAAGCCTACCCAAGCACACAACTATCTGCCCCCAAAAGCTGTTTGGTGTAAAAGCTAACTTCGAAATCATGCACCCAAGTCTTGCCGAAGCTGTGGAGAAATTTTTTGTTGAAATAGTAAGGCAGGTAATGCAAAGTCTGTTGTTCGTGGTCGGGCAGTATTCTCTATAAGACATCTCAATGCTCACTCAAACCCATGGTCTGGAAACTATACCGGTCAAGAAGAAGCATCACAAAACAAAGTTTAAAGATTGATTGAGGACAATCAAAATTTTAAGTTTGGGGGAGTTGATAACACCAAATTTTGTGATGTTTTTGGCCCTTATTTCGTTATCAAATCTGCCCTTTTAAACTGTTTTCCTCTCCTTTTTGTCATGTTTTTGCATTAATAGGCCACGCTACGCTCTTAACTCAATATTATCATCTTTTACAGAGTTTTCCTTGATTTTTAACTCATTTATCAGCAAAAAGGCCCGTCCCGTCCCACGAACGTGTTACACCTGCATCAGCCTTCCTACCAACCAGTCGACTGATACGCTCACTGCCCGAAAGGGCAGCACGATACACTGCCGCGTGACACGAGGGTTCTTCACAAGAGGAAGCGCACGAACGATACACCATTTACACGACAGGGAGCCGGACTCACCATGACTGCTGAAGCGTGTCGCGCGATACAGGCCACCCACAGACAGACGCCACTCGTCACGATGACTGATAACCCGACATCCTTGTGTCGAGCGATACACATATCGGGCACCCCTGAATCCACGATAATAAGAGCTGATGAAGAACACGTGGCGTCTGGAGCACCATAACTTCCCCCAATCGCTGCCTATAAATAACAGCTACAGGACTCCGATAGGACGGGTCGAAATCCCTCGAAAGCCAACTTAGAAAAGCATCTGGAGCTAGCGTGTCGTGCCTCAGAGGTGTGTCGGGCGATTCTAGGTGAGCACTTTCCCATCCTAAGAGGGAGGGAATGGTTCACTTAGGGTCGGCCCCGGGCACCGCCGCAGGCCGATATCGGCCAAAAAGGATGCCCGATAGGAGTATCCGATAGTGGAAGCAACACTTTGGCCCGATACGATACCAAGCCCAATACGCATCACCAGTCACGGTGCGTCGCCCGAGAGGGTGTCACCCGACATGACCGTATCGGGCATGGGCGCCCCGCACGATACGTCCGCCCGTCACAGCGTGTCACCTGAGACGGTGTGCCACCCGACACGGGCGTATCGGGCAAGGCTCCTGCCCGGTATCGGGCTGGAGGGTCTGCTTCTGCCTATCGCCCTTCTAAATCAAGAAGGCGGCATTTATCTTTACTTATTTCAGTCATTTACTCTCTTTACTTATGCAATGTAATCAGACCCTTTTATGCTAATGGAATCAGAAGAGTTTTAATTATCTGCTGCTTTATGTTTGGTCCCTTTGTTTGATGATTGCTTTGTTTAGCATCCGAATACTAGCTTGTACGCTTGGATCGCGTTTTGATTAGCTACCGAATCATGTTTTTCCCATTGCAGCAGCCTCGAGAGAGGTGTTGTGGATCTAGTGTTTGGTCCGATACTGGAGTACGAGAGTGCCCAGGATCATAGTTGCTTTAGTAACATTTCCACTCTAACTTAAGTCCAGCAACCTCGAGAGGGGTGTTGATGCTTAGTTAGAGGTACCCGCTTCGAGAGGAGGGGTACAGGATGTTTCTGCTGGCGCTTGTTTTACCAAAGATTTCTCCTTCGTTCCTTACTATAGAATTAGTGTTATATCTTTATTTCCATTGCACGAAAACCCCTAAAAACTGATAAATGCTTAAAACCTTATTTTTCCTAGTAGCTCCAGTTGGAGATAGATTTCTTTTGTTTTATCGATCTTAGCCTGCTGTTCTCTTGGGGAATTTTATCATCTCCTTACCCATACCGGAGTGTAACGTGTCAATTCCACATTCTCAACACTACCACCCTTGTCCCTGTGTTAGACCCCGTAAACAATGTTGCGGGGGTCTAGAAGGTTTTGGGTTATAAATTTAAAAGTCTGACTACTTCAAATCCGCTCCACTTTTCGGACGCGCGATTTAGGCCAGTCATTAGACCCACCACAAAATCCATGGTGATCTGCTCCCATTTCCATTTTGGAATCTCTATAGACTGTAAACGTCCATTAGGTCGTTGGTTTTCAGCCTTCACTACTTGGCATGTAAGACAGCTAGCCACATATGTCGCAATGTCTTTCTTCATTTCTGGCCACCAGAAAAACCTCTACATGTCCTTAAACATCTTGGTAGTTCTTGGTTGCACCATGTACCTAGAACCATGAGCCTCTTGTAGGATATGTTCCTTCAAAGGTGAATCTTTAGGAACCCATATGTGATTCTCAAATCTGATCCCTCTGTCTATCCCCAATGAAAGACGGGTATGTGGCTTCTTCATCAAGCCCTTCATCTTGTCAAGTTCCCCACTAGCCAACTGTGCTGCTACAATCTCACCCAACAATTCTGACTATATTTGGATGTTGGCCAATTGAACTCGACCATCTAACGGTTGGGGAGACCACTCTACCCACTCTTCTAAACTCTTCCACTGACTGGACAAAATAGCTGCACACCTGAGATGTTTCCAACTCAAAGCATCTGCTACAACATTCTCCTTTCCTGGATGATAAGTGATGGTGAAGTCGTAATCCTTCATATACTCCATCCATCTTAGTTGTCATAGGTTTAAGTCTTTATGTGTTAGGAGGTACTTCAAGCTCTTATGTTCAGTGAGAATCCCAAAAGTAGTACCATACAGGTAATGCCGCCAAATCGTCAATGCATGGATGATAGCAGCCAGTTCTAAGTCATGTGTTGGATAATTCACCTCGTTGGGCTTGAGTTGTCGGGAGGCATATGCAAAAACATGTCGATTTTGTTCCAACATACAACCAAGTCCCATCTTTGATGCATCGGTGAAAATCATGAAACCCTCATTGCCTGAAGGTAAAGTCAAAACTGGGGCAGTGGATAGCTTCTCCTTCAGCTCCTAGAAACAAGACTCACATACATCGGACCACACGAACTTCACATCCTTCTGAGTCAACATGGTCAAAGGAAAGGCAGTCTTTGAGAAATCCTTGATGAAGCGTCGATAGTACCCAGCCAACCCCAAGAAACTGTGAATTTTGAGGGATTCTTCGGTGCAGGCCAGTCTCGAACTGTCGACACTTTAGCCGGATCCACGACGATCGTTCCTCCTGAGATGATGTGTCCGAGGAACATGACTCAGTCTATCCAAAAATCACATTTGGAGAATTTCTCATAGAACTTATGCTTTCTCATGATATCAAGGACTTTACTTAGGTGGTCCCGGTGTTGATCTAAGTCATATGAATAAACTAGAATGTCATCTATGAACACTATGACAAACGAGTCAAGGGTTGAAACACACTATTCATAAGGTTCATGAAAACATTGGGTGCATTGGACAACCCAAAAGGCATAACCACAAACTCATAGTGGCCATAACGTGTTCTAAAAGTTGTTTTCAGAATGTCCTCATTCTTAGCTCTCAACTAATGATAACCTGATCTCAAGTCAATCTTGGAAAAGACTCGAGCAGACTTCAGCTGGTCAAACAAGTCATCTATCCGGGGTAGAGGGTATTTGTTCTTAATGGTAGCCTGGTTGATCATCCGGTAGTCTATGCACATTTGGAGCGAACCATCCTTTTTCTTTACAAAAAGAACCTGTACTCCCCATGGAGATGTGCTAGGGTGGATAAAACCCTTGTCTAGCAATTCCTACAATTGTTTCTTTAACTCGAGCAACTCTACAGGGGCCATCCTGTAAGGTGCTCGTGAAATAGGGCTTATCCCAGGAGCTAGCTCTATGGAGAAATCTACCTCTTTCTCGGGAGGAATCCCGGGTAGATCATCCGGAAAAACATTTGCATAGCTCCTAACTACCTCTATTTCTTCTAAGGGTTGCACCCTAGGTTCTGGCTTGGTGACTACTGCCAGGAAAGTTCGACAACCTTTACTCATCATCCACTCTGCTTTCAAGGCTGACACATACAGGCTGATGGTAGCATCTTTCCTACCCCTAATGAAAAAAGGCGGGTGCCCTGGTTTCTTAATGGTCACTTTCTTCTCCCTACAGTCAATATTGGCCCTATAAGTATAAATCCAGTCCATACCACTGATCACATCAAAATCATTCATATCAAGAAGGATAAAGTCTATAGGAAACTCATGATCTTGATATTTCTAAGATATCACCGGATTTTTCAAAAGAGATGTAAAGATCCGACCACTCGGGGTTGTAACATCTAAGACATACCCTAAATCCTTGAAACCCAAACAAAGCATAGTTGCGAGATTGCTTGAAATGAAGTATTAGTAGATCCAGAGTCAAACAAAGCTTTTACATTGTGTCCCATGACTTCAAGTATGCCTACATTGTTTTTCACCATACATTAGACCATTACATGCTTAACTAAAACCATAAAAGAAAACTCTAAGGGTTATTACCCCCAATTAACTGATTAGAATTTGTTTGAGCCTCCTCATTATCAATAGCAAACACATGAGCCTATCTTCTTTCTCCAGCAAGTGGGGCGACAGCTATAGGTGGGGCTGCCACGGGTGGGGTTGCTACTAGTGGGGCTGCTACTGGTCCTGGTCCTCTTGGATCTGGCAGAGGACAAATAGATTGTAGGTGTCCCTCTTGATGGCATCGGTAGCATGTCATTTTCTGAAGCGGCACTCACCGGTGTGCCTCTTTCCGCAGATGTGGCATTAAGGTCGGTTGTTCTCCTGACGGGGTTTCCCTTTTACTCCATGTTTTCCTTTAGCATGATGACGCCCTTAACCCATCTTGTGGTTGTGCTTCTGACCTTGGGTTCCTTCAGTGAAACCCAAATATCCCTTGGGTGGATTTTGAGAAGGCATTATTATCCTCTCCATGTCCAGGGCAGTGTTGTAAGCTTCGGTGAAGGTTTTAGGTTTACTTGCCATCACATGTGGCTTGATGGCAGGGTGAAGATGCTCTATGAAGTGATCCACCCTTCTTTCCTCATCCATCATATGCCCAAAATGTTCCAAGATTTGAAAGTTGTGCCCAAAGTCCGCCGCAGAGGAGTTTCCTTGAGTCAAGTTGGTGAACTCCCTTTCCTTTTCCTTCTTAGCTGAGACAGGGATGAATCTAGCGGTGAATATTGTCTTAAAGTTAGCCCATGCCATTTGTTCCTCAGTCAGATCTCGGTCTATGATGTGTATCTCCCACCATATCTTGGTTGCTCCTTCCAGAAGGTGAGAAGCAAAGAGGACCTTCTTGCTTGGCTGTACAACATGAGAAATCCATTTTCGACTGCAAGCAGCCAAGCTTCTGCCTTGTCGACCACTTCAGACTTATCCTCTCCCTAGAACTTCTCGATGTTCAGCTTGACAAAGTCCAAGATGGTGGCTCCCAGTCGCGGACGAATAGGAAGTGGCTCGCCATTCTCACCTCTAGCTATGTCTCTGAGGGCCAGGGAACGGATCACCTCAGTTAGTTGTTTCTATTGCTCCATCCATACCACATCCGTAGTGTGAACCACCATAGTTGGTTACGGACCACCAGACTGGTCCTCCTCCATCTAGGCTACCTCCTCGTACACATGTTGCTCCTCATATCTCGGTCCCTCCTCTTCTTCAAGGTTACTGAAAGGTATTGGTTCAGGGTTGGGGGCCTCATAAGCAGTTTCTTCAGGTCTCTTCCTCTTCTTTGAGGATTTACCACCATGGTTCTGCTTCCTCTTCTCGGAAGACCCCTTCTCCTTATGAGGAGGCCCACCACTGTTGGCGGCAACTGGGATAGAAACAATCTTTGTACGATCCATCTACAAAAGCATGCAAATCGACCTTTAGTATATACCTTTAAGATAATTATACTTATGTCGATGATGTCTTATTACGTATCTTTTATTAGTTTGATGGAGGATTCCTTAACCCTTAACTTACTTACCCCTACCACATGAGGGTGCGGAAGAGAGAGAAAAACCCTAATTCTTAAAATCCTTAATAGAATAGGTGATGAGAAGGGGTGAACAAGATGAGAGAGTCCTAAAGGTATCTTATTTTTGTTGGGTTTTAAAGGAAGCAGAGAAGCAGCGGAAACAAAAAAAAATTCTCCCAAACCCAGAACAAAGGAATCGCGTCAACATCTATATAATAGGAAAGATGGTTTGTGAATCATACCTTGTCCCGAGGCTTGCTCGACGACAATACCACGCGCCTTGCACGGTCTTCACCTCTGGTCTTGGACGGTGTCTGTGCAACTCCTGGTCACATTGGGACTGACGACTCCTCCTCCTACCAGACTGTCGGATGACAGTTGTCCTCCTGAGCGGCAGTGACCTCCCGCCTCTCAAGTAGTCCACACTGACCACCTAGAATTCCACTCTCCTTGTCCCACAAGGAAGTGGAAGGAGTCGCACCCTCCTATTGACGTACTAGTCGCAAACACACTCTCCTGCTGTTAATTGCAACTGCAGTTGTCCTTCCCTTGTTGCACCTCCCTTTGCAGGAAGCACTTGCTCGGGCTCTCTCTCTGTTACCAAAACCAGAGAGAACGACAACTTTGCAGAGCAACCAACTTGCACTGAGTCGTTCTCTGAGAAGCCCCCAATACCCCTATATATATAGGCGGGTCATGGGACAGGGTTCTCTGTGCCCGGCAATATGGGACTAAAAGCAGGAGTAGAAGGGTTTGGGATTTTCCACAAAAAGCAACCATCTCGCAACTTGAACCGATCGGTTCACAAGTGAACCGGTCGGTTGGGGACCTGAACCAATCGGTTCACCACTGAACCGATCATTTGGGACCCTTGAACCGATCGGTTCACTCATGAACCGGTTGGTTGGCGTTCCAGGTTGGTTCCCAATTGACTTTCCTTCTTTTGTTTCCAATCGGTATTGAATACCAATCCTATTTCCAATCAAATTGGATAATTGAAACGAAAGGAAAATTCTCACCAATCCTACTTTCCCAAGTTGCTCGATTGCACCAGTTGAACTGATCGGTTCAACACTTGAACCGGTCATTTCACTCTATGCATGAGCCAATCGGTTCAACAATTGAGCCGACTGGTTCAACAACCTCAGCCGGCCGGTTCATCACATGAACCGATCGGTTGGAAGTGCAGGTTGTGCAGAATCAGTCAAATGCGATTTCAATCAATCCGATACTCCAATCAATGCGTCCAACACCTTGAACATTATGATATTGAGCTATCGATTAATTGAGTGTTTAATTGAACTACTAAACTTCTTTAGTAATCAATCTAAATGTTGCGTGTGGACAAAACTCCTCTTCCAGGTTAAATCCTATGTGTGTGACCCTGCAGGTCCATTTCACGTTGGCAGTGAAAGTCCATAACACTTATGACTTCACAAGCAAAGAGCGGTGTCTAGTCACACATCATTGCTACCCAAGTGAAAGCAGAAAGTTGGAGAACAACTTTCATCCTACAATCTGTGAATGGTGTTACAGTGAATGTATAATTCCTTTGTCAGTGATATCCAGAATGAACTCGAGGCATGGAACAGTCATCCTGTCAATGTTCATTCATTTCCTTGATCTCAGAGTAGACCGAGTAAGATGTGTATGACATCAATATCACATATTGATTCACACGTGCATGTGCATGCCTTTCTCAATCCTACTCATCAAGTGGCCAAGGATATCAAACTCCCTCAGGAGGGACAAATCCCATATCTATCACTCACCCCTCAAAAGCCCCATGTGTCAAAGCCACCCAATCATCACCTTTCTAACAACCCATGTTTCAGGACTGCGTTTGATGATGTCAAAGTGTACCCAACGACATGTGTTGAGTGCAGTGATTTCAGGTCTAAGAATCACACTCACCACCATCACTGTGAGAGCTGACTGTGACTACCAAGTCATGGTTCCATGTGTCACTCTCACGGTGGGTCTGTCCGGTACCTTGTTCTCTAACAAGTACCTATGTGCTTGGTTTGATATCACTATATCATGACTAATGAGATTTTGTCATCAACCAACACACAATCTAGTCTTTAGTGTTATTGATGTCTATGGTTATTTCCACAATAACAACCGACTAGGGACTAAACAAGAATGTATACTATTAACATCCATATGATCTCATCATTTAGGTCATGAACCTAAAAGCATACGTCATTGAGTAAAACCATTCTTTAGACATCTATCATGTTACACCATCATCTCAGAAACAGATTAAACATATAGATTGGAAATTGCCTTTATTATTATTCAAATCATTTACAAAGTATCCCATTACAATCATCACATGACTTACTCTATGGGAATACATACCAACAGACTCCCACTTGCACTTAGAGCCAGTCACCAAGGAATCGCAATCCTTGTGACCTAGCATGACCATCATGCTTCTGCAGAGAAAGGGCCTTAGTCAGTGGATCAGCTATGTTGTCTTCAGTTAGTACTTTGCAAATCTTCACATCTCCTCGCTGTACGATATCTCGTATGAGATGGAAGCGCCGCAGTATGTGCTTGGACCGCTGATGTGATCTGGGCTCCTTAGCTTGTGCAATAGCTCCATTATTGTCACAATAAAGCTCAATTGCATCACAGCTACTAGGAACTACACCAAGTTCAGAAATGAACTTCCTGGTCCACACAGCCTCCTTTGCTGCATGCGAAGCAGCAATATACTCGGCCTCTGTAGTAGAATCGGCAACTGTTTCTTGCTTGGAACTCTTCCAGCTCACAGCTCCATTATTAAGGCAAAACAAAAATCCTGACTGCGATCTGTAATCATCTTTATCAGTTTGGAAGCTTGCATCGGTGTAACCCTTTACAACCAGCTTTGCCTCGCCACCGTACACAAGAAACTGATCCTTAGTCCTTCGCAAGTACTTCAGGATGTTCTTCACGGTTGTCCAGTGAGCATCCCCGGGATCTGAGTGGTACCTGCTCGTCATGCTGAGAGCATACGAGACATCTGGGCGTGTGCACAACATAGCGTACATGATGGATCCGATGCCTGATGCATATGGGATCCCATTCATACGCTCCCTCTCTTCACAAGATTGGGGACATTGAGCTCTAGAGATGGTAACTCCATGTAGCATAGGGACGTTGCCTCTCTTTGAGTTCTCCATGCTGAACCGCTTCAACACCTTGTCAATGTACGTGCTCTGAGTTAGTCCGAGAAGCCTTCTAGATCTATCTCTATAGATCTTAATTCCTAGAATATAGGATGCTTCTCCTAAGTCCTTCATTGAGAAAGTTTTCCCAAGCCAAGTCTTTACCTTCTCCAAGGCTAAGACATCATTCCCCATCAAAAGTATGTCATCCACATACAATATGAGGAATGTGGTCGAGCTCCCACTAACCTTCTTGTACACACAAGGTTCATCTTCATTTTGAATAAAGCCAAACACTTTGACTTCTTCATCAAATCGAAGATTCCAACTCCGAGACGCTTGCTTCAATCCACAGATTGACCTTTGCAGCTTACAGACTTTATTGGCATTCTTTGGATCTACAAAACCTTCAGTTTGTGTCATGTACACATCCTCATGTATATTCCCATTAAGGAATGTGGTTTTAACATCCATCTACCAAATCTCATAGTCATAATAAGCTGCAATAGCAAGCATGATCCTGATGGACTTAATCATGGCAACTAGAGAGAAGGTTTCGTCATAGTCAACACCTTGAACTTGTCGAAAACCCTTCGCAACCAATCTGCCTTTATAAGTTTGCACATTGCCATCCATGTCGGTCTTTTTCTTGAAGACCCACTTGCACCCTATGGGTTTTACCCCTTCGGGTGGTTCCACCAAATTCCATACTTTGTTGGAGTACATGGATTCCATCTCGGATCTCATGGCTTCAAGACATTTCTCAGAATCTGGTCCCTCCATAGCCTCTACGTAGGTAGTTGGATCATCATCTATGATCTACTCTCCACCTTCCTGAGTTACAAGGTATCCAAACCTCTCAGGTTCAAGGCGAGTCCTACTAGATCTACGAGGTCCTTGTGTTACCTGAGGAGACTGAGATTCCACAACACCTTGTGAATCTGCAATTTCCTCTGGTACATCTACCGGTTTAATGTTTTCTTGTTGGGCTTGAACCTCTTCAAGCTCTATATTCCTCCCACTGCTTCCTTTGGAAATAAATTCCTTCTCTAGGAACACAGCTGTTCAGGCAACAAACACTTTGTTGTCAGTAGGGTGGTATAAGTAATATCCCCTCGTTTCCTTGGGGTATCCAACAAAATAACATTTATCGGATTTGGGTCCAAGCTTATCAGGAAACATTTTCTTGACGTAAGCTTCACAACCCCTAATCTTCAGAAAAGACAAATCGGGACGCTTCCCGTACCATATCTCATATGGTGTCTTTTGAACCGATTTAGATGGTACACAGTTAAGCATAAACGCGGCGGTTTCAAGAGCATGACCCCAGAAGGAAATTGGAAGATCAGCAAAACTCATCATTGATCGCACCATATCTAACAATGTGTGATTCCTTCTTTCAGACACACCATTATGTTGTGGTGTTCCAGGCGGTGTCCACTGTGATACAATACCACGGGTTTGCAGAAGGTCCTCAAACTCCTGGCTCAAGTATTCTCCACCTCGATCGGAACGAAGTGCCTTAATACTTTTACCAAGCTGGTTCTATACTTCATTCATGAAATCCTTGAACCTTTCAATGGTTTCTGACTTATTTTTCATCAGGTACACATAGCCATACCTACTGAAATCATCAGTGAAGGTAATGAAGTACTAACACGCATTTCTGGCATTAGTTCTAAAAGGCCCACATACATCAGTATGTATGAGTCCTAATAGATCACTAGCTCTCTCACCTTTACCTGAAAAGGGAGTCTTGGTCATCTTTCCCAACAAACAAGATTCACATGTCTCTATTGATTCATAATCAAAAGAGTCTAGATAACCATCTTTATGGAGTCTAGAAATGCGCTTCTCATTTATGTGCCCTAGACGACAATGCCAGAGATGTGTTTTGTTTGAGTCGTTAAGTTTTTGCTTTTTGGTGTTTACGTTGTATACACTTGTCTCCAAGTCTATCAAGTATAGACCATAAGACATAGGGGCACTGCCATAAAAGATCCCATCTTTAGAAATGGAACACTTTCCATTCTTAATAAGAAATTCAAATCCATCTTTGTCCAAACAAGAGACGGAAATGATATTCCTATTTATGGCAGGTACATAATAGCAGTTCTTCAACTCTATTATTAGCCCACTAGGTAGAGTTAACTCATAGGTTCCTACGGCACTGGCGGAAACTCTTTCCCCATTAGCAACTCATAGTTCAACCTCGCCTTTCCCCAAAGGCCTACTTCTCTTAAGATCCTTCACATTTGAACAAATCTGAGATCCGCATCCGGTATCAAGTAACCATGACGAAGAAGTAGTAAAGTTAATCTCTATCACGTATACACCAGAAGTAGAGATCTCTATCTCCGACTTCTTCTTCCATTGTTCCTTCCATCCTCTCCATGTAGAAGAAATTGGTTTGGCGAGAGAACACTTCTCTCCCTTACCTACTTTCTTCTTCACCAACGCATTAAGCGTACATTGAGTGGATTCTAAGGCTCCTAGTATATCTGGATTGTGCAGAACACTTCTCACAGTCCTCAACCAATTATGGAATTTATTCTCAATTAATTTTCCCATTTTAAAAGATGATTCTTTTGCCATTCTACAAGAGAAAATTTAAATTTGTCAAAACCTTTTTGATTTGATTTGAATAAAATTTGACGATAGTTAATTAGGCCTTTAATTAATTACCTCTCCCACTATTTTGACTCAAATTGATAGCCCTCACCATCAATTCAGAAGATTGCAGCGTACAATCTTCTAGTGGGTCAAGATCCTGAAATCATCTGAGCCATGGACCAGCTAGGGCTGTCACCCACAACTCAGATCTCTCATGTAGGCAACTCTTGCCAATGGCATCATATGCAACTCTTGAAATATGTCATATGCAACTCCTTGCAATGATCATCCCCCTGCCTCAAGGTGCTAGATCCTATCTAGGTCACCTTGTAAGTCCGACCCAAAGCCAACACGATGAACATGCACCCTACTAGGGCAGACCCACACATTCATCCTTCACACTTCCACGAGATAGACGGTGCACCACGCTAGGGCGTGCCCACACTTGTTCGATCAAGCTTTTCACGTGTGTCGCATTTGGAAGGCATCTAAAACTTAATATTTAATGAGGGATTTGGTTTTTATATACATATACATATCCAATCACCACAATATATAGTAAGTATCATATACATGCTATATCCCACAGAAAACATGCAAAATGATAAAAAGCAATGATTATGGCCATCCTATTTGTGATTCCTCGAGCCAAGAGGAATCACGGTCATCTAGGTCTACATCACATGCAACATGTACAAGATGAAATCTGTGCTTGCCTTTCTGGGTTTGATCAGCTCATCATCATGACTGATCGGCTCGCCCTCAGGTAGGTTGTTCGGGTGCCACCAGCCCATCGACTGGCGCCTCCAGCTGATCGGTTCACCGGTCATCGTGCATCTCTTCAGGCCGCCACCCACTCATCTCGTTCCTCGAACCGACCGTCTGGATCACCAACCGATCAGTTCACTCCTTGAACTGATCGTATTCAGGTTGTCCGCCGTTCTTTGACATAACAAGAAATAAAATCTATCCTATATACAATTGAATTGTGAAACCCCGAGTTAAATTTGGGGGGAGCAAAGGTAGGAAAGGAATTCTCGAATTATTTCGAGTTACATTAGGAATAGGAGAAGGGAATCGGTGCACAGACCGAGATGCATGCAACCACACACACAACCACACACAGATATAGGGGTTTATAGGCCATAATCATGCTACACATCCACCACAAAACTCGTTTTAGGGCGACGCGTATCGAGTTCATTAATATTACATATCATATATGTATATTAGGGATTTGTGGATTGGACATGTATAAAGTCGATATTATTCGCATCGCATGCAATAAATAAAGGCGACAAACCAAAATCGATCATATCGATAATCCTAAAATATAGAGCGGTTAATCTGGCTCTGATACCACTGTTGGGTTTTAAAGGAAGCAGAGAAGAAGCGGAAACAAAAAAAATTTCTCCCAAACCCAGAACAAAGGAATCGCGTCAACATCTATATAATAGGAAAGATGGTTTGTGAATCATACCTTCTCCCGAGGCTTGCTCGGCGACAATACCACGCGCCTTGCGCAGTCTTCACCTCCGGTCTTGGACGGTGTCTGTGCAACTCCTGGTCACACCGGGACTGACGACTCCTCCTCCTACCGGACTGTCGGATGACAGTTGTCCTCCTGAGCGGCAGTGACCTCCTGCCTCTGAAGTAGTCCACACGGACCACCTAGAACTCCACTCTCCTTGTCCCACAAGGAAGTGGAAGGAGTCGCACCCTCCTGTTGACGTACTAGTCACCAACACACTCTCCTACTGTCAATTGCAACTGCAGTTGTCCTTCCCTTGCTGCACCTCCCTTTGCGGGAAGCACTTGCTCAGGCTCTCTCTCGGTTACCAAAACCAGAGAGAACGACAACTTTGCAGAGAAACCAACTTGCACTGAGTCATTCTCTGAGAAGCCCCCAATACCCCTATATATATAGGCGGGTCATGGGACATGGTTCTCTGTGCCCGAAAATATGGGACTAAAAGCAGGAGTAGAAGGGTTCGGGATTTTCCACAAAAAGCAACCATCTCGCAACCGGAACCGATCAGTTCACAAGTGAACCGGTCGGTTGGGGACCTGAACCGATCGGTTCACCACTGAACCGATCGTTTGGGACCCTTGAACCGATCGGTTCACTCATGAACCGGTCGGTTGGGGTTCCAGGTTGGTTCTCGATTGACTTTCCTTCTTTTGTTTCCAATCGGTATCGAATACCAATCCTATTTCCAATCAAATTGGATAATTGAAACGAAAGGAAAATTCTCACCAATCCTACTTTCCCAAGTTGCTCAATTGCACCAGTTGAACCGATCGGTTCAACACTTGAACCGGTCGTTTCACTCTGTGCATGAGCCGATCAGTTCAACAATTGAGCCGACCGGTTCAGTAACCTCAGCCGACCGGTTCATCACATGAACCGATCGGTTGGGAGTGCAGGTTGTGCAGAATCAGTCAAATGCTATTTCAATCAATCCGATACTCCAATCAATGCGTCCAACACCTTGAACATTATGATATTGAGCTATCGATTAATTGAGTGTTTAATTGAACTACTAAACTCCTTTAGTAATCAATCTAAACGTTGCTTGTGGACAAAACTCCTCTTCCAGGTTAAATCCTATGTGTGTGACCCTGCAGGTCCATTTCACGTTGGAAGTGAAAGTCCATAACACTTATGACTTCACAAGAAAAGAGTGGTGTCTATTCACACATCATTGCTACCCAAGTGAAAGCAGAAAGTTGGAGAACAACTTTCATCCTACAATCCGTGAATGGTGTTACAGTGAATGTATAATTCCTTTGTCACTGATATCCAGAATGAACTCGAGGCATGGAACAGTCATCCTGTCAATGTTCATTCATTTCCTTGATCTCAGAGTAGACCGAGTGAGATGTGTATGACATCAATATCACATATTGATTCACACGTGCATGCGCATGCCTTTCTCAATCCTACTCATCAAGTGGCCAAGGATACCAAACTCCCTCAGGAGGGATAAATCCCATATCTATCACTCACCCCTCAAAAGCCCCATGTGTCAAAGCCACCCAATCATTACCTTTATAACAACGCATGTTTCAGGACTGCGTTTGATGATGTCAAAGTGTACCCAACGACATGTGTTGAGTGCAGTGATTTCAGGTCTAAGAATCACACTCACCACCATCACTGTGAGAGCTGACTGTGAATACCAAGTCATGGTTCCATGTGTCACTCTCACAGTGGGTCTGTCTGGTACCTTGTTCTCTAACAAGTACCTATGTGCTTGGTTTGATATCACTATATCATGACTAATGAGATTCTGTCATCAACCAAAACATAATCTAGTCTTTAGTGTTATTGATGTCTATGGTTATTTCCACAATAACAACCGACTAGGGACTAAACAAGAATGTATACTCTTAACATCCATATGATCTCATCATTTAGGTCATGAACCTAAAAGCATACTTCATTGAGTAAAACCATTCTTTAGACATCTATCATGTTACACCATCATCTCAGAAACAGTTTAAACATATAGATTGGAAATTGCCTTTATTATTATTAAAATCATTTACAAAGTATCCCATTACAATCATCACATGACTTGCTCTATGGGCATACATACCAACAGACTCCCACTTGCACTTAGAGCCAGTCACCAAGGAATCGCAGTCCTTGTGACCTAGCATGACCATCATGCTTCTGCTGAGAAAGGGCCTTAGTCAGTGGATCAACTATGTTGTCTTCAGTTGGTACTTTGCAAATCTTCACATCTCCTCACTGTATGATCTCTCGTATGAGATGGAAGCACCGCAGTATGTGCTTGGACCGCTGATGTGATCTGGGCTCCTTAGCTTGTGCAATAGCTCCATTATTGTCACAATAAATCTCAATTGCATCACAACTACTGGGAACTACACCAAGTTCAGAAATGAACTTCCTAATCCACACAGCCTCCTTTGCTGCATGCGAAGCAGCAATATACTCGGCCTCTGTAGTAGAATCGGCAACTGTTTCTTGCTTGGAACTCTTCCATCTCACAACTCCATTATTAAGGCAAAACACAAATCCTGACTACGATCTGTAATCATCTTTATCGGTTTGGAAGCTTGCATCGGTGTAACCCTTTACAACCAGCTTTTCCACGCCGCCGTACACAAGAAACTGATCCTTAGTCCTTCGCAAGTACTTGAGGATGTTCTTCACGGCTGTCCAGTGAGCATCCTCGGGATCTGACTGGTACCTGCTCGTCATGCTGAGAGCATACGAGACATCTGGGTGTGTGCACAACATAGCGTACATGATGGATCTGATGGCTGATGCATATGGGATCCCATTCATACGCTCCCTCTCTTCACAATATTGGGGACATTGAGCTCTAGAGACGGTAAATCCATGTAGCATAGGGACGTTGCCTCTCTTTGAGTTCTCCATGATGAACCGCTTTAGCACCTTGTCAATGTACGTGCTCTGACTTAGTTCGAGAAGCCTTCTAGATCTATCTCTATAGATCTTAATTCCTAGAATATAGAATGCTTCTCCTAAGTCCTTCATTGAGAAAGTTTTCCCAAGCCAAGTCTTTACCTTCTCTAAGGCTAAAACATCATTCCCCATCAAAAGTATGTCATCCACATACAATATGAGGAATGTGGTCGAGCTCCCACTAACCTTCTTGTACACACAAGGTTCATCTTCATTTTGAATAAATCCAAACACTTTGACTTCTTCATCAAATCGAAGATTCCAACTCCGAGACGCTTGCTTCAATCCACAGATTGACCTTTGCAGCTTACAGACTTTATTGGCATTCTTTGGGTCTATAAAACCTTCAGGTTGTGTCATGTACACATCCTCATGTATATTCCCATTAAGGAATGCGATTTTAACATCCATCTGCCAAATCTCATAGTCATAATAAGCTGCAATAGCAAGCATGATCCTGATGGACTTAATCATGGCAACTGGAGAGAAGGTTTCGTCATAGTCAACACCTTGAACTTGTCGAAAACCCTTCGCACCCAATCTGCCTTTATAAGTTTGCACATTGCCATCCATGTCGGCCTTTTTCTTGAAGACCCACTTGCACCCTATGGGTTTTACCCCTTTGGGTGGTTCCACCAAAGTCCATACTTTGTTGGAGTACATGGATTCCATCTCGGATCTCATGGCTTCAAGCCATTTCTCAGAATCTGGTCCCTCCATAGCCTCTACGTAGGTAGTTGGATCATCATCTATGATCAACTCTCCACCTTCCTGAGTTACAAGGTATCCAAACCTCTCAGGTTCAAGGTGAGTCCTACTAGATCTACGAGGCCCTTGTGTTACCTGAGGAGACTGAGATTCCACAACACCTTGTGAATCTGCAATTTCCTATGGTACATCTACCGGTTCAATGTTTTCTTGTTGGGCTTGAACCTCTTCAAGCTCTATATTCCTCCCACTGCTTCCTTTGGAAATAAATTCCTTCTCTAGGAACACAGCTGTCCTGGCAACAAACACTTTGTTGTCAGTAGGGTGGTATAAGTAATATCCCCTCGTTTCCTTAGGGTATCCAACAAAATAACATTTATCGGATTTGGGTCCAAGCTTATCAGTAAACGTTTTTTTGACGTAAGCTTCACAACCCCAAATCTTCAGAAAAGACAAATCGGGACGCTTCCCGTACCATATCTCATATGGTGTATTTTGAACCGATTTAGATGGTACACGGTTAAGCATAAACGCGGCGGTTTCAAGATCATGACCCCAGAAGGAAATTGGAAGATAAAAAAAACTCATCATTGATCGCACCATATCTAACAATGAGTGATTCCTTCTTTCAGACACACGATTATGTTGTGGTGTTCCAGGCGGTGTCCACTGTGATACAATAACATGGGTTCGCAGAAGGTCCTCAAACTCCTCGCTCAAGTATTCTCCACCTTGATCGGAACGAAGTGCCTTAATACTTTTACCAAGCTGGTTCTGTACTTCATTCATGAAATCCTTGAACCTTTCAAGGGTTTCTAACTTATTTTTCATCAGGTACACATAGCCATACCTACTGAAATCATCAGTGATGGTAATGAAGTACTGACACCCATTTCTGGCATTAGTTCTAAAAGGCCCACATACATCAGTATGTATGAGTCCTAATAGATCACTATCTCTCTCACCTTTACCTGAAAAGGGAGTCTTGGTCATCTTGCCCAACAAACAAGATTCACATGTCTCTATTGATTCATAATCAAAAGAGTCTAGATAACCATCTTTATGGAGTCTAGAAATGTGCTTCTCATTTATATGCCCTAGACGACAATGCTAGAGATATGTTTTGTTTGAGTCGTTGAGTTTTTGCTTTTTGGTGTTTACGTTGTATACACTTGTCTCCAAGTCTATTAAGTATAGACCATAAGACATAGGGGCACTGCCATAAAAGATCCCATCTTTAGAAATGGAACAATTTCCATTCTTAATTAGAAATTCAAATCCATCTTTGTCCAAACAAGAGACGGAAATGATATTCCTATTTATGGCAGGTACATAATAGCAATTCTTCAACTCTATTATTAGCCCACTAGGTAGAGTTAACTCATAGGTTCCTACGGCACTGGCGGCAACTCTTGCCCCATTAGCAACTCGTAGTTCAACCTCGCCTTTCCCCAAAGGCCTACTTCTCTTAAGATCCTTCACATTTGAACAAATGTGAGATCCGCATCCGGTATCAAGTACCCATGACGAAGAAGTAGTAAAGTTAATCTCTATCACGTATACACCAGAAGTAGAGATCTCTATCTCCGACTTCTTCTTCCATTGTTCCTTCCATCCTCTCCATGTAGAAGAAATTGGTTTGGCAAGAGAACACTTCTCTCCCTTACCTACTTTCTTCTTCACCAACGCATTAAGCATACATAGAGTGGATTCTAAGCCTCCTGGTATATCTGGATTTTGCATAACACTTCTCACAGTCCTCAACCAGTTATGGAATTTATTCTCAATTAATTTGCCCATTTCAAAAGATGATTCTTTTTCCATTCTACAAGAGAAAATTTGCATTTGTCAAAACCTTTTTGATTTGATTTGAATAAAATTTGACGATAGTTCATTAGGCCTTTAATTAATTACCACTCCCACTATTTTGACTCAAATTGATAGCCCTCACCATCAATTCGGAAGATTGCAGCGTACAATCTTCTAGTGGGTCAAGATCCTAAAATCCTCTGAGCCATGGACCAGCTAGGGCTGTCACCCACAACTCAGATCTCTCAGGTAGGAAACTCTTGCCAATTGCATCATATGCAACTCTTGAAAGATGTCATATGCAACTCCTTGTAATGATCATCTCCATGCCTCAAGGCGCTAGATCCTATCTAGGTCACCTTGTTAAGTCCGCCCCAAAGCCAACACGATGAACATGCACCCTGCTAGGGCAGACCCACACATTCATCCTTCACGCTTCTACGAGATAGACGGTGCACCATGCTAGGGCGTGCCCACACTTGGTCGATCAAGCTTTTCACGTGTGTTACATTTGGAAGGCATCTAAAACTTAATATTTAATGAGGGATTTGGTTTTTATATACATATGCATATCCAATCACCACAATATATAGTAAGTATCATATACATGCTATATCCCACAGAAACATGCAAAACGATAAAAAGCAATGATTATGGCCATCCTATTTGTGATTCCTCGAGCCAAGAGGAATCACGGTCATCTAGGTCTACATCACATGCAACCTGTACAAGATGAAATCTGTGCCTGCCTTTCTGGGTTTGATCAGCTCATCATCATGACTGATCGGCTCGCCATCAGGTAGGTTGTTCAGGTGCCACCAGCCGATCGACTGACACCTCCAGCCGATCGGTTCATCGGTCATCGTGCATCTCTTCAGGCCACCACCCGCTCATCTCGTTCCTCGAACCGGCCGTCTGGATCACCAACCGATCGGTTCACTCCTTGAACTGATCGTATTCAGGTTGTCCGCCATTCTTTGACATAACAGGAAATAAAATCTATCCTATATACAATTGAATTGTGAAACCCCGAGTTACATTCGGGGGGAGCAAAGGTAGGAAAGGAATTCTCGAATTATTTCGAGTTACATCACGAATAGGAGAAGGGAATCGGTGCGCAGACCGAGATGCATGCAACCACACAAACAACCACACACAGATATAGGGGTTTATAGGCCATAATCATGCTACACATCCACCACAAAACTCGTTTAAGGGCGACGCGTATCGAGTGCATTAATATTACATATCATATATGTATATTAGGGATTTGTGGATTGGACATGTATAAAGCCGATATTATTCGAATCACATGCAAAAAATAAAGGCGACAAACCAAAATCGATCATATCGATAATCCTAAAATATAGAGCGGTTAACCTGGCTCTAATACCACTATTGGGTTTTAAAGGACGTAGAGAAGCAGCGGAAACAAAAAAAATTTCTCCCAAACCCAGAACAAAGGAATCGCGTCAACATCTATATAATAGGAAAGATGGTTTCTGAATCATACCTTGTCCCGAGGCTTGCTCGACGACAATACCACGCGCCTTGCGTGGTCTTCACCTCCGGTCTTGGACGGTGTCTGTGCAGCTCCTGGTCACACCGGGACTGACTCCTCCTCCTCCTACCGGACTGTCGGATGACAGTTGTCCTCCTGAGCGGCAGTGACCTCCCGCCTCTGAAGTAGTCCACATGGACCACCTGGAACTCCACTCTCCTTGTCCCACAAGGAAGTGGAAGGAGTCGCACCCTCCTGTTGACGTACTAGTCGCCAACACACTCTCCTGCTGTCAATTGCAACTGCAGTTTTCCTTCCCTTGCTGCACCTCCCTTTGCGGGAAGCACTTGCTCGGGCTCTCTCTCGGTTACCAAAACCAGAGAGAACGAAAACTTTGCAGAGCAACCAACTTGCACTGAGTCGTTCTCTGAGAAGCCCCCAATACCCCTATATATAGGCGGGTCATGGGACAGGGTTCTCTGTGCCCGACAATATGGGACTAAAAGCAGGAGTAGAAGGGTTCGGGATTTTCCACAAAAAGCAACCATCTCGCAACCTGAACCGATCGGTTCACAAGCGAACCGGTCGGTTGGGGACCTGAACCGATCGGTTCACCACTGAACCGATCGTTTGGGACCCTTGAACCGATCGGTTCACTCATGAACCGGTCGGTTGGGGTTCCAGGTTGGTTCCCGATTGACTTTCCTTCTTTTGTTTCCAATCGGTATCGAATACCAATCCTATTTCCAATCAAATTGGATAATTGAAACGAAAGGAAAATTCTCACCAATCCTACTTTCCCAAGTTGCTCGGTTGCACCAGTTGAACCGATCGGTTCAACACTTGAACCGGTCGTTTCACTCTGTGCATGAGCCGATCGGTTCAACAATTGAGCCGACCGGTTCAGCAACCTCTGTCGACCGTTTTATCACATGAACCGATCGGTTGGGAGTGCAGGTTGTGCAAAATCAGTGAAATGCGATTTCAATCAATCTGATACTCCAATCAATGCGTCCAACACCTTGAACATTATGATATTGAGCTATCGATTAATTGAGTGTTTATTTGAACTACTAAACTCCTTTAGTAATCAATCTAAACGTTGCTTGTGGACAAAACTCCTCTTCCAGGTTAAATCCTATGTGTGTGACCCTGTAGGTCCATTTCACGTTGGCAGTGAAAGTCCATAACACTTATGACTTCACAAGCAAAGAGCGGTCTCTAGTCACACATCATTGCTACCCAAGTGAAAGCAGAAAGTTGGAGAACAACTTTCATCCTACAATCCGTGAATGGTGTTACAGTGAATGTATAATTCTTTTGTCACTGATATCCGGAATGAACTCGAGGCATGGAACAGTCATCATGTCCATGTTCATTCATTTCCTTGATCTCAGAGTAGACCGAGTGAGATGTGTATGACATCAATATCACATATTGATTCACACGTGCATGTGCATGCCTTTCTCAATCCTACTCATCAAGTGGCCAAGGATATCAAACTCCCTCAGGAGGGACAAATCCCATATCTATCACTCACCCCTCAAAAGCCCCATGTGTCAAAGCCACCTAATAATCACCTTTCTAACAACCCATGTTTCAGGACTGCGTTTGATGATGTCAAAGTGTACCCAACGACATGTGTTGAGTGCAGTGATTTCAGGTCTAAGAATCACACTCACCACCATCACTGTGAGAGCTGACTGTGACTACCAAGTCATGGTTCCATGTGTCACTCTCACGGTGGGTCTGTCTGGTACCTTGTTCTCTAACAAGTACCTATGTGCTTGGTTTGATATCACTATATCATGACTAATGAGATTCTGTCATCAACCAACACACAATCTAGTCTTTAGTGTTATTGATGTCTATGGTTATTTCCACAATAACAACCGACTAGGGACTAAACAAGAATGTATACTCTTAACATTCATATGATCTCATCGTTTAGGTCATGTACCTAAAAGCATACGTCATTGAGTAAAACCATTCTTTAGACATCTATCATGTTACACCATCATCTAAGAAACAGTTTAAACATATAGATTGGAAATTGCCTTTATTATTATTCAAATCATTTACAAAGTATCCCATTACAATCATCACATGACTTTCTCTATGGGCATACATACCAACAATTTTGAGTCAGATCCTAAGACATTGGCCAGGCAGTCACATAGATCTGGGAGTCCTCGTATTCCTATTAGCGGTGCGGAGGAAAATATTGCTAGCCCCGGATATGATCCTTTTCTAGACACCTCTATCTTTCGGATAATCCTCTAATAACTCACTCAGTTCTATGGAATTTGTAAAATTTAATAATTATTAAAGATTAAATGAGGAACCTACACTCTAATTTAGTACTGCATATCACCCCCAGACAGATGGTCATTCAGCAAGGACGATCTAGACTTTAGAGGATCTACTGAGAGCTTCTGTGCTCGATTGGGGTGGATCATGGGAGCAGTATTTACCATTAGCAGAGTTTACCTATAACAACAGTTATCAAGCCAGTATTGGGATGCATTCGTATGAAGCTCTATATGGGAGACTGTGTCAGTCACCACTTCACTGGGATGATGTTGGTGAAAGGACCTTGTTGAGGTCAGATGAACTCCAAGTGTATGCTGATAAAGTCACTTTGATCAGGCAAAGGCTAAAGAGAGCCCAGGATCGACAGAAGTCATATGCTGATGTGAGGTGGAATGATGTGCATTTCACTATGTGAGAACATGTTTTTCTGAAAATTCGACCGCTCCGAGCTATAGCTAAGAATAGAGGAAAGTTGATTCCCATATATGTGGGTCTGTTTGAAGTGTTAGAACGGATTGGTGAGGTTGTATATCATTTGTCTTTACCCCCTTAATATAGTATGATGCATGATGTGTTTCATGTGTCCAATCTGAAGCGATATGTGCAAGATCTGAGCCATGTGTTGAGCATTGAACCCATTGAGCTTCAAGGGAAGCTAACTTATCCTAAGTTACCTTTGCGGATTCTAGATACCAAGGTGAAAGAGCTCAGAAATAAGAATATAGAGATGGTAAAGGTTCTTTGGAAGCACCATGGGGAGGATGAATCCACATGGGAGCTGAAGATGGACATGGAAAAAGCATATCCTGATTTGTTTGTTTGATTGTTGAATTTTGGGGGCAAAATTCCTATAAGGAGGGGAGGATGTTATAACCCCATTTTTCTAAACCATGTAATGAGATTTTTAAATCTCCTTTTTAAGATAAATGAAATCAATGGTTGATTTAATGGTTTGATTGGAATGGTTTTTGTTCATAATAGCCTTGCTTGATTTCTTTGTGGTCTTTATTGGCTATTGAGCCCAATTATATGAAAAAGAAAGAGAAAAGAAAAAGAATTCAATTGGATAAAAGAATAAATTGGAAAATATATTAAAGGAGAACAAAGGTGTTAAAGATTTTTCCCAAGATGGAATTTCTAATTATTAAGGTTCCTTGAGGTTTAAGGAACTCGGATAATAATATAATGGCTAGGGAAAGAGAAAATATGTGCAAAATATAAATATTCAAGTGTTAACTTGAAACTAAACAACAAGACCTGTTTTCTTTAGATAATGATCCCAATTATTGCATGATGGGAGATAAATTCATTAACGAGGTCCCCTTAAAATTTGAGATAAAAAAGAGTTACGAATTGAGAGTTATGGCTTTTTCAAATTTTACTCAAAAATATGAATTATCTTGAAAATAGGAAAAATCTTTTCCTTTTTGCTTGAGAGCGGGAGATGTGGGCCATCGGATCTTGATCCAACAGGTACCGGCGCGCATCGTTGAGTTCCAGAAGAACTGGGACTCTGGCCATGTACAAGGGGATTTTGTTACTTGATTATCTTGTGAACCAGTGCATGTGCACTCATGGAAAGTGTTCCATTGGGTCTGGGGGAGAGGAAGGAACTTTCTCAACCCTAAGTTGGTGAGCTTCCATCGCGTCTAGAAGAAACGCCCAATTCGGCTAAGGAACAGTTAGCGGCGGGGATAGAAACCAAAAAGGACCCCCCTAGTCCTATATAAAGACCCCCACTCGCTTCCTCTCACCCTCGCGAACCCCGACGACTACTTCCCAAGTCTCATCACCCTCTCTCTCTCTCTCTCTCGATTGATTTCTCTCCAGCGAGGGCTCCACCTTGGCACCGCCGCAGTTCGAGCAGTAGGGAAAGAAGAGGACAAATAGCAGACGTCGTTTGATCAAGGACCATCGTGGTCTCGTGAGGAGATCCAATGATCCCAGGGCCGACACGCTAAGTTATCTCGTGAAGTGGAGGCACACGACACAGAGCGTTGGATCTAAAGGGAAGACCAGAGGCACATCGATCGAACGGTTGCTAAAATTTGGGAATTCACCCTCTCTAATCGAAATTACGGAAAAATACTTTTTCTTGCAAAAATCATATCTGTTGCTAGAAAACTCCGATGAGAAAAGTTAATATATGAAAGTTTGTTAGAAAAATACGAGGAACAAGATAAAAATGGTTTGGAAACCTAGTTCTGACTCGTTTTGCAAAAGTGTATTAAGTTGATAGAAAAAAGGTATTAAAAGGTAATCAGAAACCCTAATTGAGTATAAAGGATGAATCTTTGTGAGTTAATAGGTTAATTTGATAAGTATTAACCTGTTGAATATTAAGATAGAGTTTCAATCTATTTTGCATGCAAAGTTGACTAATTTAAGGTTTTAATCTATAAACAAAGGATAATACATATAGAATCCCTAATTTAGGGTGAAAAAGGAGAAAAACCATATTTATTTGGGATTAAGGAAATAAGTTACTAAATAATGATCCTAAGTCTGTTAGGAGTATTAAGATGAGAAATTTAAAATTTTTATGTAGTTTTTTTGAATTAGGGTTCATAATACTAAAAGTGGAAGCAAAACCCTAATTTCAAAGAAAACCCTAAAATTGGAATAGAAATCCTAAGAAACAAGATGATTCTGGTTGTATCCTAATGAAATCCTTAGAATTAATTGGATAAATCTTGATAAAAGGAAGTTTGTATATTTATTTCAGGATTTTTTTGCATATTTACTTGCTTGGTTGGGTTTTCTCTACCTAGTTGATTCTGTCTCAAAATCTGCAATCACATGTATATGGTTATGCTTATGGTTAATCGCTTTAGTTTCACGACAAATTTTGGAGGTTTTATCGGTTGCCTAAAAATAACAGCTTGGATGACTTTTATTTCATGCAACTATAAAGTGACTATGATTATCACCATAAATATGTATACATGACTGGCTCAGATCCTGGTCCTCCTCTGTGGCTTTGCTAATGATGAAAAGGGTAACCTAGTACAGGGCCTACTTGTTAAGTAGGACATTGGGTTATCATGAGTTAGAAATTGGGCTACCCATGTATAGTGCCATGAGACTCTTTAGCACACCATGAGTTAAGGAGTGAGATACCTATGGGTAGTGCCATGTGACTCAACCCTAAAAATTGATTCACATGTTAGGCAGGATCATGAGGGGTTTAATGGGGATCTACCATAAGGAAGGTAGCATCCAGGTCCACTGCAGGGATAGCGCAGAGGCTAGGGTATGGATGGATTGAGAAGTTATGTTTAAAATGCAATGTGGTTTGTTAAATCATAATTGACTATAATATGATGTTATAATTAATTGTATGATTATTGTTTCCCTCACATACCAGCATATTCATATAAGCTGACCGACGTTTTGTTTATCAACGTTTTAGGTACAAACAAAAAAAGGACAAACAGTAAATTGTCATATTGTGAATACATGAATTAAAGTTCCAAGAGGATTAGTTAGAATAGATTTCATATGTGGATAGAAGTCTAAAAATCCAAGTTTTCAAAAGGTATGCAAAAAATTTATTTTATTACAGCTTTTTCAGTATAGTTTAGTTGAATTTCATAATTATTACTGATTAATAGTCGAACCTTTGATGTGGTTTATTAGGATAATGGCTCTGACCTCTTGGTCTCCCTTAAGTGAGGGTTACCGGGAGGTGGGGTCGTTACAAAGAATCTCTTTTGGGAGGAATGTCTTGATGGACCATTCTCTATTTTTGGATCATCTCCTGAGACGACATCAATATTTTATGGTAACATTGATATTCATGCAAGCCCCTTTTTTAAGGTATCAACTTATTAATTGTTTTTTTTAATATTTCATAGATATCCTCATGTCAATGTTCTACAATGAAAAAAACGTTAAGAATACATTCATTTTTAATATTGACATGGTGAAGGTCTCTAGTATTCTGTAATATCCATATGTGAAAAAATATTTGTTTCCACCTTCATCCAGTCACAATATGAGTAGCATGTCTTTGGAAGTTGACTTGAATAAATAGGTGAAAAACTATTTTTTATTTGTATGAACTTGCATAATATATATTACACAATGTAGTTCATATGCTTCGATGATGTAAATATAATGTAGGTTATTTGATTAGTTTTAAGAAAAATGTCTCACTGTTTCAATCTGCAACTTGATTTTCTACCAATTTAATGAAGTATGCATTTTGAAACAACTCAAATGATCTAGGAATTATTTTATATCTGAGCTAAATAATTTCAAAAATCACTTAAGTTGCTGCAACATTTTTGGATTTTCTTCCGCTTTTGTTTCTAGATTTACATGTGCAATGTATGTTTGTTACATTTCAAACTATAGATTTCAAGAGCCCATCTTCAAGAGGAATAGAAGGCTTGATGGTTACTAAGAGAGAAGATTTCATGTTCTCTACACTACCATAAGTTTGACGAGGAAGTAAAGTGATAGAACCATTATAGAGCAAGTTTGAAAGAACTTTGTTCGTCTCAACAATGTGGAATTCTATGCAAAGGTTGTAAATGTAGTGGAGGCAATCTACAACACTTTACCGATAAGGTCTATTAACCCGACTAAAGTGAATCCACGTCTTGACGATGACAATCCATATGTTACAACAATTATATATATTTGTTATTTCATGTTAGTGTATTTTTTCATAAGGGACAAGGTAAGATGTCCTCTCCATGTAATTAACATTTTCTTATAAAAAGAAATTTTCAAGTCAATTATTGAAAATATTTTATTTTCACAAAGTTAATTTGTGGGTGTACATAAAGATATCCACATTCATGACATATGTGTATGACAATTGCATACTAAATATTTATATGACATATTTCTCTTGGTCATCTTAATTATATTAAAGAAAAGAACAAGATAACATAATGATATATTTTAAGGCAGCAATGAAATTAACATATGTAATTTTCCGACACACATAATGCCGCAATTTTTGTGTTCCGCTCTTCTCATTGTTGTTATTATTTTCCAACATATTAAGGGATGTCAAAAACTTCCCCCGGCACATCTTTTAACAGCATATTTTTGGAATCATAATAAATGTCAAAAATTAAAAATTTTGGTATAGTTTTTTTCTTTCCGGCATGGATATATGTCGTTAAAGGCAATATTTGTTGTAGTGATACATAAAGACACTACAATGATCATATGTGTAATGTATTTTACCACTATTCAATATGGACTTGAATAATGATTACCATAAAAGTATTGATTAAATGCATTGTGACACATGTAGATTAATGTGAGTGGTCTAGATGAGATTTGTCCCTCTAATTAGAGTGATATCCCGGATGTTTTATTAGTAAGGCTACGAAATGAAAAATCATGCTCGTGTGGCTAGATGTTATATGTCAAGCACTTATGTATCTCAATAGTCTACTTTAGCTCAAGAAATATATGTTAAATATTCAGAATATAATGACTCCATGCCTGGTCTTCTATCTGGAATACCAAGAGAAATGTATCATATGGTTCTAGTAACATTTTTTTTTGTGGGGGGGGGGCATCCTCGAGAATATTCATTCATCCCGCTCTCCGGTGGCAGTGAGCGCAGGGGTTACAATGTTGACAATATCCCTTTCTCTTCACTGGCAATCTCAGTGAAGAGTTCCGGGAATACATTCTAATTTTGTGAGTGCTCATATGCACTAGTTGCCCATTTGGCTATGGGCCACCTTGTTCGTCCTCCGGCTTGCGGACTGAAGTACAATGTTTGACCTGTCGGTTCTAGTCTCCGGAACCTCTTCACACGCAGAGGTATTTTTTTGGACATTACATTTCTCCACGGAGCAGTCGTACCGAGGATTGGCTATCAGAAATGACGCCTCTACTGTCGCCTTGTACTGCTTGTACCCCGTCGATGATGGCGAGTAGTTCGGCTACTAAAATATCATAGCTTCTTCTGGTATCCTCCTTTCAACCAGTTTCCGTTGTGATCTCGTCAACATAGCTCGTTGCTGCCTTTTTGCTTCTGGTATTGACAGTGGTGTCCACGTTGAGTTTGATGCATGACGTGGGGAGGCGGTGTCCACATTGCCGGTGACCTCCATCACTGGTCGTGATGTAGCAGGTTTCCAAACACCTTCACAGTCAGATCTACCTGTTGTTTTATTCTCGGAATTTCATCTGTAGCGTGGGGTTGCCAGTCATTGAATACCAGATCGTTCCGATTGCGCCAGATGCCTTCACTTTTCAATGCAAACTAGGTTGGTCGGTGTTTGTCTTGTGAGGTCCTCTTCATGTTTGTTGTCACCCAAGCTGTGAGTGATTGGCCTCTCTCAAAGAGAATCCCATATTCTTGTTGTATTGCCATCCAGATCTCTTTTGCGTACTTGCAGTCTCGAAGAAGGTGGTGTGTGTTTTCCTCAGAAGCGTTACATCTGGGACACAGACTGGACGTGGTGAATCCTCGTCGAGATCTTTGGGGTACTTCAGGTTGGCAGATCCTCGTCCAGCATCACTGGACTGGCTGGCGATGTTGTTTGTGCGGTGGGAGCGTGGTACTAATCTCGGCTACACTGGTGTCCGTGAACCACCAATTTAGGAAATGACCGTGGACTATTACCGTAGATTAGGTAGCCGTAGACTATTCTCCATATTTCACGGACAAACTCATGGACTATTATAAAACCGTGAACTATTTATATTCTTGTATCTCAAATTAAAAATCATATAATCCACTGTGATAATCGTGGACTATTATTCATCTATTATTAAATTAAATTTTACAGTCCATGGTGAAAACCTCATTTATATATAATATTACATAAAAAGGAACATGTTATATTGTGATATTCATTCATGATGTACTCATATTAGATCTTACAATTCTAAATATTTAACAATCACAACAAATTGTAACTGTAATATATATTTATTTGAGATAGTAAAAAAGACATAATACTTCATTCACACTCTGCTCAAATTCGTGATAATCATATTACTAGTGATCTCGATAACAAAGTGATTCCATAAACAATATCCATATGTTTGAAACAAATAATAACATGATAACTCAATCTGTCTCAGCCACATCTCTAGAAATTCTAAAAATATCATAGTATTTCTGTATACATTCTGGACTTAAACACAACATGATGTGTTTTGAGAATCTGACGACATGGTATCACAATAGCAGTAACTACACTAATGTTGTATGATATTTTGGTCTCTTTCAGATCTTGACTCCTGAAGTGTTCACTTTCTTCCCAAACATGTTGTGTAATAGTCATATTCCTATAAAAACAAAATATTCAAGTCAAACATACATGACAACAAAATATATTTCTCAACATTCATATATATAGATAACTTAATGATAATTTTATAATCGTAAACAACAATTCATTATTTTTACACATGTTTTCGTTACATAACAAAGTAATATAATACAAACATAGTTGTATCATGTAAAATAAATTCAAACATGTATTTATCTATATTAATTGAATGACACATTAAACATGACATTTCATTTAGTATCTAACAAGAAAAAATACACCAATAACACATTAACTAAACAAAAATATTACTTCTTATTCTTAAAGAAAAAGTAAATCTTACCCAAATAAGGAGAATCAATATCCGTTCTTTCCTGTATCAGTGATTGAAAAACAACATTAAAATATTATTGTAGAGTGATATATAAATATAGAAAAACAAGATAGCTAGTATACTGACAATTTTAGTGCATCCTCAAAACTAGATTCAAGAGTTGTTGTCTTGTCCTGCAATAACTATGTATAAATAATTTTTATTTAACTAATCTAAATATTTAATATAAGTATAATAGGATTTAAATATTAAACAATACCTGTGACTCTAATATCTTCAACCGAGCTCGTAAATCCTCAATTTCACGTTCTTTTTCTTTAATATGGCAATGTTGTTCTTTGAACCATTTCAATCGCCGATTCATGGTCTTGTCCCCACTCCTTATGTATCGGAAACAAAGAGGAATTACGAGCTAATATTCTTAAAAAGTTGCTCAAACTGCGTCTCCCTGATCCAGCAATTCAACTATCATTGCGAACAATGCATTTATGCTTCTGACCAGATGTAGGGGACACTGCCTTTAAACTGATTCTATCTCGTATCCTTCTCTTGTTAACATTTGATATGATAACAACTAAAAACATGTAGAAATGTGATTTAACTTTTATTTTGATAATGAAAAATATTCATAGAAAAATATAACACCTGTGGAATCATGATCAATTGATTCTATTAAATTTGTATGAACTACATCTTGGCTTTGATCATCCACTCCTGGTATAGTAGAAAAATAAGGAAATATATGCTCACCATAATAAAAGTAAATAAACATTAACATCATTATTGATAAAGTTTATACCTCCAATGTGATGTCTAATATGCTCATTCTCAATAACTGCAGTTTAGATACGTGCTTTTCTCTTTTTATTCACTATAATTCATATAATGCAAGTAAATGAACATCAATATGAATTATTTGATATAATGACTATAACTGGAGTTGTAGTACACATTTTCCTATGTTCATCTCCTAGAGTTGACATAACGAAAGTATGTAAATGTTTAAATAAAATATTATATAAGAAATATCATTTTTTCATATAAATTATACCTCCAATGTGCTTTGTGCCAAGCTCATTCCTAGATATCACATTCGGAAAATTTTCTCTACATCTGAATTTTTATTTTGAGAATTAACTTGGCGCTGAAATAAAAGTATATTTTGTATTATGTAGGATTAGTTACGTACTAGTGCGCCGAAGAAGAAACAAGTAGTCAAACACATTATCCCCTAACAATAAGACATGGGTTCAAATAATAAGTATCAAATCAGTTTATTTGGACATTCAACCCACAACCACACTCTATCCTACGATCAGTGGTGAAGCCAAAATTTTCAAATGGGGGGGGGCACAACACATAGTAGCATTCAAACATAACTCATTTCAGATATTCAACATACCAAAATGGTAATATTTATACGAAGATGCATGTTAGTGTGAACATTTATGAATATAACTATACTAATATATATATATATATATGTATATGCTAATCGATATCTATATGCAATCCACACAGAACTCCAAGATGATTGAGAAATTTCTAGATGCAATGGGACCAGTGTAGTTCGGAAGAGATAGACATGAATACAACACTACATTAAGAAGGAAAAATCCCTTGTATCTACAGGTCGACGTCTCTGAGATGATAAGGCTATGACAGAAATAGGACACTCAAGAATGAGCAGGGAAGGCAGAATTAAACAGGATTAGGGCAAACTACTGATTAGAAATTTGTTGATAAAAAGGCAGCCGAAAAGCTACATATATATTGTATTATTTGGCATACCTCCATGTATATATAATGAAGATATCTCAATCACAAAGAAAGGAAATGAGATAAGTAGAAAAGCTAAACCAAATCTAAGATTCATCTTTTGCTTAAATCAATATTCATCCAAGTAATTGGTTTGTGATCTTTCTTGTTAGACATACTAAAAGGATATTTTAAATTTGAAAATGATGTATAACAATTGAAAAAATATTGCGGTTTTAAACAAGTGGAGCACATTATTTTACTTTCCTAAAGGCCTTTTCCAAAATAAAGATGAAATGTACTCTTAGTAATGGCAAGAGAAACCTTCAGTACAATATGCAGACTTTAGATTCATTTCCTACCATTGGAAAAGATATTATATTGTGGGTGATAGAGCAGAAATACATGTCCATCAGTAGGTTAAGCACCAAAGACATCTATTTGAGATGTACCCAAAAGAAATCTACAACACGGAAACCCTAAACTTATTTTGCAAAAACTCTGCAACAGGACCATATATCTCTGAAAGACGTTTTCTTGATCTACTTGACATTCCAGCAAGGTCTACGTAACTAAATTGTTTATGGTTAGTTCATGCATTTTCAAAACAACTCACAGAGTAGAGAAAGCATAGGTGCGAGAGATGTATAAAGTTCATACCCGAAGAAAAGAATAGGGATCGTGTTGGTTTGTCTGAGTTTCCAATAACCTTGATTTGACTATTGATATTGTTGCATGGATCTAGAACAGAGACGCCTCTTTGTCCTGGATCTGATCTTGTCTGTCAGTTGGGCGTGTGCCAAGATCTCTATCTGAATCCACGGTGGACGATTAGTTTTTATTTGCGTATGTGTCATGCAAAAGTGGCAGACTGAGAACATATAGGGATGTTTGATTGCAAAACAGTTGTGGCCTTACAGACCAGCACCGATTAACCAATCGCAGGACCTGCAATCCGCACACCATATATCCAGGAGGGACGGATAAAGGGCGAAGGATAGGAACTGTTGGAAGTATGTTGCAGAGTTGGGAGAAGACAGATCTAAGAAGGATAGGGTACTGGTGAAAGCAGAGGAAGGAGGAAGAAGTCAAGGGGAGCGTAATGCGGCGAGGAGTTGACATCCTCGGCTGAGCTAGCGGGGTGCGGCGCGAATTGGGGGAATAAGGAATACGGCAAGGAATTGATAACAGTGTTTGGAAGTAAGTCGGAGGGAAATGAAAATTTGAAAATGCGCCTTCCCAAATTAACCGCGCGTATTTGTAAGCTCGTAGCTGCTGCATTGCCGCAATTTGATGGGCCATAATTTAAAACCCGTGACAGATATATGGGCTCTCGGAACCGTGGACTAATCGATACGGATTAATTTTTCTGGAAACGGCAGATCACTGTTAGGCCTGGTTTGGGTAAAGATTTTGAAAATCCCGGTAGTCGCGTGTGTAATTATACAGATTTTGATATTTGGCGGTAGAGAAGCTAATGAATTAACCGTGGTGTATTCTAGTGGACTACAAGGAGTCCTGCGCTAGTGGGGCCTCTTCTTGATATCATCGGCGAAGCAAACGTGTGAGATCCGTGGGCCTCTTCTTGCCACTTGGATGGCCTTCCAGTTTCGTGCATCTTCCTCCAGTCTGATTGTTTGGCTCAATCTCTCAAGGCAAGTAAGGCGACAGTGGGTCGCCCTGACGGACTCCTCGCAATGCTTTGAATGGATGTAGTGAACTTCCGTTCCAGGCAATAGAGATAGACCTTGTTATCCGAGATTCTACGGCTGGGAAAGAACTGCTTTGTAGTGCTGATATCCAGTCATTCAGGTAAGGTTTGTTCTCTCTACCAAAATCTTTGACACCAATTTGGTGCTGACATTGATGAGGCAGATTAAGATGGCACTATTCAAGAGTATCAGACTTGGGGATAAGGACCATCGTGGAGGCCGACATCGACTCTGGAATTGGGGAGCCTGCAAAACATTGAGCAAGTGTTAGCATAAATGAGTTCTCCACTCTCTCCCAGTTCTTTTGTAAGAACCCAGCGTCTACGCCATCTGGCCTGGGAGCCTTTGCAGGGTTCATTTTGGGTAGGACCTTCTTGATCTCCGCTCCGTCCGGGTTCGCCGCGCACCTGTGTTGTTCCGCCGACAGGGTTGGGAAGCTGTCGGGGTACGTTCTCGCTTGAGATGCAAATTCTCTGCATATTGCTCCTGGAGCTGGGATAGTTCATTGTCCACTCTAGTGTCGTAGTGTCTCTCCAGTGCTTCTGGCCTCGTCGTTATCCCTCTCAAAATCGTCATCTTCCTTTTGCGCGCTTTCCTTTCTCCTTTCTTCTTTTTCCCACTTGCCAACTGCTTTCATGAATCTATCTGTTGCCTCTGTATAGTCCCGGTCACACGCCTCCTGGAAGAACGTCGAGAAGGATTCCCGGCCGCTCACACCAGTAGACCTTCGTCTTTATATGGTGGGTATCGGAGGTAATCGCTGCTGTGGATCTTCACCAATACTGGAGCGTGGTCCGAGGCCTCCCTCGGTAGCACCACCGCCTGGGTGTCTGGCATCATCTCCAATCATGTTCTGTTTGCTATCGCGCGATCAACGCCTCAGTAACACAACCAGTCAGAATGATGTTCGCATCTTCGAATCCCAGGATCGTCTTCGGGTTTCCTTCTGTTGAGCCACGCGTAACATCCGTGTATGAAATCGGCCGCCTCAGATCTACTACTTTGTGCTGTGGCCCTTGTCCCCACCGCTCTGTTGTGTTCCCAACGAGTGATGGAAAGTCGTCGACGTTGTGTATCATCCCGTCCACCTCCATTGACGACTCCATCTGCTGTCGTGGTTGTCTGTCGCCTGCGTCACTATGGCTCCCATAATTCAGGCTGATCCCTAATTTAGGTTGAATGGAGGTCTGGCTCCATCTTCGTCATACAGCGTCGCTGTTCTGGTTGTACCTCCTCCCTCCGGTGTCTATTGCTGAGAGTTCCTTTCCGCCGGAGGTCGGTTCTCCCCTCCATTGCCGCCTCCAGGATCGCCGTCGCCAGTCTCTGCAAAGCCGCCTAACCCTAGCTTGATTTGTCATGGTTATGGTAACATATTGGTCACAAAAAATTTTGAAGTTTTTCTCTAACTTATCTATTTTCTCGGTTGACTATGATGTGCTTCTATCATTTCTCGTGAAGAGATAATATGAATACAAACACCGCCACCAACATAATGTGGAACCTATATATGGTCACACACATATTGCTCCACGAATAGGAGTATAATCATGGACATTATTGGAAATGTTCTTATTTATAACGTTCTATGTAGGGATAGTTACTAAAATGATTACATAGAATTGGACTATGATGCCTACACCCTAGACGATTAGCTGCAAGGAGTAGTTGATCAATTACATTTTAGATGGCCAACTAATATGATTAGATGACCAACTAGTTAAATCTCAGGGTTATAGGATTATAGTAACCCTTGATGATCGATAAGAGAAATTATCCAGTCAACTAAAAGATAATCGGAAGATTGATCTAAGTAGTCAGATGATTACTTAGGGACAATGCATTTTGAACTTTCTAGTTGGTTAGATAGACCAGCTAACCAATTGGCTAGCGAGTTCTCACAATCTGAAAGAGATAGAGCTCATGAAATGTTTACTTATGGATATTTAATTGAAATATTACCTTCAACCTCCCTTATATAAGTGAGTATGATATCCAAGGTTTAAAGATATGTTTTATACACCTTGAGAAAACCTAGCTATCATCAACAATTGATTTTTCCTCTACAATTAACTAATAACGCAATAGTCGACAAATTCCTATATAGGCATAATCATAAAGGACTTAGAAAGCACAGACTGACTTGACTCCTCCAAGCCTACTGTTTTTTTGTTTGCTTGAACTTTTTTATTCATGCATGCCCAAAAGCATACTTTTGATAGAGGAAGAGAGCGTGATAGAGGTCGATGAATGATGTCACTCAAGTGAAGCGTGAGGCTCTCATTATTGCCTCTGATCTACGTGGACCAAGGGCAAAGACCACAAAATCACCAATAATAAGAATTCTTTGATGTCCCCCATAATAATAATTCAGATCTCCTGAAGTGACTTGCTCAATCAAGATGGACCCCTCTAATCAAGATGAGGCAAGCATTGCACACTTATGAAATGAGGTCAAGGCATACCAATTATAATATACTACACTATGTCCCACTCCAAAACTCTTGCCAAATGTCAAAGTGAATAAAGTTGAAATGGAGTTGGTTTACTAAGATACAATATTGATTAAATATAAACTCTTATTGACTACACACTGGAATTGCGACCCATTTGAAGGAGTAAGGACTTGTTTTTGAGACTCTTTTACTAAAAGTTTCTCTTCCCAGGATCAAGGAGGCCCTTCTCAGAGAATGAAGAATAACAAGAAAGAATCGCAAGAAGTGTCTCAAGGGCTGGATTTTTTTTGTCTGTCTATAAGGGAGTGACAACTCAGATACAAACACTTTTCTGTCACATATCTGGAGAAATCGAGACAAAAAAGAAAAAGATAGGTTTGTCGACAGTAAGAAATCCTTCTTTAATAAACAAATAGTATGAGCATGTAACAACTCATAAGGAAGGATAGGCTATCCGTCAATTCTCCTATGGTATCTACTACCACATGAATACGATTTACGGAAGGAATTTGATGGAACAAATCACATCTTTTGTCACCTCTCCTCAAAGGAATCCATGATAAGAGTGTTGTTACAACCCCAATTTTCATGTTCTTTTAGTTGGAAACGCAATTTACCCAATAACAGTATGATTGTGTAATTATGTGATTTATGTGTCTTAAACAGATTCTTTTGATAAATAGCCTTGTATGTTTGATTTTGTGGGCCTTGTTGGCTATTGGGTCCAATAAAAAGGAAAAAGAATCAATTAGTAAAGGAATAACTAAGATAATGAGTTGGAAGTATCTAAAGGGCTAAGAATTATCCTTCAAGGAGGGATTTCATATCTTTAGGATTTCTTGGGTTCCAAGGAGTCCAAGTTGCAAAGATAATAGGAGAAGAAAGAGATAAAATCAAATAAAGCATTATTAAGA
Source organism: Alisma plantago-aquatica (assembly GCA_963693085.1). Classification (NCBI taxonomy): domain Eukaryota; kingdom Viridiplantae; phylum Streptophyta; class Magnoliopsida; order Alismatales; family Alismataceae; genus Alisma; species Alisma plantago-aquatica. The sequence continues at coordinate 1,498,114,483 of OY856411.1, read as the reverse complement.
AGGAAAGTTGAGATAATGATGAAAATATAAGAAATATGTGGAAATATAAATAATGGAATCATTATGAATGAATATTTCTACATCACATGGTTTCTAATAGTAAAATAAATCAAAATAAACAAAATAAAATATTAAGAGAGAGAAAATATGCTTAAAATATGCCTTATTAAGAGATAACTTACACATGAAGAAAAGTCCCTCATACTTTCGAGTTTGAGTCCTAAACTTGGTACACACGTGGATTGTGTCATTATGGACTTTCTCCTAAAATTTTGAATTAAAAGAATAAACGGTTTGGGAGATATGAATTTTGTAAGTTTCCTAAATAGTAAAGGATAACATTAAATGTCACAATTTATGTTCTAATACGAGGCTTGATAGCAGTTGGATCCTTGATCCAACAGTGGCTGATTCTTGTTTGAAATTGAAAAAAGGAACAGTTAAGGGGTTTTTTTGATCAATTTTCTTGACGTAAAATCCATGTGCAAGGCTGGGGATTTCTCCATTGGTTCCGGGAGATTAAGATGAAGCCAATCATCCCTGGTTTTCCTTGGTTTCGAGTGAGTTTGGGATTTTCCCCAAATCCCAGTTGCTTCAGGACTCCATGTACACTGGAGGTCAGGTCTATATAAGGGGCTCTACTGTTGGGTTTTGTGGAGAAAACATACGCGGCGGAAGCAATAAAATCCACGCAACCCAAAACAGGATCTCGTCGACAACAACGTATTTGGAAAGAGTGTTTGCGGGATATACCTTATCACGGAGCAAGTCCGGCGATGTCCCGCTGCACGACGATGCAACGTTGCTGACCTACACGGACAGAACTTCTCTCCCGTTCAATGTCGCAAGAAAATCCAGCTCGTTCCTTTCATGTGGTGACGTACGCGGCTCGTAAAGCGCAGGGATGGTCGTTGATGCCCTCCGAATGCAGGCGTCTCTGCATCTGCGTCTCTCCTTCATCCACGCAGATGGACTGGAACTCTATGTCGCGCTTCCTAAACCGGTGGGAAGAAGTTGTGTCTGTGCCGCGGCGTGCTAGCGGCGCGTTGCTTTCCTTCCTCTCCTAAGGACGATGACGGCTAGGGTTTACGTGCATGAGCGTAAACTAAAAGCGTCTCTCGATATCTTATATAGATATCGGCAGTCAATCCTACTTTAAATAGGATACGAAGGGAAGTATGGTTTTCTAAACCCATCGGTAAACAGAAATGGTGTGTTAATTAAAACGCTCGTGGATTAATTAGAATATTCTATAATTTATTAACTAACCAAATAATTACATTAATTGATTAATTAATATCCGACTCCATACAAACGCTTAGGATGGATCTATGGGCATATATACACCAACAGACTCCCACTTGCACTTAGAGCCAGTCACTCCAATATTATTCTAATTCATTACATAAACATTTTAGTAATCAATGTGATTCGGATCAATTCCAATCAAATTCATAATTATACTCCTATTGCAACACATTCTATGTGTGTGACCCGGTAGGCTCCAAATTACGTTGGCAGTGATATCCATAATCATATTATGATTTCACAAGCAATGATAGGTATCTAGGAAGACTTCATTGCCACCCAAGTAATTAGATAAGTTGGAGAACAACTTGACCTATCATACATGACTGGTGTTATAGTGATTGTATAGTTCTTTTGTCGTTGATATCCAGATTGAACTCGAGTCATGGAATTGTTATCCTTTTTAACGTTCAATCCATGTTCCTTGAACTAGAGCAGACTGTCTGAGATATATGTAAGCTCAATATCACATATTGACTCACATCAGCATGGCCATGCATTTCTCAGTCTCGCTTATCAAGTGGCCGGAATATCAAACTCCCGTAGGAAGGAAAAATTTCATCTACATCACTCACAATCATCCCCATGTGTCACAGTGCACCCAAGCACCATCTTTATGGCAATCCTTATTCAGGACCACGGTGGATGATGTCAAAGTATACCGAACGACATGTGATAAGTGTAGTGACTTCAGGTCTAAGAACCACAATCACCACCATCATTATGAGATGTGACTCTAACTACCAATCATGGTATCCATGTGTCACTCTCAAGGTGGGTCTATCTGATGCATTGTTCTCTAACAAGTATCTACGTATTTGATTTGATATCTCCATATCATGGATAATGAGATTCTTCCATCAACCAACATACATTCTAATCTTATGTGTTATTGATGTCTATGGATATTTCCACAATAACAACTGATTAGGGATAGAACAAGAATACATACTCTTAGCATACATATGATCTCACTATTCAGGTCATCAACCCGAAGACATATGTCATTGAGTATATTATTCTATAGACATCTATAAGTTTTATGGTCATCTCACAATATAAAACACAAACATATATATTGGAAACTTGCCTTTATTGATATGATCAATGTAGTATTACAAATCGTTTACATAGTATCCCATTACAATCATCGAATGATAGTCTCTATAGGCATACATACCTATAGATTCCCACTTGCACTTATACCTAATCACTCATGAATCTCAATCTAAGTGATCGAACATGTCTGTCATGTTTCTGCTGTGAAAGTGCTTTTGTGAGCGGGTCAGCCACATTGCTTTCTGTAGGTACTCTACAAATCTTCACATCTCCTCATTGTACGATCTCTCGTATGAGATGGAACCGCCGTAGAATATGTTTGGATCGTTGGTTCAATCTTGGTTCTTTATCCTGTACAATTGCTCCATTGTTGTCGCAAAACAACTCAATTGCATCACCAGCGCTTGGAACCACTCAAAGTTCAGAAATGAACTTCTTGATCCACACAGCTTCCTTTGCAGCATTATTACCCTTAGGACACGCCTAAGAGGAAGAAGAAGGGGGTCGGCTCCGAGTTACTGGGTACATGGGCCGCTCGAAAGATCTGTGAGCCAAGAAAGGGTTTGAGAGAAAAGAAAAGGGAAAAAAGACATGTGGCAGCTTGCAATTGGTCCTAAGGGTAATAATTTTGCAAAATTCATAGAAGTTAATTGGTAGCCCAGTTCGTCACATATAATATATGAATTTTGATTAGACAAATGCAAGGAACCCAATAAAAGTAGTCATATATCCTGAATCTGATCGTAATTTGAAAAATGATTAAAGTTTCCATCCTTAAATGTGTTTACAACTAAGGTTAACCCTAATTTGATGATTAATGAATTGAGAGGATTAATATAGATGTTTTATGATAATATTAACATGTTTTTAATACGTAAGATGTTTTGATGTCTAAAGAGATGATCCATATGCTTAATAGCTTAATTTAGGGTTTCATATGTTAATGTGCATTAATGGGCTTAGAAACCCTAACCTAAGTGTCAATGAGTTTTAATGAGATATAATTTGAGATCCTTTGTATAAAACTAATGTTAGGTTAATCTCAAGCCTAGTAGATGATAAAAAGGATCTAACGTGATTAAGTCGAATAATTAGGGTTTTGCCTCCAGATATGTTGTTTTTAGGGTTTTGTGATTATAATGTAGAAAAGTTGTAGATAAGCCATAATGATACCCTAATTCGGATTAGAAACCCTAGAAAGTCAATCCAAGTTAATAAAGTTGATTCTTGATAAAGTGTGTAGTGAATAGAGTACATATGCTTTTCAAGATTCTTGAATGTGTGGTTGAATTACTTGCTTGGATTGCTTTCTTGGTTGGAATTTCTTATTTCTTATGAAATATACAAATCAGGTATGTGGTTAATTATGAATACATGCATTATGTTTCCCAGCATTTCTCGAGGATTTATTGATTGCAATGCAATTAAACTGCTTGGTTGTCTCATGACTGCAATGCTTAAAGTGAATATGATTATCACAAAGTATACATATGTGTGACCCACTCGAATCTACATACCCCTCTGGATGTAAGATAATGCCAAGCCCTAGAGGGAAGACCACAGGGCACCCAAAGAGGTGACCTTAGGTACCAAGCTCAGGATGGAGAAGGTAGCCTTAAAGTCACTTGTAAGGACTTAACCCTAGAGAGGGTATCCCATAGGTGGTAAAAGTAGTTGAGGAGTCATACTGAAAATGTAATCTTGCATTGTTAACAACCATTTGCTGTGATTACGTTGTTAGAAATTATGTGCAATGTTTTGTTTGTCCCCACATACCGGCATATTTATTTATGCTGACTGACATATTTTTTGTCGACGTTTTAGGAATTATTTGAAATTAGACAACTAGTAAAGTGGAATTTGTGAAGATAAAGTTAAGTAATAGAAAGGGGGATTAGATAGATAGATTTCATCAACGGATAGAAGTCTTAGATCTTAATTTTACAAGGTATGCAAAAGTTTTATTTTATTCCAGCTTCTCAATTTAGTATTAGTAGAATTTGATAATTATTTTTGATTAAATTGTCAAACCATTGATCTTGTATTTTGGGATGATCTCTTGATCTCCCTTTGATTGGGGGTTATCGAGAAGCGGGATCTTACATTTGTTATCAGAGCCAATGGTTTCTCATTTAATATGTAATAATTATTAAATTTTACAAACTCTATCGAACCCGAGGGAGTTATTAGAGGATTTTCTGATGACGGGGGTGTCTAGAAAAGGATCACAGTCTGGGGGATGGAAATATTTTCCTCCACTCCACTAGTCGGTCACGGGGACTCCCGGATGCGGTGTGACTGACTGGCCAAAGTCTGAGGTTCTGACTCAAAGTAAGATACCTTTAGGACTTTCTCATCTATCTTCTTCCCTTCTAAACCCTAATTCAAGTAAGGTTCTAAGGTTTAGGGTTTTTCTCTCTCTTCCCCACCCCTCTCAAAGTCAGGGTAAGTATGATAAGGATTAAGGAATTCTCCACCAAATCAATGAAAAGCATGTAACAAAGATGTCATGGACATAAGTATAATAGTTTAAGTGTAAACTAAAGATTAGTTGCATTCTTAGGTTGCATGGTATGTGTTGTCGTGCCCTCAGGAGAGCACTGAGGTTAGACCTTCTTGTCAGGAGGATGAGGAGAGAGTTAGCCTTGGAGGGAGAGGCCTCTAGGGAGAGGTAGAGACATGATGCATCATCTGAGGATGATGCTAACCCTAACCCTAAGTGGAAGTTAGAGGAAGAGCTGACAGGATGAGTAGGATATCATAGTTGATCATGTAGGTGTGTACGTGGGTTGACATGCATACATGTTTCGTGTAAGCATGAGAGGCATGAGCTATGCGTGATGGTTTGACCTAGTGCTTTTTTTGGTGACCCAACCCTGGGTGATTGTGCCTGTTGAGGGTGAGGAGTGGCTCCCTCTTTGAAAAGGTTAGTGGTGACCCTAAAGGAACCCTGTCAGACATATACAAGTAGGAAAGAGGCATGCACCTACATAGAAGAGGACAGAAACAAGAATGATAGAAGGTTTTAGACCTAGACCCATAGGGTTGTGCCTGATGTTCATGAGAGGAGCATGCAAATCCTGGGATGATCTTGGCCGGACATAGGTCTTGATAGTACATTTCACCTAGGTAGGTGTAGACATGTATCCTTAAGAGCTTGATCCATCTACTTAGAGAGAACCTCCCATGGTAGTACCAGTTGTAGGGTTAACTCTAGAGAGAGAGGGCAAGACCTGATGAAGAGGGTTAGAGACTTGGACTACGGGACATGAGAAATTATGAGAGGTTGGATTTAATATGACATAGAATGGACGACTTATGTGGAACGATCTTGGAGGCGTGCCGTACCTGTGTTGCCTTTAGAGGAACCAAACCCTAGGATGAGAAAGAGGCTTCTTGAACTAATGTATAGATGTTACTGGTACCTACCTTTTAGGTATAGGAAGGAGAGTTCCTTAGACCGAGGAGGTATGGTAAGAAGTTGTGAGGCCTCACACCCAGTTGGTTGTCCTTGTGTAGGACTCTGAGGTATGGTTCACATGGAAGAACAATAGGAAGTACATGCTATACCTTGTACATGGTTGGTACGTGGTTGAAAAGTTGAGCATGATGTTAGACAGTTGATGCATAGGAAGTGAACCTGGAGTTCCTAGACAAAAGAAGGGAAGTAATGGTACCTGGTGCACCTAATGCTCACGAAGATGTTTGAGTTCCTACGGATTCGAGCATGGCAACCCCTCATGTTTATAGGGAAAGGAAACCCCTTGGAATAAGGTATATTTTCGTTGAACCCCTCACCCATGTGGGTCAATGTTGAGGAATAAGGAACTCAGAGTGTCTTAGTAGATTGTCTTATGGTTAGCTACGTGCTTAAGTAGCATGATAGGGCTAAACATGCACATGATGATGTAAACCCTAAAAGTAAGGATGTTTGTAAGCTTTGTTACTATCAGTAGATAGTTTTCTCTCCTCCTGGGGAAGGACCCTTCTGTAGGGTGAGTATCAACTTTTGTTTAGGTTGTGGTAACCTAAAGAGGTCTCTCATAGGAGCTTGATGAGCTAAGTGGAGAGCACATAGTATGAGCTTGAATCTATAGACCCTTGTGTGACCATCTGTAAAGGGCAAGAGGATAGGTTGCCATGGTGGGAACCTATATGGGGCCAGACCGAGGTAGGTAGGTCGCCATGATCCCCTAAAAGGATGTAAGTTTGACCACGTATGCCCAAAGAGATGATGGAGTTTTGGGTAAGGTTTCAAGTTTGAGATGTACCATGTTGGGATCCTAAGTCAATACTAGGGTTCGGTAGGGATAAGACCAATGGGAGTAGGAGTTGTCTGTTTCCTACTTTCACAAGACTATAGGGTCATAGGTAACAACTATCTTTGTCTGAGGACCATGGGTTAGGAGATTGATCACCTTCATGAGATCATGGGATCTAAAGGGCAAATGAGGTAGGCACTCCCTGGATGCATAAAAGAAGAGGGATGACCCCAAAAGTACCGACACCCCACAGACCTTGAGGAGATGACTAAGGATTGTTATATGCGTAATGTGAAGACCCAAGAGTGTTTGGGAATGGCTTTTACATGGATGTAAACATAGATTGGATATATTCATGATGTGATAACATGTGATTTACATTTCAACTTCGATCGGAAAGTGTACTGGTGATGTGTGGGGTACCATCTCTACTCTTGGAAGGGGATGAGCTCTATATTTGGACTGCATCCAAATGCTTATTTCCTCTCATTATGGGTGTGAGAGATAGGGAAAAACACATTCCATACACTAAGGATAAAGAGGAGGTGAGTGAAAAACACTAGAGGGGGGGTGAATAGAGTTTTAAAATAATTTTAACAATTTATTGAACTCAAACAACCACAATTGAAATTGGAAGAAGGAGACAGGTGTTTAGAGTGGTTCCAACTTTAGCAAATACTAAAGTTGTCAGTCCACTACCCGGTTGCTTACCCAACTGGGATTTTGAAAGTATTTATTTTATTACCTTCACAAGGATTTATACAAAATACAATACTTTCCTTTACACCCCTTGAACAGCCTTCACTTGAAGTAGGTGCACCAACTTGAGGTAGCCTTCTTGAAGTAACTCCAAGCTCCCCCTTGAAGTAGCCTTCCTCTCTAGAAGTAACCTCCCATTGCACCAGCCTTCTGAAGTAGCTCAAGGCCGCCTTCTTCACCAAGAAGATCTCCACCCTCTCCAATCTGCAGCCTCCAACCTAGGAGTAGCAAGGAGAGTACAAACAGTAATAGAGAACAAGAAAGGAAAAAGGAAATTACAACTTATCCTTTTGTAGCCCAAGGCTTGATTTGCCTAGATCAAGCGTATAGATCTCCTAACCAAAGTGTATGGACTTGTGATTGCATTGGGTAAGAGATGCTAGCCTATAGGACACGAATTTTGAGCTAAGGAAGGAAGTGGCCAATTCTCACAATGCTCAAATTGCTCACAAACAGATTGCTCAAAGTATGCTCAAGGATTTCTCAAGTGTAACAAGTGAGTTTGAGTGTCCTATGGCTTGTCCTATTTATAGGAATGGCCTATGGATGCTTAAAGACGTTCTAGACACCTTATAAAGGTTTCTAAGTGCTTAACTAGCCGTTAGGTACAAGTTTGTTGCTTTAGCAACGGCTAATTAATTTACTCTGCAGTTGTTGTCAGAGTTCATCTCGGTCGAGGAATGGTCGACCGGATACCTACTCGGTCGAAGTTTTGTCGACCGACAGGCTCTCTGGATCATGTGATTTGCAACGTCTATCTCCAACTGCCAACTACCTTGTCAGTTGTGTCTAACGGCTACTTGGGTCTTTCTCGGTCGAGAAGATTGTCGACCGAGAGTGTCTCGGTCGAGGAGTTTGGTCAACCGAGATTGACCCTGTTTCAATCTTTCAATTTAGGCACTAAGTATATGTATGAGTGTGCATATGTGATCCTATTTGAAGGGGATGACTTATCTAAATGTGGTGTTTAGATAGGGAGAATCTAACGCTTGATTTACATGAAATCTAAGTACTTGTACATTATATATTTGTACAAGTTTTTACAAAGTGATTACATTTCATGAAAATATAAATATGTAAGCATATGGATTTCCCTAGTACTTTGTCATGCACCTTGTTCCTGCACACTCAAGTAGCACGTTAGATCAATAAGAATGAAATGTTTGTCATTATCAAAACAAAGGGATTTACAGATGTCCATTTAGCCAACAATCTCCCCCTTTTTGAAGATGACAAATATTTCCAAAATATAAACGAAGGAAATATAAAACATATGAGTTTCATACCTTAATATTACCTTTTTTAGCTTTTCCTCTTGTCTATAAAATGTGTGCTTATTATTCCCCATGAATTATGGAACATGAAATCCAATTCTCTAGGGAATATAGCAACTTTCAATGTAAAGCCAAGAGTTTGTTTATGAAACTCATTGATTGATTTTTTCCTAATTACTAAGTTTTCGTTTTATATTTATTTCTCCCCCTTTGTCATTTCAAAAAGATATTCGTTTAAGAATAAAAACTCCCCCTTAATTAGATGTCCCATCAAATCTAAAAAAATGTCCATTAAAAGCCAAAATGATGCAAGTAAAAGTTTTCATTAAGAAGCACAAATATCAAAGAAAACATCTTCCAAAGGAGTGATAAGTAGTTGCTTCCTAATTTTGTTATATTGATCTAGTGGAAGCGGTTTTGTAAAAATATCAGCCAATTGATCTTCCGTATCAACATGATGACGGGAAACATGATTCTTGGAGATATGATCCCTTAAAAAGTGATGACGGATTTCAATATGTTTAGCTCGGCTGTGTAAAATAGGATTGTGTGCTAAGTTTATAGCGCTCGTGTTGTCACAAAATATAGGCGTAGATGAAAGAGTAAAACCATAATCGTTTAACACTTGTTTCATATAAAGCACTTGAGCACAACAAGACCCGGCTGCCATATATTCAGCTTCAGTTGTAGATAGGGCAACCGTATTTTGTTTCTTGCTAAACTAAGATACTAAAGCTCCCTAACAAGAAACAGCCACCACTAGTACTCTTACGATCAAGTCGACAACCATCATAATCCGCATCACTATAAACTTTAAAATCCAAGGATTGTCCTTTTGGATACCATAAACCAAAGCAAGTAGTGCCGGCTAGGTAACGAAGAATTCATTTAACTGCTAGAAAATGAGAGTGCATAGGTTGTGATTGAAATCGAGCACAAAGACCAACAGAAAACATAATGTCCGGTCTAGAAGTAGTTAAGTAAAGCAAACTACCAATCATGGCTCTATATAAGGAATCATCAATAGGTTCCCCATTTTCATCCTTATCAATTTTAATAGACGTAGCCATAGGAGTAGTAGCATGTTTGCACTGATCCATCCCAAAACATTTTAAGAGTTCTTTAGTATATTTTTCTTGGCTTATAAAGATTCCGGAAGGTGTTTGCTTAATTTGGAAACCAAGAAAGAAAGTTAGTTCACCCATGAGGCTCATTTCAAATTCTTTTTGCATAATGTCACTGAATTGTGTGCACAATGAATCATTAGAAGCTCCAAAAATAATGTCATCAACATATATTTGCACAACTAGGAAATCAGATGTATATGTTTTGAAAAATAAAGTAGAATCTGAATTTTCAATAGAAAAACCATTATCAAAAAGATATGTCTTGAGCCTTTCATACCAATTCCTAGGTGCTTGTTTTAAACCATAAAGTGCTTTCTTAAGTTTATAAACATAGTCACCTTTTTCCGGTATTTCAAAACTGGGTGGTTGGGCAACATATACTTCTTCTTGAATGATGCCATTTAGAAATGCACTTTTTACATCTATTTGGTAGAGTTTGATGTTTTTATGTGCAGCAATAGCTAGTAACATTCTAATAGCTTCAAGTCTAGCTACCGGTGCATACGTTTCATCAAAATCTATTCCTTCTTGTTGATTATATCCTTGTGCTACTAACCGAGCTTTATTCCTTATTACTTCTCCTTCCTCATTTAGCTTATTCCTAAAAACCCATTTAGTTCCTATGATGGTTTTATCTTGTGGTTTAGGAACTAAATCCTATACATCATTTTTAGTGAATTGATTCAATTCTTCTTGCATGGCTATTATCCAATAATCATCTTTAAGAGCTTCAGATATCTTCTTAGGTTCAATGATAGAGACAAAGGCCATGTTTGCAACATCTTTGAAGGAAGACCGAGTTTTGACTTTATCATTAGGATCTCCAATAATTAGTTCTTGAGGATGATCCTTAATAAGCCTAGGTGTAGGTTGTGGTTCATCTTGGTGATTGTTTGTAGTAACTTTCTCACTATCATTTGGTATGTTTAAATTTTCAAATTGATTAGCGAGATCTATGATTTCTAGAGTTTCAGATTTGGACTCTTCATGAAAAGAAACATGAATAGATTCCTCAACTTTTCTAGAGATAGTGTTATATACTCTAAATGCTTTTCTAGAAGTGGAATATCCCAAAAAGAATGCTTTGTGTGATTTAGAGTCAAACTTATCTCTATCATCTTTGGTATTTAAGATATAGCATGTGGAGCCAAAGGTATGAAAATAGTCAACTCTAGGTTTCTTAGAATGTATTATTTCATATGGAGTTTTCTTCAAATGAGAGTGAATAGTTACTCTATTTAACACATAGCATGCAGTGTTTACAGCTTCAACCCAAAAGGTTTTGGGTGTGTTGTGTTCGAGCATCATAGTTCTAGCCATTTCTTGTAGTGCTCGATTTTTCCTTTCAACTATACCATTTTGTTGTGGGGTGCGTGGAGCATAAAAATTATGAGTGTACCCTTGAGATGTACAAAATTTCTCAAATGTATGATTTTCAAATTATCCACCATGATCACTTCTAATGGTACATATTTTGCTTTGTAATAGATTTTCAATCTTGGAACAAAATTGTATAAAAACATGAATAGTATCATCTTTAGTTGCAATAAAATGTACCCATGTATATCTACTATAATCATCAACAATAACAAAACAATATCTTTTACCACCAATAGATTGTGTCCTCATGGGTCCAAATAAATCCATATGAATTAATTCTAAGGATCTACTGGTGCTAAGTACATGTTTTGGTTTAAAAGAGGTTTTGGTTTGCTTTCCCATTGTACATGGTTCACAGTTTTCAACTTGATCAAAAGATAAAGTAGGCAATCCACGAACAAGATCATATTTCACTAACTTTTTAATAACATGTGAACTAGCATGTCCTAGCTTTTTATGCCATAGTTGTAAGGTATTTTCATTTGCAAGCAAGCATTTTCCCACTACAGATTTCATAGAGTTAGGTTTAAGGATATAAAGATTTCCAACTCTATTTCCTTCATAAACAACATTTGTAGTGTTTTCTATTAATAACTTGCAACAGGTTTTATTAAATAACACATCATAGACACTATCACATAATTGACTAACACTTATCAAATTATGGTGCAAACCATCAACAAGTAGAACATTCTTTATTTTGAGGTTTGTACCAACATTACCTATTCCAACGATTTTGCCCTTACCATTGTCTCCAAAGGTGACTGTTCTACTTTTCTTTTCTTCAAAGGTTTGAAATGCATCCTTGTTCCCGGTCATATATTTGGAACATCCACTGTCAACCACCCATTCCTGCATTAAAATGTAGATTTTGGTACCCATGTGATGGTCCGATATGGTTAGAATCATTTAAGTACAGACTTGTATAAAAATTCTGATTTAGAAATCCAGTCGGTCGACAATTGTTCGACCGACATCTGTCTCGGTCGACTAATTGTCGATCGAGAAGGTTACTGTATTACAAACAAAGAAACACAGAAATTTAGCTCGGTTGACCAATTTTCGACCGAAATAATTGTTGTTTAGTTGCTGTAGATTTTTATTTGTTACAGACATCCGGTCGGTCGACAATACTTTGACCGATTAAGGGTTCGGTCGACAATACTTCGACTGACTAAGTTTCTGTTTCAGTACAACAATTCAGAAAATTAACAAGATGCATGAAACCTTTTGTTTAGTTGAGATAAGACAATATAAATTGCAAAATGGAGCGTTTGGCCATATCTCAACTAAATTCCATTTGACTCTACTAAGTTTGGGATTTTGGGACCCAAACTAAGTCGGAATCCTTAGTCTTATAAGGGCATGAAAAGGAATAGTGTCCAAGATGTAAACAAAAATGGCAAGTAATAGAATCAACTTCATTTCTCTTTCTAGCCATTGTGTTCTTAGGTACAAACATAGTTTGAGTTCTTTTGGGTTGATTTTTCTTTGGAGCATATCCCAAACCTTTTCTTCCATTGAAAACAGTACCAACGCTTAGAATGTTATCAAGGATATATTTTCTTCTTAACTCATAAAGTTCTCTTTGTAGCTTAGCAATGTCATTCATCTTCTTGTGTAGATCTTTTCTTGCTTGATCTAAATCAGATAACAATGAATATCTTTCTTTTACAACATTATCATAGTCCAGATGGTTACACAAAATAGGTTGAGTCTGAAAATCTTTTAGTGTAGCTAACAATTCAGTCTTTTCTTTAGAAAGAAGATCAACATTTGTTTCTAAAGTGAGTAGCTTTCTAGTGCAATCATCTAAAGATATTTTTAAAGACAAATTCTCAAGATCAATGTTGTTCTTTTCAGAAGAAAGATTATCGAATTTAGTAATTAGCTCATCATTTGATTTGATAACCTTCTTTAGTTTCTTCTTGACATCAACATACTTATCATGAGTTTCTTGTAGACTGGTAACTAACTCTTCTTTAGGAAGATCAAGTAGGCTTACCTCTTGAGAGTCTTCATCATCTTCTCTTGCCATTAGACATTCCACCTTTTATTCTCCGCTTTCACTGTCACTTGACTCGTCCCATGCAGCTTTATAGGCTTTTTCTCCCTTCTTCTTGTGTGAGCTTTTCTTTCCTTTCTTTGCTTTAGGACATTCATTTTTTAGATGCCCTTTCTTCCCACATTCAAAGCACCTAGGAGCAGTAGAAGAAGAACTAGAAATTTTGTTAGATTTAAACCTTTTGTATTTCTTACCATTGACGATCAAGGCTTCTTCTCCTTCTTCTTCACTTGACTCCTCACTTTCTTGTGTGACGACCTTTGAAGCTTTTAGAGCCACATCCTTCTTATTTCCTTGCTGAAGTTCACGTGCTCTTCTTTCTTCCTCTTCTAGGGTTGCTTCATGAGCTTCTAGGTTCCCAATAAGTTGCTCCATTTTCAGTCGAGTGAGATCATTTGCTTCTTCAATGGCTTTCACCTTTGGCTTATATTTAGGAGGAAGTGATCAAAGGATTTTTGATACCTGATCTTCTTCAAGGACAGGTTTTCCTAGGGCACTTAAACCATTAACAATAGTAGAGAACTTTGCAAACATTTCACTAATAGATTCATCAGGATCCATACAAAAGTGTTCAAACTTTTGTTTAAACATGCTAATTTTGGAATTTTTGACTTGGACTGTACCTTCATAGGTTATGGACAGTCTATGCCAAATATCATAGGTTGTGTCACAGTTAGATATTCTATTAAATTCTCCTACCGAAATAGAACAATATAAAATGCTTACATCTTTTGCATTCATTTGAGCCAGTTTTACCGTATTTGCATCCCATTCTGCAAATTGAGTTTGAGGAAGCTCATATGGGGTTGATACCATCCTCCATAAGTCCCAATTGATGCCTTGAAAGTAGAACTGCATCCTTCTCTTCCAATATTGGTAGTTTGTTCCATCGAACGCTGGAGGTCTAGCAACAAGTGTCCCTTCAAGGTTAAGGTTGTTGAGCACTCCGTCACCCATTTCTTCAAGACCTTGTTAGGGTTCCTTGAAGCCCGCTCTGATACCAATTGAAAAACACTATAGGGGGGTGAATAGAGTTTTAAAACAATTTTAACAATTTATTGAACTCAAACAACTACAATTGAAATTGGAAGAAGGAGACAGGTGTTTAGAGTGGTTCCAACTTTAGCAAATACTAAAGTTGTCAGTCCACTATCTGGTTGGTTACCCAACCAGGATTTTGAAAGTATTTATTTTATTACCTTCACAAGGATTTATACAAAATACAATACTTTCCTTTACACCCCTTGATCAGCCTTCACTTCAAGTAGGTGCACCAACTTGAGGTAGCCTTCTTGAAGTAACTCCAAGCTCCCCCTTGAAGTAGCCTTCCTATCTAGAAGTAACCTCCCGTTGCACCAGCCTTCTGAAGTAGCTCAAGGTCGCCTTCTTCACCAAGAAGATCTCCACCCTCTCCAATCCGCAGCCTCCAACCTAGGAGTAGCAAGGAGAGTACAAACAGTAATAGAGAACAAGAAAGGAAAAAGGAAATTACAACTTATCCTTTTGTAGCCCAAGGCTTGATTTGCCTAGATCAAGCGTATAGATCTCCTAACCAAAGTGTATGGACTTGTGATTGCAGTGGGTAGGAGATGCTAGCCTATAGGATTTGAGCTAAGGAAGGAAGTGGCCAATTGTCACAATGCTCAAATTGCTCACAAACAAATTGCTCAAAGTATGCTCAAGGATTTCTCAAGTGTAACAAGTGAGTTTGAGTGTCCTATGGCTTGTCCTATTCATACGAATGGCCTATGGATGCTTAAGGACGTTCTAGACACCTTCTAGGGATTTCTAAGTGCTTAACTAGCCATTTGGTACAAGTTTGTTGCTTTAGCAATGGCTAATTAATTTACTCTGCAGTTGCTGTCAGAGTTCATCTCGGTCGAGGAATGGTCGACCGAGATACCTACTCGGTCGAAGTTTTGTCGACCGACAGGCTCTCTGGATCAAGTGATTTGCAACGTCTATCTCCAACTGCCAACTACCTTGTCAGTTGTGTCTAACGGCTACTTGGGTCTTTCTCGGTCGAGAAGATTGTCGACCGAGAGTGTCTCGGTCGAGGAGTTTGGTCGACCGAGATTGACCCTGTTTCAATCTTTCAATTTAGGCACTAAGTATATGTATGAGTGTGCATATGTGATCCTATTTGAAGGGGATGACTTATCTAAATGTGGTGTTTAGCTAGGGAGAATCTAATGCTTGATCTACATGAAATCTAAGTACTTGTACATTATATATTTGTACAAGTTTTTACAAAGTGATTACATTTCATGAAAATATAAATATGTAAGCATATGGATTTCCCTAGTACTTTGTCATCCACCTTGTTCCTGCACACTCAAGTAGCACGTTAGATCAATAAGAATGAAATGTTTGTCATTATCAAAACAACGGGATTTACAGATGTCCATTTAGCCAACAGTGAGTTGAAACATTGCTATGTTGTTTGAGGATAGAGAAAGTATTGCACCTTTTGAAGAGTATGTTGAAGAGATGGTTTGAAACACAAAGAGAACTAAGGTAGTCATCATGAGGACGTTCTTATCAAGAGAAGTATGGAATTTATGAGTTATATAAGTTTGAAATTGATAACCAAGATGAAGAGCTCGAAGTTTTCTCGACTTAGTTAGACTAAAATCTGAGATGAGGATGATGAGTGGAGTATATGAAGGTATATGTCTTCACTGTTACCTAACACATAAGGATGTAAGGTGGTAATGGATGCTCTTAGTCAAGATCCAACTATCTTGTTTAACCTATAGAGGCTAGGAGATGTGGTTAGGTGAACCCTAAGTTTGTGAGACATATAGGGATAACACTTTGTTACAACTAGGCCAGTTGGTCAAGTTAGTAGTTGCTTTCTTAGCCAGCCTAGAGCTTGATGCGACAGAAGGATGGTTGAAGAACCTCAGATACACCTCTCTGGAAAAGAAGGTGATGAAACCCACAACTAGAGTGTTTTAGGGTTTCTGAGGAGTTGACCTTGAGGAATCATGACATGTGGGAGATTATGATTACAAATTCGGCATATACAGCGATACTACTAAGATAAGAAAATGGTGCTTTGAGTACCTGAGATGAAGAAGTATATAGGGTGCATGTGGCTTGTCGCCATGCATGCCAGGAGGTGACACTAGTGAGTTGCTACGGATAGTGAAGAGTCCCCAAGAGGGAATAGGAGTAGCTCACCATAGACGTTGAGGTGAGTCTCCCATGGACCAAGAGAGGTCAGGATGCAGTATGAGTTATGGTAGATCTCCTTACCAAGTTGACCTAACCCCTTGCCTAAGAGGGAGAGCGCTGTCAGAGTGATAGATCGGGTTGAACTATATGCATGAGAGAGAGATAGTTCAACTACACAATGGTCGAGTTCAATATCTGGAGCATGACCTCAAGATCACTTCCATGCGGTGGAAGTTGGTACATGAAGAACTCGATGCCAACTTGAAGTTTAGCACAGCTTATCACCCCTGACTGATAGACGGTCAAGAGAGTATGATCCAGACTAGAGGGTCTGATGAGCGCGTGTGTGCTCATTCGAGTGATACATGGGAGCAGTTCATGCCCTAAGAGAGTTTGGTTGTGATGACAGCCACCATTGCTAGTGTTGGGATGTAAGAAGCTCTGTAAGGGAGGTTGTGTCGGTCACCGCTTCACTAGGATGATGTCGGTGAGAGGACCTTGTAAGGTCATAGAGACCACAGTGTGTGTAGATGAAGTCTCTTTGATCGTGCAATGGCTGAGAAAACCTAGGGGTGACAAGAGTCGTGAGCTAATGCGAAGCAGACTGACATGTAGTTCTTTGTGGGAGAATATGTGTTATGAAACACCGACCCCTTTGAGCTATAGATGAGAAAGATGATTCCCCGATACATGGATCCATTTGAGATGGAGTGGTGGAGATTCTTATGTTTAGCCTACCCCTCAGGATAATATGATGTATGATGTGTTCCAGAAGTCTGATCTAGAGCACTATGTGATGTACCCAAACCATGTGCTGAGGCATGAACCTATTGAGCTTCTAGGGAGGCTAAAATATCCTGAGTCACCTACGAGGGTATTTGGTACCAAGGTGAGAGAGAACTCGGATGCAAGAATATAAGATGATAAATGTTCTTTGGAAGCACCATGGAGAGGATAAAGCCACACGGGAGCCGATGATGGGTATGAGAAAGTTTTATCATGTTTGTTTGTTTGTTTGGTGGAATTTTGAGGGCAAAATTCTTATAAGAGGGGAAGGATGTTACAACCCCAATTTTCAGGTTTTTTAGTTGGAAACACATTTTACCCAATAAATGTATGATTGTGTAATTGTGTGATCTATGTGTCTTAAACATATTCCTTTGATAAATAGCCTTGTATGTTTAATTTCGTGGGCCTTGTTGGCTATTGGGCCCAATAAAAAGGAAAAGGAATCAATTAGTAAAAGAATAACTAAGATAATGAGAAAAGAAAGATGTGGAAGCATCTAGCTAAGAATTATCCTTCAAGGAGGGATTTTGTATCTTTACGATTTCTTGGGTTCCAAGGAGTTCAAGTTGCAAAGATAATAGGAGAAGAAAGAGATAAAATCAAATAAAGCATTATTAAGACGGAAAGCTGAGATAATGATGAAAATATAAGAAAATATGTGGAAATATAGATAATAGAATCATTATGAATGAGATTTCGACTCAACATGGTTTTTAATGGTAAAAGGAATCAAAATAAAGAAAATAAAAGATTAAGAGAGAGAAAATATGCTTAAAATATGCCTTATGAAGAGATAACTTGCATATGAAGAAAAGTCCCTCATACTTTCGATTTTGAGTCACACATTTGGTACACATGTGGGTTAAGTCTTTATGGACTTCCCCCTAAAATTAAGGATAAACGGTTTGGGAGATATGAATTTTGTAAGTTTCCTAAAGAGTAAAGGATAACATTAAATGTCACAATTTATGTTCTAATACAAGGCTTGATAGCCGTTGGATCCTTGATCCAACGATGGCTGCTTCTTGTTTGAAATTGGAAAAAGGAACAATTAAGGGGGTTTTTTCAATCGATTTTCTGGATGTACAATCCATGTGCAAGGTTGAGGATTGCTCCATTAGTTTCGGGAGATTGGGACGAAGCCAATCATCCCTGGTTTTGAGTGAGTTTGGGATTTTCCCCAAATACCAGTTGCTTCAGGACTCCATGTACACTGGAGGTTGGGTCTATATAAGGGACTCTACCCCCTTCATGATAGAGTGGCTAGTACAGGAGAATCTGCACGAGTTGGAGGAGTTTGGGCGCACTGGAAGAAATCCCCTTCCTTCCATCTTCATCTTCTTCTTCGGTGGGCTCTCGGGGCACAATGGAGGGCGGTTGTGCTATGGTGAGGGAGGAGGCTCTGAAGGGAAGCATATAGTGCCTGTTTCCACTGGCAGGGCTAGCAGCCAGGGGCTCAAACTCCTAGCCGGCCCCTGGCGCTTCGCGAGCCACAAGGCGATGAGAGGAGGGTCGCGCAGTGAGTCCTCTATTTTACAGAGGAAACAGGGGGTCGGCCCCGTCTGCACGTGCCTACGAGGAAGAAGGAGGGGGTTGGATATGGGTTACCAGGTACATGGGCCACTCGAAAGATCTACGAGCCAAGAAAGGGTTCGAGAGAAAAGAAAAAGGAAAAAAGACACGTGGCAGCTTGCAATTGGTCCTAAAGGTAATAATTTTGCAAAATTCATAGAAGTTAATTGGTAGCTCAGTTCGACACATATAATATATGAATTTTGATTAAAACAATGCAAGGAACTCAATACAAATAGTTTTCGAGCCTGAATTTGATCGTAATTTGAAAAGTGGCTAAAGTTGCCATCCTTAAATGTGCTTACGACTAAGATTAACCCTAATTTGATGATTAATGAATTGAGAGGATTAATATGGATGTTTTATGATAATATTAATATGTTTTTAATAAGTAAGACGTTTTGATGTCTAAAGAGATTATCCATGTGCTTAATAGCTTAATTTTTGGTTTGATATGTTAATGTGCATTAATGGGATTACAAACTTTAACCTAAGTGCCAATGAGTTTTAATGAGATATAATTTGAGATCCTTTGTATAAAACTGATGTTAGGTTAATCTCAAGCCTAGTAGATGATAAAAAGTCTCTAATGCAATTAAGTTGAATAATTAGGGTTTTTCCTATAGATATGTGGTTTTTAGGGTTTTGTGATTATAATGGAGAAAAGTTGTAGATAAACCCTAATGATACCCTAATTCGGATTAGAAACCTAGAAAGTGAATCCAAGTCAATAAAGTAGATTCTTGATAAAGTGTGTAGTAAATAGAGTACATATGCTTTTCAGGATTCTTGATTGTGTGGTTGAACTACTTGCTTGGATTGCTTTCTTGGATGGAATTGCTTATTGCTTGTGAAATTTGCAAATTAGGTATGTGGTTAATTAGTAGTACACGCATTATGTTTCTCAACGTTTCTTGAGGATTTATCGATTGCAATGCAATTAAACTACTTGGATGTTTCATTACTGCAATTCTTAAAGTGAAAATGATTATCACAAAGGATACATGTGTGTGACTCGCTCGAACCTACATACCCCTCTAGATGTAAGATAATGGACCAAGCCCTGGAGGGAAGGTCAAGGTGGTCAAGCCCTAGAGGGAAGACCACAGTGCACCCAGAGAGTGACCCTAGGTACCAAGCTCAGGATGGATGAGGTAGCCTTAAAGTCACTTGCAAGGAATTAACCCTAGAGAGGGTATCCCAGAGGTGGTAAAAGCGGTTCAGGAGTCATACTGAAAACATAATCTAGCATTGTTAACAACCATTTGCTGTGATTATGTTGTTAGAAATTATGTGCAATGTTTTGTTTGTCCCCACATACCAACATTTTCATTTACACTGACCAACATTTTGTTTGTCGACGTTTTAGGAATTATCTAAAATTGGACAACTAGTAAAGTAGAATCTGTGAAGATAAAGTTAAGTAATCCAAAGGAGGATTAGATAGATAGATTTCTTCAGCGGATAGAAGTCTTAGATCCTAATTTTACAAGGTATGCAAAAATTTTATTTTATTCTAGGTTCTCAATTTAGGATTAGTAGAATTTGATAATTATTTTTTATTAAATTGTCAAACCATTGATCTTGTATTTTAGGATAATGCCTCTAACCTTTTGGTCTCCCTTTGATTGGGGTTACCGAGAAGCGGGGTCGTTACAAGTGTATTCCTTACAAAGATATGTCATATATGTGTATATATATATATGTATATATATATATGTATATATATATATGTATATATATAAGTGTGTGTGTGTAATGTGTATATATAAAGGAGAAGAGAATGAATCTACATGTTGGTGAGGTTTCTATTTCCTAATGGTTCAAGAAGCACACATATAGTATGTGTCATTCATTTCAAGAATATAGAGACGCAATGTCGAGCAATTGCATTGTGTTAATGTCCTCCTTTAGATATGTGTCCACTATAGAATGTGATACCCACCATCCTATGAGGAGCATGTTGTCACTTTTAGTCCATCGATTAGCTATCAATTTTACATTATTAGACAAAGATAGAGTGCACGATATGTTGTTTCTAGGAATTTAATTAAATTCTTAACTTCACCTCCCCTATATAAGTG
Organism: Alisma plantago-aquatica; assembly: GCA_963693085.1. Taxonomy (NCBI): domain Eukaryota; kingdom Viridiplantae; phylum Streptophyta; class Magnoliopsida; order Alismatales; family Alismataceae; genus Alisma; species Alisma plantago-aquatica. The sequence goes on along the minus strand of OY856411.1, from coordinate 1,498,093,624 downwards.
GGATGATGGCCACTGTCTAAAGATATGAGTTATCCACCTTAGGAAATCCTAACCATCATTAGCCACATATAAAGGGAGAGGTTAAAACAATGATGATAGTACATCTCCAAAGGTGTTGTTCTTTCCTTATGGTTCAAGAATAGCATAGTGGAGTTCTTATTGTTAGTGTGGATATTGTAGAGATGCAAGCACTGAGTGATTTCATTGTGAGGATGTCTTCATCCACACATATATGCACTGCAGAAAGTGTTGTCCTCCATCCCATGAGGAGAAAGTCGTTAGATTTACTCGATAATAAGGTGTATTTCACACCCTATTTCTAATATGGCGTTTCTGATAAGATCATTCTGTCAAGTTTTTGAACAATTCTTTTTGTTTCAACTACACATCTCACTAGCCCATAACCTTGCATATGGGCAATATGGTGATGGTCGAAAATGATGGTCCAACTCTTACAAATATGAAGACCTATTTGGGAAATATTTTCCAAATGGAAGTGCTAGGTGAATAAACCTATATCATGAGCCAATATCTCAAATAACATATATATGGGTCCTTATCTTATATTAAAGTGACAAATTACAAGTTTTTAAACAAATTTACAAGTTTTTGAAACAATTGACTATGTGAGGCTCTAATTAAGGGAAAATATGCATGACTCATGGCATAAATCATTCCATGAAAAGTTTATGTAAGTTATTGTAAGAAAGGGATGATATGATTAACTTTCCATACCTATTAAAATGGATCTATTGTATAAATATGATGTACAAGTTCAGAAGTCTCATATTCTTTGAACATGACGAGCATATATCTACCAGATCTAAGGGAAGATCATTAGACTTTAGTCAAGCATTAGTTTTAGTTACATGATAAATACCAAGATTTATTTGTATCCATGGACATGATTTTTATTTGTGGAATGCTACTATGAAGGGACATCTTGGAAAATAACAAGGACTATCACTAGATACAATATGGATTTGTGTCTTCCACCAATGACAATATTATAGTAGGAATACTTCCACATGAGACAGATCTTGATTCTATAATACAAGTTGGGCACACCAATGCATCAAATGTGACAAAGGACATTGATGGTCTAGAATTTTATTAGTGAACTTGGATTTGTTTCCTATAATTACTTTTATGGTACATCTATACTTTGAAAATAATGAAGCCATCATGTAGGCTGAGAAACTCATACTCTTTCAACATTTCAGGCACAATATTTCCAACTTATGAGAGAACATTAACAAGGAGATATGAATATTTGTTTGGTACAAAAAGAAGGCAATATTCTAGTTTATATTTGAGGCATGTTGATCATGTTGGACCACATTGCATTAGGTATATAAGTGATTCACTTTCGTGCAAGTAGGAGAAATTGTTGTGTATTCCATATAAGTCAAGCCTATGATTGTTGATATATGCATGGATTTTTTTATTGTTGATATGGATAAGAAACTCATTTAACTTAATTTTCTTGTTTACATTTTTAAGATGTAAATTTACAAAATATTTCGTTCAAAACCATAGTACTTCAATTATGTGGCCTAAACATGAGATCTTGTAGATGTAAAGAACAATATTATTCAATTTGTTCAATCAACTATAATTCAAAACTTGGATAAAAGAATATGATGAGGCTAGTAAGTGTTACGATTGGCATCCAAGTATCGTGGATCACATAAATTAGATACAAAGTCAGACACATGGGTACTTGCTGGATAACATATGTATACATGGATCTATTTGATAGTGATTCATGAATCCATACATGAATGGCATAACCATCACTTAATATGAAAATGATGTTATGATTCCCATACTTGATGTCCCAAACAATTGTAATATGACATATGGTACATTTTATGTAACTCAATTGAAGAAGATTCGATGAAGGTGATAGTTGAATGGTTATTTCATGATGCACATTGTGAGTTGTGTAAATGGGATTTTCCTTATATGATGGGATGATATCTTAGGGCTCTTAATGACTGTGACTAGGAAATTGATGGACATGCTCATGTGAGTAAAAATAAAGATACTAAGGTAGTATTTCTTTCATAAGTTTCCCACAAGATCAAAATGATTGTCTGAAAGTGATGATGATCACATGTTCATGACTCTAGTTCAATCTAGATATCTTTAACAAAGAAAATTAATAAGGCAATAACATTGTTTGTGGAAGTCTTATCCAATTCCTAACTGGTTTTCCACTTTGTTTACAATGACACAATTCTAGAAATTGGTCATTATTTATTGGATTATTGTCCAGACTACACAATCCTTAATAAATAGATTATATACTTATATGCTCATTCATGAGTGGATTTGGAATTAGTTTCAAATGTTACAAAATACCAAGAATTTAAAATCTAGGTTGAGGGGCTATGGGTTTTGTTTAGCACAAGATGACAGACGCGGAAAATACTCCAATCTAGACCTAATTGTTTAAATACAAGAATTAACAATGGGCATAATCTAATGTAAAACATATATGTACAAACTTGGAAGTGGTTGGATCTGCCAATTTTGGGTACATGTACCCTTTTGTTGAAGGTAGTTTGAGCTTTTTAAATCCTACTTGGAGATATTTGATTTATTCTAATTTTTTAATTAATAATTCAATGAAAGGAAATTCTTTGGCCATTAGGTGTTAAGAATAAGCGATATATTCCTTCCTTTATTTCTATTGCATTCTATCATGTCTTATCACATTTTGTTATGTGATATTTGAGAATCATTGCCACATTAATACCTGGAAAAGATCCAAGATAATCCCTTGTAAAGTAAATAGCCTTACCATTGCTTCTTAGATAATAGTCTTTATGGAAGGTATTTAAAATGACTTATGAGTGTCTAAGTCGTCTACATCAAAATCATCATCTACTTTTTGTCACTCTGTTCAAACCTTTTCTCAATTCTCTTAGAGCTGAAAAGCTCATGGACATCATTTTCTTAAATTAGGTTGTAGACAACAATGATCAACAAGGAAGATATGGCTCTATGTAGATTTATCCTTGCAACCTTGTGTATACCTCTCACACCCACAACACTCAACATTAGGATGTTAGATAGCTCAATGTACCCGTACTATATTACAATATTTTATGCTAAGTGTCTCACCATGACAAGAAGGGAGTTGTCGGCCTCCCTGATTGATATGTCCTCTGATATTGGGTCGAATAGTTGGTAAACTGTTGGAGACTTCAACACAGTGTGAATTGTAGGTAAGAAGAGGGGATCATGTACCATATTTATATAGGCATGAGGGAATTCAATAACCATATTCTTAGTTAAATGTATCTGAGATTCCATATAGAGGGAGTGAATTTACTTGGGACGATAAACAATACCACACCCCTACATTATGTGAAGATATGGACTATTGATTCTTCAACACAGTTTGGCTAGCCTGATTCCCCTCTATTTCATCAACACATCTAACCCAATTTGGGGTGTGTGACCAATACCTACTCCTGATCTCATAGAATGAGGTCAACAAGCTCAAACAACATTGTGCCTTCTTCTATGATATGTGGTTCAATCATCCAGGGTGTTTGGATATCATTAACAAAGGCTGGAAGATGGATGGGTAGGGAGATGTATCCTATATGTTATTTTATAAAATGAAGAACTTAAAGAAAACACTCAAGGCATGGAACCATGACACTTTAAGAATGTGCATCAAAAGAAGAAAGATCTTGACAGACATGATGCAAACTTTGCAAATTTGTTTTGATTAACAATCCAACCCACTAAATGAGTTGTTATTGAAGGACGACAAGAAAGAGTTGGATGACATTTTTCAATAAGAGGAGATCCTCTAGAAGGAGAAATCATGTAGTAGTTGGTTGGATGATGTTGTGAAAAAGACCAAGTTATACGACATTGCTGTCAAGGAACAGAAGCACAAGGTAATCCCTTCTATAATTAATTTAGATGGGTTGATCGTTGATAACCCATTCCTCATTGTGTAAGCCACAACTTCACACCTGGAGAAATTATGCTCCTCAAAAAATGGATTGAGTGTTTTGGATGATCATCTATATCTCAACCTCAATCTTAATGTATTATATTTTGATTATTACATGAATTTTATTGCCTCCCCATCCAAAGTTGAGATTCTTGATATCATGAAGATGATGGATAAAGGAGAGGATCTTGGACCAGACAACATTATTGTCATATTTTACATTTTTGTGTGGGATATTATTAAGCTATATTTCTTGAGCATGTTTGAGCTTTTCTTTAAATACATGCATGTCACATAAGTGTGGTGTGTTGCATTATCGTGTTTCCTAAAGAAATAATCATTCAAATGACCTAGCCAAGATTTTCGGCCAATATCTATAGAGAATGTGGAATTGTGTATCTTGGGAGGACCATTAGCAACTAACTCCCTCGTTCCATTGTTTATCTCAAAGGAGAATGGTGTGTGAATTCAAATATATTATTGGTATGTATGCCTAGAGAAAGAATCATATGATTATTGTGATGACATATTACTTAAATATTTTGATTAATCATAAAGGCATGCTTCTGATTTATTATGTTTCACTCAGTTATGAGATAATGAGGAAACATAATGAATGAAATTACTCAATGATGTATGTATTCAAGTGTGTGACTTGAACAATGAGATCATATGGATGTTAAGAGTATATATATATTCTTGTTATGTCCCTAGTCAAATGCTATTGTGGAAGATTGATAGACAATAGTAACACTTAATACTAGAGTGTGTGTTGGTTGATGACAAAATCTCACCAGTCATGATGTATGTGATATCAAACCAATAACATAGATACTTGTTGGTGAATAGTGTATCGGACATACCCACCTTGAAAGTGACACATGGAAACCATAATAGCTAGTCATAATCATCTCTAATAGTGGTTATTGTAGTTCTTAGACCTAAAATCACTACACTCATGACATGTCATTCGGTACACTTTGACATCATCCAACGTGACCTTGAATAAGGGTTTACATAAAGGTGATGATTGGGTGCACTATGGCACATGGGGATGACTATGAGTCCTGTTGATGGGGTTTTTCCCTCCTACTAGAGTTTGATATCTAGGCCACTTGATAAGCGAGAATGAGAAAATCATATGCATGCACTTGTAAATCAATATATGATATTGAGTTCACATATATCTCAGGCAGACTGCTCTAGATCAAGGAATATAGATTGAACATTGAGAGGATGATGATTCCATGTCTCGAGTTCATTTCATATACCAAAGAAAAGGAATTATACAATCAATGTAACATGTGACATAGATTATAGGTTGAAGTTTCTCTTCAACTTTCCATTCACTTGGGTAGAAATGATGTGTGACTAGGCACCGCTCTTTGCTTGTGATGTCATATATCAGTTATGGGCATTCAATGCCACGTAAATTGGAACATGTAGGGTCACACACTTAGGATACACCTAGAAGAGGAGTTTAATCATGAATTATAATTAAATTGATTTCTAAAGTCTTTAGGTATTCTATTCAAGTAACAAGTCAACTAATTGGACTCCCAACCGATCAGTTCAAGTGTTAAAATGACTAATTGGAGTGTCAGGTTGATTGGAAATTGCATTGGTTGAATTATGGAAAAATCAAGATGTGAAATGACCAATTCACTTAGTGAATCAATTGGTTTGGGTTTATGAGATGACCATTTCATGAAGCGAGACGCCCAATTTGTGGTTCAATTCAATTAAATCAAGGATTAGTATTGATGTCATTTCGTGCATTAATTAGATTTGAATTGCCAATACAATTGTGATTGGGAGACATGACAAAACAACTGGTTAACTGGGTGAATCAATCGTCTCGCATGCCAACTGATTGGTTTTCTCACAAACTAGCCATTTTCTTGTCATAGGTTTCAAAATTTTGTGAAATTTTGGTTCCTTCTTCTCCCACTCAAATTGGGAACCCTGACCCTAACCCTCCCATAAATAGAGGGGTATTGGGGGGCTTCTCAGACACAACTCAATTTCCTAGGAAAACTATTGTCCTCTCTGTTTGTGGTAACTAATAGAGAGCCCGAGAAAGTCCTACCCAATAAAAGGAGGGATAGAAAGGGAGAACAATAGTGGGAGAATAAGTTGGTGACTAGTACACCAACAGATAGGACAAATCCTTGCAGTCTATTCTAGTGGAAGGAAATGAGTTCTGGGTGGTTCATGTGGACTACGATAAAGGAAAGGAGGTCATTGCCTGCCGCTAGGAGGACAACACCAGTCTGTTGTCCATGGTGAAGACTAGGAGTTACAGTAGACAACAACTAAGTGAAACTAGAAGACAACTACACAACTACAACAAGGAATAGTCGTTGGACTTTCTCTAGGACGAGGTATGACCTCATTGAACCATCCTTCCCATTATATAGTTGTTGATGCGATCTACTAGTTATGAGGAATATGGACAGAATTGTTTTGCTTCCGTTGGCTACTCTGTCGCCATATTTCCTTACAGTGGTATCAGAGCCACATCAATTTACTGTGATTATTTATTGCGTACGATGTGAATATTTAAACTTATTAATATGTATATCCGATTAAAGACCACATATTACCTCAAACTTATATATATATATACATAGAGAGAGAGAGAGGGAGAGAGTCATGCTAGAATACACTCGAGTGTATTCGGAGCAGAATACACTCAAGTCATTTTTCATGTTGCAATATTTTTTTCAAAAATCTAATCTGTTGGTCTTCTTAAACATCTTATGAATAGCTCATATATAAATTTTGAGCACACTTGGACAATTATAGGTTATGTTATAAATACTGCAAAAATTGTGCATTTCAAATTAGTTTCGTGCATCGATTTTGTTGCCCTTGGATGAGTGACTTACACTCAATCCAAATGGGCTCAAAATTTATATGTAGCTTAGTAATAGTATAAAAATGAAGATCAATGGATTACATTTTGCAGAAAATGGTCTTGATATGCAAACACACTTGAGTGTATTCATGTGATTATATATATATATATATATATATATATATGTATATATATATATATATATGTGTGTGTGTGTGTGTGTGTGTGTGTGTGAAATTTACACGCGCCGCCCTAAAATTGGCTTTGATGGTGGATGTGTAGCGTGGTTATGACCAATAACCCTAATATCTATGTGTGGCTAGATGGTTTATTTTATTCTTTTTATGTCTTGGTTTATGCATCGAGCCTTACCTTCTTCTTCCCAATATGAAAATGTTATTATTTCCTACCTTTGCTTCCCTCAAATATAAATAGAGGTAGTATATTTTCTTACAATGATGAATATGATGATCAACATCAAACAAGATGACCATTTCACGTGACAAGAAGATCAGCTTGAGGACTGAAGAGGGTAGACTGCAGGAGGAGTGAACTGACCGTATGGTGGTCCCAACCGATCGTTTGGAGGTTTCTATACATCAATTGGAAAGAAGGATAGATGATTGTTTCAGATGACCAACCAACCGGACAAGAGGTGAGCCAACCGGTTCAAGGATTGAACTGATCAACACGGATTGGCAAGCACATATCTACACCAACAATAGGTCCATGTGTGAGATGTAGACCTACGTGGTAGTAATTCTTGTGGCTCCAAGGAATTACAGTTGTATGACCATAACCATTTATATTGCACGTTTACGTTTGTGGGATTTAGTATGTATATGATACACGCTATAGTATGTGGTGATTGGATATGTATATGTACACACACACACACACACACACACACACACACACATATATATATATATATATATATATATATATATATATGGTAGTGATCTAATGAGAAACATCTTATAGTAAGAGTATGAGAGCCATTTGAATAACTAAAAATTTATACCTTTTTTTTTTAATCCAACCTTATAGATGGGAAAAGTATCAATTCATTTACCTTCCCACAAAAAATCATCCCAATCAGATATTGTTGCCATATATACAATATACATTGTTTACATCCAATGATCAGCCAGAAATTCATTATAGAGAATTGAAATATTTTCTCTTGTTGTAGATGCTATACAAATTGGATGATAATGAAATTTTGTGGGAAGGAACGTATTGAAGTATAATTTTAATCTATATGGTTGGATTGTGAAAACTTGGTTTTTGCAGGGAGTTATTCAAATGCCTCTCATGCTCTCACCAAGAAGTGTTTCTCACTGGATCGTTGTCATATATATATATATATATATATATATATATATATATATATATATATATATATATATATATATATATATATACATACATACATACATACATATAAATATGTATATATATAAATCCCTCAATCAAACATATTAAGTCTTAGATTATTTCCATAAGTAACACACGTGAAAATATTGATTGACTAAATGTGGGTAGCCCAAGGGTAGTGAATTATCTATCTCGTGGAAGTGTGATGATAACAATGTAGGCCTACTAACCGAGGTACATTATTATCGTGTTGGATTTTGGGTCGAGCTTAGTTGAGTGTCCTTAATGATATTAAGCACCAAAGGCATGCATATGACTATGGGAAAGAGTACTGCATATCATCTACATAAAATTGCATAAGATGCAATTAGAAAACATTGCCTACCTTAACAATTGATTATGGACGATGGCGTTGGCTGGGTAATAATTGAATTGTTTTGATATCAGTTCATTAGAAGTTTGTGTGTTGTAAATCTTCTGAATTGATAATTGAGGGTTGTCAATTTGAACAAAATAATGAGTGTGAATATTAATTATAGACCTAATTGAATATCGTCAATTGATACAAATCAAATGGAATAAAAAATGAGTTTTTGACAAAATTGCAAAATTTCTCTTGTAGAATCAAATGGAAATGCACAACAAAAAATTTTCTCTATGATTAGTCCTTGAGAAGGACAAACTAAATGGGAATCATTTCCACAACTGGTTGAAGACGCTGAGAATCATTCTCACACAGGAGCATAAACGCTATGTCCCTGAGACACCAGAGCCAAAAGAACTCGTTCCAAATGCACCTAAGGCTGACATAGATGCTTACAAGAAGAACATTGAAGATGTTGTCCATATCAAAGCCTAATATTTTGCTCAATGAACTATGAGTTGCAAAAACAACATGAGAACGTGGATGTTATTGAGATGGTCACGCATCTTAAGAACATGTTCCAAGATCATGGAAGACAAGAGAGACATGATGTCTCCAAAGCATTGTTCAAATGTAACATGGCAGGAGGAGATCCAATAGGTCCTCATGTGTTCAAGCCTATTAGGTGTGTGGAGGACCTTTCTATATTGGGATTCCCCTTGGGTCTAGAGTTGGCCACTGATGTGATTTTGTAGGCTCTGCTAGAGTCATACAATCAATTTGTCATGAAGTACAATATGAGTGACTTTGACAAGCTGTTAACAAAGTTACTTGGTATGTTGAGAACAATTGAGGCAAAAATGAAGAAAGACAAGCCCATGTATGCGATTATGATCAACAAGACAAAGGGAAAGTCTAAATGCAAAGCTAAAACTAAGAGGAGTTCTAATGTTGGGCCAGAAGCCCAACTCTTCAGCACTCAAAGCAAAGGGAGGAGTAAAGAAGGGAGGCAATTGTCACCACTATCACTAGCATGGACACTGGAAAAATAATTTCCCACTCTTCCTAGAGGAATTAAAGAATAAGAAGAAATGGGTAGAGACCTCTACTTCAGGTCTAAATGTTATAAGATAAATTTAATTACTTTTTCATCTTGGTATGTGATACCGAATGTATATCTGACATATGTTGATGTGCCTGATTTGATAAGAATAAAAGCCTTTATGAAAGAACAAGGATGGACTGTGATGAAGCAAGAGTGGTTGCAACTTCATTCTACATTTAGAATTTATCTTAGCTCGTGGGGCATGCAATAGAGTTAGTTGAACTAGTATTTCATTACACCAATAGTAGAAACGTTTTACTCTATGCATCTTGTATGGACAAGGAGGATAATGAATAAAGAGATGTTAATGGTTCTATTTCAAGGATATGATCTTGTATGGAAATGCCCCAAACATCAAATGATCTTTAGATGAAAGGATATAAAGGTGAATGTTTATAATGTAAATATCAAAAGATTATAATTTGATAACTTAATCAATTAATATCTGTAGCATTGTCATCTATAGAACATACATGAGATATGCATTTCTAGAATGCATGTTGATGTTTATCCAGACTCTTTTGGTTATTGAACCAATAAGAGACATGCAAGTCTTATTTATGAGAAATATGACAAACCACCTCTCACTAGGTGTAGTGGGAGTGTGATGACTCCAATTCTTGTATACTTTCCATAATGACATTCCCCAGATATGTGTGCACTCATATCTAAAGATGTCAAAAGGGAAAATAGAAGAGATTGTGATAGTCAGCTAAATTATGAAAAGGAGCCAGAAGCATCATTAATTAGCCACACAAAACAACATTCATGAGGATAAAAGTCATACAAATTATTCAATAGAAGGAAAATAATAGTTCTAGGGAATGAAAAATATATAGTAGATATATCATCCTATGCATCATCTAGAGGAAAGTAATAACTATCTAATAGAAATAGAGATAAGAAGCAGAAATATAGCTAGCTATCCTCCACAAATAATTATTTAGTAGCTTCTGGTACTTTTTGATGCATTAATTATTCCTTGTACCTAGAAACAAGAAACAAAATCATCAACATGATGTTGGTAAGTGGTTGAAAAATACTATGCTATGATGACATATTTAAAATACTTAAAAAATAAGAAGAAAAGAAAAAATTATTAAGGCAGAAAATCAGGTAAACCCAATTTATTAATCATATTTCAATGGACATGTATTACTATGGTGGGCTTAGCACAAACATATATTAAAGGGCCCATTCCCCGTGTACCTTGTACTCAATGGATCTCCTCGTATACCATGTACTCTAGGGAGGTGCTAGTCATCATTAATACTTTCCCTCTCTAATAGGGAGATTAATAAACCATCAGTAACTACATTCCATTATCTTTTCTTAGTGTTGTTAGTGTTCAAGGCAAAAAAGGGACAATATTTATAGATATACATCCAATTAAATTATGCAACTACATGCAAGCATTTACTCATAATTAGATCATCTAGAATAACTAATCTTATACTTATATCCACATACCTTGAATCTCAAATCTTGATTTCAACAAGACTAGATTAAGTGAGTAGATCACCTTGAAAGATAAATAAAAATCTAGAGTCATAATGTGTTTTCAACACCTCATATTAGGGTTTTGGTCTTACTAGGGTCTTCATTTAGTGTCTTAGGTTTTAAATCAAAGTATAATAGGGGAAATGCTTAGGTTAGGGATCAGAGTGTGGATTTAGGTATTTAGGATGGTTGGTTTTCCCTTAATCATCATTATTGAAGGAGAGAGAAGATAAGGGTCATTCATGTGATATTAACGTGAACCTATCATTGATCATCATTTTAGGGTTTAGAGTCAAGGGAATTAGGGTCAGATCTGATACTTCAAGATCTTCCAAAATATACTGACATTAAATTTTCGTATTTATTTTCTAAAAGTTATGTTAAAAAAGGACATAAAACAAGGTCATAAAAAGGATACATCAAACTAGGGTTGGATTTAAGTATAGTAATAATTTATACGAGTTCTCCTCATTTTTCTAATAACATGAGTATTTTATGAGGATTTTTTGGATACTGGAATCATTTATTATGGATTTTACAAGATCAACCAATCAAAAAATGGTTAGAGTTTTGAAAAATAAAATAATGAAAGAAAAAGAAGTTGGGCCTTGCAAATCAGAGAAGGGATCTGGCTTTGTAGATCCTCTTCCTGACCCACGAGCCTGCCTTTGTCCAAGAGAGTCGAGCAAGAAGGCTAAAAGACTATACTGCCTAGCGTGCAAAAAAACCTGGACATGACAAAACATGGTTAGATCATGGGTTTCATTGGATTCATTCATCTACAACTCGAGCCATGGAAGAAGTGAGGGAAAGTGAGAGGTGGGGGTGATGGTTGGGGTAACCAGGTGGGTGTTGAGATGTGTTGGAGTGTGGGTTGAATTTGTAGTGTAATGCCTATAACAGGGAACCCAGAATGGTCGCGGAGGTGGACTACAACTCTGGTTCCGATCAAGCAGGCGGAGATGAAATGAAGATGGGGTTTCAGGGATTTACCTACCATACAGTTGGATTGAGGGAACGTGAAGCTTCACGAGGATTTGGAGATGTTTCAGCTACCTCCAGGAAGCTTGGTGGAGCTCAGGACCTCACAGGCGGCAAAGCTTCAAAGCTCAGTTGCAGGCACTTGTTGACCCGTCTCTTTGTGTTGGAGCAACTCCTGCGGATGGTGTTGTTTGATTTGTTGGGGTCTCAAGGACATGTGACCTTGATTGATTGGAAGGATAAGGTCTCAAGAGTGAAGAGGGTTCTCTGGTCACATGAGGTGTAGGTGGTTTAGGTTAGGGAGGATGGGGTGACCTTTGCTGCGATTGAGAGGCGAGGATGAGTAAAAGAGGAGCGGTGGTTGTTTTGAGTCCTTAAATAGATAGGAGAGTGGGTGTAGGAGGAAGCCCTAAAAATGGCACCGTCGCCAGTAGAGAGACTTGGGAAGTCGGAGATCATTCTCCCTGATTTGAGGGTCATAGGTGATGCGGCAGGGGTCGGTGAGATCGTCTTGGCGAGAGGAAATCATCCTCCAAAATCATCGAGTGGATATCGTCTAGATAATCCTCGGGGTATCGGGGTTGATATGGCTCAAGTTGTTGGAGTAAGCCGCAATCTACGAGAGGTAGATGATGAGGCAAGGGTCGTTCGATCCCTACATGATCCATGATCCCTCTCATCCAATGGCTGGGAAAAAGGCCGAGAATGCAGATAAATTAAAGAAGTCGTGCCTGGTCATTTAAATCCAAACTTAGGTTTTAGGGTTAAATAAATAAAATAATATACATTACTTTTTAGTCTTAAATCTCTTAAATATATTATACAACTAAAGTGAAAATTTAAGTAGAGCTTCATGATGTCAATATCTAGCAATGGTATAAAATTGGGTTCCAATTTTGAAGACTGACTTCTTAAACTGACTAAGTATCATAATACATGTATTCCACCTCTATATGAACTAGGGTTTATCTTATAATTAAATGGATGATTCATTTAGTCAAAGAGTGTGGGAGATGGTTGAGGGTATTATTAGAAATAACAAAAATTGTAAGAGAGAGAGAATATATATAAAAACTCACTCTATCACATTATCCCCTCCTTTTAAAGAATTTTGTCCTCAAAATTCAAGAAGCTTGCAATAGATGCGGATAATTCTACTCAACCTCGGACTTGAGCTCCCAGGTGGCATCAGTCTGATCATAGTGGCTCCAGAGAACTTTCAACATATCTATACACTGATTGTTGCGAAGCTCCTTTGTCTTGAAATCAAGAATCTTGATTGGGGACTCATGATAAGACAGATCATCTTTCAGCGTGAGAGGCTCATGATTCAAATTGTGACTGGGGTCTTTGACATAAGGCTTCATATTTGATACATGAAAGACATTATGCATGGTACTATACTGAGGGGGAAAAGCAAGATGATAGGCAAATTCACCAACCCTTTCTAGGATTTTAGAGGGACCTACATAGCGATGACTAAACTTCCCCTTATTCTTGGCCAAAGATCGAATAGGTCGCATCTTCAGAAATAAGTGGTCACCTTCCTTGAACTACCATTCTTGCCGCTGAGCATCTACATAAGATTTCTATGTATAATGTGCTTGCTTCATCCTCTGCCTCATCAGTGCAACTTTGTCTTTTACATCTGCATCTCCTCAAATTTCATTAAGGTGTGTTCCCCGACATCATCCCAGTGTAGCGGAGATCTGTAAGGTCGGCCATAGAGAGCTTTATAGGGAGGCATCGCAATACTTTCCTGATAGCTATTATTATATGCAAACTCAGTGGAAGGCAAATAATGATCTCACAAGCCTTCCCAATCAAGAACACAATATTGAAAGAGATCCTATGGAATCTGCATTGTGCGCTCTGACAACCCATTTGTCAGCAGATGGTAGGTTGTACTAAAGTTCAATTTGGTATCCAGCTCTTCTTGAACATGTTTCCACAGCTTTAAGGCAAACTGTGGGTCCCTATCCGAGACAATGGATGCTGAAACTCCATGCATACGTACTATGTCACATATATAGAGGTTGTCTAATTTGGAAACTTTTGTTGTAGTCTTCACAGGGAGAAAGTGAGATGACTTTGTGAGACGATCCACTATAACCCATGCAGCATCATACCCCTTTCTGGTCCTGGGTAGTCCCACCACAAAATCCATGGTGATGTGCCCATTTCCATTCTGAGATTTCAAGCGGTTGCATTAGACCACCTGGCTTCTGGTTCTCAGCCTTAATTATGTGTCATGTCAGACGTCTGGTCATGAATTTAGAAACATCATGCTTCATGCCCCTCCACCAGAACTGGCCTTGTAGGTATTTGTACATATTAGTTGTGCTTGGATGAACTGTGTACTTTGACCCATGTGCCTCATTGAGAATCTTCATCTTCACAATTGACTGCTCAGGAACCGACATACGATTATTATATCAAAGACCACCATTAAGACCCATAGACAGATGTGTTGGAGGCTTTGACAACAGAGAGGAGAGCTCTACAAGATCAAGATTAGCCTCATGTGCCTCAAGAAGTTCATACTGAAGATCAGACATGATGGATATGTTGTTGACATGGAGATGATCAGATAAAAACTATGGCTTCCATCCTACCAGATCCTCCATGTTTCTCCACTCCGAAATAGATAAAGATGCTCATGCTGCCCTTTTTTTGCTAAGAGCATCAACGACTACATTAGCTTTGCCTGGATGGTAGGCGATAGTGAAATCGTAGTCCTTCAGATACTCAATCCATTGAAGTTGAATAAAGTCTAGGTCTTTCTAAGTCAGGATGTACTTCCAGATTTTGTGGTTGGTGAAGATATCAAACATCACCCCATACAGATAGTGCCTCCAGATTTTGAGGGCATGGATGATTACAACTAATTTCAGATCATGCATGGAATAGTTAAGTTCACTAGGTTTTAGTTGTATAGATGCAAAATCCACCATCTTTCCATGTTGTTGCAGGACACATCCTAACCCATTTCTTGAAGCATCAATGAATATCACAAATCCTTCATTTCTAGAAGGTAGAACTAGAATAGGGTTGATGTCAATTTCTATTTTAACTGCTGAAAACTAGACTCACAAGAAGCTTCCCAGATGAAATGCTTGTCCTTATGAGTAAGCTTAATCAGAGGGAGTAAAACTTTGGATAAGTTAGGAATGAAGTGATGACAATATCTAGCCAAGCCCAAGAAGCTCCGGATTTCAGAAGGATTTTGAGGAGGTTGCCAATCAAGAAGAACAGACACTTTGGTGGGATCGACAAATATATTACCTAAAAGATCTAGATGGGGGTGAATAGAGCTTTTTGGAGTTTTTTTTAAATTTAATTAAACAATTAAACACTTGAACAAGAAGTAGGAGGAAACAAGGAAGACACAAGAATGTAGAGTGGTTCCTACCCTTGAAATCTAAGGTAGTCAGTCCACTACCCGATTGTTTCCAACTGGGATTTTGAAAGCAACTTATTTTATTACCTCACGAGGATGTTATACAAAATACAATTGCTTTCCTAAACCCTTGAAGCAGACTTCACCTGAAGTAGCCTCAATCTTCCAAGAAGCAGCCTTCTTAAGTAACTCCAAGCTCACCCTTGAAGTAGCCTTCACCTGAAGTAGCTTCAATCCTTGAGGCAACCTTCTAAAGTAACTCCAAGTCACCGGGAGCAGCCTTCATCACGTGAAGTAGCTCCACAAACCTCCTTTCAATAGCCTCCAACCTAGGAGTAGTCAAGGATAAAAAAATACAAATAAAAGGAACAAGATTGGAAAAAAGAACAATGTTACCAATGAGTACATCGCTTTGATCCTATATCAAGCGTATTAATCTCCTATCTACTATGGATGGATGTGATAGTGTGGTGGCTAGGAGATACTATGATATAGGACACTAATGTAGAGCTCAAGGAACTGAATCGCAAGTGAAACTTGACTTGTTTGTTCACAAAGAATGATTCTCAAGTTGCAATTGTGTATGCTCGAGTGATTTGGGTGTCCTAAGGCATGTCCTATTTATAGGAATGTCTTAGAAGGGTATAGGGACGTTCTAGACACTTTATAGGGTGTTCTTAGTGATCCACTAGCCATTAGGTATCCATAAATTACTTTACAAGGGCTAGTTGTTTAGTGCTGAAAAGTGCAGTTCCAAAACCTATCTCGGTCGAGGAATTTGTCAACCGAGTATGTCTCGATCGAGCATTTCGTCGACTGAGAGAAGGTTTGTTGCAACGTTCATTTCTAACTTCCAACCACTTTTCCAACTCAGTCTAACATCTATAGAACCTACTGGTAGGACTATTGTCAGTCGAGAATTTTGTCGACCGAGAGTGTTTCGGTCGAGACGTTTTTCGACCAAGAAATTCCCTATTTCAACATGTTAAATCATTTACTAAATGTGTGTATCAATGTGTAATTGTGATTCTATCTTAGGGAAGGAACTTTCTAAGTGTTGTGAGTGGATAGTGAAGATCTAACTCTTGATTTACATGATATCTATTTACTTGTACATTATATTCTTATACAAGTTTTTTTACATTGAGTACAATCATGAAAGTAAAAGTAATCTAAGCAAGTTGATTTTCCAATTTGTATTGATCTTCAACTATCCACTTCCTTATTTGCTTATCCCTGAAATACTGAAATAACAAGTTAGATCCACAAGAATGAAATGTTTGTCATCATCAAAACAAAGGGTTTAATAATATCCAATTTAGCCAACATTACCATCAGAAATGACATGGCCAAGAAACATGACTTTATCAATTCATAATTCATATTTAGAAAGTTTGTCATAGAATTACTAGGCTCAAAGGATTTCAAGAATTGCCTTCAAGTACCGACGATGTTTTCCCATGGAGTCAGAACAAATCCAGATGTCATCAATGAAGACTACCACAAACTCATCAAGATAAGGTTGGAAGACATTCATTAGATTCATGAATACGCCATGTGAGTTGGTCAACCCAAATGGCATCACTAAAATTTGTAATGTCAATAACGAGTTCAAGAATCCATTTTAGAAATATCAGAATCTTTGACTTTAAGTTGATGGTACCCAGAAATAAGATCATTTTTTGAGAAAACTTTGGCAGTACAAAGTTGATCAAAGAGGTCATCAATATGATGGAGGGGATACTTATTTTTAATAGTGGCTTGTTTCAACATGTGGTAGTCAATACACATACACATAGAATTGTCTTTCTTTTTTTAAAAAATAAGACACGCACCCCAAGGGGAAACACGAGGATGGATAAATCCTCTATCAAGAAGTTCATGTAGCTATTTCTTCAACTCCATAATCTCAACAGGATCCATCTTATACAGTGCCCTAGAAATCGGAGTGGTTCTAGGAAGAAGATCTATGGAGAACTCAATGTCTCTATTTGGAGACAGCCCAAGATGCTCCTCTGTAAATACATCAAGAAAGTCACGTACCACCTCCAGTCTTTCTACAGGACCACTACTAGGAATGGTCTCTAAGAGGAATGCGAGGAAGACTTTACATCCTTTAGAAATGAGTTATTTAGCTTTAAGAGAGGAAATTAATATATATATATATATATATATATATATATATATATATATATATATATATATATATATTGGTAATCCGAGCTCACTGTATTACTATTTTTGTGTATCATAATTACAAGCAGATCCCATTCAAGAGACTGTACAGTAGAAGACAAAACTTCAACCAAAGAAAGAAAACAGGGACAAGCCATCCCACCCAACAGCACCTCCAAACAGGTTCAACAAAAGATACTGTACAGCAGAAGACAAACTTAAACCGAAAAAGAAGAGAACAGGGACAAGCCGTCCCACCCAACAACACCTCCAAACAGGTTCAGCATCCGAGCAAAACAGAACAGAACCAAAACTCTGAACGAGCAGAACAGATCAAGACATTTCAACCAACCGCAGCTCATTCTTAATCATCTCCCACACTCTAAGACAAGAGATCTCCACATTAAGATGGACTCTAGCATTCCTCTCATTCCACAGCCTGTACAAGATGCACAAAGCTGTAAGATGGCTCTTCCTACTGCTGCAATTCACAAGGTCTTCCATAGAATTAGGACAGCTCGGAATAAGACTTTCAGAAACAGCCAAGTTCCAAATCATAACAGAGAAAACACACTGAAACATACAGTGGTCCAAGCCTTCCTCACTATGCTTACAGAGAAAGCACATAGAGGGAGTACTAATACCCATCCTTCTCACATAATCTGTAGTAAGAAGTCTCCTATGACAAACCTTCCACCCATGAATTTGGTATCTAGCCGGAACTTTGAACTTCCACACCCAAATAAAGAGAGGAAGACTCCTGCCTTTCACATGAACAACATTCCAAACATCTCTCAGCTTAATATCAGTCAAATTGTTAAACAGCAGCTTATCTGACTGAGCCTCGATCGGTTTAGGAATCTCGATCAACAAATCATTAAAATCTTTATGAAGTCTCGACTCCTGACACCTCCAAACATTCCCATCAATAATACAACTCACCTTACTGTCCTGTGAAAAACCCAGCTTAATAATTCTTTGTCTCCCCAAGACATCAGTAAGAAAACGATTACCAGGCAACCAAGGATCACCCCACAGGGAGAAATCATCACCATTACCAATAGAAAAATAAACAAACTCCTTAAGAGAGTCTCTCTCCTGAATAATTCTGTTAAGATGCCAAGAGAAAGCACTATTAACACAAACTAGCCAGAAGGAACTCTTGTTGAAGTACCTCTCATGAATCCACTTGACCCATAAAGAGTCAGGTTTACTAGCGATATTCCAAGCGTGAAAAATCAAAGAAGCTTTATTGATATCCCTAATAGATCGAAGACCCTAACCCCCTTCCTCTTTAGGTTTCACCACAGACTCCCACTTAATAAGATGAACATTAGAGATGCTTTCAGAATTTCCCCAAATAAAATCCCTAGGCAAACGTTCAATATCTTCAATGACAGAACAGGGAAGAGGGAAGCAGTTGGTCCAAAACAGATGGATTGAGGAGATGGTAGATTTAGCAAGTTCAACTCTTCCTGCCATAGAGAGTTGCTTCGACTTCCAGCCATCCAACTTCGACTTGATTCTATCCAACAGAGGACTACAGTGTTTCCTTGACATCTTACCAATAAATAGAGGAATACCAAGGTAGCTTTGATCAAGATTACCTTCACTAAACCCCAAAACACCACAGATTTTGTCTCTTTCTGCTTCAGCACTAAACAGAATGGAACTTTTCTCAACATTAATCTTCAAGCCTGTCATTAAGTGAAACTCATTCAAAACCTTCTTCAAAGCAATAGCATTGTCAACATCATCCTCCATAAAGACCATAAGGTCATCGGAAAAAATTAAATGAGAAATCTTCAGATGATTAGAGGCGTACAGAGGTCTAATATCCCCATTTTTAACAGCATCATTCATAAGTTGGGAAAAGGTTTCCATAACCATAACAAAAAGATACGGGGATAAGGGGTCCCCTTGCCTCACTCCATTACTAGGAGAGAAAGATTCCATGGGCTCACCATTCACAAGCACCTCATAAGATATAGTCCCAAAAATCTCCTTCAACCACACAATCCAACAATGTGGAAACTCCATAATCTTCAAAATACAGAACAAAGCTTGCCAAGAAACCGAGTCATAGGCTTTAGAAATATCCTACTTAATACACATCTTCTTCTTACCTCCCTTCTTATTAAAATCATGAATAAGATCATTTGACAGCAAAATAGAATCACGAATACTTCTACCTTGAACAAAAGCACACTGATTATTATTAATAACTGAGGGCAGGATCAACTGCAGCCTGTTACTCAAAATCTTAGTAATGACTTTAAGAAGCACATTACATAAAGAAATAGGCCTCCAGTTCTTAAGAAGATGAGTATCCTTGGACTTAGGAATAAGAGAAATGAAGGTCTTATTAGCTTCCCACAAAAGTCTCCCAGTCCTAAAGAAATGACAAACACCATCTTTCACATCAGAATTAATAGTACTCCAGCAATGCTTAAAAAACATCGCATTAAAACCATCCGGACCAGGACATTTATCCCCATTGAGCCTATGCACAACCCCCTCGATTTCAGAACCACTAATCAATCTATCAAGCGCCATTTTCTGAACACCATTCAACTTGGTAAAATCGAGAGTACTCAACCTTGAAATATCAGCAATGTGACCACTGTTGAATAACTTCTGACAAAAATTCTGAATATAGCTTTTAATATTATCCAGATTCGAACACAAGCTTCCATAAATCTCCAAGGATTTGATATGATTAATATGTCTTCTAACTTTAAGAGTAGAATAGAAGAACTTAGTATTCAGATCACCCTCCTTAAGCCACTGAATTCTCGACTTTTGCCTTAACAAAGACTCCTCAGCATCCAAAGCTTCACGAGCCAATTTACGAAGACTAACAGATTCATCTCTAAGCTCAATACAATGAGGATTAGCATCCAGCCTAACCTGAGCTTCATAAGCCTTTAACTCCGCTTCCCTAGCATTATCCATAATGTTCCCCACTTTCTTCTTATTCCATTTGATCAACTCGCATCTAACATTTCTCATTTTAGAATAGACCTGAAACAGAGGAAACCCCAACTTGTCAGTATGCCAACCCTTCTTTATAATATCCTCAAAATCATCTCTTTTCGTCCAAGCTTTAACAAATATGAAAGGAGCATAGATCTTCTTCATTTCCCCAATCACTAACTTCACCAATTTATGATCACTGACCAAATTAGTAATGAGGAACCCCATAAACTGAGGAAAACTTTGCATAAAATAGGAATTATAAAGGACCCTATCAGTGCAAGAGGTGGTAAATCTCTCACCACCTTGATGGTTATCCCACGAAAAACTGGAACCACTTAACTTCAGGTCGAAAAGACCACAGTTCAAGACACATTTATTGAACTCCTCCATGGATCTTCTCGTAGGAGGCTCTCTACCAATCTTTTCATCTTCCTTCCTCACAGCGTTAAAGTCTCTCAAAATAACCCAAGGAAAATTGACCAAGGGATAAAAGTCATCTATATTGTTCCAAAGCCTGCTTCTATCTCCATCCTCATTATGCCCATACACAGCCGTTAACAAGAAACTTTGACCATCAGCTCTAACATTAGTATGAATGCATTGATCTGATTCACTAATCTTCGTAATAGAACAAAACTCCTCTTTCCAGAGAATGATTACTCTCCCAAGAGCATGTGAAGAATGATTCGACATCCAGCTGAAATCAGGAAAGCATCTATTCAAAATCTTCTTAGTCTTCTTCTCACGAACCCTCGTCTCATTTAACACAATAACATGTGGCTTAGCCTTATTAACTTCCTCTTGAACCTTAAAGACCTTATTATTCAGGCCTCTAACATTCCAGGAGACAATAGATAGATTGAGATTATCCATTAGAAGAATTTTCATCCAGTACTAGGCTGGGCAGAACTTCCTTCTCAACTCTCCCCTCCTTTTCCAAGTTCTTAAACCTGTTATTAAAGGAACTTGTATCTGGAGACTCATAAGTGGGGCTAGGATTTCTCGCCTTCGACTTCTTAGATCTTTTCGGAACTTGGAAACCATCTGCACTCAGTGGTGCTTTGCTACCCTTCACATTCTCAGCTGTATTAGGGGGAGTGACCAGATCTACCACCCCAGAATTGACCTCCTCAACTGGCTCAGGAACCACTTCCTCGAAAGAATCATTAGTAACATGGAACTCTTTCGCATCCGACTCATCAGAACCAGTACCCAAATTTCTGCTGCCCCCTGTTCCTGATACTGATTCAGTAATAGACACAAACACCTTATCAGCAGAATCAGCAGCCTCATTCACAGCTCTAGACGGTGATCCTTGTACCAGAGAAGTTGAAGTACTTATAGTCCCCTGAATCGCTCCATTGCTACTCGCAGCCACGACTTTAGGAACCCAGACTTTCTTGACTTTCTGGCTCCCAGAAACCACACACTCGTGCCCATACAAATTGCATACCGAACAGAGCTTCAGCTTCCATTCATATATGAACGAAATTGTCTTAGGATCACCTTTCTCGCTGGCAACTTCCAGAGATTCCGGAAACTTTGATTCAGCATTAATGAGAACATGTAGTCTAGCATACTCCAGACGTTTGAAATCATGAGTCGCTCTATCTGATCTTAGCGGAGTACCCAGAAAGGATCCAATCCTCTCAAACATCTTCTTTTCTTAAAGCTCCAGCGGCAAATCATGGACCTGGACCCAAACCGACACCTCTGTCAACTTGAATCTCGATAATTGCTGACCTGGTTTCCATTTCAGTAAGACCAGAGGTTTATCTCTAACGAAGCACGGAGGACCATCCAGGACTGAATCCAAATCTGTCTGGTCCGAAAATCTAATCAGTAAAAAACCATTCCCATGATTCATGACTTCTATCGTGCCATTCAAGATCCAGATCTGACGAAGATATCGTTCAAGAGTGGGAAGGAACGGTCTAAATCCAACCACATAGCTAGCAAGGCATCGACTCCATCTTTCTGCATTTCTCACTGCCTCTTCGCTCAGATAGATCAAAGTTTGTCCATCAAGCTGTATCTCCACTTTTTCCAGCGAGGTTTCTCCTTGAGGAAGCTTCTTAAAGAGATCCTTCCACGAGTTCCACTGAGCATCCTTCAACAAGGAACTCTGCTTCTCCACTAGACCACCACCGGCGGCGACGCTCTCAGTCGCCCCTTCTTTCGCACTCGCCGTCGCACCTTCGTTCGCCACAGCCATCACAGGGTTCTTGCCCTTATTTTGTTTTAATGAATGTAACAATTAAATTATAATATTATTACAGACTATGCTTCCCCCAGGGATCACCACAGGACAACAATGAGGCTAAGAGATGGCTACCATCTTGTTTCTACAGTCAGTCTGAGCATGATACTTGTATATCCAATCTATAACAAGTACAATATCAAAGTCTTCCATAGTTAAGAGAATGAATTCGAAAGGCATGTAATGATTTTCAAATTTTAGAGGTAGGATATCAGTTTTCTGTAATGTATTAAGAATTTTTCCACTAGGAATCGATACATCAGGAATATATCCCAAGTCCCTTATATACAAGTGTAATATAGATGCCAGATTTTGAAAAATAAACGTGTTGTTGATCCAGAATTGAATAAAGCTTTAATAGGATGATCATTCAAGAATACAATGCCTACGCATGATAATTATATTATGAATAATTTGGAGACATTTGAACAAATATTAGATATATGAAAAGATTTTAGGTTACCTTCAACAATTTGGTTTGGATTTGCCTTTTCTTACTATGCAATCACTACAAATACTCTGGTGTTGCAGTGTCCTTGAGGGGGTGGAGCACCTACTGCAGGATTGCCAAAAATGGATGGAGTCATTGGCGATGAAATGGCCCTCCTTGTAGTTGTAGAAGACTAGCTTGGGATGATGACATACCCCACCATGGTGTCTCCCACAAGTCTTGCACTTTGGGTGAGTTATCTTCTGTTTATTTTGGTGATTTTTCTATCCTCCTTTACCTGAACATCCTCCCCCTCTTGATCCCTTGTTGTTATGTCTAGGTAGGAACTTTCTGTACTTATCCTCCTCGGTGGTGGTTAACCCTAAGTATCCCATACTGGAAGGCTTCTGCAAACCAGTATTCCTTTCCTACTTGAGGCTCGTGTCTAAGGATTCATTAATGCTTATGGGATGGGAGGCGATGACTAGGGTTTTCAGATGAGCGGACATAGTGCTCCATGAGGCAATCTTTAGTCTTAATAGGTGCATACATTCCAGAATCCTAAACTTTTGGGTGTAGTCAGCCATCGAGAGACTTCCCTTCTTAAGTTCAATATACATTCGTTCCTTCCTCTTCCTCTCATCTATAGGTAAAAATCATATAATGAAGATGGTTTTCAAGGCTTCCCATCCCATATTGTCCACTTCCTCTCTCCTATTCCCACCATAGTTTTCCCACTAGATTTTTGCCCCTCCCTTGAGCAGATGGGTGGAAAATTTGACCTTCCTTTCATTGGGTACTTCTATGGTACAGAAGACATTCTCCACTGGAAAAGTCCAAGCTTCAGCCTCATCCATGACCTCAGGCTGGTCCTCCCCCCAAAAGGCATCAGGATTGAGCTTGATGAAATCTAAAACAGTCACCTCCTTCTTCCTAGATGAGTTGGGTTTAGGGGTTCCTTTTAGGGCAAGGGTCTTCATGAAGTCTAGAATGACTTTCTTTTGTTCTTCCCACCTATCCCTAGCCATTTTCTCATAATCAGGTTCTTTGTGAGGTTCAGGTTCTTTCCTCTTCTTAGAGGATAATTCTTCAGAGGCCTTGGAGTTACGTGTCTTCGAAGGCATCCTGGAATTATGTGGAATATATTATATTATTAACACCACTCCTTATTTTTTTGTGTCATATTGTATTTTGCAATTCTTCTTTATTATTAATGATATTAATATTATGATTTGTGGATGATATCCTAAAGTCCTTATCAGTCGGTCCTTAGGACTTTTAAATAGAGTGACTCTTTGTCTAACCTCATATCATTGAGATTAGAGGGAAGATATGTATAAAATAAAGATGAGGGGGAATTTTCTATAGAGGGGTGAGAGGGGAATATCTATAGATGAGAAGGGTCCTTAATTAAGGTATGGCCAAGAAGTAGGGGACACTTAGGGTATCGGAAAGGTAGACTTATACTTCCATATACGTGGCCTCATGATTGCCAAGCTAAGTGACCCAGCGACTTTAAGTATAGGTAATAATTTTATAGGTTATGTTAAAAATGGACATAAAACAAGGTCATAAAAGGATACACCAAACTACAGTTGGATTTAAGTATAGGTAATAATTTTTATAGGCTCTCCTCTTTTTTCTGAGAACATGAGTATTTTATGAGGATTTTTTGGATACTGGAATCAATTATTATGGATTTTACAAGATCAACCAATTAGAAAATGGTTAGAGTTTTTAAAAAGAAAATAATGAAAGAAAAAGAAGTTGGGACTTGCATATCAGTGAAGGGATTTGGCTTTGCGGATCCTCTTACTGACCCACAAGCCTGCCTATGGCCAACAGAGTCGAGAAACAAGGTTAAAAGACTATAGTGCCCAGCGTGCAAAAATAATTGGACGTGATAGAACATGGTTAGATCGGGGGTTTCATTGGATTTATTCATCTGCAACTCGAGCCATGGAAGAAGTGAGGGAAAGTGAGAGGTGGGGGTGATGGTTGGGGTAACCAGGTGGGTGTTGAGATGCGCTGGAGTGTAGGTTGAATTTGTAGTGTAATGCCTATAACAGGGAACCCAGACTGGTCGCAGAGGTGGACTATAGCTCTGGTTCCGATCAAGCAGGCGGAGATGAAATGGATATGGGGTTTTAGGGATTTACCTACCATACAGTTGGATTGAGGGAACGTGAAGCTTCACGAGGATTTGGAGATGTTTTATCTACCTCCAGGAAGCTTGTTGGAGCTCAGGACCTCGCCAGCGGAAAAGCTTCAAAGCTCAATTGCAGGCACTTGTTGACTCGTCTCTTGGTGTTGTATCAGCTCTTGCGGATGGTGTTGTTTGACTTTTTGGGGTCTCGAGGACAAGTGACCTCCGTTGATTGGAAGGATAAGGTCTCAAGAGTGATGGGGGGCTCTGGTCACCTGAGATGTAGGTGGTTTAGGTCAGGTAGGATGGGGTGACCTTTGCTGCAATTGAGAGGCGAGGATGAATAAAAGAGGAGCGGTGGTTGTTTTAGAGTCCTTAAATAGATAGGAGAGTGGGCGTAGGAGGAATCCCTAAAAATGGCACCGCCTCCAGTAGAGATGCCCAGGAAGTTGGAGCTCGTTCTCCCTAATTTGAGGGTCAAAGGTGATGTGGCAGGGGTCAGTGAGATCATCTTGGCGAGAGGAAATTATCGTCCAAAAATATCGAGGGGATATGGTCTAGATAATCCTCGGGGTATCGGGGTTGATTTGGCTCAAGTTGTTGGAGTAAGCAGCGATCTACAGGAGGTAGATGACGAGGCCACAATCGTTGGATTCCTACTTGATCTATGATCCCTCTCATCCAACGGCTGGGAAAAAGGTCAAGAATGCAGATAGATTAAAGAAGCCGTGTGTCACATTTATTTGTCACGACCTGATCATTTAAAACCAAACTTAGGTGTTAGGGTTAAATAAATGAAATAATATACATTATTTTTTAGGCTTAAATCTCTTAAATGTATTATCCAATTACAGTGAAAATTTAGGTAGAGCTTCATGACGTCAATATCTAGCAATGGTTTTGAAGACTGACTTCTTAAACTGACTAAGTATCATAATACATATATTCCACCTCTATATGAACTAGGGTTTGTCTTATAATTAAATAGATGATTCGTTTTAGTCAAAGAGTGAGGGAGTTGGTTTAGGGTATTATTAGAAATAACAAAAATGGTAAGAGATAGAGAATATATATAAAAACTCACTCTAGCACATTATCTCCTCCTTTTAAAGAATTTTTCCCTCAAAATTCAAGCAGCTTGCAATAGATGTGGATAATTCTACTCGACCTCAGACTTGAGCTTCCAGGTGGCATTGGTCTGATCATGGTGGCTCCAGAGAAATTTCAACATATCTATACATTGATTGTTGTGAAGCTCCTTTTCCTTGATATCAAGAATCTTGATTGGGGACTCATGATAAGAAAGATCATCTTTCAGCTTGAGAGGCTCATGATTCAAAATGTGACTTGGGTCTTTGACATAAGGCTTCAAATTTGATACATGTAAGACATTATGCATGGTACTATACTGAGGTTGCAAAGCAAGATGATAGGCACATTCACCAACCCTTTCTAGGATTTTAGAGGGACCCATATAGCGAGGATTGAACTTCCTCTTATTCTTGGCCAAAGCTCGAATAGGTCGGATCTTCATAAATAAGTGATCACCTTCCTTGAAAAAACATTCCTGCCACTGAGCATCTGCATAAGATTTCTATGTATAATGTGCCTACTTCATCTTCTGCCTCATAAGTGCAACTTTGTCTTTATACATCTACATCTCCTCATATTTCATCAAGGTGTGTTCCCTGACATCATCCTAGTGTAGCGGAGATCTGTAAGGTCGGCCATAGAGATCTTTATAGGGACGCTTCCCTATATTTTCACGATAGCTATTATTATATGCAAACTCAGTGGAAGGCAAATAGTGATCCCACGAACCTTCCGAATCAATAACACAGGATCGAAGGAGATCCTATGGAATCTGCATTGTGTGCTCTGACTGCCCATTTGTCAGTAGATGGTAGGTTGTACTAAAGTTCAATTTGGTACCCAGCTTTTCTTGAACATGTTTCCACAACTTTGAGGCAAACTTCAAGTCCCTATCCGAGACAATGGATGTTGAAACTCCATGCATACATACTATCTCACATATATAGAGGTCGGCCAATTTGGAAACTTTTGTTATAGTCTTCACAGTGAGAAAGTGAGCTGACTTTGAGAGACGATCCACTATAACCCATGCAGCATCATACCCCTTTCTGGTCCTAGGTAGTGCCACCACAAAATCCATGGTGATGTGTTCCCATTTCCATTCTTGAGATTTCAAGGGGTTGCAGTAGACCACCTGGCCTCTGGTTCTCATCCTTAATTTTGTGTCATGTCATACATTTGGACATGAATTTAGCAACATCATGCTTCATGCCCCTCCACCAGAACTGGCCTTGCAGGTATTTGTACATATTAGTTGTGCTTGGATGAACTGTGTACTTTAACCCATGTGCCTCACTGAGAATCTTCATCTTCACAGGTGAGTGCTCAGGAACCCACATACGATTAATATATCAAAGACCACCATTGAGACCCATAGACAGATGTGTTTGAGGCTTTGACAAGAGAGAGGATAGCTCTACAAGATCAATATTAGCCTCATGTGCCTCAAGAAGTTCAAACTAAAGATCAGACATGATGGAGATGTTGTTGACATGGAGACGATCAGATAAAAATCATGGCTTCCATCCTACCAGATCCTCCATGTTTCTCCACACAGAAATAGATAAAGATGTTCATACTGCCCTTTTTCTGCTAAGAGCATCCACAACTGCATTAGCTTTACCTGGATGGTAGCAGATAGTGAAATTTTAGTCCTTCAGATACTCAATCCATTGAAGTTGAATAAAGTTTAGGTCTTTCTAAGTCAGGATGTACTTCAGGTTTTTGTGGTTGGTGAAGATATCAAACATCGTCCGTACAGATAGTGCCTCCAGATTTTAAGGGCATGGATGATTGCAACTAATTTCAGATCGTGCATGGAATAGTTAAGTTCATTAGGTTTTAGTTGTATAGATGCAAAAACCACCACCTTTCCATGTTATTTTAGGACACATCCTAACCCTTTTCTTGAAGCATCAATGAAGATCACAAATCCTTCATTTCTAGAAGGTAGAACTAGAATAGGGGTTGATGTTAATTTTTATTTTAACTCCTAAAAACTAGACTCACAAGAAGCTGACCAGATGAAATGCTTGTCCTTATAAGTAAGCTTAATCAGAGGAAGTAAAACTTTGGAGAAGTTAGGAATGAAGTGATGATAATATCTGGCCAAGCCCAAGAAGCTCCAGATTTCAGAAGGATTTCGAGAAGGTTGCCAATCAAGAACAATAGACACTTTGGCGGGATCGACAAATATATTACCTGAAAGATCTACATGGGGTGAATAGAGCTTTTTGGAGTATTTTTTAAAGGTAATTAAACAATTAAACACTTGAACAAGAAGTAGGAGGAAACAAGGAAGACACAAGAATGTAGAGTGGTTCCTACCTTAGAAATCTATGGTAGTCAGTCCACTACCCGATTGTTTCCAACTGAGATTTTGAAATCAACTTATTTTAGTACCTCACGAGGATGTTATACAAAATACAATTTCTTTCCTACACCCTTGAAGTAGACTTCACTTGAAGTAGCCTCAATCTTCCTAGAAGCAGCCTTCTAAAGTAACTCCAAGCTCACCCTTGAAGTAGCCTTCACATAAAGTAGCTTCAATCCTTGAGGCAACCTTCTGAAGTAACTCAAAGTCACTGGGAGCAGCCTTCACCACCTGAAGTAGCTCCATGAACCTCCTTTGAACAACCTCCAACATATGAGTAGTCAAGGAGAAAAAAATACAAATAAAAGGAACAAGATTGGAAGAAAGAAACAATGTTACCAATGAGTACAATGCTTTGATCCTATATCAGACGTTTTCATCTCCTATCCACTATGGATGAACGTGATAGTGTGGTGTCTAGGAGATACTAAGCTATAGGACACTATTGTAGAGCTCACGGAACTAGATCGCAAGTGAAACTTGACTTGTTTGTTCACAAAGAAGATTCTCAAGTTGCAATTGTGTATGCTCAAGTGATTTGGGTGTCTTAAGGCATGTCCTATTTATAGGAATGGCTTACAAGGGTCTAGGGACATTCTAGACACTTTATAGGGTGTTCTTAGTGATCAACTAGCCATTAGGTGTCCATAAATTACTTTGCAACGGCTAGTTGTTTAGTGATGAAAAGTGCAGTTCCAGATCATGTATCGGTCGAGGAATTTGTCGACCAAGTGTGTCTTGGTCGAGCATTTCGTCGACTGAGAGAAGGTTTGTTGCAACATTCATTTCCAACTTCCAACCACTTTTCCAACTCAGTCTAACGTCTATAGAACCTCCTGGAAGGACTATTCTCAGTCGAGAATTTTGTCGACCGAGGGTGTTTCGGTCGAGAAGTTTGTCGACCAAGAAAGTCCCTTTTTCAACATGTTAAATCATTTACTAAGTGTGTGAATCAATGTGCAATTGTGATTCTATCTTAGGGAAGGAAATTCCTAAGTGTTATGAGTGGATAGGGAAGATCTAACACTTGATTTACATGATATCTATGTACTTGTATATTATATTCTTATACAAGTTTTTACATTGAGTACAATCATGAAAATAAAATTAATCTAAGCAAGTTGATTTTCCAATTTTATTTATCTTCAACTATCCACTTCCTTATTTGTTATCCCTGAAACACTCAAATAACAAGGTAGATCCACAAGAATGAAATGTTTGTCATCATCAAAACAAAGGATTTAATAATGTCCAATTTAGCCAACATTACCATCAGATATGACATGGCCAAGAAATATGACTTTATCAATTCAGAATTCATATTTAGAAAGTTTTCCATAGAATTACTAGGCTCAAAGGATTTCAAGAATTTCCTTCAAGTGCTCACAATGTTTTTCCTTGGAGTCAGAATAAATCAAGATGTCATAAATGAGGACTACCATAAACTCACCAAGATAAGGTTGGATGACATTCATCAGATTCATGAATATGCCAGGTGAGTTGGTCAACCCGAATGCCATCACTAGAAATTTGTAATTCCCATAATGAGTTCAAGAAGCCATTTTAGAAATATCAGAATCTTTGACTTTAAGTTGATGGTACCCAGAACGAAGATCAATTTTTGAGAAAACTTTGGCAGTATGAAGCTGATCAAAGAGGTCATCAATATGATGGAGGGGATACTTATTTTTAATAGTGGCTTGGTTCAACATGTGGTAGTCAATACACATACACATATAACTGTCTTTCTTTTTTACAAAAAGAAGACGTGCACCCCAAGGGGAAACACGAGGATGGATAAATCCTCTATCTATAAGTTCATGTAGCTATTTCTTCAACTCCATAAGCTATGCAGGATCCATCTTATACAGTGCCCTAGAAATCGGAGTGGTTCTAGGAAGAAGATCTATGGAGTACTCAATGTCTCTATTTGGAGACAGCCCAGGATGATCCTCTAGAAACACGCCAAGAAAGTCACATACCACCTCCAGTCTTTCTAAAGGCCCACTACTAGGACTGGTCTCTAAGATGAATGTGAGGAAGACTTTACATCCTTTAGAAATGAGTTATTTAGCTTTAAGAGAGGAAATTATAATATTATTACAGACTATGCTTCCCCTAGGGATCACCACAGGACAAGAATGAGGCTGAGAGAGGACTACCATATTGTTCTACAGTCAGTCTGAGCATGATACTTGTATATCCAATCTATAGCAAGTATAATATTGAAGTCTTCCATAGTTAAGATGATGAATTCGAAAGGCATGTAATGATTTTCAAATTTTAGAGGTAGCATATCAGTTTTCTGTAATGTAGTAAGTAGTTTTCCAATAAGAGTCGATACATCAGGAATATATCCCAAGTCCCTTATATACAAGTGTAACATAGATGCCAGATTTTGAAAAATGAACGTGTTGTTGATCCAGAATTGAATAAAGATTTAATAAGATGAGCATTCAAGAATACAATGTCTATGCATGATAATTATATTATGAATAATTTGGATACATTTGAACAAATATTAGATATATGAAAATAGTTTAGGTTACCTTCAACAATTTGGTTTGGATTTGCCTTTTCCTACTATGCAATCACTACAAATACTCAGGTGTTGCGATGTCCCTGAGGGGGTGGAGCACCTACTGCAGCATTGCCAAAGATAGATGGAGTCATTGGCAATGAAATGGCCCTCCTTGTAGTTGTAGAAGACCAGCTTGGGATGATGACATACCCCACCATGGTGTCTCCCACAAGTCTTGCACTTTGGGTGAGTTATCATCTGTCGATTTTGGTGATTTTTCTATCCTCCTTTATCTAAACCTCCTCCCCCTCCTGATCCATTATTGTTATGTCTAGGTAGGACCTTTCTAGACTTATCCTCCTCGGTGGTGGTTAACCCTAAGTATCCCATACTGGAAGGATTCTGCAAACCATGTTTCCTTTCCTGCTTGAGCCCATGTCTAAGGATTCATTTATGCTTATGGGATTGGAGGCGATGACTAGGGTTTTTAGATGAGCGGCTAGGCAGTTGACTCAATGAGGGAATCTTTAGTCTTAATAGGTGCATACATTCTTGAAGCCTAAACTTTTGGGTGTAGTCAGCCACCGAGAGACTTGTTCAATATACATGCTTTCCTTTCTCTTCCTCTCATCTATAGGTAAAAACTGGTCAGTGAAGATGGTTTTGAAGGCTTCCCATCCCATATTGTCCACTTCTTCTCTCCTATTGCCATCAGATTTTTGCCCTTCCCTTGAGCAGATGGGTGGAAAGTTTGACCTTCTTATCATTGGGTACTTCTATGGTACGGAAGACATTCTCAACTGACAAGGTCTAAGCTTTAGCCTCATCCATGACCTCAAGCTGGTCCTCCCTCCAAAAGGTATCAGGATTGAGCTTGATGAAATCTAACACAGTCACTTCCTTCTTCCTAGATGAGTTGAGTGTAGGGGTTCCTTTTAGGGAAAGGGTCTTCGTGAAGTCTAGAAGGACTTTCTTTTGTTCTTCCCACCTATCCCTAGCCATTTTCTCAGAATTTGGTTCTTTGTGAGGTTCAAGTTCTTTCCTCTTCTTAGAGGATAATTCTTCAGAGGCCTTGGAGTTACGGGTCTTCAAAGGCATCCAAGAATTAGGTGGAATATATTAGATTATCAACACCACTCATTATTTTTTTGTGTCATATTGTATTTCACAATTCTTATTTATTATTAATGATATTAATGTTATGATTTGTGTATGATACCCTAAA
Organism: Alisma plantago-aquatica; assembly: GCA_963693085.1. Taxonomy (NCBI): domain Eukaryota; kingdom Viridiplantae; phylum Streptophyta; class Magnoliopsida; order Alismatales; family Alismataceae; genus Alisma; species Alisma plantago-aquatica. The sequence continues at coordinate 1,498,060,850 of OY856411.1, read as the reverse complement.
GTCCTTATCAGTCGATCCTTAGGACTTTTAAATAGAGTGACTCTTTTTCTAGCCTTATATCATAGAGATTAGAGGGAAGATATGTATAAAATAAAGATGAGGGGGAATTTTCTATAGAGGGGTGAGAGGGGAATATCTATAGATGAGAAGGGTCCTTAATTAAGGTATGGCCAAGAAGTAGGGCACACTTAGGGTATTGGCTAGGTAGACTTATACTTCCATATAGGTAGCCTCATGATTGCCAAGCTAAGTGGCTCAGAGACTTTAGCCAGACCCATGGCAAATGTTATCCTAGTCACATCCACCTTTCGTATCCCTAACTCAAGGACTACCCTAGACTCACAATAGGGTGAATGAGGTTCATGTGACTATGATGTGTGAACCCGGATCTGATACCAACTGTGACAATGCCAATTCTTATATACTTTCCATAATGACATTCCCCAGATATGCGTGCACTCATATCTAAAGATGTCAAAAGGGAAATTATAAGAGATTGTGATAGTCAGCTATGAAAAGGAGCCAGATCATTGTTCACAAGCATCATTATTAGCCACACAAAACAACATTCATGAGGATAAAAGTCATACATATTATTCAATGGAAGGAAAAAATACTTCTAAGGAATGGAAAATACATAGGAGATAATTCATCCTAAACATCATATAGAGGAAAAGAAATAACTATCTAATAGAAATAGAGATAAGAAGCATCAATCTAGCTAGCTATGCTCCATGAATAGTTATTTAGTAGCTGTTGGTACTTTGTGATGCATTTTATTTGTTCCTTGTACCTAGAAAATATGAGAAACAGAATCATCAACATGATGTTGGTACGTGGTTGAAAAATACTATGCTATGTTGGCATATTTATAATACTTGAAAAATAAGAAGAAAAGAAAACATTATTCAGGAATAAAATCATGCAAAACCAATTTATTAATCATATTTCAATCAACATGTATTACTATGGTGGACTTAGCACAAACATATATTATTGGGCCCATTCCTCGTGTACCTTGTACTCTAAGGATCTCCCCGTATACCATGTACTCTAGGGAGGTGCTAGTCATCATTAATACTTTCCCTCGCTAATAGGGATATTAATGAACCATCAGTAACTACAGTCCATTATCTTTCCTTAGTGTTGTTAGTGTTCAAGGTGGAAAAAGGGACAAAATTTATAGATATACATTCAAAAAAATTATATAACTACATTCAAGCATTCACTCATAATTAGATCATCCAGCAAAACTAATCTTATACTTATATCCACGTACCTTGAATCTCATATCTTGATTTCAAAAGGCCTAGATTAAGTGAGTAGATCACCCTGAAAGATAAATAAAGACCTAGAGTCATAATGTGTTTTTAAAACCTCATATTAGGGTTTTGGTCTTACTAGGGTCTTCATTTAGTGTCTTGAGTTTTAAATCAGAGTATAATAGGGGAAATTTTCAAGTTAGGGACCAGAGTGAAGATTTAGGTATTTAAGATGGTTGGTCTTCCCTTAATCATCATTATTGAAGGAGAGAGAAGATAAGGGTCATTCATGTGATATTAATGTGAACCTATTATTTATCATCATTTTAGGGTTTCGAGGCAAGGGAATTAGGGTCAGATCTCACACTTCAAGATCTTACAAAATATATTGACATATATTTTCTACAAGTTATGTTAAAAAAGGACATAAAACAAGGTCATAAAAAGGATACATCAAACTAGGGTTGGATTTAAGTACATGTGATAATTTTTATAAGTTCTCCTCATTTTTCTGAGAACATAGGTATTTTTGGGGTTTTTTCAGATACTGGAATCATTTATTATGGATTTTACAAGATCAACCAATCAGAAATTGGTTGGAGTTTTTAAAAAGAAAAAGAAGTTGGGCCTCACGAATCAGAGAAGGGATCTAGATATGCAGATCTTCTTCTGGACCCACGAGTCCGCCTTTGGCTAAGAGGGTCAAGCAAAAAGGTTAAAAGAGTATAGTGCCCATGGTGCAAAAATAATCGGATGTGATAGAACATGGTTAGAACGGGGGTTTCATTGGCTTGATTCATCTGTAACTCACACCATGGAAGAAGTGAGGGAAAGTGAGAGGTGGGGGTTAAGGCTGGGGTGACTAGGTGGGTGTCGAGGTGTGCTGGAGTGTGGTTGAATTTGTAGTGTAATGCCGATAATAGGGAACCCAGAATGGCAGTCGAAGGTGAACTATAGCTTTGGTTATGATCAAGCAGGTGGAGATGAAATGGAGATGGGGTTTTAGGGATTTACCTACCCTCTGATTGGATTGAGGGAACGTGAAGATTCACAAGGGTTTAGAGATGTGTCAGATACCTCCAAGAAGCTTTCTGGAGCTCGGGACTTCACCGACAACAAATCTTCAAAGCTCATTTGCATGATCTTGTTGACCCATCTCTTGGCACTGTCATTGCCCTACAGATGGTGTCGTTCGATTCGTTAGGGTCCTGGGGACATGTGACCTTGCTTGATTGGCAGGAGGAGGTCTCAGGAGTGAAGGGGGTGCTTTGGTCACTCGAGGTGTAGGTGGTTTAGGTCAGGGAGGATGGGGTGACCTTCGCTGCAATTGAGAGGCAAGGATGAGTAAAGGAGGAGTGGTGGTTGTTTTTTAGTCCTTAAATATATAGGAGAGTGGCCATAGGAGGAAGCCCTAAAAATGGCATCTCTTCCAGTTGAGAGTCCCAGGAAGTTGGGATATCATTCTCCCTGATCTAGGGGTCAAAGGTGATGTGTAAGGGGCCATTGAGATCGTCTTGGCGAGAGAAAATTCACTAGTAAAGGAATGGTTTGTAGCATCGGTTATTTTAATCCTGTAGTGTCACTTTTTAACTGACTCCTAAGTGGTCATCGCTGTAGAATTTGACCTATAGGGTCGGTTTTTTTAACCAAAGAAAACTGAACCAATAGGATGTAAAAAATGAGAAAAAAACTATGGCCAAGGTTGTAAGGACGGTTATCAAGCTCAATATGTATACCTCTAGCATCGGTTATCTTAAATAACCGACCTTAGATGTTCACTCTAAGGTCAGTTTTAAAAAAAAACGATGCTATAAGGTCTACATTGAGCTTGACAAACTGTAGATCTGTAGCATCAATTTTTTTTTAAAAAACCGACCTTAGAGTGAACCTGTAAAGTCAATTATTTAAGAAAACTGATGCTACATGTCTATAAATTGTAACCACACACATCCGTGCTACACGGCACGGTCATGCTATCATATCCCAACATGGTCGTGCTACACAGCATGGCCATGCTACCAGAAGCCAACACGGTCGTGCAAAGTGGCACGGCCGGAATACCTACAAGATCGATTTTCTTAAATAACCGACAATAGAAGTTGCAATTTTTTTTTAAAAAATTCTACAGAAACATAACAGAAGAACAAGAAGAACCAGGATATGGGAGAGGGGAGCATTGATGCTCAGCCGTCACCATTCCAAACCACACATTCATAACAAAAATTATACATATATTTAGTTGAGCTACACATAATCACATCATAATTTACAAAACGATAGATTGCAAGTCTGAGATGATATTAAATGTCAGATACAAAGTAAATATGAAAGAGTACTAAACCACATACATAATTGGAGATGACATATTTAATCCAATGCTATATTGACTTCATTTAGACAAGCATCTGACCACTCTTCTTGGAATTCATTTAAGTCCTCAAGTGTGTAAGGCTGAGTTGTAAAGATCTGTAACAGAAAATGCACATGCTAATATTTTATAAAATGACTAAAACCATCTGAAAATTTATGATGTTATTCTTTATTACCTGGTCTATAGTCTGAATTTCATATGATGCTTGTTTGGCAATAGCTTGCATATATTTCATTACATAGTGGCCACAAGCCCAGTCATTATTTTGTATAGTACACTACAAATAATGAATTATACTTAATGTTAGTAAACTACTATAAACATGAGTTGAGATAAGAATATAATAGTTGACATATAAGATCTGAAAATTATACATATAAGACTAAGAAGTTGTCAAAGTAGCTACCTTGACATTTTTCAAAGTCAATGTCTTTAATTTTGTGGGTATTTTTCCTCCACCTTCATGAAAATCCTTTATACCCCTATCAATTAAAAGATAGTTGGTAAAATAGAAATCCTAAATAGAAATATCATGTTGAAGCGTTGACTAAATTTATGCTTACTCCATAGTTGGCAATTTCAATTTGTGGCCCCTTGTTGTTATTCCCATTGGGTGAAGATAATAATGAGTCATCAATTTTGGGAAAACCACCAATAATTACCAATGTCTAGCTCTGAGTAAGAATAAGACAAACATTAAAATAAATAAATGTATTCATTATTAAAATTATATTGAATAATAATACGTATTTGACGTTAAAAGGAATTAGGATAATTTCCTTCCCCACACTAGCAAAATATTTGAATGCAGTACATAAGTATTCATTCACATCCTCAATGTGTGTCTCCACTTGACTAGTGATTGAAGGATTCAAGAATCCAGCATTCCTTATATCAAAGTTTATCATCTCGGTATATAAATGGTTGTAAAACATTTTTAATCATTTCATATATTAGAAATAAACTAAAAATGTATACTGGAGTTTTCTATATTGATGAATCCTTACCTTACCCATACTTATAATATCAAAGTATTTATCCAACCATACTGGAACAAATCTTTAATATCATCAAGAAAAATAAAATTCTTGAAGTCCCTCCCAGCTGCATCTTCTGTTAAATTGACCAACATATGTGATCCTGAGCTTTGGTTGGCTAAGTATCGACACAAACATTTACATTTGCTTCCCAATTCATCGAATGTAGCTTCGGGAATGAAATATGGCTTGATCATAGGAGGACGACTAGTAGAACTTTTACTTTTTGGTTTACAAACCTATTACTTAAATTACATACTTATATTACACGAGTTCATATATGCAGTCAAATATGAAAAACATGGTAGATTTTAGATATATACCTTGTCATTGATAACCAAGTGTCTAGGCCAACCCACCATAGCACCCTCAGCTTCTTCAACTGTACTATATTCAGTATTAGGTATGGGTAGTGTTTTGTCCCCCATTCCGTCATACACAAGATGGATGGACACACGACAAATGTCATCAGTAATTTGTTGGCAATGCAATGTACCACCAAGGTTGTATACCTTGCCCTCTGCCACAACATTATATTCTGGAACCTCCACTGCAAGTTTACAGTTCATACCAACCTAGAATTGAAATAATATAAGTTATATAGGAAGCGGTAAACCAGATACCTTCTACAACTATATATATATACATATATATATATATGTGTGTGTGTATATATACATCATATATATATCATACTAATAACACAACATATAGAACTAGCTTGTTGTGGTGGGTCATTGGGAGTGCTCCCATGACCTTCTACAACTGGAGCATGGGCTTGTACCTCATCACCTAAAAGACACACAATATGAATAGGTTGAGAAGGTTGAGTAGGCTGAAATGAAGACACTATTTCTTTTACTTTTTGTGCTACTAATGTTTCAACCTCCTATTGTGTAAGACCTCCTGCACGACCTCTTTTAGATTGCGAAGGGTCAAAATAAGACTTGAATCCTATGCCAGCTCATAAACCCCTAACATGGCCAGGATGCTCCTTCGTACCAAGAGCAACTGATAGTTCATCCATGTGGCCAGTTTGGATGAACTTTACTTCCTTCCTTTACTCGTGGAGATCAATCTATTCATAGTTAATAAAATATTAAATCGTAATATCAATTAGATATAAATAAATCTAAGTTTGTGGGAGTTACTCTTTACTTAGTTGGGATAAACCTACCATCTTTTGTGCCACCTCCTTAGTTGCAAGGTTGACAATTTCACCTGCTCAATTCTTTCTAGCATCAATCCATGTCAAGTGTTGGGGTGGACGCTCAGCTTGAGTTGTACTAGACTCTTCTCCAGAAGAGGATTGCTTCTCTTGTAGTTGGCAGCGGAAGGCATAACCACCGGGCCCCAAGCGATGGTCAGGCACATTTTTGGCATGTCTTTCCTTTTGGGCCTGGTGAATAGCCTGATCATTTAAAATGAGGTATTTCAATTTAGACTTGTCCAACATCTATAAAGATTCACCTCCTTAATTGTATAAAATTAAAGATTCATACAATACATCACAATCTTTATTACCTAAAACTGTTCCGATTTTCTAGCTGCAACAAATCTTTCCCACACCTCAGGATCTATAAAAACATATACATCTTTTGCTTTCTTCTTTTGTTTAGGATTACCTATAAATTCCCTTGTGAGATATGTCTACCACAACGTTGTAGTACATTTTTGTTGTGATATTTTTCATTTAGATGTAAAACACCCTATACATACAAAAGAAGCAATAATGTTGTCTTGAAAAGGAATTAATTCCAAGCAAATTAAATTAGAATCAATAAACAAAAAACATATTAAAATAATATCACTTCCACTCACAGATATATCTTTCCATAGGAGGTCTTTTATAGCATTAGAAACATCATGCCAATTTTCTATATCTATTGCCACCTTACTGTGTGCGGTCACCCCTACGTAATGCTTGAAAGCACTAGCATGTTCCCCAACAGGTGCTCCTATGACATCAAACTGGATTGACAATTTCTCCCCTTTGGCCCTGAGCTCTTGCAGCCTACGCATCAGTGTGGGACCTTTGCTTTTCTTAGCATCACCACTACCATCCTCATGGTTCTCATGCTCAGAATGTTCATCTTCACTCGCCATTTTAGAACCTGCAAGTATACATGATAAAAGAAACATATGTGATAATAAAAGCACAAGTGATAAAAGTATACATGATAATTCATGATATATGATGTGTATTTAAAAGATTACATGTTTGAATGATAATAAAATAATTCAAATAATGCATGCCTCTAGTATTGGTTGAGTTGTTAGTCAAGTAAAATTCCTTCAACATGGTCTTGATGTTTATAATATTCATCGGTGTTATCTTCAACATTTACACTTGGCAAACCAACTGAGAATGGGCTAGAATCATCATACTTTTCATAATATTCTTCTTCATTCATAGGATCTACAGTAAAATGTCTTTTTCCATGAAGAACGACAGACCAAAAAATTATTTTCTGGGTCATCAATATAGAATACTTGTTTTTCTTGGTCTGCCGTGATGAATGGCTCATCTTTCTCACCAATCTTTTCAAAATTCACCAATTTGAAACCCAACTCATCCACAAAAACTCCTTGTTATTGTCAACCCAATTACACCTAAAGATAGAAACTCTGAAATTTGTATAGTCCAATTCACATATGTCCTCAATGACATCGTAATATGACATCTCAGCTTCGTGTGGTCTTTTATCTTTGGCACTAACAAAATACAACGAACAAGCTTGAATAGTGACCCCACTATTTTGAGCTACACTACTTTCATCTTGACGCTTTGTGTAGTATGAAAATCTGTTTATGTCATAACCTTCATAAGACATGACATCCATTTTTGGCTTAAAGGCGAGCCATTTTATGTTCTCAACAACATTATTCAGTGATTCAGATAGTTGATTAAAGACTTTCTCTTCAAACCACCGAATAAATGTTTGATTATGCTCTCTTGCAAGCCACATTGAACTGGATCGCGGATGATTTCTCTTGATACGATCATTGTGTTCTGTGATGTAGCTACTAACTTCATCGATGTTGTGTAAAATATATAAATGTTCTTGTTCCCACAACTCACGAATGATTCCTTTCACTCGTCCTCCCAAAGTTCCTTTTCCACAATAAGATTCAGTGTCATGGGAATTTTTTAGATCGCTAGAAGTTTCATTGCAATTCAAAAAATCATTGCAAAAGTCCATCACCTCCCTATCCACATAACCCTCAATAATACTCCCTTCAGGATGATAACGATTCCAAACACCACCTTTAAAAATACTCATGTAGCAAACCGGGGACTATCCAAAAATAGTCCTAAGTGAGATTAAATATCCAAAAACAGTTCTTCAAAATTAAACATACATTATACATTTACATCCAAAGTGACATTAAATATCCATAAACAGTCCCAAAGCAGGGACTATCCAAAATTTACTCATAATGAGTAAAATTTGAATGGGTTTCTAAGTTGATACATAAATGTATTATTGTCATATTTATATATTAAGTTAAACATCATGCATCAATGATCTCATCTATAAACCCTAAAGTGTCAATCTGAGACTACACAATGTCTACCCTCATATTTCTGGAATGTATATAATGATTACATATGCGATTGATAACAAAATGTAGATATGAAAGAATACATATTTTATTATTGGTTGATTTACTAGTCAAATAAAATGGCACATTGGGAGAGTGAGAATATTATACCTCACTTGTAGGATGAAGAAGAAATATATGCAAGTCAACAACAAGTCAATAGCACCTGCAACAACACAAATGCACGATTCAATTCTGTTATAATGTATTAATTAGGGGTCAATATATATCAATTTTAGAGGAGCAGTAAGAATTAACAAATTTATAATTGACAAATTTTGAAGTTTCTGCAACTCATCCAGCATGGTCGTGCCATCACCACGGTCGTGCTGCCCAGCATGGCCGTGCTACCTCGTCAGTTGCATGACAGTAAGAAGAAAATAGAGGAGTAAGGCGGCAGAGACAACTGTGCTACCCTGAGAAGAATCGGACGTTGGGGGAGCTTATGCGAAAGAAGAACTGGAGAGAGAAGGTGTGCAACCCTTGTGACGTCGTAGGCGTCATCTCCGTTTAAGGAAGAAAGAGGTTGGGCATCGTCGTCCAAAGTGCACGACACCGGAGATGGTGGTCGATCCGGAGGCGTCGACGCCGTCCAAAGAAGAAAACGGCGGTTGGGCGGCGTCGTCCAAGAAGGGGTGCTGATTTGCCTCTCTTCAGGCGCGAAGATGGTTTGGAAGGTGACCTTGGAAGCGGCGGCGATTTGCTTCTCTTAGGGCACAAGAGTAGGAATGGGGAGACGAACAAAATGAACTAAAACACACTGTAACACGGCTTGGGTTTGGTCAAATATCAGCCCAACCTCTAGCATCGTTTATCTCGAAAAAATGATGCTACAGGTCGGGTCTGTAGGGTCGGTTATTTGAAAAAACCGACCCCAGAGACTAAGCGGTGCCCGAAATTTTTTAGACCATCTATAAGGTCGGTTATTTGAAAAAATCGACCCTAGAGGCCAGGATCTATAGAGTCGGTTATTTGAAAAAACCGACCCTAGAGAGTAAGTGGTGCCCGAAATTTTTGAGACCATCTATAAGGTCGGGTATTTGAAAAAACTGACCCTAGAGGTCAGGGTCTATAGGGTCGGTTATATGAAAAAACCAACCCTAGAGTTCCAAAGCGGTGCTCGCATTTTTTGTTGAACCTATAGCATCGGTTATTTGAAAAAATTGACCCTATAGATCGAGGGGCGAGGCCAAAATCACGTGAATTTTCACCGCGAGAAACTTGTAAGGTTGGTTTTTATGATAAAATCGATACAATAGTCTATTAGGTCGGTTATTCTAGTAAAAATGATGCTATGGGCAGCGAGTTACTGGCCAAAAATGTAGTAGTGATCGTCCTCCAAAAATCTTGACTGGATATGGTCTAGATAATCCTCGGGGTATCGGGGTTGATTTGGCTCGAGTTGTTGGAGTAAGCCGCGGTCTGTGGGAAAAAGATCAAGAATGTGGATAGATTAAAGAAGCCGCATGACACATATATGTGTCACGACCTGGTCATTTAAATCCAAACTTAGGTATTAGGATTAGATAAATGAAATAATATACATTAGTTTTTAGTCTTAAATCTATTAAACGGATTATCCAATTAAAGTGAAAATTTAGATAGAGCTTCATGATGTCAATATCTATCTATGGTATACAATTGGGTTACAATTTTGAAGATTGACTTCATAAATTGACTAAGTATCGTAATACATATATCCCACCTCTATATGAACTTGGGTTTGTCTTATAATGTAATTTATGATTCCTTTTAGTCAAAAAGTGAGGGAGATGGTTAAGGGTATTATTAGAAATAACAAAAATTGTAAGAGAGAGAGAGAGAATATATATAAAAACTCACTCTATCATAGGGAGAGCAAGCATTCTATTAGGGTTTATGCATGTTGATGTATGAAGATCTTTTATAATAGATGTTCGAACTAGTTAATTGTACTTCATTATAATTATTGATGATCTCTTCTGATATGGGATTTGTATTGGTGAGATACAAACATATATCTCTTGAAATGTTCAAGGAGATTACAAATGAAGTATAATTTGATAAAAAATATTATAAAACTTTGATATGATCAAATGTTGAAATACTTTACATCAATAGTTTGAGAATCTTCTGGATAGATCATGATAGTGTTCCACGATGAACTCCACTTGAAACATTATGATGTATAAGAAAGAAGGAATTATATCCTGATGGATCATGATGTGATTATCATTGATATAATCTTCTAATTTCTTCATAGATACATATTTTACAATAAAACAATGTACCGTCTAAATTGGAATAAAAAGACACCATATAGGATATGATATGAGAATGTATTGATATGTCTTAAGGAATGAAACTTATATAAAGAAAGTAGTTTCTTTAAAAGGTTTATCCACAAACCATAATTGTTGAATACTTCTTTTGATCCTAATCTGACAACAAAATATTTGTTTCTAGGATAACTGAGTTCCAAAAGAATTAGTGGGAGTAAAGGAGAACTCAAAGAGTTCAAGGTCAACAAAGGGGAACAATTGGATCGAGGAGAATCATAAATTTTGTGGGAAATCAAGTTCCTTATGTAACATAGAACCTCATAGTTCTAGTAGAACACATCTAAGATTGAAATATTGTGAATCCAACAACTCAGTTGGGTTGGTCATAATATAATGAGCCAATAAATCAACTAGAAATTATTGAGAATCAGAGTCTGATAAATGACTTTAGTGTCATTGAGTAATCCATATACATTCGTATGACCTTGCTAGTACCACCTAAAGATATTATACCCTAAGGGTGTAGTTGGGTTTTCAAGATGAAGGCCAACATTGATAACATAAAAGAACATATTGGTTGCAAAGGTTTTCAAATAAGTTCAAAGTGTTGAACATAATGAAATCCCTTTTTCCAATTGTCATGCTTGTTATTTACATAGACTATAAGTTTTAGCATATGAAGAATAAAATTGCATTCCTTAATAGGAATAAAGGAGAGGATGTGTACGACACACAAACTAAAAGTTTTATAACTTCATGAATGCAAATAAAGTCTATAAGCTACATGCTCAATCTAGAAATTGAAACAAGCATCTCAGAAATGAAATCTTTTTTTGATAAGATAGTCAAAGAGTTTGAGTTGAATCAAGATAAAAGATGAAATCTGTGATTACAAAAGATTTAATGGGAGCACATATATGAATATTGCACGTATTGATGGGGAATAACTTATCAATATTTCAAGTATTGAGACCTCACATGGAAAACACATTTATCAATGAAGGATTAGATGAAACATCCTATGTGATAGGAATTGAGATCTATAGAGATAGTTCTAGAAAGTTTCATGACCTATATATGAGCATGTATTAGCATATGCTGAAAGGGTTCAACATGAAGGATTCAAAGAGAGAAAATTTGTCCTTCTTACATGGGATTAATCTCTCATGAACCCTATGTTCTGATTCTTATGAAGAATGAAAGACATGAGTAAGATGCCATATGCACTGACAATTGGATCTATCATGTATGCTATATAATGTACTCAACCCATAGTCTTGTATGTATTGGACATGACAAGATGGTATAATTTATATTTCAATGAAGATCATTGAAATATCATTAAAGACATCCATTAGTACTTGAGAAGAACCAAGGACATGTTGCTAGATTATGGCAACAAGGAATAGTTGAGAATAAGGAGTTACACTGATGCAAGTTTCTGAAATGACAGAAAGTGATTGCAATATAAAATGTATTAAATTTTATGAAAAGAGTTGTAAGTTGGAAGGATTATGAACTATACACCATTATTTCAGTTCTACAAATAGAAGACAAGTATCTTGGTGTTATGAACAAAGGAATGGGTACTATATGGATCTAGAAGTTCACATGGATGAACTTAAAAATGTTCCAACCATTTATGACACAGTAGAAATAATGTGACAACAATGGAGCTACTAGTTAGGCAAGAAATATTAGATAGCATATTACGGAAGTTCCATTTCATACAAATGTCGTACAATGAATAGATGTAATACATGAAATATACCGACTAAAGGAAAAAGTGTTGTTAACCCATTGTATTAGCACTTGTACAACAGAAACATGATGGACATGTTTAAATCAATAAGAATAAGGTTTGTGGGTGATTGGCTCTAAGTGCAAGTGGGAGTCTGTTGGTATGTATGCCCATAGAACCAATCATATGATGTTTTGATGGCATATTTCATAAATAATTCAAAAGGCATGCTTCCAATTTATACTGTTTCACTCAATATTGAGATAATGTGGAAACATAATGAATGTCTAAAGAATGACATTACTCAATGATGTATTTATTCAAGTCAGTGAGTTGTATACATTCTTGTTATGCCCCTAGTTGGATGTTACTATGAAAGGCTGATAGATATTTGTAACACTTAAGACTAGAGTGTGTGGTGGTTGATGAAAGAATCTCATCAATCATGATATATGTGATATCAAACTAAGCACATAGATACTTCTTGGAGAATAGTGTATCAGATAGACCCGCCTTAAGAGTGACACATGGAAACCATAATAGGTGGTTATAATCATCTCTCATAGTGAAGGTGGTTATTTTGGTTCTTAGAACTAAAATCACTACACACATCACATGTCATTCGGTATACTTTGACATCATCCAAGGTGACCTCGAATAAGGGTTTCATAAAGGTGATGATTGGGTGTACCATGACACATGGGATGATTGTGAGTGATGTAGATGGGATTTTTCACTCCTACCAGAGTTTGATATCCAGACCACTTGATAAGTGAGACTGAGAAAAGCATGTGCATGCACATGTGAATCAATATATGATATTCAGGTCACATATATCTCAGACAATCTGCTCTAGATCAAGAAACATGGATTGAATATTGAGAGGATGAAGGTTCCATGCCTGAAGTTCATTCCAGATATCATAGACAAAGGAATTATAAAATCACTGTAACACTTGACACAAATTGTAGGTTAAAGTTGCTCTCCAACTTTCCATTCACTTGGGTAGCAATGATGTGTGGCTAGGCATCGGTCTTTGCTTGTGATGTCATAAATCAGTTGCAGACATTCAATGTCAACATAAATTGGAACCATTAGGATCACACACTTAGGATACACCTAGAAGAGGAGTTTAATCATGAATGATAATTAAATTGATTGCTAAAGTATTTAGGTATTCAATTCAAGAAACAAATCAACTAAGTGGACTCCCAGTTGACTATTTCAAGTGTTGAAACGACCGATTGTAGTGTTAGGTTGATTGAAAATTGGATTAGATGAATTTTGGATGAACCAGAGTCTGAAATGACCGGTTTTCACTTAGTGAACACATCGGTTTGAGTTTGTGAGGTGACCATTTTGTGAAGCAAGATTCCGATTTTGTGATTCAATTCAATTGAATCAAGGATTAGTGTTGACGTCATGTCGTGCATTAATTGGATTATATTGGCAATACATTAGGGATTAGAAAAAATGATGATACCAGTTCACTGGGTTAACCAACCATTTTGCATGTCCCAATTTGTGAAATTTCATTAAATTCCAGTTCCTTATGCTCACACTCAGACTAGGAATCCCGACCCTAACCCTCCTAAAAATAGAGAGGTATTAGGGGCTTCTCATACACAACTCAATTGCCTATGATAATCATTGTCTTCTCTGGTTGTGATAACTAATAGAGAGCTCGAGCAAGTACTACCTGATAAAGGGAGGGATAGCAAGGGAGAAAATTGTGGGAGAACCACTTGGTGAGTAGTACACCAATGGGAGGGACAACTCCTTCCTGTCTGTTCTAATAGAACGACATGAGTTCTAGGTGGTCCACGTGGACAACTATAGAGGTGAGGAGGTTGTTTTCTATCTCTAGGAGGACAACGTCATCCTGCTGTCTATGGAGAAGACCAGGAGCTACAAAAAACATCATCTGAGTGCAACTAAAAGACAACTACACAATTGCAACGATGAATAGTCATTGGACTTGATCTAGGACCAAGCATGACCTTGTTAAACCATCCTTCCCATTACATAGTTTTTGACACGATCATACTATTTATGGGGAATATGGATAGAAATTTATTATAACCACTGTCTACTCTATCTCCATATTTCCTACAAACATCATTAACAATATATGTCTTACTAAGGAGTTAGTCCATGATACAAATAGGGGCTGTAATCATCCTAATGTCATGGTGAAGTATGACATGTTGAAGATCTTTAATGTGATTGATTGGATGTACTTACATGTTGTTTGCCTAGAACATTTGGCTTGGTGATGGAATTGTTCCTTCGTTTTTTCTCACACACATGGATGAGTCTCTCTTAATGATATCAAATTGAGATTGTTCAGTATGCATCATGGTTTTAAATAGGGCATTCCATATTTCATTTCCTCTTTATACTTTTGAGGATACCCTTTGGAGTCATAGGAATAAATAGATGGAGATGGGCTTGTTGGCTATCTAGGCTAATGAGTTTCAATCCCAACTAGGATATTTTACCCAACTTTAACCAATCTCCACAAGTATACGAAGGTAGTGTAGTCGAGGTTGAACACAAGGAGCTTAAGTAATTAATTGAGCGCAACAACACTAAACTTCAACAATCTAGATCGGTCTTAAAAAGAGATGTTGAAGTTTATCTAATTTGCAAAAATTTAGATTAAAACAAGCAATGAAAAGATTACTAAAGGCATTTAGATTCAGAGATTAATGGATCTTGGACATTAGAATTTTACTCACATATCATAACACATTAAAGGAACATGAAAATCCAAACATACATAAGCACTTGTTTTACAAGATAGGTTGTGTTGAACTTCACCTCCCGGTGCAAGTATAACGATCTCAACTCAAAGTCACACTCTCATGCATAAATTTCGTTTTTGATCACAACTTGTTCCTCAACTCATTTATTCTCGTGGTAGAAAAAGAGTTTCCAAGAAGAGCACCTCCATACATTCCTACTTAACTTCTCAGATCAAGCAAGAAAGCAGAACATATGCATATAAAGTGGCCAGCAATACATGCAAGAGATGATAAAACTGGTACTTTCAAGGTGGAAAATTAAGCAACTTAGCATTTAGTACGAAATTATCATGTTCCTTATATGTTATGACATGGGAGCTACTCTCCCATGCCCAAGAATAGGGAATTACTCATCCATAATCATGCTTTGCAGATTTGCTATAGAAAATTCAGGGTTTAACATGATCTAGAGGAGGAAAAACAAGGAGATCCAAAGATGTAACCACAAGAAGGAGAAATTCTGGCTTGGGGATGAAATTCTCCTCCTTTAGCTGCTCTAAAATGAACTGGCTCCTCTCCCGAGAAGTTGCACGAAGTTGGGGAAGCTCGGCTGCACCTTGGAGAAGACAATGGAGAAGAAGAGAAGAAGAAATGGGCTCCTTTGGCAAGAAACCACCTCTTTCCTCCTCCAAATCGCCCTCCTCTGCTCTAAGCTTGCTATGGGATGAGGGAACTGACACAAAATGACCGAGCATAACCGCCCATTAAGTTCCCTCTCTCTTTTAAACAAAAACTTGTAATTTCTAAATTGCTGAAAGTGTCAGGTGCACGCCTTGCAAAAACTCTGTCAGTTACTCTAGGATGTACTGCACACGGCGTGCACAACAGAATTGCACGTTGTGCAACTTTCCAGAAAGTTGCACTTGGTCGTCATCTCCAGGTGCACGACGTGTGTTGTAGTAATGCATGTCGTGCAACTTTCCAGGAAGTTGTTTTAGTTGAAATTCCCAGGTGCACGTCGTTCATTGGATTTATGCACACCGTCCAACTTTCTAGAAAGTTTGTTCTTGCTCGACATTCCCAGGTGCACTCTATGCAATTGAGTGCACATTGTGCATTTGCTTTTCTGCACCTTTCTAGAAACTCGCACGCCGTGCTTGAGGCCGGGACACGCCGTGCGCGTTGCTGTCTGGGTGAATCACAAATTCTTTTGAAGCAATGCATGTTGTGCATTTGATATGCATGTCGTGCATTCTGCTATTTTAGCATAATTAAACTTTGGAATCAGTCTTTCTTGTAACTTATCTGCAATACAAATTATCGGATGGGTAAAGTAACATAAAGATGGAAAAAGTAATATGAAAAGAGGCTAAATAATATTAAAATGAACCAAATTTGTGTGTGATAGCATGCGAAAAGATGATGTAGAAATCACACAAAAAATCCACCTAAGCTTGAACTATTGCTTGTCCTCAAGTAAAAATAACATGACTACCTTCAAGGAGAAAGAACAATCAAGCTCATACATGGATCAAATGAAAAGAAGATATGCAATCAACTTAGCCAACCATGTACATTGTTTTTATGTTCATTGTTATCATCTCAAATTTTCAACATCGAAGATAGGGAAATTAAGTTCAGCAAGGTTGGTTCCAAATCAAATGAAATGATCAACTAGACAACATTAAATAGAATTTGGGTAATCAAGGCAAACAATCAGTGCATGTACATTACAAAAATTTCAGCTAGTATGGATGTAAGACGATGAAATCAATGCTAACATTAACAAACTTAGTTGTACTCTTTTTGTCAAGGATATGATGATGGAAATTTTGGGTTTCCGGCATTCGGCTACTAATTTAGACCTACGCTCATGAGGAATTCCGGTTGGGGTGTTGTTTTTATCCTCTTTTGATATTCATATCACCTAACCATCGTTGCCAGATCGGACTCACACTAGGCTAGCATAATATGTAGGCCATTTGCCATCTTTTTTGGGTAAGGGTGAACAAGGGATCAATTTATTATTCAACACCAAAGAGTCAACAAGAATGTTAATGTGATAAGATTTCAATCTTTGTTTTGCAATTGTTTTTGAAATATTTGTTGTAAATGCACTAAAGGTTTGGCAAGAGTATCTCGTATTCTATTAAATGTTGTAAAGTTGATTCATTCACTCAAAAATGAAACTGTTACATGTATTGACTAAGCAAAGATGTAAAAATATTTTGAGATTTCAACAACAAACACCATGTAAAACCATGTACATGGGGATTTTCAAGTTCCATTTCATTCATACATGCTCTTGATTTTTCTTTTCATGTAGCCAAGAAACATAAAGGATAGAATAATTCAAGCATACAAGGGGGTTTCAATATAATAAAATATCCTCAAATCATATTAACTTTACCATCAAGGAAACTGAACATGGAATAAAATGGAAAACAACTAACACAAATGACTCAGTTAAAGAAAACTGAATGAAAAACTACAAATACCGGTCGGTTGTGCCCCCCCCAAGCTTGAAATCAACAGTGTCCTCATTGCATCAATTGAACTAATGGAGTTCACAACAGGATACTATCATCGATCAAATATCAAAAGGAGGGCCGCTGGCCCCCTGATCAGGGAAGAACTGGCTAACTAGGTCTGGAATGTCCATCGGTTGGTCCATGGATTTATGCTATTGGGGAAATTGGGGTTGTTGTGGTGGAAACTGTGGTGACTGTTGTGATAACTCTGGAGGTGGAAACTCGGGATGTTGAGGTGGCGGTGACTAATACGGCGGCAGGACAGAGTAATGGCCCTGAGAGATATGCCAAGCGTCCATCCGGGCGACCATGTCGTACACTGCAGTGTACTGCGTGCCTATCTGGTCCAAACGACTGTCGATGTGGTCAAACCGCTGCTGAACATAACTGTAAAGGTGCCTCACATCAGGCATCACCCAAGCATACTCCATCTGAGTACTACTGGAGGGAGGAAGTGGTGTTGTAGCTGAGGCAGAAGTTGCTGTTGCTGAAGAACTACTGGCGCCAGGGGTGGATGCCTCTGCTTGATCCTCGAGCTGTAAAGGAACTTTCCAATTGGCTTTGTTGTTGAGGTCATTGTGGGTTGCATCGGGGATAACAATGAACTCTGTCTTGGTAAGAAAAACCTTGAACTTGTTGGTGCTATCACCATGTCTGGATATAAGGCCACAAGAAATGTTGATATCTATAAGGTTTTTACCCGGTGCAGGTTCTAAAACACTCACATCAAGCCCTAGCTGCATTGCTAGTATAGTGATCATCCCACCACACATGATATCCCCACCTCTCTCTGCTTCTTCTTCTTTGCTTCCAGAAGCTTGTTGACAATGTAGTACCCAGAACTGATCTGCTCATTGTTAACCATGCACCACAAGAAGAAAAGATCTTTTTTGCCTATGACCCCTTGGGTTTCATTCTTTGCAAAAGGAAATGTGCTGAGAAGAGGCGATGCACAAATCTGTAAATTGGGCTATGAAGCGAAGAAGCTCGTGCATTCCTAGCTCTATGAACCGGTTCACTGGTTATTTCATACCAAAAATATCACTATGGAAGGCGGGTGGAAAATCAATATAGCCCCCATGGTTGCACCTTAGCTAAGTAGAAAATCGGTGGAGATCAATAGAAAAGCATTTGTTTAGAAGACGAAACATGATCTTTGGATAGGGATCACCACGGTGTTGGAGGTCATCTTCCACCTTAAAGGTGGTCAAAAATTCATATACGAGGTGGGGATAGGTCTTTGTGACTCTAGTGCAGAGTAGATGGAGGTCTAAAAGCTGAAGATACTCCATTACCTCAGTCTTGAAACCTAGCTTGTCAAGTGTTTGTTCACAAACATAGTGGGAAGGTAGAACCCGCCTGGTGATGAGAAACTGGTAATCTACGTCCTCCTGTGGTGTCACTCTGAACTGTGTGGAGGGTACAAACGCAGTGGTAGCAGCAGGAGCATCTTTAGAAGGTGTCACAGAGGATGAAGCTCCACCATGGTGTCTTCCCGCACCTCTCTTGATTGGTGCCATTATTGTTGTGGTAGTGCACGACGTGCAGTTTGGAATCACGGCGTGCAGATTGAAGTTGTTGTTTTCTCCCTGAAGGTAGAATGCATGGCGTGCAGAATGGATGCACGGCGTGCACCTGTAGATAAATGCAGACTGAACCTGGCGGCGCTGGCTACTATTGTGATGGAAGGTTGGCGGCTAGGGTTACAGCAGAGAAGAAGGGACGGTGGTGGCGGCGTCGGTGTTGTTATTGTCAGGCATGCAGAGAGGAGGTGGGCGGAGAAGCTGGTGCCGTTCGCGTGCACGGGTCGCATGGGCGGCTACGGCTGGTGTTGTCCGGTGCTAATCGACACTCAGTGAGGGAGGAGGAGAGGGTTTTCCCTCTTGCTGCTTGACGGCATTGGAGGAAAGCAGGTGGCTGCTCAGCTGCAGTGGCACTAAGGCTGTGGCACTAGGTCGGCGGCATCCAGTTCCCTATCTTGCAAAGAAACATGTTATATAAACATACATGAAGTTTTATGCGTGTCCACAGCTTACGGGAACCAACTGTCACATAGGCACACAGAGTTCACCACATGTTTATATACAGAACAGGCCATACCAGGCCAATAGTAGGATAAACAAGCTACATCAGCTATACATCATAAAACGTCGTCAAAACACCTCCAAGGACCTGAGTGTCACTACTACAGAAATGGCTTATAAAGTCACTTTTTCAGGTGTCGGTTGTATACAAAAACCGACACCTATAGTCTACAGTGTCGGTTAATAACATAAACCGACGTCCAATCTACGAAGGTCGACCAGACACGGGTACCTCTTTTATTAAGTGTCGGTTAATTAATAAACAACCGACACCTAAACTCAACCGCCAAACCCAAAATTCCAGCGAAAAAATTGGCTCCAAAATTTTACATATGGCGTCAGTTCATAACAAAATAACCGACAATATAGGTTTCATTGTCAGTTTTTTTAAATAACCGACACTTAGTATAGGTGTCGGTTCATAACTAAATAACCGACACTATAGGTTTAGTTGTCGGTTTTTTTAAATAACCGACACTTATGTCAACTTAATAGCAAACCAGCCTGACCGATTCTTCACTTTCCCTGTTTCATTCCCGATTTCCCTAACCTCCGGCAATTTCTTGCTCCCTGCCGCCGCCGCCCCTCCCTGTCGTTCGTGCTCCAACGCTCGTCACCGCCGCTCCTTCCTCCATGCTCTCCCGTCGTCGCCGTCGCTGCGAGAAGCAGTCGCCGCCCGCCCGCCCGCCGGTCGCCCTCTCCGCCGTCGCCGGTAGCAGCTAGGTCTCCTAGCCTCACCGCCCTCTCCGCCGCTCCTCTCCTCGCCGCCGGCAGATGCTAGGACTTTCTCCAGCCGCTGCTCCTCTTTCCTCAAGGTGCCCACCCTGTCTTCTTCTTCTTCCCCTGCTCCTCTTCTCTCAAGCTGCCTGCCCTGCTGCTTGCCCTGCTGCTGGGCGTTTTTCTTTTTTTTAGTTTATTTACTTCTCTCAAGGTTCCTGCTTGCTCATAGACATAATGATGTACATAAACCTGTTAGAATAAACGCTAAAAAGGTGTGATTTTAGGGTTTAGGTACTGATTTTATGCTTCTACTGAGCTGAATCCTCTATTGTATATACAATACATGTTCTATGATTAGCCTTAGTTAATTTAATATGCATACTTTGTATGTAAAACATAGTAATCAGGTACTGCTGTATATCCAAGTAAATTACATGTAACTAATCATGACATAGATTTTAGAATGCATACTTTGGTTAAATGTACTGCTGTAATTTTTTATCAAGTGATGATATGTAAATGTAGCAATAAGTTAGTTAGGTATCAATGATAAGTCTGTTGTAATGTGATGCAAAATAGTTATTGTATCATGCATATATACTTAATACTTTTTTGTTTTATAGTTGTATAGGGTGTTTTATGTGTGGCAAGTCTATTGTTTAATAGTTTAGCTATAATCATTGTTTAATAGTTTAGCTATATTCTTGGTGACAATCCTAATCACCCTTCTTTTGCTTAATGATGAACTGTAATGCACACATGTGACATGCTTGGAATGTAAATGATGAACTTTTCCCTAAATTGCCAATCATGCTTTTAAAGACATCAATAATCACCCTAACTTGAAGAACTAGGATTTTAGGTATAAGAATGACAACACATTATTTGTTGGCCTAGAAACCCATCCAAGATTTACTCATTAGGAGTAAATCTTGGATAGTCCCCGGTTTGGGACTGTTCTTGAACGCCTAATCTCACTTAGGATATAAGTGTATATAATGTGTGTTGGGATTTCAAGAAAATTTCCACAGCATTTCCCCATTTGTTCTCTAAGTACATATGTACTTGGAGAACAACGGGGAAATGCTGCCAAAATTTTCTTGAAAACCCAATACACATTATACACTTACTAGTGAGATTAGGTATTCAAGAATGGGATAGGTGGTACACATTTATTATATATAAGAATGACATCACATGTATTTGTTAACCCTAGACCCAAATCTTGTCCTAATATACACTTGTTTTCTCTTTGATCATAGAATGGATAGATCATGGATGTCCATTCGCAATCGCTGCACCCCAGAGTTTATTTCTGGTCTTGACCAGTTTATTAGATTTGCCGAGGAACATAGGAAACAACCTGGAGATAGGTTCTATTGTCCATGTAGGCATTGCGGTAACCACTTGACAGTCAACACTGGTGACGAAATCAAAACTCATGTCATGTGCAACGGGATTATACAAGGCTATACAGAATGGCACTGGCATGGAGATATTTCAAACCCGAAACCAGTAGATGTCGATAGCAGTGCTTGTGTGGAAGAAGAAATTGCCTACAATGACGTAGATGTGAATGAACCATTTCCAGTAGACATCGTTGATGCGATGTTGGATAGTTGTGGGGTAGAGCACACCGATCCACCTCCCATTTTTAGAAACATTGTGCATGATGCTGAGATGCCATTATACATAGGTTGTACTAAGTTTACGAAGCTTAGCACTGTGTTGAGATTGTATAAGTTGAAAGCTAACAATAGATGGAGCGACAAAAGCTTCACGTCATTGCTGTCTTTGTTGAAAGAAATGCTTCCTGAAGGAAACGAGCTTCCAATCTCAACATACCAGGTAAAGAAATTGTTGTGCCCAATGGGAATGGATGCCAAGAAGATACACGCATGCCCGAATGATTGTGTATTATTTCAAAAGGATTATGCGGATTTGAAAGATTGTCCAAAATGTGGTGCGTCACGGTATAAATTGACGACTTCGGGGGAGTCCAAAACTGGTTCTCCTGCCAAGGTGATGTGGTATCTACCTATAATATCACGGTTTCAACGCTTGTTTGCCAATCCGATAGATGTGAAGAATTTGAGGTGGCATGCAGATGTTAAGAAAAATAATGATGGGATCCTACGACATGCGTCTGATTCCCCACAGTGGAAGAAGATTGATCTATTGTACCCTGAATTTGGTGAAGAAGTCAGGAATCTAAGACTTGGGCTTTGTACATACGGGATGAATCCGTACGAGACATTGAGCAGCCAACGTAGCACTTGGCCAGTCATGCTTGTCATATACAATCTTCCTCCCTAGCTGTGTATGAAAAATAAGTATGTAATGCTATCGTTGTTGATATCGGGCCCTAAACAACCTGGAAATGACATCAATGTTTATCTTGAACCTCTGATTGATGACTTAAAGAAACTCTGGGGTGAAGGTGTGATGACCTATGATGCTTCACGAAGAGAGACATTTCGTTTGCATGCTATGTTGTTTTGCACTATTAATGACTTTCCAGCATATGGGAATTTGTCTGGATATAGTGTCAAAGGAGCTAAAGCGTGTCCTATATGTGAAGAGAACACTGATTCAACAAGACTAAAACATGGTGGTAAGAATGTATATCTCGGTCATCGAAGGTTTCTTCCAAAATTCCATCCGTATCGTAGGAAGCGCAAAGCATTCAATGGATTGAATGAGGAACGGAGTGCACCTAAACCTATACCAGGGGAGGTTGTTTATGAAAGAGTAGACGACATTGTCAATGAATTTGGTAAGAGATCACAATGTACTACACGGAGTGACAACTCTTCATTCAAGAAGAAGTCAATATTTTGGGATCTTCCTTATTGGAGTTCTTTGACAGTCAGACATTGTATCGATGTAATGCACGTTGAGAAAAATGTCTGTGATAGCATCATTGGTACTCTGTTAAATATACCAGGTAAGACTAAAGATGGGATAAAATCCAGACTGGACCTACGTGAAATGGGAATAAGGTCAGAATTAATAGAATTACGTGAAATGGGTAATAAAAGAACATACTTACCTCCCGCTTGTTACACGTTGTCTAGAAAGGAGAAGAAAGCTTTTTGTGAATGCTTGGTAAATGTTAAGGTGCCACATGGTTACTCATCCAACATCCGTAGTTTGGTATCAATGAAAGATTTGAAGTTGATAGGTCTTAAATCTCATGATTTTCACACTCTAATGCAACAAATATTGCCCGTGGCAATTCGATCTATATTGCCGAAGCATGTAAGGTTTGCAATCACCAGACTTTGTTTCTTTTTCAACAGTCTCTGCAGCAAAGTTATTGACCCTGAGACTCTCGATAATTTACAAAGAGAAGTGGTTGTTACCCTATGTCAGCTTGAGATGTATTTCCCTCCTTCGTTCTTTGATATCATGGTACATCTTGTTGTCCACTTGACTAGGGAAGTGAAAATCTTGGGACCGGTTTTCTTGCATTGGATGTATCCCTTTGAACGATACATGAGCATTTTTAAAGGTGATGTTCGAAACCTCTATCGGCCTGAAGGGAGTATAATTGAAGGTTATGTGGCGAGAGAGGTTATGGATTTATGCAATGACTTTCTCAGTGGTAATGACAAGAATATTGACGAGCTATTTGGCAAAGGAATTTTGGGTTCACGTGTGAAAGTAATCAGACGTGAGCAGTTGGAACAAGGTCATTTGTATATTTTACACCACATGGACGAAGTGAACGTTTATATCGAGGAACATACCAATTTCATCAAAAGACAATATCCTCGAGCCAATACAATGTGGCTTGCTAGAGAGCATAACAAGACTTTTATTAAGTGGTTTGAAGATAAAGTCTTACATCAACTATCTCAAACACCAGATGATATTACTGAAACTATCAAATGCCTCGCCTTTAAACCAAAGTTGACTGTTATGTCTTATGAAGGGTATGACATTAATGGATTCACATATTACACAAAGCGCCAAGATGATAAGAGTGTCGTCCAAAACAGTGGGGTCACCCGTCAAGCATCGACTATGTTTTTTGCAAGTGCAAAGGATAAGA
This sequence comes from Alisma plantago-aquatica, assembly GCA_963693085.1. Classification (NCBI taxonomy): domain Eukaryota; kingdom Viridiplantae; phylum Streptophyta; class Magnoliopsida; order Alismatales; family Alismataceae; genus Alisma; species Alisma plantago-aquatica. Next base: position 1,498,036,433 of record OY856411.1, on the reverse strand, counting down.
GTCCACGTGAAGCTAAAATGTCATATTACGGTGTCATTGAAGACATATGGGAATTTGACTACATAGATTTCAGAATTCTGCTCTTCAAATGTAATTGGGTTGATAACACCAAAGGAGTTATAGTGGATGAATTGGGTTTCACTTTAGTGAACTTTGAAAAGATTGGCGAGAAGGCTGAACCATTCATATTGGCATCACAGGCGAAACAAGTATTTTATATCGATGATCCTGCAAATGATAAATGGTCAGTTGTTCTTCATGGTAAAAGACAGTTCGTTGAAGATCCTATAGATGAAGAACAGTACTATGATAAGTATGATGACTCCAGTCCATTCTCAGTTGGGTTGCCAACACCAACAAATATTGAAGCTAATGATGACTTGTATGCGCGCGGAGATCACAATGAAGGATTGTTAATTGATAAAAAATCGCAATATTAGAGGTATATATGTTTTGTTTTATACGTTTTTATTTTTTATGAATATGTGAACTTTACAATGTGAGCTTAATTTATAATGTGAATTACTTTACAATGTGAATGTGAACTTTACAATGTGAGCTTTAGAATTTGAATTACTTTACAATGTGAACTTTACAATTTGAATTACTTTACAATGTGAGCTTTATAATTTGAATGTGAATTTGAACTTTACAATGTGAGCTTTACAATTTGAATTACTTTACAATGTGAGCTTTACACTTTGAATTACTACTTTACAATGTGAACTTTACAATTTGAATGTTAATTTGCAGATGGCTGACCATTCTCCTGATGACCGTGCTGATGACTATTGTGAGGGTGAGGACATCAATGCGCCGCCTCACAATGTAAGTTTTAAAAATATATCATATATTTATATCTATATGTCCATTTATAGTTATATCTTGTAAATGTGAATTATTTTGTCAAATTTTAGGTTGATGATGCACAGGTACCATCTGCAGCACTTGAGGCACTTGATCAACAACACCAAAACGTTGACAAGAGAAGGGGCATCACTATGATGAAGAAGTTAATTGCGCAAAAGGGCAATGGACCCAAACTTGTTGTGGATTTCGATAATGCAGGAAATGCATGTGGTGTGAATCGCAATTCATTTATTTCATATCTTGGGTATGTTACTCGTAGCCATTGTGGTTGTCGCTTAGATTCTTGGCATACCGTTTCTAAGGAGAAGAAAGATTTAATATGGAGGGATTTATGTGTGAGTTATTATTAATTTGCAATTCTATTTTGTAGATTACTAAATTTTTGGATACTAGTTAATAGCAATTCTATTTTGCAGAGTATATTTGAATTGGATGAAAAGTTGCATCGAAATGCGTGATGCAACGCTGTGGGAGAGTCCTAAGGAACTATAGGACAAATCTCACCAGAGAATACATAAAAGAAGCCGACAAGAGGAAGAAGACAACCACTAAACAGTGGAACTTCCTGGACAAAGAAGAATGGGACGCGTTTGTCGCTTCAAGACAAACTGATGAATTCAAGGTATTAGGCGTCAGTCTCATTCTCATTAATTAATATATGTTGTATTCACTTATTCAAGATTAACATTTAGTGTTACTAACCAAATCATTAATTTGCATACTAACTAGGCCCTCAGTGAGGCACAAAGATCAAGGCGTGCACTGAATGTGCATGACCACACAATGGGTCCGAAGGGGTATGCAGGCGTTTGCCAAAGACTACAGGCTGAGGCTACTGCTGCTCAGTCTGCTGCTACTCAGGAGTCCTCTACCAAAGGTAGCACACCTCTGCCTCGCCATGATGTCTGGATAGCTGGGAGGAAAAATAAGAAGGGAGAATTAACTAAGGCCGCAACTGCTGAGGCGGCTGCAATGGTAAAATACAACTCTTACAGCAATCATTTGAATATTGATTATTTGTGTTGTTTACTTAAGTACAAATTTTTGTTTTGGCGATTAGCGGGAGCTTCACGAGCTGAGGAAACAAGGAAAGTTCATCCCTGAGGGCACAAGGGATGAATTGACAGTTGCTCTGGGTAACCCAAAGCATCCTGGACGTGTTAGGGCTGCAGGCGCTGGTGTGGGCATCAAAGCTTTTTTTGGGCCATCCCAGCGCAAACATGTCCCAAAAGTGGGACTTTCACAAGAAGAGGTAACATATTTTTTCCTTGTAGATGTTACTGTAAAAGAGAATTCAAAAATTAGAATTTGATATTTCTTTTATCCATGTATAGGTGGATAAGCTATTTGATAGGAAACTCGAAGAAAAACTCGAAGAAGAAATGAAAAAGTGGCAGGCATCTCAGACTGCCACTTACCAGACAATACCTACTGCAGGCTCTACTCCTACTCCTACTGCAGAGGTTGGGAGTAATCATGTAGACCCACCACCTAGCACATCCACTGTAAGTATTTTTATGACATAGTAACTAGTTTTTTAATTCAAGATGATACGTATATATGAAATTGTAGTCGTTTCAAAAAAAGATGATATGTATATATGTATATAACATTCTTTACACAAAAATTTGTAGGGGTTGAAGCCATGCCGTCTAAAAAGTAAAGAATATGTCGTGGCACAGGCGTCGGCTTACCCATCCCTACCAGGGGAAACGTGTCACGGGTCTCCAGTACCATCTAGTTGGATTCGGGTGAGCCCGATACATATATTCCCCCAGTGGATGGATCTTCCACTGCCATATGCCCACCCAGATTGTGAAACGCTTAGTGAGGCAGTAGGCGGAGTGATATTGTGGGAAAAAGCGTATGTCTTCTTTACTGAAAAGGTGTGGTAAATTTACATTACGTTCAATTGTTAGTGTGTGTATATGCTGGCAGTTGATCTGAAATTATTATATATATATATATATATATATATATATATATATATATATATATACAGGTTAAAAAGAAGACACCCATAGCATCTAGGCCTCCACTTCCACCTCCTGTATTACCTAGTTGGGTTCCACAGGACCTACCTGTCCCGTTAGGTCCTAACTGTAGGGGTATGGCAGTATGGTTAGGGGAACATGATATAAACTCCCCTATAACTGTTTCTTCTAATTCAGATTCTACGGGTCAGTCATACGAAACAAAACTATTTTTACAAGATATTTTGGAGTTGTTTCGATATGATTGGCTAAATACATCTGTGATAGAACTATGGATAAGGTGAGATATTCTTTATACATCCATATACCTTGTGTATGATCTGGTGATCTAGTTTCTTATTTATTAATGCATGCGTAATTAATACATATTTTGCAGCTACTTAGACACATATGTGCAGATTTTGGATTCGAACATGTAGGATTTTTTATTCCATCCTTGATTAGTCTAGTAGCTAAAGACCCTACATCAGTTCAACAATACTGCTGTGAGGCTTTTTCAAATTTTGCTGTAAAAAAGAAGACGGTAATAATGGCTCCATTCAATGTAGAGTAAGTTTACTTTGCTTATTATAATTTGGACTTAAGAAAATTACATTTTATTGTGGATTTTGAGTTATTAATTTTTAACTTTTTTCATCTAGGGGTAAGCATTGGGAGTTATTGGTTATTGCCCCCGAGACGTTCACTGTGTATTATATAGATCCTAAGGGGGGTAAATTGAATACAAGATTTGGACACATAATGAAAATGGCAATATTTCGGTGAGAAATATTTCATTTTTCATATCCGTTAACATATGTTATTACATTACTATTTAATTGCAATGTTCTATGTTACATTAACATGTAGGGGTTTTGAGGAGTACAAAAAGGCTGGAGGAAAGGTCACCACGAAAAAGAACCAGCCAATAATTTGGAAGAACGTGAAAGTAAGTTCCCGACTGCAATATATGTATATATTATTTATGTGAACAATGCTTAATTAGTTGTGTTTTTTAATATTTTGTATGTTTGAATTTATAGTGTGCTACACAAGACAACGGATGGGCATGTGGATACTATGTCATGCGATATATGCACATGATTATCAAACATTCCGAACTGGATATCGAATGTATTGCTCAGGTATTATATTGTCTCATTAGATAATATGATCGAAATATATCAATCTTATTTATAGCTCATTAATTATATATATACATCATTCTCTTTACAGGTGTTTAAAGTTGACCCCATTACAGGAAAGGACTTACCAAATGTTAATGCTCCCTATACGATGGGAGAATTAAATGAAGTAGTAGAAGAATGGGAAACAGCCATACAATTAGTAGGGGCTTTAAAATATAATTGGGATCCTGATAGCGAATAATGACTAAACAATGATACTTTGTAAATGAATTTCTGAATTATAATATATGTGTGAATGTTTCTACATGTCTGGATGTTTCTACATGTGTCTGAGTAAAAATGAATGAAAGTGTTGGTTGCTATATGAATGTTTCTACATGTGTGAATGTGAATGAATGGAACTACAGATTGCTAGCATGTGTGAATGTTTATAAATGTGTGAAAATAAAATGGAACTGCAGGTTGCATTGCTAAATGCATGTGCTACTTTTTTATTGTTAATTTTGCAGGTTTGCGGCCTGTTGTCGGCTGATATCAATGGATGTCGTAAAACCTGCAGTTCATAACTGAACTGAACAGGTTTCTCATCCTGCGACCAGCCACAGCAGGTCTGGAGACTAACAGAAAAAAAAACCAATAGGCGTCGGTTATTTGTAAATAACTGACACATAATGTTATCGTGTCGGTTTTTTACAAATAACCAGCGTCTATTTCGTGTGGCGCGAAGATATATGGTGTCGGTTATTTGTACATAACCGACACTGATAGTGCCCAAGATGGCGCCCTTTCTGTGGCGCGAAGGGTTTGGGCGTCGGGTTCTTACCTAATAATCGACGCCTATAGTCCCATGATGGCGCGTTTCCGGTGGCGCGCGAAGAGTTTGGGCGTCGGTTTTGGAACTGACGCCTAATGGGTGGACTTTTAGTGTCGCCCACATAGGTGTCGCTTAGAAACTGACACTAAAGGCTTTAAATAACCGACACTAAAGGTAGGTTCTGTAGTAGTGTGTACAGGGATAACTCTAGAACTCTACTGCAAAACAACCAAAACAACAACATATCCATCTCTTTCCTCCTACTGTTCTTCTTGTTGCTCGGCCGCAACCTCACGACCATCACCATGTCTAGCACAATCACCTAAAAAGGTTGTAAACCAGTAGGGTGAGATACACAGTCCCAACGAGAAACATAAGTCCCCACCGAACTATAAAACTTTAGATAAAGCAGGTAACTGATATAAGCAGCATATTGAACAGATCTTAACAACTTACCAAGATATCTGGCAGGCATATAACCAGATATTTCTTTATGGAACATGATTGACAAGATAAGCTTTATAAGAACTTATCACAAGAAATGAGGAACGTGTAAATAACTGCAAAATGTAACTAGAGCAACTACACAAACAAGGCCTCAACCAATGTTCTGTGTTTTGCCTTAAGCAATATATACTATTTGGCTGGATTATGATTTATTATGCCCTGAGGAAGTGAGTCATCCCGCTCAAATCCAACCTTCGACTGTGAAGCCCAAAACCGGTGCCATACAAGGTCAATGGAAGAGTCGGACTCCACGACCTCACCTCTTTGTGGTCATTACACGATAACCAAAGCAGGACCGCAGTCTCTTGCTTGAGTGGCATCATCCACAGGGTTAGCTCAGACAGCCTACCCTTTTTATCATGAGCCACGTGCCTATTCACTGTGCTCCTGAGCCAATAACGCATTCATGCTCCTTCCTACTAAGCCATGGGCCTGTTCACCATGCTCTTATACACATCTTGAGTCCACAACTGCAGTTGCACTTAATCCTCCTATTTTTGGCTAGGAGAAACCCTGCATATTTAACAATATGCGCTCCAGGTAATCCAACAGGAGAAACTTGTTTCACCATCACCAGTTACTGATGATAATGGATCTATGGCCAGGGCAAACTACATGTAATGTTCTACTTGTTATTAATTAATACATTTTAAGCAGATTGCAAGATTCAACCAAGTTATGAAACATGTAAACTAAAACACAAGTAACAACATAGATCTCATTATCAGGTGTTACATTGTCACACTCATTCTCAAAGCCAACATCATCTTGATCCATCACAAGGATCCAACATTACATGTTACCACTTGGCCTCTTTCTAATCATCAAGATCCGTCTTAAGGATCAACATCACTGGGACTCAATTTCCATTCCATGGGTAACACCCATCATATATCACCGAGTTCATCATAACCCTTGATGTTCGACATCATATCACTATTATGTCATTACCATGGCCTCATCGTCAAACTGTCTCCTGCATGGTTAGTGAAATCATAAAGGAGCAATAATGCTTGTACAAGGAACAATTACAGCTCTTATTTTATTATGAGAGTCAACCATGCAACATAGACGTGTGTATCATAGCATAGCATTATATATATATATATATATATATATATATATATATATATATATATATATATATATATATATATATATATATATATATATATATATATATATATATATATATCGAATCATGACAACCTCATATATCAAAGCACAACAAACATTAGGGGTACCAACCGAACACAAGGTACAACCCTCACTATAGGTGTATCAGGTAAGGGACAACCCTCACCAAAAGCACAACGTCTCTCACCAAAGAGTGTGATGCCCAACACTAAAATGATTAAGCATGCAACTCCTTACCACCTATTGTGTCGACGAGAACCCATCTAGGGCTACAATCATATCGGCCAACCACTGCTACCATGGTATCAGGCATCACACAACTCGTGACACCCTAGGCAGCAAACCCTATCGTCTACTTCGTATCGCCCAAGCCACTAAGGAACTATGTCGGGCAACACCACAAGGTTGATAACAAGCAGCACCCCTGTCGGGAAACACTTCATCATCTGCAATGCCCAGGCGTGCAACATCATATCGGGAAGAACCATAACGTGTAACGATGTGTTGTGCTATCTATATCGAGCAACGACCCGAGACGGACAATGTTGAGATGGGAAACACACCTTCATGGGGTAACGGGCAGACTAGCACCCCAGGTGTGTCGTGCAGCCATGAACCAAGAGTGTATCGTGCAACCAGGTGTAGGTGTAATGGGCAAGACTTCCACTCTAATGACCAAGACACACTTTGCCTAAGCTAGGGTTAGGGTTTCGATACTGAGCAACCATCAAGACCGTGTCACCCACAGCCATATCGTCCAAGGCCATAACACCCAAGACACACTATTGCCCATCTGACAAACGACACCATGGCGCCCAAGGTAGCCTATCGTCCAACTAGGGTTTCACCATCCAAGACTCATATCGGTCAAAAGGGTCAATAGAACACCACTTAGCATATCGCCCAAGACTCATCCTTAGAAGAGGGATATTGGGCAGAACACAAAAAGGGGGTATCGTGCAAGGATTCTAAGACCATGACGGGTTGGTCATCTTAAACCTCAAGACAACTACCAAACCCTAAAAGATTAAGAGAGTTGGCTCACCTCTCAACAACTAAGAGAGAGGGGTTTTGCACAACTTCCATCACATATCGGGTAGCAAGGTGGGTCATCATCATCATGGCCATCCTTCCAACCTCAACTAGGTAAACACCAACCAAAGGCTTACCTCTCAAGTCCATGGTAAGAGAGGGGTATTGCCCAAGAGACTAGAGTGTAGACTCACCTCTCAACAACTAAGAGAGAGGGGTTTTGCCCACAAAACTAAAGCTTGAGCTCACTTCTCAAGACCAAGGAAAGAAAGGGGTTTTGCCCCAAGAACACACAACACACACCATGGAATTAGGAAACCCTAGGCTCACCATCAACAACCAAGAGAGAGGGGTTTTTCCCAAAGAACCCTAGTCCAATGGTTCAGCCAACAAGATCCAAGAACACCTCTACACAACATAACCATGATGAAATATCCCACAACGTCAAGGGTACATACTAGAGAAAAGATATATCCAACAACATAAGCAAGGCCGATCAAGATAGCACATAAACAAGCAACATAAAGAGAAGGTAATATAGCTAGGATAGGAGTTATGTAACCCGCCTTAAGCACACTCCTCAAGCTCCAAAGCTCCAAGCACCAAGCTTCAAGCTCCAAGGCACCACCTTTCGGCCAACACTAGGAGAGAAGAGAACTCCATAACCACCAAGTCCGAAAAGAAAGAGAGAAGAAGAAGAAGGTTCCAAGGAAAGGGAGAGATACTCACCACAAGAGAACAACACACTCTATGGTTCGGCCACCACTAGAGGAAGAAGGAGACTGAGCTATGTCGCCCACCAAGGAGAGAGTATCGGCCACCAAGCTTCCCCAAGGGGAATTATCGTCCACCAAGGACGAAGGAAAGCAACTAAAGAGCTAAAGGGATCCCAAGCTAGCAAAGAAGGGGGTATATAAGCAAGAGGGTTACGTGGGCGTCCACTAAGGGCTTGCTCCACATGTGTCCTCCCAACCCACCACTTGTCCAAGCTTATGCCACCTTGCTAGCACTCCAAACCACATGCCCATGAGTTGCCACCTACTAGAAAAGAAACACCCACTTGTCCAAAGAAGGTGACACAAATGAGGCTAGGTCAAGAGGGGTGTGTCGCCCAACATGGTAACCCGACACAACCACTACCACCTTGGCTGATACACCTCCTTGGTCGATACACTTCCTTTGCCGATACACTTCCTTGGTTGATACACTCACGCCCGGTGCACTCTTGGCTGATACACCAAGCAAGGAAAGGGTATGAAGCACAAACAAGGCCCAAGATGGCCCAACAGCAAGCCTAAGCCTCAACAAGCTCAAACTAGACCCAAAACAACTTAAGCAAGGTGTCCAACTCATCCTCTCAACCCTAGAGGATACAAGGAGAGAGAAAGATATCTCTCAAAGTGACAAACTTGCACACCAAACCTAAAACTTGGGTAAATTGCAAGTTGCACCTCCACCTCTCAACAAAGCACAAACAAACCCTAATCACAACTTCAGGTGATTAGCGAGCATCTCAACACAAGGCTTAGGAAAAGCAAACAGGGTACAAGCCCAAAATGGAGGTCAGGGTCCTTACAAGCCATAAACCCCTACAAAAGGATTTTGTCCCCAAAATCCGAAGAGAAAAGTGAGGGATACTTCCTCCTCATCTCTTCTGCAAGCTCCCACGTGGCTTCCTCAACGCCACGATGATGCCAAAGAACCTTCACAAGAATCAAGTCTTTCCTCTTCAACTTCTTCACTCTTCTGTCAAGGATCAACACCAGACCTTCCTCATATGTCACATCTTCATCCAACTCAACCTCAACTCGCTATATCACTGCCTCTGTGCCTGAATGACTTTTCTTTAGCATATTGACATGGAACACCAGATGTAACATGTGCAACTCTGGCGGTAGTTCGAACTTGTATGCTACCTTGCCAACACGTGCTATTACCAGATATGTCCCCATATACTTGGGTGCCAACTTGCCTTTCCAGCCAAACCTCAGCACGCCTTTCCATGGAGAGACCTTGAGATACACCTTGTCTCCCACCTGGAACTCTAGAGGTTGTCGACGATTATCTGCATACGACTTCTGTCTGTCCTGTGCCACTTTCAACTATTACTGGATCACCTTGATCTTTTCTGTTGTCTACTGCACTAACTCAGGACCCAAAAGTTGATACTCACCAGACTCATACCAACATAAGGGAGATCTGCACTTCCTACCATATAAAGCCTCATAAGGTGCCATGTCAATACTTCGTTGGTAACTGTTGTTGTAGGTGAATTCTATCAGACTGAGATGCATGTCCCAACTACCTAGGAACTACAAGACACAAGCTCAGAGAAGATCCTCCAAAGTATAAATAGTCCTTTCAGACTGTCCATCTATTTGTAGGTGGAAAGCGATATTGAACCTCAACTGCGTTCCCAACGCTTAGTGTAGTTGTTCCCAAAAATGACTCATGAACTGGGGACCTCTGTCGGAAACTATCATTACGGGCACACCATGCAAATGCACAATCTCATCCACATACACCTGAGCAAGCTTTTCTACTGTATAGGTTGTCTTCACAGGTATGAAATGAGCATACTTTGTTAATTTTTCCACTATCACCCAAATGGAATCATGATTCCTAGTTGTCCTTGGCAGACCAACTACGAAATCCATGGTTATATGATCCCATTCCCATTGCGGTATCGGCATGGGTTGCAACGTACCTATCGGCTTCTGATGTTCAGCCTTAACCTGCTGACATACTGCACATCTCGCCACAAACTCGGCTACGTCTCTCTTCAAGCCAAGCCACCAATATAGGTCCTTCATATTGTGATACAACTTGGTGACACCTGGATGCATAGCATACATTGACGTGTGCTCTTATTCGAGCACTAACTTCCTCAAATCATCAACAGCAGGAATTATCATCCTGTTATGATAACAAACTAGTCCATACACAGACTCATGGAAGCCATCCCGCTTCTCACTACCGAACTCTGATCTGATCAACTGAACTGTAGCATCTGCCCATTGTGCTTCTTTGATCTGCTGCCTCAAAGTAGGTTACACTTGCATCTGTGCCAATAGTCCTGCCAACGAAGATACTTCCAACTGTACATTCATCTGCACCAAAGAGACAAACATATCTCGCCAATGGCATATCAAAGAACTCAACTGTACCTTCTTCGTAGGAAGAGAAGAAGACTTCCTACTAAGTGCATCAGCTACTGCATTCGCCTTACTAGTATGGTACTCGATGGTACAATCATAATCACTGATCAGCTCCATCCAGCGACATTGTCGCATTTTCATCTCACTCTGGGAGAAGATGTACTTCAACTTCTTATGATCATTGACAAAAAAAAAACTTCTTATGATCCGTAAAGATTTGACACACTTCCCCATAAAGGTAGTGTCTCCATATCTTTAACACATGGACCACCACTACCAGCTCCAAGTCATGTGTCGAATAGCTCTCCTCATGTTTCTTAAGTTTTCGTGAAGCAAAAGAAACCACATGATCTTCCTGCATCAGCACACAACCTATGCCTTTCTTGGAAGCATCACAGAAAACAACATAGCCTTTCTCAGGCTCTGGCAACACCAACACTGGAGCACTAGTCAGCTTTTCCTTCAAACTTTGGAAAGCTTGCTGACAACGATCATCCCAAACAAAAGGTACATCCTTCCTGGTCAAGTTTGTCAATAGCAACGTGATTACACTAAAGTCCTTTTTAAACCTTCGGTAGTATCCTGTTAAACCCAAAAAACTATGAACTTCAGTCAACATTTTTGGTTGATCCCACTCTACAACTGACTCCACCTTCTTGGGGTCCACACTGACTCCTTCCGCGGATATCACATGACCCAAGAAAGTCACTTCCTTCAACCAGAACTTGCATTTACTAAACTTGGCATACAACTGATGCTGGAGAAGGAGAGTCAACACTTGTCGAAGGTGTTGTTCATGTTGTTGATTGTCTCGACTATAGATCAAGATGTCTTCTATAAAGACCACAACAAACTGATCTAGAAACAGACGGAACACCCTGTTCATTAGATCCGTGAAAGCAGCAGGTGCATTGGTTAGTCCGAACGGCATAACCACAAGCTCAAAGTGACCATACCTCATCCTAAAAGTTGACTTTGGTATGTTATCGTCTTTGATCCTGAACTAATGATATCCAGACCGTAGATCGATCTTCGAGAACACTGTAGCACCACGTAACTGATCAAAGAAATCATCTATCCTTGGAAAAGGATACTTGTTCTTGATCGTAACTTTGTTTAGCTGTCGGTAATCTATGCACAGACACATCGACCCATCCTTCTTTTTTACGAAAAGAACTGGAGAACCCCACAGTGATGTGCTCGGTCTGATGAAACCTTTATCCAACAGCTCCTGTAACTACTTCTTCAGCTCTACCATCTCAGTTGGAGCCATCCTGTACGGTGTCTGAACAACAGGTTGTGTTCCTGGAACTATATTGATCTCAAAGTCAATCTCTCGAGGTGGGGGAACACCAGGAAACTCTTCGGGAAACACATCCACAAACTCTCGGACCACAGGCACTTCCTCAAGGTTAGGACCCTTCGCTTTGGTATCCACAACATGAGCTAAGAACGCCCTACATACTTGACGCAACAACTTCTCTACCACCATAGCTAACACCAAACATGTCAGAAGAATCTTCCTATCTCCTTGGAAGATCCATTTCTCACCATCATCAGCAAACACTTCTTGCTTGGAACCACAGTCCAGCACAACCTTATACTTTTCTAAAGTATCCATCCCAAGGATCACATCGAATCCATGCATATCATGTGGTATAAGATCCACTTGTATGTTGTGTCTCAAAAAAGATAGAACACAGGACGGACACACTTCTCGAAGCAACGAGGAACCATCAAGAGGGGTTTCTAACAACAAGCTATCTTTCTTACAGCTAACAGGTAAAAGACAACTATCAAGCATACTAGGGGCGATAAAAGAGTGTGTAGCACCCGGGTCAACCAAAACAGATACTAAGCAAGAAGAAGACAAATTAGAATAAAATAACTCCATCTGACCTGCCACCACTCGTGGATTGACTATCGCCTCCGGCTGACTCATAACATAGAATCAAGTTGTTTCTTGTTGTCCACATCCTCTACTTCCTTGAGCAGATGATATTGAATATGATGCTTGACCACGTCGTCGCCCTCGGGCGCCACTAGACTTCTATCTGTCTGACCCCTGTGGATTCTGCCTCAGCTGCTGCGTCACTTCGACATCTTTCCTTGGGCAATTTGGCTTCAAATGCCCTGTTTGTCCACAGAGATAGCATGACCTATCCTCTAACTACGGCCTAGATGGCCCTGTCATTGCTACTAAAGTTGTGATGTAAGCTCTGGATGGTGAATAACCACACCCTCTTCCTTTACTTGGTGACCATTGTGATGGTGCACTAGAACCTTGCCTTACAGAAGGTGCAGAAAACCTCAGCTTCTTGTGGCTGTCAAACCTCTGTTTCTGAAACTGAGCAGGCCTTTTCTTGGTCATAGTCTCTTTCTTCTCTCGGACTGACTATTCAATCCTTTAGACAGACTCCACAAATGTGGCAAATTGTTCTCAGTTTTCCAAAGCAACAACAGGTGTCGACAGCTCGACACTCAAACCTTTCTCAAACTGCCTGATTCTCTCATCATCTGTCGTCTCCATGTGAGGAAAAAACCTCAGCAGGTCCATAAACTTGGCTTCATACTCTGTGATATTCATCTATCCTTGGTGCAGACGCTCAAACTGGTTGATCTTCTCGTCCAGATAGGTCTTCGGGAAGTATCGACTCACGAACTCACGCCGGAAGACGTCCCAACAGATCACCTCATTGGGTCGCTTCTCCTCCTTGATGGCCCACCAGTGGACAACACTACCTTTCAAATGGTAGACAGCATGCTTGACTTTGTCTTCTTCGAGGATGTCAAGGATCTAGAAGGCCTTTTCAAGACCTATCAGCCACAGATATGCATCCGCTGGATCATCCGTTCTAGCATAATATGAAGCTCTGACTCAGCAAAGCCGCTCGAAGGTCTTCCCAATACTCAAAGATTCACCATGGGGAGCATGTGCTCTTGGTGGAGGCACTGGAAATCTATCCACCATGTGATTCATCGTTGCCATTACCTTCCCCATAAGGTGCTGATAGGTAGGGTTTTCGAGAATGGCTGGGTCAAGCTGGGGTACCTCAAGCACCCAATCTTCATGTGCCTACACTCGTGCTCTATCAACAGATGCAGCATCATTGCTCTCGACAACATGTTCTTCATGATTTCCAGACATCTTTAAGATTTATCTTCTGCTGGGGGCAGAAGGTTATTGTAAGAAAATCTAGAAAACTCACAAGAACAAACGCAAGCCTAGTTCTAGATCCTTGTAGACTCAGCGAACCTAGAGCTCTGATACCAAAACCTATTGTGACATCCCGCTATCACATAGACAATGAAATGCCGCATGAAAGTGTGTGGAACTTCCATAAACCACATATAACCAAAAAACATGGGTTAATTAAAACTGATTGCGGAAAGCATATAATAATGAAACTATTGCATCCAGATCCTTATCCTTCAAGGAAACATGTTATATAAACATACATGAAGCTTGATACGTGTCCACAACTTATAGGAACTAGCTGTCACATAGGCACAAACAGTTCACCACCTGTTTATATACAGAACATGCCATACCAGGCCAACAGTAGGATAAACAAGCTACATCAGCAATACATCATGAAACGTTGTCCAAACACCTCCAAGGACCTGAGTGTACAGGGATGACTCTAGGACTCTACTGCAAAACAACCAAAATATCAGCATATCTATCTCTTGCCTCCTATTGTTCTTCTTGTTTCTCGGTCGCGACCTCACGACCACCACCACGTCTAGCATGATCACCTAAAAAGGTTGTAAACCAGTGGGGTGAGACACACAGTCCCAGCGAGAAACATAACTCCCTGCCAAACTATAAAACTTCAGATAAAGTAGGTAATTGATATAAGAAGCATATTGAACAGAGCTCAACAACTTACCATGATATTCAGGAGGCATATAACCAGATATTTATTTATGGAACATGATTGACAAGATAAGCTTTATAAGAACTTATCACAAGATATGAGGAACGTACAAATAACTACAAGATATAACTAGAGCAACTACACAAACAAGGCCTCAACCAATGTTTCATGTTTTTCCTTAAGCAATATATACTATTCAGTTGGATTATGATTTATTATGCCCTGAGGAAGTGAGCCGTCCCGCTCAAATCCAACCTTCGGATGTGAAGCCCAAAACTGGTGCCATACAAGGTCAATGGAAGAGTCGGACTCCACGACCTCACCTCTTCGTGGTCAGTGCATGATAACCAAAGCAGGACCGTAGTCTCTTGCTTGAGTGGCGTCAGCCATAGGGTTATCTCACGCAGTCTACCCTTTTTATCATGAGCCAAGGGCCTATTCACCATGCTCCTGAGCCATGAACACATTCATGCTCCTTCACACTGAGCCATGGGCCTGTTCACCATGCTCTTATACACATCTTGAGTCCACAACCACAGTTGCACTCTAATCCTCCTATTTTCGACTACGAGAAACCCCGCACATTCAACAATATGCACTCTAGGTAATCCCGCAAGAGAAACTTGTTTCACCATCACCATTTACTGATGATGATGGATCTATGGCCAGGGCAAACTACATGTAATGTTCCACTTATCATTAATTAATACATTTTAAGCGAATTGCAAGATTTAGCCAAGCTATGTAACATTTAAAATAAAACACAAGTAACAACATAGATCTCGTTATCAGGTGTTACATTGTCACTCTCATTCTCAAAGCCAACATCATCCTGATCCATCACAAGGATCCAACATTACATGTTACCACTTGGCCTCTTTCCAATCATCAAGATCCATCTTAAGGATCAACATCACTGGGACTCAATCCCATCATCAAGGCACACATTGTCATTCCATGGGTAACACCCATCATATATCACGGGGTTCATCATAACCCTTGATGTTCAACATCATATCACTATTATGCCATTACCATGGCCTCTTCGTACAACTGTCTCCTGCATGGTTAGTGAAATCACAAAGGAGCAATAATGCTTGTACAAGGAACAATTACAGCTCTTACTTTATTATGAGAGTCAACCATACAACATAGACGTGTGTATCAAAGCATGACAACCTCATATATCAAAGCACAACAAACATTAGGGGTACCAACCAAACACAAGCTACAACCCTCACTATAGGTGTATCGGGTAAGGGACAACCCTCACCAAAAGCACAATGTCTCTCACCAAAGAGTGTGATGCCCAGCACTAAAACGATTAAGCATGCAACTCTTTACCACCTATTGTGTCGACCATCACCCATCTAGGGCTACAAGCATATCGGCCAACCACTGCTACCTTGGTATCAGGAAGCACACAACTCGTGACGCCCAAGTCACCAAACCCTATTGTCCACTTCGTATCGCCCAAGCCACTAAGGCACTATGTCGGGCAACACCACAAGGCTGATAACGAGCAACACCCCTGTCGGGCAACACTTCACCATCTACAACGCCCAGGCATGCAACATCATATCGGGTAGAGCCATAACGTGTAATGTTGTGTCATGATATCTATATCGAGCAACGCCCCGAGACGGACAACACACCTTCATGGGGTAATGTGTAGACTAGCACCCCAGGTGTGTCGTGCATCCATGAACCAAGAGTGTATCGTGCAACTAGGTGCAGGTGTAACGGGCAGCACTTCCACTCTAACGGCCAAGACACCCTATCGCCTAAGCTAGGGTTAGGGTTTCCATACCGGGCAACCATCAAGACAGTGTCGCCCACAACCATATCATCCAAGGGCATAACGCCCAAGACACACTACTGCCATCCAAAAAACGAAACCATGGAACCCAAGGTAGCCTATTGTCCAACTAAGGTTTCACCTTCCAAGACTCATATCAGTCAGAAGGGTCAACATAACACCACTTAGCATATCGCCTAAGACTTGTCCTTAGAAGAGGGATATCGGGCAGAACATAAGAAAGGGGTATCCTACAAGGATTCCAAGACCATGACAAGTTGGTCATCTTCAACCTCAAGACAACCACCAAACCCTAAAAGATCAAGAGAGTTGGCTCACCTCTCAACAACTAAGAGAGGGGTTTTGCACAACTTCCATCACATATCGGGAAACAAGGTGGGTCATCATCATCACAGCCATCCTTCCAACCTCAACTAGGTCAACACCAACCAAAGGCTCACCTCTCAAGTCCATGGTAAGAGAGGGGTATTGCCCAAGCGACTAGAGTGTAGACTCACCTCTCAACAACTAAGAGAGAGGGGTTTTGCCTACACAACTAAAGCTTGATCTCACTTCTCAAGACAAAGGAAAGAAAGGGGTTTTGCCCTAAGAACACACAACAAACACCATGGAATTAGGAAACCCTAGGCTCACCTCTCAACAACTAAGAGAGAAAGGTTTTGCCCAAAGAACCCTAGTCCAAAGGTTTAGCCAACAAGATCCAAGAACACCTCTACACAACATAACCATGACAACATATCCCACAATGTCAAGGGTACATACTAGAGCAAAGATATATCCAACAAGATAAACATGGCTGGTCAAGATAGCACATAAACAAGCAACATAAAGAGAAGGTAATATAGCTAGGGTAGGAGTTATGAAACTCTCCTTAAGCACACTCCTCAAGCTCCAAAGCTCCAAGCACCAAGCTTCAAGCTCCAAGGCACCACCTTCATCCAACACTAGGAGAGAAGATAACTCCATAACCACCACGGCCGAAAAGAAAGATAGAAGAAGAAGAAGGTGCCAAGGAAAGGGAGAGATACTCACCATAAGAGAACAACACACTCTATGGTTCGGCCACCACTAGAGGAAGAAGGAGACTAGAGTTATGTCACCCACCAAGGAGAGAGTATCGGCTACCAAGCTTCACTAAGGGGAAGTATCATCCACTAAGGAAGAAGGAAAGCAACTAAGGAGCTAAAGGGATCCCAAGCTAGCAAAGAAGGGGGTATATAAGCAAGAGGTTAAGTGGGTGTCCACTAAGGGCTTGCTCCACATGTGTCCACCCAACCCACCACTTGTCCAAGCTTATGCCACCTTTCTAGCACTCCAAACCACATGCCCATGAGTTTCCACCTACTAGCAAATCAACGCCCACTTGTCCAAACAAGGTGACACAAATGAGGCTAGGTCAAGAGGGGTGTGTGTCGCCCAACATGGTAACCTGACACAACCACCACCACCTTAGCCGATACTCCTCCTTGTATGATACACCTCCTTGGCCGATACATTTCCTTGGCCGATACACTCATGCTCGGTGCACTCTTGGCCAATACACCAAGCAAGGAAAGGGTATGAAGCACAAACAAGGCCCAAGAAGGCCCAACAGCAAGCCTAAGCCTCAACAAGCTCAAACTAGACCCAAAACAACTTAAGCAAGGCGCCCAACTCATCCTCTCAACCCTAGAGGATACAAGGAGAGAGAAAGATATCTCTCAAGGTGACAAACTTGCACACCAACCCTAAAACTTGGGTAAATTGCAAGTTGCACCTCCACCTCTCACCAAAGCACAAACAAACCCTAATCAAAACTTCAGGTGATTAGCGAGCATCTCAACACAAGGTTTGGGAAAAGCAAAGAGGGTAAGCCTAAAACAAAGGTCAGGGTCCTTACAAGTATCTAACAAACATATTTCTTCAACACGTGTAGGTGCTTTCATGGCATCATAAATAGAGAATTCCATTACTTCCTCACCAACACGTAGAGTGAGCTTTCCTTCCCAAACATCAACAAGACATACGGCAGTCCTCAAGAATGGTCTTCCAAAAAGAACTGGATTGGAAGGGATCTCTACCATATCAAGAACAACAAAATCACATGGTATATAAAACTTTTCGATCTGCACTAGTACATCCTCCACTGTACCTTTTGGATATTTAATAGAATGATCAGCTAACTCAATAGCCATCTTTGTTGGCTTCAAATCTCCAAGATCCAGTTCTTGTCACAAGGTAGATGGAATGAGACTAATACTAGCACCAAGGTCTACCATACCTTTGTCAAAAGTGGTATTGTTGATCTTACATGGCAGTGTAAAAGCTCCCAAATCATCAAGCTTTTGTGGAAGGCGGTTTTGAAAAATAGAACTCACTCTCTCTGAAAGCATCACTGTTTCAACTTGATCAACCTTTCTTATTTTAGTTAAGATATCCTTTAGGAACTTAGCATAAGCAGGCATCTCGGCAATAACTTCAACAAAAGGAAGATTGACATGTAGTTTATTGAGAATGTCCATAAACTTCCTAAACTTGAGGTCTTCCTTCTTGTTGGTAAGCCTTTAAGGAAAAGGTGCAGTGGACTTGAAAGAAGGTGGTGTTTCGACCATACCTTTCTCTTTGCTGCAATTAGGAGTGTTGGACTCCTCTTCATCGGCTACCTCTATGTTCTTCTCTTTGGGTGGAGAAGATCTCTCAATTTCAGCTCCACTTCTTAGAGTAATTTCATTAGCTTGTTGCCTTGGGTTCACTTCTGGTTGGCTCGGAAGAGAACCAGATTGTGGATTCCTTTGTTGTGCTAGAGCTTGTTGTGCTATTTGGTTCTCCAAAATCTTAGTGTGAGTGGAAATACCATCCACTTTAGCAGAAAGTTGAGCAATAGCATCTTTCAACATCTTATCATTTCCCCAGAGTTCTTCATTTTGCTGCATTTGTGCAGACATAACTTTTTCCATCATGGTTTCTAAAGAAGAACTTTGGGGTTGTTGTGGCTGCTGGTAACCCCTATTATTAAAACCCAACAGATTCCCTTGTCGATTGAAATGTTGTTGTTGTTGTGGTTGCTACTATCCTTGTTGGAAGTTATGAGTGTTGCTTGTGTTACGGTAGGAAAAATTAGGATGATCTCTCCATCACGGATTGTATGTATTGGAATAGGGATTGTATTGCTTGTTCCCTTGCATTTCAATGACATTGACCTGTTTAAAGCTTCCTTCAATTGTATTAGGGGCAAAGCATGAAGAAGAAGTATGCCCTGCATTGCCACAAGCTTCACATATAACTTCAGCTGATTGAATTTGCATAGTAGTCATCTTCTCAAACTTTTGTGTAAGAACATCAAGTTTGGCAGCAAGAAGATCAACGACATCAACAATATGTTTTCCTCCTTGCTTCCCGGTGGAAGGACTTTAGCTCTGGAGGCTGATTTTGCTCCCATGTCTCCTCACCATTGGCAATAATTGAGCGATATGTCTTCAATGATGTCAAAAGCCTCTCTATAAGACTTAGTCATCAACGCTCCATTGGCTGTAGCATCCAGTGTCAACCGGGTGTTGTAGAATAGTCCATTATTGAAAGTTTGAAGTATCAGCCAGTTGGTCAAACCATGGTACGGGCAAAGGCGTTGAAGATCCTTAAACTGTTCCCATAAGTCATATAGAGTCTCTCCTTCATTTTGAGAGAAATTAGTGAGCTGATTTCTTAGTTGGGTTAAGTTACTAGGGGGGACTACTTTGTAAGGAAATCATTTAAGAGTTGGTCCTGGATTTTGATTGACTTATTTGGAAGAGACAAGAGCCATGCCTTGGCTCTATCTCTTAGGGTGAAGGAAAAATCATAAGTCTCATTCCTTCAGCAGATACCCCGTTGATTCGGAAAGTATTCAGATATTCCAAGAACTTGGCAACATGAAGACTTGGATCTTCATTATCTGTACCTCCAAAATGATTCTACTGTATCATTTGCATCATAGAAGGAGCAATAGATAAATTGTTCACTTCTATTGTAGGCAGGTCAATGGCCCCACAAATGTTCGTGGTGACCGGCATTGTGAAGTCCTTCAAAGGACGGTCGTCCTCCATGATTGGATCACTTCGTGTAGCTTCCTCAAAGGGTGAAGAAGATGTCGATGGTGATGATGATGAAATACCTCCTAGTAGCGGTGGTTCTACTCTCCTTGCTCTTCTGAAGCTTGAAAGGGTACGCTCAGTTTCAAGGTCTAATAATGTGGATGTTTGAAGACCCCTTTGTGAGCGACACATACAACCTGAAAATTAGCAAGAGAAATTAAAAACACAACTAAAGGTACAAGGAAATTTGAAAATGGAAATAGAAATGATGATCTAGTCTTGAATACTAATTAGCACTTATTACTCCAATTAAATTATTGTAGCTCCCCGGCAACGACGCCAAAAACTTGTTGGCTATCTAGGCTAACGAGTTTCAATCCCAACTAGGATAGTACCCAACTTTAACCAATCTCCGCAAGTATACGGAGGTAGTGTAGTCGATGTCGAACACAAGGAGCTTAAGTAATTAATTGAGCGCAACATCACTAAAGTTCAACAATCTAGATCGATTTTAAAAACGGATGGTGAAGTTTAACTAATTTGTAGAAATTCATATTTAAAAAAGCAATGAAAAGATTACTAAAGGTATTTAGATTCAGAGATTAATGGATATTGGACATTAGAATTTCACTCAAATATCATAACACATCAAAGGAACACAAAAATCTAGACATACATAAGCACTTGTTTTAAAAGAAAGGTTGTGTTGCACTTCACCTCCTGGTGCAAGTACAACGATCTCAACTCAAAGTCACACTCTCATGCATAAATTTCATTTTTGATCACAACCTGTTCCTCAACTCATTTATCTCCACTCTCGTGGTAGAAAAAGAGTTTCCAAGAAGAGCACCTCCATACATTCCTACTTAACTTCTCAGATCAAGCAAGAAAGCAGAACATATGCATATAAAGTGGCCAAGCAATACATGCAAGAGATGATAAAACCGGTACTTTCAAGGTGGAAAAAGAAGCAACTTAGCATTTAGTACGAAATTATCATGTTCCTTACATACTATGACATGGGAGCTACTCTCCCATTCCCAAGAAAAGGGAATTACTCGTCCATAATCATGCTTTGCAGATTTACTACAGAAAATTCAGGTTTTAACATGATCTAGAGGAGGAAAAACAAGGAGATCCAAAGATGTAACCACAAGAAGGAGGAATTACAGCTTGGGGGAGAAATTCTCCTCCTTTAGCTGCTCCAAAATGTACTGGCTGCTCTCCCAAGAAGATGCACGAAGTTGGGAAAGCTTGGTTGCACCTTGAAGAAGACAATGGAGAAGAAGAGAAGAAGAAATGGGCTCCTTTGGCAAGAAACCACCTCTTTTCTCCTCCAAATCGCCCTCCTCTACTCTAGGCTTGCTCTAGGACGAGGGAACTGACACAAAATGATCGAGCATAACTGCCAATTAAGTTCCCTCTCTCTCTTTTAAACAAAAACTCATAATTTCTGAATTGCTGAAACTGCCAGGTGCACGCCGTGCAAAAACTCTGTCAGTTACTCTAGGATGTACTGTGCACAGCGTGCGCAGCAGCATTGCACGCCATGCAACTTTATATAAAGTTGCACTTGGTCGACATCTCCAGGTGCACGACGTGTATTATAGTAATGCCCATCGTGCAACTTTCCAGGAAGTTTTTTTAGTTGAAATTCCCAGGTGCACTCTGTGCGTTGGATTTATGCAAACCGTGCAACTTTCTAGAAAGTTTGTTCTTGCTCGACATTCCCAAGTGCACATCGTGCAATTGGGTGCACGTTGTGCATTTACTTTTCTGTGCCTTTTAGGAAACTCACACGCCGTGCTCGAGGTCGGGACACGTCGTGCGTGTTGCTGTCTGGGTGAATCGCAAATTCTTCTGAAGCGATGCGCGCCATGCATTTTGTTGTTTTAGCAGAATTAAACTCTAGAATCAACCTTTCTTGTAACTTATCTGCAATGCAAATTATGTGATGGGTAAAGTAATAGAAAGATGGCAAAAGTAATACAAAAAGAGGCTAAATAATATCAGAATGAACCAAATTTGTGTGTGATAGCATGTGAAAAGGTGTTGTAGAAATCACACAATAGGGTTCCTTGTATACGTTTATGACCAGAGTGAAACGTTTAGAGTTGACCATCCTACTTTACACGAATGGCATCATGTTTTTGACTAGGTTGTTCCCTGCTAGTTTGACTACATAAACGCCATCTTCAGAGCATACGAGGTTTACTTCCTATCAAGATCTTAACATGCACAATTTAGGTTGCATATGGGGTTCTACCGATGATAATATTATTATGCAAATCTCTAGCTTACTATGTACTTCATGCTTGGGTGATACAATCACTTACCCGATGTCCCGATTATGAGAGGGATAACAAGGATTATATATTTTGAGTTCCTAACCGAGAAGATCAAGAGAAAAGTGATATCCTGGGAGGTAATTTTATCTCCTTTGATTGTCATAAGTTGCTTATTTCCTACTCCCTCTCTTCTATTTATCTATACACCATGGCCACGATGGATTTTGTGTCAAACTTTATGACGATACTCAACTCCATTTTCTCATATTTCCTTTGGAGGGATCGTGAAAACAATAGTCAGCATGCCTGGGTAGCACGAGATGAGATCGCAAAAGGCCAATTCATGCAGGGGGCCTTAATTTACCCTCATTGCATCTAACTGCCAAGGTGTAGCTTGTTGGGAAGTCCTTACAAACATTCTTGTTGGTATACTTTCTATTCCAAGAATTATAGTAGTAATTTTCAAAATCATCATGGATGTTACCCTTCCTACCTCAAGCAAGGTTCTTTTTCATGTTTTTATTGGCATAATATCTAGAATTTTGTCTGGATGTACTTTCCCATTGCCACTATTCAGTTGGATAAGGTCAATATCCTTTTCGGACGACATATGGTACAACCTATCCTTGTAATTTATTTCCTTAAGAGCCTTGGATACTTATTTTGATCTCAAGGTGAGGGATTTTTGGACCCAAAAGTAGGTTGTGATTGGACATCCCTCTCACAGATCCTTAATAGTGAGGGTTTGTAGTTCATCTCCTCTTCAAAAGCCCACATAGATGACACATATGATGATTGCCTCTTTTGAATCCCTGATTTTTATGGATCTCACTTAATAATGGCTAAGATGCTTACGACGAATGAATTGGGTATCCATTCTTCTGGCTTGTGTCTTTAAAATTCAGCCTAGTTTCCTCATGCAAATGTTGTAATGTGGAAAATATATCATGGAGTCATCTCTACCAATGAAAACATTACAAGTTGTTATATTTTCATGGTTTCTAGTCGTAATTGTTGTGAGAAACCACATCGTGAGTCAATGGTGCATCTACTCCTTCATAGTGATGTTGCAACATTCTTGTGGTTCAAGATTTCTCCAGACAATAATGATTGACAATGACAACTTTCTGAGTGATCTTACTCTCTTCTTCCCATCTTTGGGAGTCAATCCACTGTAGGCGTGAACCTAAGGACTGGCTTTTCTCTGGCATCACTACATTGATCTACTGGTCCATTTGCAGATCTAGATGCTAGACAAGATAGAGTGGTAAGAAATAGGTCTTTTAACAACTTTTTGGATCATGTGATTTTGGCTGTAACCATTTAATGATGAAGCACATGTTCAAAATGATTGAAGATCCTTCTTTTTATCAATCTATAATAGAGCACATGTCGTTGCAGAGCCCCATATTAGAGGCTTAATTCATTTGATCAAATAGGAGCCGCTAGATCTTTCCAATTTGAAACTTAACCTTGTAGTGGGAAATGATAGAGTGAATGATGGATCTAGGAAGAAATGGGTTGCATGGATCTTCAACAATTTCCACATATACATTAGGGTGGCATTCAAATTATGGTTGAATGGACAAAGTCACCTAGAAGATGGATCTAGGAAGAAATGGGTTACATGGATCTTCAACAATTTCCACATATACATTAGGGTGGCATTCAAACTATGGTTGAATGGACAGAGTCACCTAGAAGACATGATCCAAGGTTGCCTTGTCGCTCTGAAGGTTGTTGATGATAAAACCTCATTATCAATATCATTAAAATTGACAACCAAAATGTCTTTGGTATCATCTGGGGTGATAGCTCGTGTCCATGGAGCTTGGCTCCCTATGACAAAGAGATCAAACATGTGTTCAACATTTCTACTATCATGGGTTTCACGCGCCTAAGGCAAAATATTGTGCCTAAAGACCTAGGGAAATGGGGGGTCCATTTGGAAGGGAGGTTTCATGTATGTGGAATTGGCCTCCTCCCCATGTGTATGCAGGGTTTGCTGAACACAAAGAGGAGTACACCATAGATTTATCTTGGACATACATAATGGGTGCCTTTTGTATAGATTCTTAGATGCAAGCTATACTTTCATGGATTTATTGGTGGTTCTTTTATTTTGGATGTTTCTATGAGATTAAAAGAGATTTTCTCCACCTCTCCCATGTCTGTGATAGAGGCAGCAACTGAGATTCAAATCTCGATCCGTTTGTTGGGGGACACCGTGTTTGACCAAGTGAGGCCCTCCTTGTCGACTGTTTTGGATGTTTCTATGTTTCTAAGTTTATTGGTTTTAACCATGTTTTATGAGTTGGAGATGTAGATCCTTTTGATTTTGCCTACATGATGAATAAAAGCACCTCTTCACTTATATTATAAAAAAGCATCATCGGTTCCATCCTTTGCAATCTATCTGCAATACATAATAAATGCAAAACGGTCTAAACCAAGAGCAGAGATTGGCATTTGCCTAGCCCGCCAGATCAGGCGCCCTTTTCCGGTGCCATATATCTACTAGGTAGCGATTAAATTAAGAACATTTAAGTACTAGCTACCATAGTCATCTTACGTATTTTGGATATAGACTACTGGGATTTGAAATCTGTCCCAAACTGGGTGTAGATGTAACTTATATTGTATATCACTAACTTGACAAATATTTGTGCTCCGAACAATAGTTGTTTCCTACTTGTAAAGCACATACATCTGCTGCAGTTAGAATTACTTGGATTTATTAATCTTATTAGATATAGTAGTCCCTCACTGTCATGCTCTACTTTAACGACAGCATGCTCTCCCGCCATTATGCCACAGCTGGCACACAATCCCACCAACGTCTCTGCCAAGCCTCTCGCTGAAAGAACGTATCAACATCTTAGATGCAACTATGCAAGCTAGGTCTTTACCGTTCCACGGCTCCACACTAAAGTAGAGGTACGGATGTTAAAAGGGTGATATTTAATTGATAACCATAACCACACCAGAATTTAGATTTTTACACCATATCCGCCGACAATTTCCTAAATGAAAAATCGCGTCCACACTGTAAGGAAACAGTAGGTCGCCGTACGCACTGCATCATAAGAAAAGTTGTGGTTCAAGCACAACGGTGTAAAAGATCATCATTCCCTTTCATAGTTCCTTTTAAGTTGCGCATAGAAATAAATATACAAAAAACTATGTACATCATACCCAAAGTTGAATGAACAACAATCTTCATCAATACTGATGAATACTCGACTACAATACCTCAGTATGCAGTTCATAAAGCTAATAATATTGGGGGGGCACAATTTTTAAGGACGGATCCTTAGTAAACCCATAAACGCATCAGATCATGGGAACCATAAACACTTTGTACAATTGAGAGAATTATAAAGCGGTTATCCACATATATGATTTTTACTTTACACCATTGCCATCTCCGGTCAGATCACATTAGGCTTACAATTTTGTCAACCATGAAGGCCACAAGAGAGTCGTATAAAACTATAATGATCCGGATTTGATGTATATGCTTGATTCATATATCTGGAAAAGCATGTTGTCCCGCTCTCTCTCCCTTTCAAAGCATTGCCTTATGAAAACCCACACAATTGACAGCTAAAATATATATCCGTTAATTGTGTACGTATACATAGTAATCATCGACAATGGCAGTTGAATCAAATATTGATTGACTGCATACCGCGCGAATTCAGCGTTGCTACCTTAAATAAGTGATTAATGAAAGAAATACAAAACCTCTAAACATAAGCATCATACTATGTTTCAGTATAGATAGAACGATTAAATTGTTGCCAATTTTTTATTTAGATATACAACCGTTACAAACTAACTAACATTTGCCTTACAACAACTACAGACTAAGCTCATCATTTACAGACGGTGTCATTTCCTAAATGAACCCTATACAACAACATACATTGTGGTGAAAATTGCATACATCTGTGGAGCATGTACAACATAGACAGACTAAAGGGGAACATGGGAAGCGGCCCAAAAAGGTGTTCACAATCCTGGGCAGCCAAAGAGAATTTTGCTTCCATAGTTTGCTAGGGTATAGCAAGAATTTTCTCAGCTAGCAAGCCTGGTTGGCTTCGAGTATACTCCTTTAAAATTTCTGAGCTAGCAGAGAATTCCCACTTCTGATTTTTAAGGGAAATCAGGTATGCCCGTGAGACAATCCTTCACTCATCTGATCTTCGACCTGATTCCAGGTGTTCGAGGGGCACAGGCATCCAACTTTGTGCCGCAGAAGCACGAAGTAAGGCCCCAAGTGCGAACGAGCAAGTTGCCCGAACAACTGCATCAGCCGAATGGCTCATTTTACCCAAAAGCATACCAAACACCTTGACGGTAAAGTTAACTCAAATTAGATTGGGGAATAATTGCATATCTTATAAATAGACTTCATTTACAACTCGTCTGCTACCCCTAAATACAAACCTGAGAGAAGTAAGGAGACAGCGCCCGATTTTCCTCCAGCAGCGACAGCAGACTGCATGAGAAATATATGGCATTGGCTTGTACTACTGGCCATGGAGCCTCAAAGGCCTGCATCCAGTGAAAAGAATATACTTAGAAACCCCATAATCAATATGGGACATTGTACTTAGGCCAGGATGATAGGAAGCCAAAGGCCAACGGTTGATCCCTTGTCAAACGGAAGGAAATACATAGGCAACCACTATCAGGTAAATAGCGGAATGAGCTTTCTCTTTCTCTAAAAAATTGGAACATGAGAGCAGGTTCCCATTCGAGGAGCGTAACGGAAAGCTTTCACTTTGTCATGTCCGAATTAAAGACTATAAACCTGAATGGATGATGCTAGGTATGTATCAGCTCTCCCGGCAAAGTTTACAGAGAGTTGTCTTGTCAGGTCCCTCACAAAATCCTGGTAGTCACTCCTGGTTTGTGAGCATGAAATAAAATAATCAGCCTTTTCTATACTTTTCAATACTGTTTGGTAGTCAGAAGATGATTTTATTACAGTACCGGTCATCTGAGCTAAAATGGATCGCATTGAACAGATCAGAGAGACCGTCTACTTCAAATATAGGTGCCAAATGTCGGAGTGTGTCCTGAAAGATTAAAAAATAAGAACTTATCTAAACCTAAAATTAAGCGAAAAAACTAGCAGGGTTTATATGATGTACAACAACATACTCGACAAGATTGGCGAACACTAAGATCATCATCATGAACATGAAGAACCAGGCGTGGGAATATGCTATGTACCTGCACGTCAAAGCACAAGAAAATTTTTTGTAGAGTATATTGAGATAATGACTTTCATCGAAAGTACGGTCCAATAATTCATCATTATTCTATCATCTCAAAACATAGATTCCTCTAGCATATCCAATTACTGAAAACAATAATAAAGGAGACAGTCCAGTGTTAAGTCATACAAGCTGTCATGACAATCATTTAATAGCAAGCTTGACCTAACATTTCTTGATTACCAGTAAGTTTACAATGTCAGCATAATTTGAAGCATCATGGCAACCTAGGGACCTAGGCATTAGAAGGAATTGTAAATCTACAACATGGTGTTAGGATTATTGTGAGCATTTAGGTACCAATAAGCACAATTGATAAGGAAGAACACTCTAACCCAGAAGCCTTTATTTTCTCATACGGTGTAGCATTGAGATACCAATAAGCACAACTAATAGGGAAGAACCCCATAGCTCAGACACCCAAAACTTTGCTTATCCAACCTCCTAAATGACACTGAACATGAGACTTCCCATCCACAATTTGAAATTGTAAATACTGGAATCTACACTTCATCACTAAGTTATGTATAAGTTGTATTGTACTGAAAAACCATTAGTATGCTTGTTTACTTGCATAATATGGATTTTGTGTGTTTTGAAGTATCAAAATTCAACATTGCATATAGTAGACTTCTATACACTAACATATGCATATTATAGAATAATGTGTTATTTTCTTATTCTGCTGTATTTTTTCTCCTACTGCTTTATTGTATTAGTCCCATATTGCTCGCTTGTATATGTGTCTCAACTCTCTGTAGCTATATAATAAGAGAGTACCCTGTAAACATTTTTACTCACTGAATAAACAACTTCTTTACTCTCTACATGGTATCAAGAGAAGGTTCTCCTTTTCCCCACCCATGACGTGAGCATCCCCCCCCCTCTCCCCTGCCCACCGCCCCCCCCCCCCCCCCCGTCGCCGCCGCTCCCTCCTCCTTCCGCCCCCACCGCCGCCGCCCTCCTCCGCCCTCCCTCCTTCCCCACCGCCTCCTCTCCTCCCACCGCCGTCTCCACAACCCACTCCACCTGCAACATCCTTTCTCCACCAGGCTTCTAGCCTTTCGGCCGGCTGCCACTGGTTTTTACCTCCCGTCTCCGTCTACGTCCGGGTGCTCTTCGGATCTACGTTCAGACATCCACTGGCCGGCTAAGTTGAGAGTCCTTTCGTCTCTCCATCCTATCTGTCTGCGCCTCATGAAGGAACGTTGAGTTTTCCTCATGACGGCGTAGGTTTCTCTATGCATATTCTGCCCGATACGGGTTTTCTGATCTGACGCGTCAGATCCCTGCTGCTGCTATCTGCCCTTTGTGGGTCTCTACTCTGCTACTGCACCAACTCCTGCCTTTGCTATGGCCTTCCCTGAGCCTCTGTGCTCCCTGTGTGTCACCACGGTGAAGCTCGACGGCGGCTCCAACTACCATCTCTGTTCGGCGTCCTTTGTTCTATATGTCAAAGCACAAGGACGGTATCACCACCTTACGGCAGAGCCTCCTGCTGTTCCTACTGCTGATTCGGATGAAAAAATCAGACAAAGCTATGCCCAATGGTCCAAGGATGATTCTGGCGTCATGTCTTGGATCCTCAATAGTATCGAGTCTTGCATCAGCCAATCTCTTCTCTGCCTTCATGATGCTAAGGCTATGTGGGATCAACTGTCCCATGTCTATTCTCATCAGGAGAATCCCAAACGTGTATTTGAAATTTTCAAGACTCAGGCAAAGAAGGAGTTCTCCATTGATGACTTCTACAATCAATGCTCGGCTCTATGGAATGAGTTTGAACTCTACCACCCTTTGACGGCAGACATCAAAATTGCTCAGAAGCAGCACAACGAATTGCAACTGGTGCAATATTTGGCTGCACTTCCTGCCTCTTTTTCTAGAGTGGTTCACCAGATCATGTCAAGTGACCCGCTGCCAACCCTTCGCGATGTTTTGAAACGTGTCCAACGCCTTCCGTCCATGACACCTACACCTGCT
Organism: Alisma plantago-aquatica; assembly: GCA_963693085.1. Classification (NCBI taxonomy): domain Eukaryota; kingdom Viridiplantae; phylum Streptophyta; class Magnoliopsida; order Alismatales; family Alismataceae; genus Alisma; species Alisma plantago-aquatica. The sequence continues at coordinate 1,498,006,486 of OY856411.1, read as the reverse complement.
GTTGAGCATCCTGCGCTTATTGCTCGCTCTGTTGATTCTGTCCGTGGTCGTGGTCTCGGCCGTGGCCGTGGCGGTCGCCCTCCTTCTTCAGGAGGTCGAGGCACATCTACTCCTGGACGTGGTACTGCTTCCGGCCCTCGCTACTGCAACTGGTGTGGCCGAGACAATCATACTGAAGATCGTTGTTGGATTAAGCACGGCAAGCCAGCTTGGGCTAACCAGGCTACTACAGAATCTGCTGCCGAATCTACCCCTGACACACCTGCTACTCCAACTAACACAGACTGGTTACGTTCGGAGTTCGAGAAGATGTTCCAAGAACGTCTTGCACAAATGCCATCCTCATCTACACCAGGAGCCTCTGCTATGCTTGCCTCTCCATCATATGGTAACAAACAGTGGTGCATTGACTCAGGTGCATCCACTCATATGGCTGGTGATCTTCATCTTTTTTCGAGTCTCCATAAAACTGCTCCTATATCTTCTGTTATTGTTGCAAATGGTTCCAAAACTGTTGTTTATGGCACTGGCACGGTTCCGCTTTCACCAAAATTGCACTTGAATTCTGTTTTATATATTCCAAAGTTTCCTGTTAATTTATTGTCCGTCAGTAAGATGATTAAACAACTCAAGTGCTCTATTAAATTTGATCATTATGGCTGTTATTTGAAGGATCCCGCACGAAGACGAGGATTGGTTCGGGCTGTGAAGGACCAGATGGGCTGTATTATCTGGATGGACCTCCTACTACTGCGGCTATGTTATCTACTTCAGTGACGGGATTACAGTGGCACTTTCGCCTAGGCCATCCATCTGCTGCCAAATTAAAGCATTTATTTCCTGCTTTATCTGAGAATAATTTTTCCAGTGAAACTTGTGTTTTGGGCAAACATACTCGGTCTGTTTTTCCTGCTAAGAAAGTTATTGCTTCTAAAGAAATTTTTGACCTGGTTCATGCTGATATTTGGGGACCGTGCTCTGTATCCAGTCACTCGGGTGTGAAATATTTTATGACCTTTATTGATGATTATTCTCGCACCACATGGTTGTTTTTGCTTAAAGGTCGGGATACTGTGTTAGATACTATTCACACCTTCTTTGCTGAAATTCACACTCAATTTAATCGACCTATTAAAATTTTTCGTACTGATAATGCTCTAGAATTCATGCAACAATCTGTTACATCCTTTTGTGCTGCCCAAGGAACCATACATCAGTCCACTTGCCCTTACACCCCTCAACAAAATGGCGTCGGTGAAAGAAAAAACCGTCACCTTCTTTGAGGTTGCTCGCACCCTTCTCATACACTACAAAGTACCCCATCACTTCTGGCCTGAAGTTGTCTCTACGGCATGCTATCTTATCAATCACATGCCTTCTTCTGTTTTGAAAAATCAAGTCCCGCACGCCATTTTGTTTCCTGATAAACCCTTATTTTCTCTGCCTCCTCGCATTTTTGGGAGTACTTTTTTTGTAAAACATCTTCGTCCTGGCCTCACCAAACTTGATGCTCGCTCAGTCAAATGTATGTTTCTGGGATATTCCTGTACTCAGCAAGGCTACCGTTGTTTTGATCCTGTTAAAAAACAGTGGTTTGTTAGTGCGGATGTGACCTTTTTTGAGCATATGCCTTACTATTCTACTGATGGTGACAAATTGTCGGCTGATATTATTGCTACCACACCATTACCATTAGTTGTTGAGGAATTACCAGCTCCTGATGTGCCTCAAGAACGCCCATTGCCAGTCTATCAGCGCCGGTCAAAGAACATCAATGCTTCTGAAGCCCCAACCGAACCAAATCCTGCGTCTGCGGTTGATCCACCATCCACTGAGGTATTTTCTGACCTGGATCTTCCTATAAGTTTAAGGAAAGGTGTTCGCTCATGTACTCAGCATCCTATCAGTCATTTCTGTTCATCTGACAATCTCTGTGGTAGCTTTGCTTGTTTCACTTCTGTTTTGCCTGTTGTGACAATTCCTAAATCAGCCGAAGAGGCACTTCGCCATCCTGCCTGGAAACATGCTATGGAGCAGGAAATGCATGCACTTTGTGATCAACAACCATGGGATCTGGTTGATCGTCCCTCTTCATGCCATACTGTTGGATGTCGCTGGATTTTTACTATTAAATATCAATCAGATGGTACCATTGAACGTCTGAAAGCCCGATTGGTTGTGAAAGGATATACTCAAACATATGGAGTTGATTATTTTGAAACTTTTTCTCCAGTTGCACGCTTAAATTTTGTTCGTATTCTGATATCTATTGATGTGAATAAAGACTGACCTCTATTTCAACTTGATGTCAAAAATTCCTTTCTATATGGAGATCTACAGGAGGAGGTCTACATGGAGCAACCTCCGGGATTTGTTGCTCAGGGGGAGTCTGCTTCTAAAATCTGTAAACTAAGAAAGGCAATCTATGGTCTGAAACAAAGCCCACGTGCATGGTTTGACAAGCTCAGTCAAATCTTAATTACCTTTGGCTTTCGACGTTCCCAATCTGATCATTCTGTATTTATTCGTAAAACTGCGGCAGGGCTGGTCATCCTTATTGTGTATGTTGATGATATTGTCCTATCTGGCAGTGATAGTGCAGGGATACAGGCAACCAAAAAGTATTTAGCACAACACTTCATCACCAAAGACCTAGGGAAACTACGATAATTTCTAGGCATTGAAGTTGCTAGATCTTCTGCAGGACTATACCTGTCATAGAGGAAATATGTTCTTGACCTTTTGCATGAGACAGGCATGTTGGGTTGCAAGCCAGCCAACACTCCTCTGGATCCCAATATGGATTGGGACAATGATACTTCTCCTCCTTATGCTGATCATCAACAGTTCAGAAGACTAGTTGGCAAACTTATCTATTTGACTGTTACTAGAGCTGACTTGGCTGCTGTGGTAGGATTCATAAGTCGATATCTTGATAAACCTCGGCAATGCCACTGGGATGCTATTTGTCACATCTTACGATATCTCAAAAGCTCTCTAGGGAAAGGTCTTCTGTACAAAAAGCATGGTCATTGCAATTTATCTGGATTCTCTGATGTTGACTATGCAGGAAGTCGATCTGACAGGAAATCTACATCTGGATATTGCACCTTTGTGGGAGGAAATCTGGTTACATGGCGCAGCAAAAAGCAAACAGTTGTTGCCCGATCTAGTGCAGAGGCAGAATATAGAGCCATGTCTCATACTGCATGTGAGCTCCTGTGGGTCTGTGGTCTTCTGAATGAGTTTGATATCACCTCTTCTAGCCCCATTCCTATGTTCTGCGACAATAAGGCTTTCCATTTTCATTGCGAGCAACCCCACCTTTCATGAAAGAACAAAACATATTGAGGTTGATTGCCACTTCGTCAGGGAGAAAGTTCTGTCTGGATATGTATCTGCACTCCATATCTCAACACTGAGAAGCAGCTTGCAGACATCTTCACCAAAGTTCTACCTAAAGCTCGCTTCCAGACTCTGATTGACAAGTTGGGCTTATTCGACATCTACGCTCCAGCTTGAGGGGGAGTATAGAATAATGTGTTATTTTCTTATTCTGCTGTGTTTTTCCTCCTGCTGCTTTATTGTATTAGTCCCATATTGCTCGCTTGTATGTGTCTCAACTCTCTATAGCTATATAAGAGAGTACCCTGTAAACCTTTTTACTCACTGAATAAACAACTCCTTTACTCTCTCTACACATATTATGTATATATGCATACATATATTTCTTTATATATTGGAACGATCAAGTGATAGCCCTCTAAATAGCTCTTAAGAACGGTTTTTTCTAATCCAACCATATAAATTGAAAATGTATCATTTCATCTAGCTACCCAAAAATATTCATATCCATCGACCTAATGGATCAACGGAAATAGAAAAGTTTTCAGCGTTTTATACTAAATTCTGAGAAGCAAACAATGTCTAGCCATGATGATTTTATGTGTGAATTCTACATTTGTGGTTATTCAAAGGCACTCATGCTCTCACCTTAGGAGATTTGTCATAGGACGGGTATTTATATATATATATATATATATGGAGTCAGGCTAGAATACACTCGAGTGTATTCTAGCCTCTCTCTCTCTCTCTCTCTCTCTCTATATATATATATATATATAGAGAGAGAGAGAGAGAGAGAGAGAGTCAGGCTAGAATACACTCGAGTGTACAGATCGCACGAATACACTCAAGTGTATTTGCATATCAAGACTATTTTTTGCAAAATGTAAACCATTGATCTTCACCGTCATACTATAACTAGGCTACATACAAATTTTGAGCCCATTTGGATGAGTGTAAGTCACTCATCTGAGGGCAGCAAAACCGACGCGTGAAATTAATTTGAAATGTATAATTTTGCAGTCTTTATAACATGACCTAGAAATGTCCAAATGTGCTCAAATTTTATATATGAGTTGTTCACAAGATGTTTAAGAAGATCAATGGATTAGATTTTAAAAAAAAATTGCGTCATGAAAAATTACTTGAGTGTATTCTAGCCTGACTCTACATATATATATATATATATATATATATATATATATATATATATAAGAGAGAGAGAGAGAGTCAGGCTCGAATACACTCGAGTGTACATATCGCACGAATACACTCAAGTGTGTATATATATAAGAGAGAGAGAGAGACATTGTTGGCCTTGCAGACTGCACGCTCCAATGCTTCCGCTGCCCTTCACATAATCTGCAACTTCCAGTGCACTACTCTTTTATTTTTATCTTATAAAAACACTTTAGTGCCTCCAGTGTTCTGCTGGTGTCATCTCTCTGTCCTTTTAATACATACGACCAAGAATGAAGAATCTAGCCTTTTTTTTATCTGCATGCTCCATGACGGTGGTAGATCAATTAATGCTGTGATCTGCATCATAAGAAATTCACCTCAGGCATAACATGACCGCGATCATTCATATTGTAATTTCAACCTGGAGGTGGGTGTGGCGCTATCCGTAGGGAATGGGAGGGCATCTACCGAACCTTATGGAGGTCCCTCCCTTACACGGCCATTTTTAGTATTAAAGTCATAAATGTCACATACACACAAGTAGATGCTAGATATATAGACATGTTCTTTTGAAATCACTCAGACCAAGTGAATGGTGGTTATCATTAACAAACATCATGGATATCCTTGATTCTCTTCTTTCCTGCTAAAGGACTATTTCTGATTTCAAGAAAAAATGGGAAATCATATCTGTATTTTTTGTGTTAGGTAACAATTTGTTGTTTTTATGCATTCATTATATGTGAATCTAGTTGTCATCTTCATGGAATCTCATACTGTTTTAATTTTCTTTGTGCATATTTCAAAATACTTTTCTGAGGTCAAGAATGCTTTGACAAAGATGAAAATGAAAAGACGCGGTCCAGATGGTATTCCCATTGATGTATGGAAGAGTATGGGGAATGAAGGAGGTATATGGTTAACATATTTCTTTAACAAGATTATGAAGACAAAGAAGATGACGGATGAATGGCGATATAAAACTATAGTCCCGATCTACAAAAACAAAGGAGATGCTTAGAGCTGCACAAACTACAAAGGTATCAAGCTGATGAATCATACTATGAAGCTTTGCGAGAGGATTATTGAAAAAAGGCTAAGATCGATAACACAGATATCAAACAACCAGTTTGATTTTACGCATGGAAGATAAAAAACAGATGTTATTTTTCTAATAAGGAGGCCTATGGAGAAGAACAGAGAAAACAAAAGAGATCTTGATATAATGTTTATTGATGTGGAAAAGGTCTATGATTGAGTACCCATGAAAGTGTTGTGGAAGGTTTTGCATAAAAAAGGTGTGCCTATCTAGTACATTGACCTGATTAGAGACATGTATGATGGCTCAACTACAAGTGTTAGGACTCTTAGAGGAGAAACACAAACTTATCCTATCACCGTTGTGGTACATCAAGGATCAACACTCAGTCCATATCATTTGTTCTTGTTATGGATGAGTTGACAAAGCATGTTCAAGATAATATCCATTGGTGCAAGTTATTTGTTGATGATATTGTGTTGATTGATGATGGAAAATAAATATTGCATGATAAAGTTGAAATTTGGATAAATGTATTGGAATCTAATGGATTTATGATCAGTAGCAGCAAAACTAAATATATGCATTGCAATTATAGTCAATCTAGAGTTGTGAATAGTGGGATCAAGTTGGATGGAATGGATGTACCAATATGTGACAAGTTTCATTACTTGGGTTCTATTGTTGAACAGGAGGGTGAGATCCAAGACGATGTATGTCACAAGATCACAACATGATGGTTGAAGTGGATGAGTTCAACTGGAGTAGTATATGACTAGAAGATCCCTCTCAGATTAGAAAGTAAATTTTATAGAACAATTATACGGCCAGCCATGCTATATGGGAGTGTATGTTGGGCAGGTCTCAACAAGATGAATATGACCGAAATGTGTATGTTGAGACGGATGTGTAGGAAGACAAGAAAAAATTGTTTGAGGAATGACTATATCAGGAACAAAGTAGTGGGGGGGGGGGGGGGGGGGGGGGGTGAGCATTGAGTACGAGTTGCGTGAAGGTCGTCTAAGATGGTATGGACATGTGCAGCGCAGACCGACAAATGCACTTATTTGAAGTAAGGTTATTGAGTCAAACACAATTTTTAAAAGCAGAGGCACACCTAAATCAACTTGGGAATTACTTATAAAGAGAGATATTCAATCTTTACATCTTGATCAGAGTATGCCCCATAATAGATCTGACTGGAAAAGAAAGTACTATGTAGCCGACCTCAACATAGTGGGATTGAGGCATAGATGATGGTGATAATGATGATGTTTCAAAGTACTTTCTTTTTACATATTGAGATTGTTTATTGTGAAGCAGATTGGGTACAAAAGTCATGAGCAGTGCTTTAATTTCTTTTTTTGATTTTTCTGGTTGTGTTGCATGAGCTTTGTTCTTAGTAAAGGAAAACCAAATTGGATCTGTGAGTGTCCAGTGGAAGTTCATTTAGCACATCTACCATTTGAACAGATACTAAATGCATCTTTGATAATCAACACTGCAAATAATAATTTGTGGACTTACAAGTGCCTCAATACAGCAATCCCAACAATACTTTAGTTTTGATATTTTATGCCACCTATCTAGTTTATGATCACAATATAATGAGTTGTCTTATTCATTCAAAATGTTGGAAGTAATTAATTTCCAGATCTATAAACTTGTGTTTAAAACATTGGAGATTTCTAGGATTGCACATTTTCTAGTATTGGATCAAGAAGAAACTAAAGTAAGCTAAAAGAAAATAAGTACAGGAGGATAATGGGGCAGGTTTTGAGAAAAGTAACTAGTGTACCCATGACACTGCAAGGAAAAGGAATGATAAGTTTCAAATATTGAGTGAAAGATAAGATTGTTTCAATATATGTCTGCTTTAATGCCGATAGACATTTTTTTAGTGTGAAGGAGGCACAGTTGAAAGTGTTTTCACTCAAGGAAGAAAATGTTCGATTTCGATGTCGTTTCGGTGGCCACAGAAACAGAAATTTCGACAAATTTCGACAGAAATTTTGATAAATGTGTTCCTGGCGTTTCGACCACAAAATAAACAAATAAATTTATGAAAATTTACCAAAATGATCTACTAGTGTAGATCTACTCAAATATGTAATAATATTTCATATTGGATATGTGGGGGTGGGGTCTCATCATTTTTTAGTGAATGACCTTGAACTTTTTCGATGGGCATTTCGATGGGGATTTTTATGTTAATTTTCAATGGTGAAATCAATGAATTAAGTCATTATAGTTTGCACGCACAATATATAGACTTAAAAACAAAAAAAACGTGCAAAAAAATATGCTCTAGGTAGTACATAGTATATGAAAACGTAGAAAAAAAATCGATGATCTGCCTGTTTCGAGAGTTTTGTCAATCAATTTCGATGTCCGATTGCCACAGAAACAGAAATTTCGGCCGAGATTTCGACAATTTCGTCGAAATTTTGAACATTACTTTTTAATGTTTTTTACACATCACAGATTTCAGCTAGGGATTCTTGTTTTATTCGAAATTCATGTAAGATATATGGTATTTTGGTTGCTTTCTCCATGTTTAGAAAGCTCTTGTTGTCTTCAATGAAGTGTCAAAATAATGCTATACCAATATGGAGTACTGAGCATTGGAATTCGATAATGTACTATCTTACTACCTATTTGGATCCCTGCAAAAATAATTCAGGCTACATGTGTATTGAAGCTAAACGTTTGTTAGTTCTACCCTATTTCTGATGGGAACGTGTAATCCTTTTCTAAACAAACGAAAATACCATCACATAAAAGGAATTAATGAATGTATGTCTAAATCGGTAGGAAATGCTATCGTTTTTTTAGTGTAACGTATGGAAATATAGGAAGTATCGTTGAGCAAGAAGCCTTCCAATACATATGTGGATCTTTCATCATTGCACCCACAAAGGAAATAGATCCAATTATTTTTCCTACATAGAATCAGCTAGTGGAGGTGTCATGGAGGCAAATCCAGGTAAAAAGAAGACGGAGACAACTGGAGGACTCAAAACAATAAGGATGGGCAAGAATACAAGAGCTACCAGAGCCTGGAGGGACATAGATGAGAGGACATTATTATTATTATAATATAATGCAAGACGAGGAAGTGGTAAGATATATAACGGCGGGACTGACATGAATAACAAGCAACCAAGTAATCAAGATTCCAAGAAAACGACCGAAGTCTTGGGGCGCCAATAAGACTTAGTAAGATGAAAGTAAAAGAGGGCAAAGTAGCATAGGGTAACCACAAGAGTTGCACATTATGTAAAGGACAGTGGAATGGACAACATGCAATCCACATGGTTTGTAGTCTACATGGTCTGTAGTCTGCAGAAGATCATCCATATATATATATATATATATATATAGGAATATATATATATATATGTATATATATATAGAGAGAGAGTCACAACATACTCCGACTTTTTGAAAAGTCATGTTTAAAACGTGAATTTTTCCCTAGACGTATCAAACACAGAATAACTCCCAATTCCCAAATATTACGCTTTATTCCGGTATCATTCATGAATTATTCACATTTGACGTTTTCTTCCCTGTTTCATACTTTTTTTCACATACTTTCTTGTTTCAAAATATTTAAGACTCTAACTTAATATGAGTATATATGTGTGTATATGTAAATACATATATACATACACATATATATGTGTCTGAGAGTAATATATGAATGCAATGGTTGTATAGATATGTACTTAAATATGTGCATTATATGTATTCATATTGTTAGAAAGTATTAGCCTATTTAGTTAATAGGTTAATCAGTCTATTATGTACATGGACCTGTTAGCCCGTGCCCATTAGGGTTTACTATGCTTCCTTGTGCTTCCTTGTAATTGCCTCTTCTTCTATAAATAGGAGAGGGTTGTACATATCAATATAGAATGAATACACTTGTTCACATGGTATCAAAGTGTGCCATGGGGATCTAACCCTAACCGCCACCTTTGCTTTCTCTCCTCTCTTCGCGCTCATGCTGCCCTAGTCGCCGCCTCTTCTTCCTAGAGAGAGCAACAATAGGAGATCCCCTACCTGCGGGCGACCGCCGTTCCTTCCATGGCATAGGTTGCCCGCCAGCCCGCTAGGCACATCCCGGCCTCTATGGTCGCATCTCTTTCCTTTTCACAGAGATCTTCATCTATCCGTTGACGCCATTATTCCCGGCCACCTATCCTTTTCAATCTATTTGAGTCTCTGAAGGTGCTAATTCCCGTTCAGATGTATTTATCAGTCGTCACTTTCCCCGAGTTCTTTATGCAGCTCCATGTGTAGCCATCACCATTGAAGCATCCACGCCAACTTAGGTTTGCCTTCCACTTCAGCAATCGTCTCCAGCAAGGAAGAACGGGCACGTTTCTAGACACAGAAACTGATACGGTAAATTTCTAAAATGTAGGACACGGACACGATATTGGTTGAGGGGAATTTTTTTTAGTATATACATATATGTGGGTGTATGACGTATGAACTGGAATTTATCTTAAAATTTGTCCATATTAATGTATATATGTATGTATAAACTTATATGCAGATAGATGTGTGTCTTTATGTGTATGGTAAAAACAATATGAAGTAGAAACCTAAATGTATGTTTCATGTAAATATATATGAGTTCGTATTACTCATTTAACCAACTTATTAGACTATAATTTGACTTATAATATCTGATTCAGCTTAGAATTTGCATATTGGTTCTTTTCAACAGATTTGTTTGTGATTGTGGTTAGATCTCAGCTATGTTAGATTTTCTCAGTAATAAGGCATATACATCAACTGGATATTCAACATTTTTCACTCTGAAATAGGCTATGCAGCACCAGGAACTGTAGTGATGTGTCTAGGAAGTGTCTCGGCAGTGTCCAACTGTGTTGAGGGGTGCAAAAAAAGGCCAAAATGAACTAGACACGTCGCAGCCATGTCCAACACATTTTGGGCTGTTTCCGGGAAGTGTCTGTGCCCAAAATGTGTCTGACACGAACACGGGGGCTGTCTAGAAGTGGCCATGCTTCCTAGGTCTCCAGCAACCGCAACCATGTTCACCGCCTTTTGCCCAGCTGACGTCCCTCCTCTCCAACGCTAAACCTCTCCTCAGGACCTTGGACGACGCTAATTTCTATCCAGATTCGGGTGGTCAAGCAAGATGTCACCACTTTTCATGATCAAAGGAGTACAAAAGATGGCGCTAATTCCCGTCGACTCATGGTGCTAAGTTCTGGTGTACTTTGTCTCCTTGACAACGCAAACTCATGTCAGATCGTGCTTTAACAACATCCTACACAGCATCTTGGCCAACCAACACGACATGTAGCAATCCAGAATTCATTCGGCGGTGCAAAAGTTTGTCCAGATCGCAAGTCACACGACGTGTTGACAACCAACACAACGTGTTAGCAGAAATTTGTCATCTCCAGTTCGCCCAGATCGCAAGTTACACGGCGTGTTGACATCCAACATGGCATGTCGGCAGAGATTTGGTTTACGCCTCCGACATCCTACACGGCGTGTAGGATCTCCACACGACGTGTTGCAAGAAGCAAGTCATTTTCGAGAGAAGAAGCTACAAGGCATGTCAACAGCCTTACACGGCGTGTCATCAGGAGTCTGCATCTCACCCCTGACAAGTTACACGGCATGTCAAGTTACAAACACGGCAAAAGCAGTCAGACTACTTCCAATTCCAGTTATGACGTCCTGCAAAGGTCTATCTCTCCTCCAATACCTGATCATAATCGGATCATGTTATTTTTTTACCTTAGCCTTTTCGGGTCAAGAAAATATTCATTTAATTTCTCTATCCAGATCTTATAAACGAGTTATTTTACATATTGATTCCGATTGTCGATTTTCCTACCGAGACCTATTCTGGTAGTGCCACTTCTTTTCCTACCAAGATCCATTTCGGTAGTGTTCCTCTTCTTTCCACCGAGTTTCCATTCTGGTGGTAGTTCTGTTTTTGTTCTTCTCTACATACTACACCTCTCATTTTACCTTTTCCCTTTCCCACCCTCCCATCCATCGTGTGTGTGTCTTCCACATGTGGGGGGTCATATTTCCCTTTTTCACACCATCTACTCGCTCTTGTCGTATTTGTTGTGGAGGGTGAATAGAGGAGAAAGAGAGATAGAGAGGAAGGTATGAGGAGAACATGAGAGAGAGCATATGAGGAGAGAGACAAGAGATGAGATGATATAGTCCACACTAACTTCATAGAGCTTCGTATTGTTCAACACATCTTCTATCCACGTTCAGGCAGCTTTCTAGGATCTCCATCGCAACATTGATACAGAGCTTCTCGCGTTCGTACCACATTATGTACGTCTCAACAAGAGTTGTTGCGGCTAATTCCGGCCTCTTGTTCCCTTCGGTGTTGATGACGTTCCAGTTGATCATCCATGTTGCGTTCTCATGAGACAGGATAAGAGTTGTTGCGGCTAATTCCGACCTCTTGTTCCCTTTGGAGTTAATTGTGAGACTTATGGTTGCTTCTTCATATTTCTTTAAAGCTCATTTCTTTTAGCTTGTGCATTTTGTATCTGCAAGGATTCATCTAGAGTTATCTTCACTGAGCTACTTCGTCACATCTTCTCCGAGTCGCATCTGCTACTTCTACATGTTGAGACGACACTTCAACACCTCGTCCATCGTGTTCGTGCCACATTATGCACGTATGTAGTTTTCTGTGCTAATTCCAGTTGGCTACACTTCTCAGACGATTTGAAGACACCACTACTGCTACATCAACATTGTTGTCTCCTCGTTTGTGTCGCATTATGTATGTCAGATGTGTTGATGTGCGCTATCCCACTCACACATTCCTCTCCACTAAAGATGGCGTACTCGTAGTATTTATGATTGTCTGCTTCAAATATTCTCCATTCCATATGCACTTCAAAAGAAAGACCTTCAAAGCTCGAGCTTCTCCAACCGACCTAACACATTTCAAACATGTGTGATCATATGTTTTTAGTTAGGAAGTATTGTTTAAAGGGAGATACAATTTTTGTATAGGGATTGACATCTGTCTTTCATTTATCATTTATTGTTTAATCCAGTCATGTAACTCCAAGCTTGGACATCTGTTCACTCATGCTCCAGCTTGAGGGGGAGTGTTAGAAAGTATTAGCCTAATTAGTTAATAGGTTAATCAGTATATTATGTACATGGGCCTGTTAGCCCATGGCCCATTAGGGTTCGTTGGACTGTGTCTCATATCGCTAGGTTACTAACTTATAATACTCATGCAAACATTATATATTTCCTCTCTCTCTCTCTCTTTATATATATATATATATATATATATATATATGCTTCAAAATTGCAGTTACCTAGACACCAGCCTAGGTTGTAACCTGGGCTCAAGGATGCTAGGTGCACAACCTAGTTAGGCTTCTAGACGATTTGGGTGGACGCCTAGGCAGTTGTTGGGCCATTTTTTCATTTTTTGTTGACTTTTGCACTATCAAGCAACAAAATTGGTGCGATGTGGTTGAGTTACCGTTGCTCCCCACTACTAGCGATTCAAAGCTGCTCTGCTAATACTAATTTACTACATGCTCCACAATTTTTTTTCCTTCGGCAAGAAACAACATGGTTGTTGTGTATTTGGATTTTAGATATCTTTTCTTCTAATCTCCTTCAAAGTCCTCCCACAAATAAGTTATATTTCTTTCATTTTTCCCTTTGTTTCTCGCCTTGCTAACTCCTTTCTGTTTCATTTTGTTAATCTTTTTCTTCCTCCTACCAATCTTTTTTTTTTCATTTTTTTGCATGGTTTCACCATACGTAAGTTTTATGTTACATGCTACTCCACCTTTTCTTTTTCATTTCTTTGTTTCTCATTTTCAACCGACCTCCTTATTGTTTTCTTTATGAAATTTGTTCTTACTCAACCAATCTTCTTTATCTTTTTTTCCTCCTCTTTCGATTCCTACAAATTCATATATGAAATTTGTTCTTACTCAACCAATCTTCTTTATCTTTTTTCCTCCTCTTTCGATTCCTACAAATTCATATATACCTCATTGATTAACACACACACACATATATATAGAGAGAGAGTCAAGCTAGAATACACTCGAGTGTATTCAGAGCTGAATACACTCGAGTGTATTCGGAGCTGAATACACTCAAGTAGTTTTTCATGATGCAATATTTTTTTAAAAAAATTTAATCCGTTGATCTTCTTAAACATCTTGTGAATAGCTCATACGCAAAATTTGAGCACATTTGGACATTTATAGGTCATGTTATAAAGACCGCAAAAATTATGCATTTCAGATTAATTTCGCGCGTCGACTTTGTTGCCCTTTCACTCATCCAAATGGGCTCAAAATTTGTATGTAGCCTAGTTATAGTATGACAGTGAAGATCAATAGTTTACATTTTGCAAAAAATAGTCTTGATATGCAAGAGTGTATTCGTGCGATTTGTACACTATAGTGTATTCTAGCCTGACTATATATATCTTTATATATATATATGTATATATATATATATATATATAGTTAATATATATGTTTTGTTATTTCTGTTCTGTTATTTTACATTATATGTGGACCTCTTTGTAATTGTCACAGTACTATAAATATAAGGGTGCACACATTGTGCAACCCTAAGCTCTCCAAATCTCATTGTTTTTACATGGTACGAGAGCAGGCCTAGATCCAGCCACCGCTCGTGCCCTCCCTCCCTTCCCTCTCTCTCTTTCTCTTTCCTTCTGTATCTTCTCCTCCGTCACCGGGTCCCTTGTTGCGCTCCGGCGTAGCCGTTATATGAAGTGGTCCTTTCGATCGGTAGATCTGTGCCTGCTGCTGCCTACCTGGAGACGTAGGCAACCTTCTACTGCCTGTACCTTCTTGCTGCTACCTACCTGTACCTCTACGTCTGCATTTGTTTCTTCCTGATGGCGTCTACTCATGAGGATCTGCGACGCCAGGTGACAACTGTGAAGCTAGATGGGCGCAACTACCAGCACTGGGTGTGCTCTATGCAGATATATGTTAAATCCCAAGGGAAACTGTCGCACCTGACGCAAGATTCACCACCGGTGCCTTTTGAAACAGCCGATTCGAAGGATGTGAAAGCCTATGATGATTGGGTGAAGACGACTCCAGAGTCATGACATGGATTATGAATAGTAGTGAGACCAAGATTAGCATCACCTTATTATACCTGCAAACGGCTAAGCAGATGTGGGATCAGCTTGCCAGCACTTATTCACATAGTCAGAATCCCAAAAAGGTGTTTGATATCAACAAGCAGCTTAGCTGCTTGCGTTTCTCTGGATCTGATCTGACAGATTACTTTTCTGCTTTCAAGGGACTGTGGGGGGAATTGGAAGCCTACCATCCCTTGTCTATTGATTTGGCTACTATGCAACGACAGCGACAGGAGTTGCAAGTAGTCTAGTTCCTTTGTGGCCTACCTGATTCTTATGCATGGGTCGTCGATCAGATTCTTGCCAGTGATCTGCTGCCTACTCTACAGACTGCCTTTCAGAGACTACAACGCTTGCCTTCATCGTCATCTGAGACTCCTACTGATACAAGAGATTCGACTGCTTTTGCTGCGATGTCTAGTCGTGGTCGTGGTCGTGGACGCGGCCGCTCACATGATGCTCGTCCTCCTCTTGGTGATGGTTGGGGGAGGAATTCTTTATGTCGTGAAGCATCCTCTGGACCTACTACTGTTGTTGCTCGTCCTCAGACTGGCCAACACTTCTGCAACTTCTGTGGCCGGTCTAATCATGTGGAAGACAAGTGTTGGGAAAAATAAGGCAAACCCACTTGGGCCAATGCGGCCACTGATGCTACTACATCCTTTGAGACGTCTACCCAGCCTGATGCCCCGGATACTTCTACTACTGACTTCATTCGTGCCGAGGTCGAGCGCCTGTTACTGGAGCGTACTGGCTCGTCATCTACAGCCGCCACCACGGGAGCACGTGCTGCGACATACTCTGGTTGTGACACTGCCTTTCTTTCTGCACCATCCTCTACTACCAGTAATACGAAATGGGTCATAGATTTGGGCGCATCTTCTCATATATCTGAGAATTGTTCAGAAATTTATCTAGACTGACTAATAACTCCTCTGTTATGCTTGTTGATGGCTCCAAGTCTACCGTTTCCGGGATTGGAAATATTGTGTCTGATATTGTGCTGAAATTTGCTCTATATGTGCCTCGTTTTCCGTTGAATCTATAATCTGTCAGCAAAACTCTGCGAAGCTTGAACTGTAGTCTGACTTTAGTACCTGGTTCATGTGTTTTTCAGGACCTTCGCACGAGGATGAAGATTGGTGGGGGGTATGAAGACTCTGATGGCTTGTACTACCTGTACTATCTAAAGAAAGTGGACAATGTGGCTCTGGCTTCTGCAATATCTTCGTCAGTATCGGCTCTACAGTGGCATTACAGTGTTGGGCACCCATCCTCTGAGAAATTGCGCCATATTGTACCTGATATAGGAACAAATGTGTTTCAATGTGAATCATGTCAGTTAGGCAAACAAACTAGGGTTGTTTATCCTAAACGTTCTCAAATTAGTAGTAAAAATGTTTTTGATCTTGTTCATGCTGATGTATGGGGCCCTTGTCATGTCCCTAGTCTATTTGGAAACAAATATTTTATTCTGTTCATTGATGACTTTTCTCTGGCCACATGGTTGTTTCTTTTGAAAAGTAGATCTGAAGTATTGTCCACTATTAAATTCTTTTTTGCTGAGATGAAAACACAATACTCTATGCTTGTTAAAATTTTTAGAACAGATAATGCACTTAAATTTGTTCAGAAAGATGTTGAGTTGTTTTGTAAATCCATTGGCATTGTCCATCAGACTTCGTGTGCATACACACCTCAACAAAATGGTATAGCAGAAAGAAAGAATAGACACTTACTAGAGGTAGCCAGAACTATTATGTTGCATACTAATGTACCTCGGGGATTCTGGCCAGAAGCCATCTTGACTGCCTGTTTTCTAATAAATCGAATGCCTTCTTCGGTTATTGGAAATAGAATACCTGTGCAAATTCTGAATCCTGATAAACCTTTATTTATTGTACCCCCTCACATTTTTGGCTCTACAAGTTTTGTAAAGTTGCTTGGCCCAATGCATGATAAACTATCTCCACGTGCTGAAAAATGTATTTTTTTTGGGTATTCTCGTACACAGAAAGGGTACATATGTTGTTGGCTAAATTGGACATTATTATAATCCCTTTGTTTTGATGATGACAAACATTTCATTCTTATGGATCTAACATGCTACTTGAGTATTTCAGGAACAAACAAGAATACAATGCGGTGGATGACAAAGCTTTGGAAGATCTACATGTTTAATTTGCTTTATTTTCATGATTGTAATCAAATGTAAACTTGTACAAATATATAATGTACAAGTACTTAGATATCATGTAAATCAAGCGTTTAGATCTTCCCTAGCCACTCACAACACTTAGATAGGTCATCCCCTATAATAGTGTCACAATTGCACACTCATACACACACTTAGTATTCATCTAGAACCACCAAAATAGAGACATTCTCGGTCGAACTATTTGTCGATCGAGACACACTCGGTCGAACAACTTCTCGACCGAGAGTCTCCCAGGTTATTTCTTCTAATAGGTTCTATAGCCGTTAGACACAGCAGACAAGGTAGTTGGGAGTTGGAATTGAACGTTTAGATCTTCCCTAGCCACTCACAACACTTAGATAGGTCATCCCCTATAATAGTGTCACAACTGCACACTCATACACACACTTAGTATTCATCTAGAACCACCAAAATAGAGACATTCTCGGTCGAACTATTTGTTGATCGAGACACACTCGGTCGAACAACTTCTCGACCGAGAGTCTCCCAGGTTATTTCTTCTAATAGGTTCTATAGCTGTTAGACACAGCAGACAAGGTAGTTGGGAGTTGGAATTGAACGTTATATACACTTGCTCCAGATTGTCCCTCGATCGACAAAAACTTAACCGACGGACTCTCGGTCGACAAACTACTCGACCGAGATTGTCTCTGTCTGCATTTTTAGGATTAATAAACTAGCCGTTGCTAAAGCAATTAGTGGACAACTAACAGCTAGTTGAGCACTAAGAACCCCCTAGAAAGTGTCTAGAACGTCCTTAAGCACTCATAGGCCATTCCTATAAATAGGGCATGCCTTAGGACACCCAAAACACACTTGTGCAATACTTGAGCATACATACTTGCAATTGGCAATCCTTTCTTGTGAGCAATTGAGCAACCTCTACACTTGCTAATCCTTCCCATTGCTACAAGCTCGTGTCCTATAGGCTAGAATCTCCTTTCCATCATACTTACACTTTCACACACATTGGTTAGGAGATCAAAACGCTTGATATAGGAAATCAAGCCTTGTGCTACAACGGTAATTGTAATTTCCATTTTCCCTTCTTGTTCCTTTTTATTGCTTGTACTCTCCTTGCTACTCCTAGGGTTGGAGGTTGCGGATTGGAGAGGGTGCTATCTTCTCTAGTGGAGAAGGATCTTCTCGGTGGAGAAGGAGGACTTTGGACTACTTCTAGAAGGTCTCAACGGGAAGCTACTTCAAGGAGGAAGGCTACTTCAAGGGAGAGTTTGAAGTTACTTCAAGTGAAGGTTGCTTCATAGTTGGTGAGATGACTTCAGGGTGAAGGTTGTCCAAAGGGTTTGGGAAGGTAGTTGTATTTAATGTAACATCCTTGCGAGGTAATAAAATACATGTGCTTTCAAAATCCCAATTGGAAATAATTGGGTAGTGGACTGACTCCCTTAGTATTTGCTAAGGGTGGAACCACTCTAAACTCTGTGTCTCTTTCTTCTTATCTCAATTGTGGTTGCTTGAGTTGAATTATTTTTAAAATATTTATAAAACCCTATTCACCCCCCTCTAGTGGTTTTTCATTTAGTATCAGAGCAGGCTTCAAGGAGCTCTAATCGAGTCTTGAAGAATGGAGGGTGGTGGTGTCTACAACCGCAAGCAAAGGAGAAGTTTGGACCAATCTTCAAGCTGTAATTGGTGCTTAGGAACAAGACACACAACACCTAGTTGTCCATGGAGGTTAAAGAAGGAAGATGTGCATAAAGAATGCCTTATTGCTACAACAAGTGAAGAAGAAGAAGAGGTAAGCCTTTTTTATTTATCTAAAGAAGAGTTAATTGCTAGCCTTCAAGAGACACATGATAAGTATATAGAGTGCAAGAAGAAATTAAAGAAATCTAATAAAGCAAATGATGAGTTACATGCTAAACTTCTTGCTCTCACATCTGAAAATGAAGATCTGTATGCTAAATTAAATGATCTTGGATTTGAAAAGGATAGTATTATTTCTGAAAATAGTACTTTGAAATCATCTCTAAGTGATTGTAATTTGAAGATTTTTACTCTAGAAACAAATTATGATATTCTTTCCCAAGAAAAGGTTGGACTGCTTGCAAAATTAAATGATTTTCAAACTCAACCTATCCTATGCACTCATCTAGATTATGATACTATTGTGAAAGAAAGAGATTTTTTATTATCTAATCTAGATCAAGCAAAGTTAGATATCAAAAATAGAATGAATGAGATTGCTAAGTTACAACAAGAAGTTAGTAGCTTAAGAAACAATGATGTTCTTGATAAGATCTTAAATGATTCTCATGGTCAAATTGGAAGGAGAGGACTAGGTTACAAGCCTAAAGGAAGATCCTATCAAAAACCTAGTGGGGGAAGGACACAAGTGTCAAAGACTCAATCTATGTATGTACCTAAAGGCAAGTATACATATGTACCCAAGAACAATCTAGATCAAACTCATAAAAAGAGAAATGAGATTGATTCTATATGTTGCCATTATTGTTTGCGTCTTGGACATTATTCCTTCTCATGTCCTTACAAGAAAAAGGATGTTGAGTTGGTATGGGTTCCAAAACCTCCAAACTAAATAAATTAAATTAAGTTGAGATATGACCAAAGACTCTAAATTGTATATCTTTATGTCTATCTCAACTTAACATAATGGGATAACAAATTGATCCAAGAAATTAAAATTTCTAACTTGAAAAATACACATTTTTAAAAAAACATGCAGAGACATCTTTAATAACTTGTTTTAGTTTGGGTTCCTAAAACTTAGAGATCTTAATTTGATTAGTTGAGATTTTACCTAAAACATTACTTTGATATTCAAATGTCTTATCTCAACGAAAATGAGCATTAACTTGTATAATTTAAAAAAAACTAATCTATTTTCTTACTTGAAAACAACTACTGAAAACAATACAGAAACAGTCTCGGTCGAGAAAATTATCGACCGAGACAATGTCGGTCGAGAAATTAGTCGACCGATAGAGCTACTGTATTAAGCCTGAAAAAACCTGATAAATGGCTGATTGACAAATAATTCAATCGAAACTCACTCGGCTGAGAAATTTGTCGACTGGGGGATACTCTGACAGAATTGTTCAATAAAAACAAAGATACTTCAATTACAATTAACTCAAGTATGTAATGACCTAGTCAACCTGAATAAAGAATGGGATACTGAGTTTCTAAACGATTGGCTGCCGCAACATATCACAAAGAAGATTACCAAGCTTGATGTCCCCAGACAATACGAGGAGTGTGATGTTCTAGCCTGGAACCACTCGGACACTGGTCAATTCACTATCAAAAGTGCTTATCATCTGCTGAGACAAAACAAGGATATTCCGGTTCAGGGTAACTGGAATATGATATGGGAGACGAAGGTATCTATGAAGGTGAAGTTTTTCTTCTGGCTAGTGGGCCATAATGCTATTTTAACGAATAAGAAGAGAGTAGATCGGTGTTTAGCTACTATTGCTACTTGCCCCATCTGTGGAATCCAGGAGGAAACTGTTACTCACGCCTTGCGGGACTGTCCAAGAGCACAGGAAATATGGAAAGCAATCCTAGAGAGCCAAATATGGAGCGATTTCTTTTCCATTACTGATGTCTGGACGTGGATGGTGAAGTTTATTAAGACTGAGAAGAACCTAAGCATTATGTTTATGGTGGGATGCTGGCAGATTTGGAAGGGCAGAAATGTTCAGGTTTTCGAAGGAACTAGACATTCGAGCAACTACATAGTTCATCTCATCAGACAGGAGTGTAATCTGACGAGCATAGCCTTCACCCCAAAGGTAAAGGAGAGTAGAAGCATGCAGCCCGTTGCTGGCTTTTGGCAACCACCAGATCTTAATTGGTGGAAAATTAATACCGACGCTACTTTCAGAAATGATGCTACCCCAACATCGATTGTTGTGGTGTGCAGAGATTGTAAAGGCAACTGGATTAGTGGTTGGGGCAAGAAAATTCATGTCAATAGCGTGCTTGAAGCAGAAGTGAGAGCTATTCATTGGGCTGTTGAGATAGGACAACACCTCTCCTGTATACATCTCAGCTTCGAGACAGACTCTAAAAGGGCAAAAGAAGCTATGGAGGGAAGAGTTGAAGATTATCCAAGGATGGCGTTATGGCTAACAGGTATTCAAGCTGGTTGGAAACAGAGTTGGAAGTGTAGGAATATTCCCAGAGAGATGAACAAGGTTGTTGATGGTCTTGCGAAATTTCATCAAAAAACCAAGGGTGGTTCCTTTGTCTATAAGGAACCCCCTAGTAGTCTAGTTGATGTCATCAACTTAGAGTCCTGTAATGGTAGTAGTACTACCAAATTTCTTTCAGCAAATGAATCAATAAGTTGTAATGGTTCTAAGATTTTTGCTTGCACGAGAGGGGCGAGATGAATAAAAACCCTCTGACTTACCTAAAAAAAAAGTATGTAATGACCTTTATATACTGCTTATTTGAATGATCATAATTAAAAGGAAGAACATATGAGTATCAAAACTTTATACCTTTCATAATTACATTGTATCTAAGAAGAAAAGAGTGATTTTACTGAAATTATGGATATGCTTCTATTGTCCTATCATGATCATTGTGTTTCATCTTTTACTTGGTTTGTCTAAAATAATCTTTGATCTGTATACACAAACCATGAATGGACATTGTTTTCAAAATGATCATAGTGATTTAGCTCTTTACATATAAAGATGATACTATCATTGAAAATGTCATTTTGCATAAAAGTAGAACTCAATGGCACAAATGAATCTTGACATATTAAGTTAATAATTATCTCGTGCTTAGCCTATAGAAAAAGGATATTATATTTGTGATGCATGATTGAAAGTATATATTCTTACTGCAATTGGACATGCTTCAATACAAATATAGCATAGATTGCAAGTTCATTTTTAATTGCTATGATCTTATACATGGTTTGCCTAAAAGTATTTCTTGGCCAAACTGAAAATTATGAACCATGTTGTCTTGAGAAAACTTCATATATTTCTTGCATTAGTGGAATAAGAGGTCTTGCTTAGAATAAAATTATTTCAATATTCTATCTAAAGTCTATTCTAAGCAAATCAAGAGCAAGACACCATTTCAAAATCAAATATTGCTTACATGAATTAAATTTTAAAAAAACTTTGATCCTAAGCTATAATCTTTAAAATTGATATAAATTCTTTCAAATTGGTATCCATCTGTTACATAAAGGCTTTATAAATTCTTTCATGGCCCATACTGCCTGTGAGCTCCTGTGGGTGTGTTCTCTCCTAAAAGACTTTGGGGTTGAGTCCTCTTCTGCTATACCCATGCACTGCAATAATAAAGTTGCTATCTTCAATGCAAACAATCTTGTTTATCATGAACGCACCAAGCATATCAAGGTTGACTGTCATTTCATTCGGGAGTCTATCCTGACTGGCAAAATTTGCACTCCTTTTACTCGTTCTGAAGACCAGGTTGCTGATATCTTCACCAAGCTGTTGGCTAAGAAGAATTTCTGCACACTTGTGGACAAGTTGGGCATGATTGACATCTATGCTCCCAACTTGAGGGGGAGTGTTAATATATATGTTTTGTTAGTTCTGTTATGTTATTTTACATTATATGTGGACCTCTTTGTAATTGTCACAGTACTATAAATATAAGGGTGCACACATTGTGCAACCCTAAGCTCTCTAAATCTCATTGTTTTTTACATATATATATATATATATATAGATATCTTGTAAATGCTTAGGCTTCTGGCTAGGCCCCCTAGGTGCCCGTAGGGAACACCTAGCCGCCTAGACAACCTAGCTTTAGACAAAGTCTATTACCTTATATTAAGTAAGAGAGACGACCAACTTCCAGAAAAGACTGTCAATTAATTACAAGTTGTGTCCATGCACATAGACAATGACATCTTTTTCTTTAGTAGCTCACTTTTTTATTGATACCAAATGGCGAACAATGACGTTACATGGTAAATTAATTCAAAAGTAAGCTTTCACATTTCAATCTAAGAACGAAGCAAGGAATGATTATGTCTTATTTCAATGTCGTTTTGATGGCCACATGAACAAAAAAATTGACAAATATAGACAAATTTTGACAGAAATCTCTGCATGCATTCCTGGCATTTTACGGCCAATTAAACAAATTAGTTAATGAAATTTAACCAGAACGATCTATTAGTATAGATCTACTAAAATATACAAGAATATTTCATATTGGATATGTCGGGGTCTCCTCATGTGTAAATGAAGAAAGTTGAATTATTTCAATGGGAATTTCGAACGGGGTTTCGATGTCAAATTCAATAGTGAAATGAATGAACTAAGTTATATTTTGCAAGCACAATATGACTTGCAAAAATAATATGATCTAGGATGGTAGGACCTCTGTGTGGGATGGCATGTTGTACAGAAGCTTTGCCGGTCTAGGAGTGACCGAGTGAGTATTAAGGAACTCAGAACTTACTACAAGTTCAAAACAAATCAATAAACAATACAACTATTTATGCAATAAAATCATATATTGATGTTGGGGGTGGAGTGCTACATGTATGAATGAAAAGAAGTCAGACTGTTTCATTGGAAATATCACTGCTAATTTCAGTGGCATAAGGAATTATCTTATAAAAAAATCCAGGCATGATGTACTATATACACAATCATATATCAATCAATTGTAGCATAATAAAAAGTAATAAGTTTCTTAACTGAAACTGGAGATGAATGGTGGATGATAAGGCTCATGACCCCAACCCAATGGTTCTTGTCCACATATAAGATGGGTGCTATGATTGACATATTGAGTAAAACTCATGTTATCCTCATCATGTGCCCCATGTGCGATCTGTTGATGCACACTTGTGGATTTTGCACCATGGGGGTAGAAGAGCCAATGCGTTTCTAGATCTTATAATTGGTCATCTTCATCATATCCAAATACTCTTCATTGTTAAAGATGCAACTACTTATTCAAAATAAAAAATGTGATACTAGTTATATGTTTGTGACTTTACTATGTGAAGTAACCACAAAATTACGATGCTACTTAATATAGAGCATTAAGTATTAGCTTCCCTAATTTGGGTAGTTTGCAAACTTTTAAAACACCTATTTTTGGGAAAAAAGTTATAGTTATTGATCCAATAGGGAGAAGTGATAGATGGTAGTAGATCATATTGGGTTAGGTCTTATGTGCCTTCGATAAAAGCTATAATACCCCCTAAGTAATATCTCCTTTCCAGTCAACTAATAACAAACACATCAGTCAGTGTACCTCATTCTCAAAATAAATTAGTGAAATTTGTCAAAGTTTCTCAAAATCCATCCCAATTTGGGCAAAATTCGTCAAAAATGTTAAAAATTTGCAAAATGAATGACGAAGTCTGATGTACCTCCATTTGTATCGAAATTTCAACATTTCAACCAAAATTTATATTGAACAAGGTATCCCATATGGACCATGGAAATAGGTATTTACCAGTATACCTACAGAAATTTCGACAAATGCAAACCTGGTCCTTTTGTCGCCAAAACCAACAAATTCATTCATGAATTGTTTGCAATTGTAATCTTTACATCTAAATGCGTCAATTTATGCAATAAACGTGTATATTTGGTATGTGGGGGGTCCTTCATGTGGGAGGCAAAGAAATTAGGTGCCTCTTAGGGATTTCGATGAAAAAAATGTAGGAATTGTGTTATGAAATTTTGCTAGCACAGTCCATAATCTCAATACAAACTTATATAATAACATCGTATATTGAATATACAAGGGGCTCCATATTTTCTATGAGTAAAGAGAATGTCAAGTCTGAAGGAAGGCAGAGTGCAAATAGTACTATTATTACATATTTAGTCTTAGTAGATACAAGTTATATACGTCTGTTAATTAGATGCAAGTTGATTTTAATGTAAGTCAAAGTCCAAATAGCAAGGTAGATGTGGGTGGTTGACCTACCCTTCTTGGTGGTTGTTTCCCGACATGAGTTGCTTGATGTGATAATATATTTACCTCAATGCATATCATTTTTACAAACTGAGGCCCATGTCTTATTATGCATCATATTAGATTTTAAAGAAACTCGTCCAGGGCTTTCTCTTGCTTTTCTTCAAAGTCAAAGATGGACCTAGGCGATTGACTTCACGATTGTGAATGAAGTTGGGCGACATCACTAAATTAAAGGATCTTCACCATTTTAATTTTTTTTTGGATGTATTTTAATAAGATAGATAGGTACAAATGAGAGAATTGGTAGAATATATATAAACATATAAAGAAACATATTTGAACTCCAATTGCCGAAATCCCCCTTGCTCCCCCCTTTTTCTCCTCCCAAACAACAAAAACAAGCTCACACATGCAAGATTAGATAATTTCGACAGTATATTGGTAAATGTTATTGAAAATTGCAGTAAATCTAGCGGTGTACCGCAATCTACGATCCTATCAATATGCTTGCAGAATAGTGTATCTGATGCCAAATCAAAATTTCAGGCATAATATCGCCAACTTCGAGTATATTTCGCTCCTTAATTTCAAATCAAACTAAACAAGTTAGATAGTATTGGCGTTTTTCCAAGAAAGTTGTATTATGCAATTATGTCAATATTCAATCGCAAAGTGTGTTAATATAGTAAGGATAGATATATAATATTCATGGCGATGTCACGGTGTCGACCTGACAAGGCCTAAGAGCTTAGTTGGCTTGAACACCTCATCAGGTCTAAAATATTGCATCTGTTATATTTTGCATAATATGGTAGCAATGAAGCTACATTATAAAAAAAATTAACTGGATAGAATTGTAAAGACATGTTTAAGAATAGTATGGCTCAGAATGTCATAGAGATAAAGGAGGAGACAAGTAAATATCATTAAGAGCTTATTTGGATTGACCTCCGCATTACGGCTGCAAACCTTGGTGCCTTACATGTTACATGATATGATATCATTGAAACTACACTATTTGAATGATTAGTGGATAGAAAAGTAAAAACATGTTTAAGAATACTTATGGCTTGTATGGGCATATGAGATAATGGAGAGAACTAAATATCGCTACCTGCTCAAGAAAAAGTTCCTTTTGTGTACCAAATCCAAAATTGCCTAGTAGTCCATAGGCTGCAAATGCATTAGAACGCATCTTTCCATTTAAAGAAGTCTGTATATAAAAAAATAGATATTAGAAGCGTATCCATACAATGAGAGAGAACAACTTCTGTGGAGAAAGATTAAGTGACAAACCCTGTTTCAGCAACCGACATGGCAAGTACAAAGCAAACTAGGACACTGAAAAACACAAATAATACATATAGACCCTAGTATAACTGGAAAAGAATAACCAAAGCTAAATCCTATTCCGAGACATATGGAACATATATCTTATCAATGCTACCACTAAGAAGGAACATTGAGAATTCTAAGTTCAGCTTGGAAAAACATAAATCCATAAAAGCATGTTGTGAACAAGTGTATTCGTTGTTATTGTGTTGTTCTATTGATATGTACACCCCTGTCCTATATATAGGAGATGAGGCAATTACAAGGAAGCACAAGGAAACGGATTAAACCCTAATGGGCCATGGGCAAATGCCCAATGTACACAATACACTAATTAACCTATTAACTTAATAGGCCAATATTCTAATACATGCAGTTGATCTCCTTAAGAATATATGCAGCACAAAACAAGTCTCTACCCAAAAAGAGGTTAACTCTGGATGTAGACATGCTGGATATCATCACAATAGCTAACAAAGCTCTATATCAGCATATAGAAGAGTCACTACAATCCCAATGGAATGGGGCAACTAGACAAGCAAACAGAAGTATATAGCAAGGTAACAACAAGAAAGAATTAGCGTGGATGCAAAAGGCTAAGATGCCTCTGTTATCACTAACATGCATAACATAGGCATGGACATGAGTATTCAAGCAAATGGATGTAGCGGGATCATTGAGCTGCAAGCTTAAAACAGCGCGAATGAAGAAGCAGTAGCAGTTTGTCTCCAATGATGCACCAATAATGAACCACCTTTAAGCTCCATCAAGATAACAAAAGGTTACAACAATATAAATCATAGATTCATCTCCCATCTTTATACTCCATGACTCTCAAGTTTAACCATCATTCTTCTTGTCATCACCATGTACCCATTCCCCAGACTACCAATGCAAAAGTAACTATTGATATATGTGCTTTATGCTCTATTTCACTTTACGCTTTAGACTTGTCTTGTCTTTAGCCTGTGTTAAAGAGTCTATATTAGCCTATTTAGTTAATTAGTTGGTGGGCTTTGTATTTCAGCCCGTTTAGATTACTTGCGTCCTAAGTCTTAGGGCGTCTCCCCTCTCCTATATAAAGGAGAGGGCATCCAGTCTTGTATTCATCCCATTGCATTCAATCTAATCTTATTTTCTACATAGTATCAGAGCGGTGAACAGTAACGGCGGCGTGAACAGTAACTCCGACAGTGAATAGTGCGCGACGTGAACAGTACGGCGGAGTGAGCAGTAATTCCTGCGTGAACAGAGCACGTTCGCTCCTGAGGGAAGACTAGTCGCCGCCCCTCCTCCCTCTCCTTTCCGACGCGTACACAACCCTAGCCGTCGTCGCTTATCTTTTCCACAGAGCAACCGAGGGGAAGAACCCCCGCCTGCGGGCGGCCGCCGTAGCCATGGCTTAAGCCGGCCGCCCGCCCACCGGGCACATCCCGACCTTTATGGCTTCTCCTTCTCTTTCTTAAAGATTTAATTTTTCTTTCTGTATGTCGACTATCTCCGTCCCGGTGCATTCAACAGCTATAACCGCCGGCTTCCAAGCAGCCATCTTCGCGCCTTCGCCGCCTATCGACGCCACTATCACCATCTAGCAGCAACATCGTAAGTGCCACCAACCGCAGAAGCGGCAACCATCATCACCATCAAGCAGCAATCAGCCGTCGTCAACCCGCTACCTTCCGTCCAGAAAGATCTCAGTACTACCGACGTCAACTCGGTAGTACCGAGTTTTGCACAGACCATCTCCTGACGTCCTCAGCATCAACCTTCAACGTCGCTCGTGGAGAGGCTCCGCCCTTGGCTCCGCATGCATCCTCTTGGCATGCAATATCTCCGGAGCCGTGCAGGAGACCCTTTGGCATCTCCTTCGTTACGACTTACGACCAAGTGCTACATCAACTGAGTGACATAATCCGGCCATTTTTTTTGCTACATCCCGCAAGCTACTGCTCTTCATCACCTTCCCGACTATCTTCATCACTCCACCATCACCTCCCATCTATGCCTACTCTCAGTTATTAATTCCCCCCATATTCATTATGCCTATTCGGATCATTGATCGGTCATATCTTTGCTAATCAGATTCCATTTTAAGCCTATTCGGATTTTTCGGGATTAGATCCATTTAATTTTCTACCTGGATCTTACATTGACCCATTTAGCATATTTCTCTCCGATTATCGGCTTCATTCTCCACATATTACACATCTCCATATACACAAATTTCTCTCAAATCCACCAATTCCTTTCCCACCCACCCATATCATGTGTGTATCCCTTTCCATAGTGCAGGGGGGTCATATGTCCATTTCTCCACACCAAACACTCACTCTTGTCATATTTGGTGTGCGGGGGGATAGAGAGGAAGAGATGAGAAGAGAGAGAGAGAGAGAGTGAAAGAATATGTATGAGAGATAGAGTATGAGAAGACTGACATATGTATTCAGGCTATATATGTTCCAGACTATTATCTTCATGGAGCTTTGCATTGTTCAGCACATCCGTTCTCTACTTTCAAACAGCAATGAAGGATCTTCATTAAGCATCAACACTGAGCTATCCGCGTTCGTACCGTGTTATGTACGTCAGGTGTTGATGGTGTACTTCAGCTGCATTCACATGAGACAGAGGGTGCTTCTTCAGATTTTCAGAAGCTCAGCAAGCCTGCCAATCTACCTCTGCAAGGTTAATTCATCCAGTTTATCTTCACCGAGCTGCTTCATCACGTCTTCTCCGAGCCGCATCTGCTATTTCGACACCAACTGTTGTTGATCTACTTGGGACTTTCTTTGATGGATGATATCTCCTTTCCTGTCAAACCCACAAGGTTCATGCGACAGAGTTATGGTACTTGCATCGTATCACCAGCATATCGTCTGTTTGTGTTTGTGCCACGTTATGCACGTCTTCCCAGACAATTCGAAGATTCCGCTACTGCTACATAGACATTGGGCATCCGCGTTCGTGTCGCGTTAAGTACGTAATCCAATGAAGATGACGTAGTGATGGTGTTGAGGATCGTCTGCTCCAAGTGGCGAATTACTACTGCAATATTCAGGTTCCATTTCAGATGTTTCTTCATTACAGATGCACTCCAAAAGACCTTCATCAAAGCTTGAGGATCTCCAGCCTATAGAATACAATTTCAAAGAAGAGAGGCATTGTCACCACATTGTTCAAGGGAAGTATTAATTAAGGGGGAGTATCAATTTTTGTATGAGGAGTGATATTTATCTTTTATCTTTCATTTATCTTTTTTTTATCATTTTATCGAGTCTTGTAACTTCCAAGTTTTGGACATGTGTTTCACCCATGCTCCAGCTTGAGGGGGAGTGTTAAAGAGTCTATATTAGCCTATTTAGTTAATAGGTTAATTAGTTGGTGGGCTTTTGTATTTCATCCCGTTTAGATTACTTGCGTCCTAAGTCTTAGGGCGTCTCCCCTCTCCTATATAAAGGAGAGGGCATCCAGTCTTGTATTCATCCCATTGCATTCAATCTAATCTTATTTTCTAGCCTGTTCTAAACATTGTTTCAGTCTATATGGTATCAGACGGTTATGATCCTCCTTAGCCTCTCCCCTCCCCAACCCTGACTCTTCCCTTTCCCCATCTAACCTTACCACTTCATGCCGCCACCCTCGGCCTACCCCTGCCCACCACCACCCCTTCTCTCTCTTCTCTTTCCGCTGCCCCCTCCCCCCTACTACTTCCACCTCCCCTCACCCCCCCTCCCTGCTGCTCCCCCCCCCGATGTTGCTCCCGCCTCCACCCCCCACCTCCTCTTCCCCTCCCGCCATCGGTACACCATCCCCTCCCAAAACCTACTACTTCCACCGCTTCTCTCTCTTCTCTTGCCGCTGCCCCCTCCCCCCTATTACTTCCCCCGCCCCTCACCCCCTCCCTGCTACTCCCGTCCCCCCCACCCCGATGTTGCTCCCGCCTCCACCCCCCACCTCCTCTTCCCCTCCCGCCATCGGTACACCATCCCCTCCCAAAACCCGTCATCATCACATCCACCGCCACCAGCTTGTCATCCTCTAGCCCACCGCCACCCAACCCTCCACCATCTTTGTCTAGCCCACCACCTCTTTATCCAGCCCGCTATCATCCCCTCCTCCATCTTCGCCTCCCTGCTGCCACTTGCAACCACCTCTTCCTCCCTTCCCCTATCTATCTCGCTTCACAAGCTCTACCCAAGATAGCTTGTTGACGTGTTAAGGGCACCTTCTCTTCTCTGTTTGTGCTGCATGGAGGAGTAAAACTCACACCGTGATGTAGGTTCTTCTTGTTTATCTCTAATGCCCCTATGAGGGTTTCAAGATATGTTGCTGCTTAGGGTGTATATCACACTACGTCTTCTTATTTGTCTATGAAAGTCACCATCCCCTTAACTCATGGCATCTGCGAATCCTCCCCAGTCGCTTTGTTTTACCATGGTGAAACTGGACGGGTCCAACTACTATCTATGGACAACTTAGTTTGAGATTCCCATATTTGTTCTGCTGCTCGATCCCCTCCTGATGCCTCGGCCAATGAAAAAACCAAACAAGCCCATGCTCAGTACACTATAGATCATTTGGGTGTGATGACATGGATAGTTAACAACGCCGAACCAAAGAATAGTGAAGTCTCTCCTGCACCTCCAGAATTCTAAATCAATGTAAGATCAACTCTCCAATGTGTACTCCCACCAATAGAACCATAGAAGGTCTTTGAGATCTTCAAGAACCTGGCGAAAAAAGAATGCTCAACTGACGGATCTATGGAATATTATACAACTAGTACTCCACCCTCTGGGATGAATACAAAGTGTATCATCCTCTATTTTCTGATATCAAAGAGGTTCAACGCCAACACAACGAACTTCAGTGTATTTAGTACTTAGTTGGACTCCCTCATTCTTTTATTAGAGTTGTCGACCAGATCTTATTCAGTGATCCCTTGCCTACTCTACGGGATGTACTCAAGCGCGTCCAACATCTTCATCGATGTCATCCCTACCTTCTACTTCCTCTGATAATTTTTCTCTTGTAGTGCACTATAGTGACGGGTCGAGGTCCTGGATGAGGACGCGGTCAAGATCGAGGTCGTTCTTCTGGCAACCTTAGACGAGGTCCTCCACCTGGACAACCTCCTATCAGGAGTCAATTTTGCAAATTGTGTGGGCGAACAAACCACAGGAAGATCGTTGTTGGGCGAAACATGGTGATCCTACATGGATGAACCAAGTTATGACTGATGCTTCTGAAGAACCATCTATTGTTGCCTCCAATTCTACCTTGCACACTGTTGGGTGGATCCACTCCGAGTTTGAGAAACTCTTTCAGGCTCGCATGCTTTTGCAACCTATTAATAAGGATGGAGGTTCTTCTGCTTTAATGCTTCTCCTGCAACTTATGGTCAAAACATATGGGTCATTAACTCGAGTGCAACGACTCATATCTCTGATTGTTCTGACCTCTTTTCTACCCTATTTAAAACATAGAGTTCACCCGTTACAGTGGGTGATGAAACCTAGTGCCCAATGCACAGAATTGGAACTATTTCTCTATCCCGTAATTTATCCTTAAAATATGGGTTGTATGTTCCAAGATTTCCTTTAAATATGTTATTAGTCAGTAAAAATGTTAAGAGCATTCCATGCTCTGTCACTTTTGATCCCAAGGGTTGTATTTTTAGGTTCTCCACACGAAGACAAGGATTGATTCGATTTATGAGGGACCAAATGGATTATACTACCTGGACGTACCACAATCTGTTGCTTTCTACTTTCATCTTTGGTAATTGGACTACAATGGCGCTATCATGTAGGGCATCCATCCATTGCTAAACTGAAGTGCTTGTTTCCTGAGATACTAGAGAAAGTTTTTCAGTGTGAAGTATGTTAGTTTGGCAAGCAAACTCGGGCATGTTTCATAAGACATTAGTTTTAAAAATGTGTTGATTTAGTATAATATGACATATGAGGACCATGTTTAGTTACTAGCCTCTCTGGATTTTGGTATTTTTATGACTTTCATTGATGATTGCTCTCAGGAAACTTGGATTTTTCATTTAAAGATTGTAGTAACATTTTAGACACTATTGCTACTTTCTTTGCTAAAATTCAAACTCAGTTTGATAAACCTATCAAAAAATTTGCATTGATAATGCCATAGAATTTATGCAAAAATTGGTTACCTCATTTTGTACTACTAGAGGCACTATAGTTTGAATAAACCATCCATCAGACTTCTTGCTCCGACACTCCACAACAAAATGGTGTGGCGGGGAGGAAAAATTCTTTTGATCTCCCCAATATGCTTGGGGCTCTAACCCCACATTTTTTGTACCAATCAAAACCTCGTTCCAATCTCAGGCTGAACAAAATGCTGGAACATGACTCCGCCCATGGTAAGGAAAAGCAGTGCAATTTCATAACATCATGGCCTCACGCATCCATCACTCCTGTCCCTTTCTCTCTATGAAAATGCATCATCTCCCCGGACGCGATCAAAAGAAAGATCCAATTATGCCCTCTTTCTCCCAAACTTCAAATAACCCTTTTTCTTGTTTGTCTCATCTATCCATTCCGTGAATGTTTATTTATCTATGTCCTTGTACCTCTTCACTATCATGCCCTAAAAGTTTTGGCCTGAGGCGGTTTCTACTGCATGCTACTTAATTAACTAATGCTCCAATCTATTTTGAAAATTCAAGCCCTTTAGACCTTACACTATCCAGATGCACCTCTTTTCACTCTACCTCCTGGCCACTTTGGAAGCACCTATTTTGTTGATAATCTTCGCCCAAGGCTAACTAAACTTGACCCCCGGTCCACTAAGTGCAATATTTTAGGGTATTCTAGAAGTAAGAAAAGATATATGATCATGCCAGTCGACATAGGTTTGACAGTGTTGATATGATCTTCTTTAGACATATACCATACTTCTATGAAAAGGGTCTGCTAATCTAGTGATCTACGGGATCCTACTCCACTCCCTCAGGTTGTGGAAGAAGTTCCTAATGAAGAAAATGAGGTTGTTGCCCCACTCCTTAAAGTATACAAGCGAAGACACAATGTTACAATTCCCTCCATGGCCCCTCAACAACCACATCCTCCTTCATCGGCAGATTACAATACCTTCCAGTTACTAATTGACCTGCACCTTCCCATACGTCAGAGGAAAGGTGTTCATTCATGTACTCAACATCCTATTAGAAATTTCTGCTCTACCACTAATCTTGGTGCTAGCTTTTCCTGCTTTACTACTTCTATCTATGTTGTATCTATACCAAAGAATGCTACTCAAGATTACAACATGTCTGGCGTTAAGCTATGGAAACTAAGATGGCTGCTCTTCGCAATCGACATACTTGGGATCTAAATGATCGTCCTCAAGATTGCTCTATAGTTGGATGTCGTTGCATATTCACTATTCAATACCACTTTTGTGGTACGATTGAATGGCTGAAAGCACGTCTACTTGCGAAAGGTTATACTCAGACCTATGGGGTGGACTATAATGAAACTTTTTCTCTAGTTGCCAGGATTAATTATGTTCGAGTGCTTATCTCTGTTTGTGTGAATAATGATTGGCCTCATTTTCAACTTGATGTTAAAAATGCTTTATTTATATAGAGACTTGCATGATGAAGTCTATATGGAGCAACCACCTGGGTTTGTTGTTCAGGGGGATTGTTCCAAAGTCTGCAACCTCCGGAAAGAAATTTATGGCCTAAAACAGAGCCCACGAGCGTGGTCTAACAGATTTAGCCAGATTCTCCTTAAATTTAATTTTCGACGCTCATATTCTGATGAATCTGTGTATGTGGATGACATAATTCTATTTGGTAACGATCAAGAAGGTATTCCAGCTACGAAAAGATATCTTGAACAACATTTTGTAACAAAGTATCTAGGGAAACTTAGATAATTATTGGGGATTGAAGTTTCTCGATCTTTGTCGGGCATCTATCTTTCATAAACGCAAATATGTTATTGATCTTCTCAAAGAACCATGCATGCTTGGAACTAAACCTGCTAGCACCCCTCTGGATCCCAATACAAACTAGGATGATGAGTCTTTTCCACCTTGTTTTGTAACCAACAATATAGAAGATTGGGTGGTAAGCTTATCAATCTTACTGCCACTAGAGTTGGCATTACTTCTGTTGTTGGACTTGTCAATACTATATGGATAAACCTCAACAATGTCACTTAGATGTTGTTTGGCACATCCTTAAATATCTGAAGAATTTTTCAAGAAAAGGATTGATATTACCGGTGGCATGGACATTGCAAACTGAGTGATTATTCTGAATATGACTATGTTGGTAGTAGATGTGATAAAAAAACAACCTCTAGCTACTGAACTTTTGTTGGAGGCAATATGGTCACATGGCACAGAAAGAAACAAACTATGGTTGCTCAATCTAGCGTTGAAGCGAAGTATAGAGTTGTGGCTTGTACTACTTGTGAACTGATGTGGGTCCAAGGACTCGATGAATTTGATATAGGTGAACCAGATCCTATTCTTGTGTACTACGACAACAAAGACTCCATTTTATTTGCTAGCAATCCTACTTTCATCAGTTCATGAGCACACCAAGCATATAGAAGTGGATTGCCACTTTGTCCGCAAATCAGTTATGTCAGGTTGCATTTTTTCTCCTTATATCCAGACAGAAGATCAGGTTGCTGACATCATCACAAAGTTGCTTCCAAAACTTCACTTTACTACTCTTGTGGACAAGTTGGACATGTTTGACATCTATGCTCCAGCTTAAGGGGGAGAATTCACACATACACACACACACATATATATGCTTTATATTTTACTTATGTTTTAGACTTGTCTTGTCTTTAGCCTGATCTTTTATCCCATATCTACTAATTTTGTTTTCCATTAACTCTCTTATCCTACAAAAGAGAGTCTTGTAATTGTTTTACACATCAAATAAACATTATTCCATTCTATAGTAACAATAGTCATAGTGACAAAATTTAGACGGGAAAAGTGTAACTTTTTTATAATTCGAGGGAACCGCCCCCATAGACGGGCCACTTTGTGACCCTCCAAACAGTGTAAAACCCTCGGGCCTCGGCGCCTCGTCCATCCGAAACCCGGTTAAAGCGCACATTTAGCTGGCACGCACGACTAGTACCATTTCTGAGGCGGTCGTTGGGTTTCGAACACAGATCCCTTTGCTCGACCACTTGAACCAATCCTCGCTGGCAAAAAAGTGTAAATTGAAATAGAGAACATATCAATATCACTTGATACAAATTTCAAAATGGAGAGTGAAAATGTGTTGGTCACTTGGTTCTATAGTAAAAGAAGCTACATAAAACAATGACAAAGGCACTCATCAATGTAAACTAAGGTTTTCGTGGTGTGGGTTGGCATTCACATATAAAATGAGGAATCAACATATTTGACATTCTCATTTAAGTTATAGAGTTCTCATTTTGCATTTATAATATTATGTTGAACATGGAGGGTTGATGCAACCAGACCAAAGGACATGCTTCCATTGCAAATGTTGTAGGATTGATCTCAGAGAAAGACATTCTTAGTTGCTTTAGTGCATTCTATACGGCAAGGTGCTCGTCAAGTTGCACATTGCCATGCAACTTGCTTTAATTTTTCCACCTTGGGTTATTCTTATGGGTACAAATCATGGAAAATCATAGATATATGTTTTAAGGTTCTTGTCATTTGTCCTAACGTTCCTTTTTTTAGACCATTAAGATCAATGTATTACACATAAGCCATACGACATCTACAAGAAAAGGGTGTGATACCAACAGAACATAGTCATGGAACAAAATTTCAATCGAAATTGCGAAATTTGGCTCGAAATTTTGATTTTTTTGCAATCGGACATTGAAACTTATGATTTGACATGTGAAACGCACAAACGCAGGGGATGGGACGTTATTTCACGAAACTTTCGACCCTAGGTGCGAAATTTCACAAAACAGGGTGCAATTTCGCAGCAAAAAGCCCAGTTTGGGCTGTAATTTCGCGAAATGGTACAGAAACACAACTTAAATTTTGAGAAATTTACTCCTAAGACTATCACTACTACATCTTAGATCTTTTGACAATTTTTTTTAATCTCTTGCTTCTAAAGGCTATTTTTCTTAATTCTAAGGTATCTTTACCCTATCCCTAGACCATCTATACATTACCTTCATCAATTACTACACTCTTCTACATAGATGGAAAAATACTCTGAAAATAACAAAGTTCTTTCTTGGATATATGTATAAATGTCCCATGTAACCTAGCTAAATGCTAACACCAGACTTGATACACGTTTGACTTTGTAAGTTTCTAACTTATACCTGTAAATTTTAAATTCTAAGCTATAACTTGAAGGTTTTAACAGTCTAACTGTCTAGCAAACTTGACATTTCTATTCATTTGTGCACTCACTCATAAGGACATGGATCCCACCCTAACCTCTAAACATATAAATTTATAATATAATCTAGTGTGTCTATGTCTAAACATTGTGTTTGCAGAATTTCATAACTTAATTCCTTCATTACGACATTGAAATTGCCATCAGAATTTTGTCGAAATTGTTTAGCTTCCTTCACTTACAAATGTGGGAGACCCCCCTCATATCTAATACGAAATATTGTTGCATATTTGAGTAGATTTTGGCGTTTAGATCGTCCTGGTAAATTTTCATGATTTAATTCGCTTATTTGGTCGTCGAAATCGTTAGGGTCGTAAATATCAAAATTTCGGCCAAAATTTCAAAATTTTCTATTTCTGGGCCATCAGACACGACATCAAAATCAGACATTTAATTTTATGGAACATACAACAGACGATCAGTAAAGTACAAATGCCATGGTTGTATAGGCGGCCAGGATGCCAGGCATTCCAGGGGGACGCCCAGACAGCCCCGGCAGAGGCTCATGCGTTTTTATATATTTTTTATTTTGACAGATATTTGTAAAATTTTTGAAAAAATACAATCCTTACACATAAATATACATGATAAATATGCAATCAATGTGCTAGCATCGTATGAAGAAAGCAACAAAATCATTAGATATGGATTGAATTGCGGAAGTTTTACCTAAATAAGACCTAAAGTAGAAATGATTAGCCCTAATTTGAACTCATTTGATCCAAATTTAATCAAATTTGACCCATTTTACCCTAATTTTTGCCTAAACCAGACCTAATTTTGTACTTCATGACCTAATGAATCCCAATTTCCGTAAATTTTTCATATATTCACCTAAATGAGACAAAATTTGGACAAATAAGACCTACTCATCCAATTTAGAACAATTTCTCCCAAATCATACTTGTTTCCCCTAAATTAGACCTAATGTGCCCAATTTTGACATGATTTGGCCTAAATAAAACCTAACTTTGTATATTATGATCCAATCAGACCTAATTTCCCCAAATTTTCCCTATATTGACCTAAACAATATCTAATTTTGTCAAATTAGACCTAATCTCAGCATATCAGACCATTTCCCCAAAATCAGACTTGCTTTCCCCAAATCAGACCTAATCTGCTCAAATTTGACATAATTTGGCCTAAAATCAAACCTAATTTGCATAACATGACCAAATCTAACCTAACTAACCCTAAATTTCCCTATGTTGATCTAAACGAGACCTTACATGACCAAGTAAGACCTAATTCCACCAAATTAGACCTAACTCCCCCAGATCAAGCTTGTTTTCCCCCAAATCAGACCTAGTTTACCCTACATTGACCTTGTTTAATCAGACCCAATTTAACCATAAATGACTCAATTTGTTCAAATCGAGATGTAGTTTATGCTAAATTATCCTTGAATTGGCTTAATTTGGGCCTCAAAAGGCCTTAGGCTACAACTTAGGTCAATTAGGGGGTTGGGCCCAGTTTGAGGCGGGCTGACTTAAGCCTAGGCGCCGCCCAGGCGAGCGCCTGTACAACACAGACAGATGCAACTCATACAAAAACGTGATATGTAGCTTTTGCATTGATCCCTCTTGCGCGAGCTGGCTTAAGCAGCTTTTTTCATGAAAAATACCTTCAACTTGAGCATGAAACAGTAGTATAGTGGTTGAACTAGAAAAGTTTCCAACAATACATAACCTCCTCTACTGATCCTCTACCCACTATTTGAGATGTGCTCAAACGTGTTCAACGTCTACAACCATTAAATTACGTTCATGTTGTTGAACATCCTGGTCTTGTTGTACGCTCTGTTGATACTAGTCGCGGTCGTGGACGCGACATGGTAGACGTCCACCTCCTACCTCAGGACGGACTTCTACTACACCTAGCCGTGGTCAACCCATTGGCCCATGTTTCTGCAACTTCTATGGTCGTGACAATCATAATGACGACCAGTGTTGGATTTTACATGGTAAGCACGCATGGGCCAACCAAGTTACCTCTAATGCTTTTGAAGATTCTACTTCTACTGATCACACAACGTCTCAACCCTCCTCTGACTGGATCCGGTCTGAATTTGAAAAGCTCTTCTGAGAACGCATGTCCAACCTACCATCTTATTTCAGAGGGTGGCTTGTCTGCCTTGCATGTTGCTCCATCTACAGGTAAAAATAAGCAGTGCATTGACTCTGGTGCTTCGGTCCATGTGGCTGGTAATTCTGATTTTATTTTCTTCCCTAACAAGATCCACTCGTCTACCTCCAGTAACAATTGTTGATGGTTCTCAGACAACAACACATGGCATTGGCACTATTCCTTTATTTCACAATCTGCATCTGATATATGTCTTATATGTCCCTAAATTTATTGTTAATCTACTTTCACTCAGTAAAATTGTGAAGAGCTTTCAGTGCTCTATTACGTTTGACCCCTCGGGTTGTGTTTTTCAAGATCTCTGCACGAAGACGAGGATTGGTTTGGGCCATGAGGGACCAGATGGGTCTACTACCTGGATGGACCAACATCAGTGATTGTTATGCTATCTTCATCTGTGACCAGACTTCAGTGGCATTACCGTCTTGGCCACCCGTCTGCTTCAAAAGAATCAAAACTGAAACATTTATTTCCTACTTTAGCTAATAAAAGTTTTTCTTGTGAAGCTTGCTAGTTTGACAAACAAACTCGTTCAATGTTACCCGCAAGAAAGGTATCGACTCTAAATGCATTTTTTATATTATCCAGGCCAATATATAGGGTCCTAGTTCTATTACAAGTCATATGGGCATTGACGATTTTTCTCGAGCAACTTGGTTATTTTTGCAAAAACATCGTAGCATTGTTATGGACACTATCACTACCTTTTTTTCTGAAATTCTTACTCAGTTCAATAAAGTTATTAAAATCTTTCACAACGACAATGCTCTTGAATTCATGCAAAAATCGGTCACTTACTTTTACTCTCGTGGAAAGATTCACTGTGAGAAGAGGTGAGGGGGAGAGGAGACGAAACACCGAGAGATTTGTCGGCTGCAAGGAGCAGCTTTCTTGAGAGGGCAATAGCCGTCTCACTTCTTTTTATATATTAGGGTAAGATACATTGTGGTACAAAGGAGAAAATA
The DNA here is from genome assembly GCA_963693085.1 of Alisma plantago-aquatica. Lineage (NCBI taxonomy): Eukaryota > Viridiplantae > Streptophyta > Magnoliopsida > Alismatales > Alismataceae > Alisma > Alisma plantago-aquatica. The sequence continues at coordinate 1,497,966,715 of OY856411.1, read as the reverse complement.
ATAGAAAAACAATAAAACAAATAATATAATGAAAATAGAACCAGGAGGCAGATTGCAGATTTCCGCCGCTGTAGCAATCTCGATACCATCGACAAAACTGTCGATGGTATCGACAGAAGGATGTTCTGTCGCTGTGATGATCTCGATACCATCGACCTCCTGTCGATGGTATCGACGGGGATACAGGTTGTTTCACACTCCCCCTCAAGATGGAGAGTACACATCGTGTATGCCCAGCTTGCCACATAATCTTTGAAAAGCTACTGGACCCAAAGGCTTTGTCAAGATATCCGCCAGTTGATCTTCAGACTTGACGTATGGCGTCACGATAGTGCCATCTTTGATTTGATCACGAATAAAATGGCAATCAACTTCTATGTGCTGTGTACGCTCATGAAAGATAGGGTTCCTGGCAATGTGTATAGCATACTGATTGTCACACTTGAGCTCCATAGAAGACATGATAGTGATTTTTAACTCAAAAATAACAGATTTGACCCATTGTAGTTCACAACATGCATGGGCCATAGCACGGCATTCAGCCTCAGTACTGGATCTAGCTACCACATGTTGTTTTTTGCTTTTCCAAGTAATCAAATGATCACCTAGGAAAGTACAATAGCCTGATGTAGACCTTCTATCAGTATGATCACCAGCCCAATCTGCATCTGAATACCCTGTGAGAGTCAAAATAGATGGAGTCACCTTGGGTTTAGAATATGTGATCCCCTTACCAGGAGCACTCTTCAGATATCTTAGAATCCGACAAACTGTTGTCCAGTGTGACTGTCGGGGTGAGTGCATATGTTGACTCACAACGCCTACAGCAAAAGAAATGTCAGGTCGTGTAACAGTCAGATATATTAGCTTGCCAACTATTCTCCTGTAATATCCTGGATCTGAGTACTCAACACCATCAACCGTCTCCTTGATGTGATAATCCATAGGAGTAGATACCAGTTTAGATTCAATCATGCATGTTTCCTGTAGTAAGTCAAACATGTATTTCCTCTGAGATAGGTTGACACCTGCATGAGATCTAAGCACTTCAATGCCCAGAAAATATCTCAGTTTACCCAGATCCTTGGTTTGGAAGTGTTTCTATAACCCTTCCTTCACACGAGATATGCCTGGAGAATCACTGCCAGTAATCACTATGTCATCAACATATACAGCAATAATGATAGAGACACAAGAAGAGCTAGAGTAGAATAAAGAATGATCAGTCATGGAGCGAGAGAAACCCATCTGGAGTACAACCTCACTGAACTTGTCAAACCAAGCTTGAGGAGACTGTTTCAGCCCATATATGGTTTTCTTCAATTTACACACTTTCTGACACTCCCCCTGAGCAACAAACCCAAGAGGTTGCTCCATATATACCTCTTCCTGTAGATCACCATGTAGAAAGGCATTCTTAACATCAAGTTGAAATAGGGGCCAATCAAAGGTAGTAGCCAGAGAAATAATAATCCGGACAGAGTTTAGACGAGCTACTGGAGAAAAGGTCTCAAAGAAATCAACTCTATAGGTCTGTGTGTAGCCTTTTGCTACCAATCTGGCCTTCAACCTCTCAACAGATCCATCTGGATTATGTTTGATGGTGAAAACCCATCTGCAACCCACGGCTTTCTTCCCTGCAGGTAAGTCAACAAGATCCCATGTGCCATTATGCAAAAGGTCTAACATCTCAAGCTGCATTGCATGTTTCCAGCCACTGTCCTTCATAGCATCATAGTGATCCCTTGGTATAACAATAGAATCAATCCCAATAGCAAATGTGTGGGCCTGCTTAGATAAGTGTGACAAACAACACACATTTGTAATAGGATGTCTAATAGTACAAAACCGAACACCTTTCCGAACAGCAATAGGAAGATCAAGATCTGATGCTTCTGTAGGAATCTCGTGAGTAGAAGACGATGAGGAAGGCTCAGAGACTGGTGTCGCTACCTCTTCTGGATCTTATCTGCCTCGCCTACTATAAACATATGGGTACTACTGAATAACAGGACTGTCAGCTGCCTGCTCGTCCTAAATAAAAGTATAATCAGGAATAATGGGTGGCGCTCCCTCACTCTGCACAGATGGTGCCACTCTCTCACTCTGAAAATCTGGTGGCACTCCCTCTCTCAACTGCTCCCCCTTACTCAGCATCGGAGAAATACGGAGTGGTCTCATGGAAGGTAACATCTCTAGACACAAACACGCGACGAAGACTAGGACAGTAACACTTGTATCCTTTGCTAGTACTAGAATAACCAAGGAACAAGGTTTTAATAGACCTAGGAGAAAGTTTGTCAGCCTTAGGGTCAAAATTATGGACAAAATAAGTGCAACCAAACACTCTGAGGGGAACAGAGAAGGGTTGATCATGGGCCGTAACACAGAGAAAGGAGTTTGTCCTTTGAGAACGGAAGATGGTTGTCTGTTGATTAAGAAGCAAGCACTTAATAGATCTTCAGACCAGAATTTCTTAGGCACATTGGATTGAAACATGATCGAACGAGCAATATCAAGAAGATGACGATTTTTTCTCTGAGCCACCCCATTTTGCTGAGGGGTGTGAGGACAAGACGTGTGATGAATCATGCCAACAAAACTAAAAAAATCAGACATAGCCTTTTGAACATACTCTAAATCATTATCAGATTGGACAGTTTTTATATTGCAATCAAACTGAACCTTTATTTCTTTATGAAAATGTTTCACAATAGATAGCACAGACTCTCGGCTTTTGAGAATGTAGACCCGTGTCATGCGGGAAAAATCATCCACAAAGGAAATAAAATAACGAAAACCATTATAACTCTGGTCTTTAACAGGACCCCATACATCACTGTGGACTAACTCAAAAGGACAAGATGCCCGCTTACGACTGGGATAAGACAACCTATTATGATGTTTTCCCAGCTGACATGATTGACACTCTAAAGATGACTTGAGACAACTCAGGTTCCAACTTCCGCAGGCTTTCTAACGACGGATGTCCATATCTGCAATGCCATAGTAAGGGGGAACCACTCAACAGGATGGATGGAGCTGGAGCAGATACTGGGCGAGGCAGACTGTCACCGTGGAAAAGGTAGAGATCACCTTTCCTAGGCCCCCCACCAATCGTCCTCATACTCTTGAGATCCTGTAAAACAAAACAAGAAGGCCCAAATGTTACTGTACATTTTACAGTGTCAACCAACTTTGCAACAGAAAGAAGATTAAAAGGAAACTCAGGCACAAAGTGTACAAATTTCAGATCAATCTTGGGTGTTAGAGAGACAGATCCACTAGCTAGCACTCTCCTCACTAAACCATCTGCCAGTGTGACAGATTGGTGAGGAATATATGAGTCCATAGATTGGAGCAATCTCTTCATACCAGTCATATGTTGTGACGCGCCAGAGTCAACTACCCAAGATGTAGTAGAGACAGAAGTTATGAGAGATGTAGCCTGATTACCTGCAGTAGATGCCAGGTTTGCTGATGATGAAGATCCCACACTCATGTGATGTGTAGCCTGAATGAACCGATCATACTCCTCCTGAGTAAGAGTGATGTCGGTCCCAGAATTGGTGCCCACAGCTGAAGATGGAGAGGAATCTGTAGAAGTGGCACAATGTGCTGCCCCTACAAGAGGTGCAACAGGTCTCCCATGTTTCTTCCAACACTTTTCCACTGTATGTCTTGGTTTATCACAGAAGGTACACTTCGGACGTGTCCCACGCCCTCTGCCCGTACCAGGTCGTCCTCCTCTCACCGCAGAAGCTACAGATGCATGAGACTCCCCAGAGGATATAGTAGAGACAGGATTAACAGACTCAAAAATAGACTATTGAATTCTCGAATATGCTTCTACAAAACTTGGCAATTTATCAGAAGCCAGAATGACGCTCCGGGCAGAACTGCAAATGGAATTAAGCCTGGATAGAAATTTAGCAGTGATCAAGTCGTCTCTATCTTTGATCTGTGTAGCAGCTGTCACAGGATGATAATAGCTCAGCTCCTGAGCAAGAGCCTGAATAGCTCCAAAGTATTCCTCAAGGGACCTATCACCCTGCCTCGCAGCAAATAGACGATCATATATCATGAATAGCCCAAGAGCATTCTTCTCCTGGGAATAGTGTCGCTTCACTTCGTCCCATATCTCTTTAGCTGTAGTATAGAACATAAACCTAGCTGCAATTGCAGGCTCCATACTATTCCATAACCAAGTCTTCACAAGACTGTCATGACGCTTCCATTCAGCGTATCCTTTATTAGTAGTGTCCAGGGGACCCAAGTCAACATGTCTCGCCTTATCGCGAGATTCCAAGACAGTGTGAACTGCGTTCATCCATAGTAGACAGTTTATCCCCTTGAGTTTGATGGAGGGGATAGGAAAGGCAAGAGGGCCCAAAGACCCATAGGAACATAGAAATTTAAATATCACAGAAACAAAAGGAATTCATATCAGGAGTAATAAATGTCCAAGTATTTGGGTTTTAAAAAGGATTTACAATTCAAGAGATGCCTCATTAAAAGATATATGGATTTTAGTCATTTAATGCCCAAAATAAAAATAGAGAGTGTACATACCTTATCTTCATGACTAGTGGTTAGCTCAATTGATATACTTGGTCCACGAAGTCGAGTTTTCATCCTAAGAACACATTATGTATGTTAGTCAAATAAAAGCTAACGTGTGTATAACCTAATAGGATGCATTTATATTATTCTTATACTAGTTTTGATCACCTAATTAGATACTAGGGTTTCTAATCATACTAAGTGAGTAAATGATTCATTAGTTATCTAGTTCTATTATCCATATTATTCACATAAATCAAAGTAGGTCGTTAGATATATGTGTTCTTGTAGTTTAAGTTTGGTAATGTCATTCTATCCCGTTGTATCGTATAGTTCGATTTGCTCGACTAGGTCAAGGTTATGCATCACATGAGATACTATTAGAACATGATACCCTTATTAGGAAGTATGGGGTTTAGTTAATATATGACAAAATTTGTGATGATGTATACTCTAGGTTAGTTTATTTTCATGCCCACATGGATGTCTAACATGTTCTCTTTGTTATATAATCTATTGTTTTCAAAATATGTGTGTTGTTCATAGTATTTACTAATATTAACGTTCTATTCTATATACATATAGTTAGTTTTAGGCTAATCATTTCAGTGGCCTAGTTATATTAATCACTTGGTATTATCATCCTAAACACCTAGGTTATCATTGAAGTTCTAATTATCATATCGGTATCATCTCAGACCCATTACATTCTAGTTCATAATTTTTGTAGGCAGTTCTAAGGACATGCACACTATCCGTATTAAGATGAATCGGTATAGTCGATGACTTGTGCTGGATAATGATACGATTAGGTGATTACACATACTAAGGTTATATATACATTGATACTATTGTTAATCATATTAGCCTTGTTATCTGTGAGATTAAAACCTCAAAGAAATCTAACCTGTAGTTTTCCAGACCCAACGATCCATATGTAGGTTTGAAGTCCGTGAGCATGACGCCATAGATGGCAGAGGTGACCCTGGGACGAGGTCTAATGGAGCCGACGGAGGTGTATCTGGCTGTGCAGTCTTGGCTTGATGGACAAGGTGTCGGCGATGCTCGACGCTGTCCGGTGGTGCTCGACGCTGCCTGGAGTTTCTTGATGTTGCCGGGCGCAGGTGGAGGAGAAGAAGAGGAGGCGGCGCTGTCTCACGTTGTTGGGTGAAGTGGACCGAGGACGATGGTTGTGGAAGATTGACGCGTGTAGGGGACGCTGAACGGGTGAAGAAGCCGGACGGGGAACCTTGGGCTGTGGAGAAGGTGGACGATGCGAACGACGATGGGGAAGACGAGTAAGGGCTGCTGTTCATGTTGTTGTATGAGGAGTAGGAGTGGCTGTTGGTTGTGGTGGAGTTGACGGTGGAGTAGATCTCTGGAATTAGAACTCCATTTCATGAAGGATGTTGTGGGTTGGTGAGGTGGCAATGCGACTGAGACAAGGGGAGACTAGCGATGAGGTCGGCCGTGGCTGAGGCTTGAAATTTGTAGATGGTGAGGTCTGCTGATGAGGATCTGGAGGAGTCGGCTGGTGCTAGGGTTGTGGATAAAGAAGATAGGGAGAGAGGAAGAGGAGGCAAATGATTCAATTTGTTGTAGATGTTGGAGCAGGTTGTGCAGTAACTGAGATCGGGGGCCAGAGCGTGGTTGGCGATGGGAGTTGGCAGGTTGGAGGTCCTCACAGGTCTTGAAGATGAGAATCTCGAGCTCTATTACTTGTTGATAGCTTACAGCAATAGATCGAGGTGGAAGACAAAGCATGACCTTCTCCTGGATTCATGGCAGCCAAAGCAGTAGGCGACCGCTGTTGTACTTGTTGGCTACGACGCCCTGCTGTCAGGGTGGTCGGCGTAGGGGAGAGCTGGTGGACGGCGACACTACCAGGAGGCACCTGACACAACCTGGCAACACTGGCGTTGCCTGGCGCTGTTGGACGCAGGGCCCATGCTGTGATGGGCATCGGAGAAGTGCAGGTTGATCAGTTGCAAGACGCCAGGCTGGTGAAGGTGAAGCGGGCAAACATCAGAACCGCTGATCAGGGGATGAAGACAGAGGGAAGAAGAATACATGAATAGGCGCAAGCGAGGAGGAGAAGCGTGAAGGAGGAAGATGATGGGAGCGCAATCTGTGGCCATGCCCTCGGCGCAAGACCCGCTTCAGTGAGGGAGAAGGTCATGCGGGGGATAAGAAAGACACGGTCAAACCGGTACCAGACCAGTCGCGTGACCACAATGCAAAACTAAACGGGTGGCAGAAATGTAAATATAGATTTGGCCCAACAAACTTAGATTATTTAGGATATTTATATTTATAAATTATTTAGGGGTGTAAATATGGTTCAATTGACTTGAAATTTAACACAGATCAAGTAAGATGTAAGGAATCCAATTAGATAATTGTTTTTGTCCTATGAGAGTGTTTAATATTTTATTTATTTACTTGGGTGGTTAAGTATGCATTTAGTACATTTATTCTTCTTTTATCCAATCCAACACAATTATTCGTATTCATTTTTTTTTCTTCTTAAATAGACTGAATAATATTTTGGAGCGTAAAGTAAGGTCGACACTGATTTGTTGATGAATTTTCACATTCAATCATAGTATTGAATTTATTTGGTAATTTCATCCCAAAACATATTAATTCAGGAGGAAAAGTACTAGACATTAATAAATTTCAAAAAGGGCCTAGAGTAAGGTAGGGGAAAGCTATGATCCTAGATTTTTCGCCGTAGGGAATCTTGGTGTCCTCCATTGTAGACGGGAACACAGTGACGGATTGATACACGTCACAGAGAAAGCTGAGGTGACGGAGAGATACACGTCACAGAGATAGATGGGGTGACGGAGAGATACACGTCACAACCAAAAAGGAATGGATAAATGTGTTACTGACGCATTCACAACCTCCAACCGATTTCCTAGTCACACATGGAGGAGATGTGACTAGGAGTACAACCGTCGGGTAACGAGTCCTCCGATTTAGATTTTAGACGGCTGTCGAATCACCCAAAGACCCCAAACAACTTGTGGTGGAGTCTATGGCAACGTTGGAGATCTACCTAAGACCCAACGTAGAAGGAGATAACCCTGCAAGCCTGGTGCCTCACTCCAGATCGGCGGATGGACTGCAGCCGGACGGCGACAGCAGCCTTGTCGCTGCCGCCGCTTTCTCTCGGCGGCGCCGCCGGCACGGAGAGAAAGAAAGAGGAGCGCTACCGGCAAAGAGAAAGAAGGAGAAAGGGAGAAGCGGTGGCGGAAGGAGAGAGATGCCCTAGATCGAGCTCTTCTCTGATACTATGTGAGAAGAGGTGAGGGGGAGAGGAGACGAAACACCGAGAGATTTGTCGGCTGCAAGGAGCAACTTTCTTGAGAGGGCAATAGCCGTCTCACTTCTTTTTATATATTAGGGTAAGATACATTGTGGTACAAAGGAGAAAATAATAGAAAAACAATAAAACAAATAATATAATGAAAATAGAACCAGGAGGCAGATTGCAGATTTTCGCCGTTGTAGCAATCTCGATATCATCGACAGGACTGTCGATGGTATCGACAGAAGGATGTTCTGTCGCTGTGATGATCTCGATACCATCGACCTCCTGTCGATGGTATCGACGGGGATACAGGTTGTTTCACATTCACCAAACTATTTGCTCATATACTCCACAACAAAATGGGGTAGCTGAACAAAAAAAATCGTCATCTTCTAGAGGTTGCTCGCACCATACTACTTCACTATCATGTTCCACAGCGTTTTTGGTTGGAGGTTGTTTCTACTGCTTGCTACCTTATCAATCGCGTGCCTTCATTTGTTCTGCAAAATTAGATTCTTTACACCATTCTCTTTCCCGATGCACAACTTTTCTTTGTTCCGCCGTGTATCTTTGGGTGCACTTGCTTTACTAAAAACCTTAATCCAGGGATGACGAAATTTGACCCTCGCTCCACCAAATGCATTTTCGTGGGTTATTCAAGTTACACTGAAAGGGTATCATTGTTATGACTCTTATGACCCTATCATGCGGAAGTGGTATGTCAGTGCGGATGTAGTATTCTTCGAACATTTGCCATACTATTTTGATAAAGGGGCCACTTTATCCTATAATCTCTTAGCACCCGCCCCGTTACCGGACATTGTGGATGTTTATCCACCTTCTGAATTGGTACTTGCAGATCGACCATTGCAAGTCTACAAACGAAGACCAAAGCCCACTATCCCCTCCATGGCCCCTCAACAACCAGATCCTCCTTCAAAGGAAGATCATAACACAACTCAGGTACACATTAACTTACACCTTCCTATTAGTCTTGAAGGTGTCCGCTCTTGCACTCAACATCTGATTAGGTATTTATGTTCTTCTACAAATCCAGGTGCTAGCTTCGCTTGCTTTACTGTTGCTATTTTTGTTGTGTCTATCCCGAAAAATGCTACAGCAGCACTACAAATTCCTACCTAGAGTCAAGTAATGGAAGCTGAAATTAAGGCCTCGTTGACCGCAAGACATAGGATCTTGAGGATCACCCTTTTGTTTGTCCTATTGTTTGATTTTGATGGATCTTCACTATTAAATATCATCCTGATGGAACAATTGAACGACTGAAAGCACACCTATTAGAAAAAGGGTATAGTCAAACTTATGGAGTAGACTATTTTGAGACTTTTTTTCCTGTTGCTAGACTCAATTTTTGTTAGAGTTCTCATTTCTGTTGTTGCAAACAAGGATTGGCAATTATTTCAGTTGGATGTCAAAAATGCTTTTCTTTATGGAGATTTGCATGAAGAGGTTTACATGGAGCAACCGTCTGGCTTTGTTGCTCAGGGGGGGTATTCTTCACGATTTTGCAGTTTGAGGAAAGCCATTTATGGACTGAAACAAAGTCTTCGCGCTTGGTTTGACAAGCTCAGTCAGATTCTCATGAAATTCGACTTTCGTTGTTCTCATTCATATCACTTTGTATTTATTAAGAAAACTGTTCTTGGTCTTGTCATTCTTATTGTCTATGTAGATGACATTAACTTATCTGGTAGTGACACCAAACACATTCAAGCAATCAAAACCTATCTAGAACAACACTTTGTCACAAAATATCTTGGCAAACTGCGGTATTTCTTAGGCATTAAAGTGTCCAGGTCATCTGCAGAGTGTATGTCTTTCACAACAAAAATACGTTCTAGACCTTTTGTAGGAAACAGGCATGCTTGGTTGCAAGCCGGCAAGCACACCTGTAGATCCTAACACGGATTGGGATGACGAAACTTCTTTACATGATTATGATAATCACCAATACAGAAGATTGGTTGGTGAGCTCATTTACCTTACTATCACACGAGCTGATATTACTGTTGTTGTAGGGTTTGTCAGCAGGTATCTAGATAAACCCAAATAGTGTCACTGGGATGCAGTTTGCCACATTCTGAAATATCTAAAAAGCTCTCCAGGGAAAGGTCTATCGAAAAAAAGACATGGACATTGCAATCTTTCTAGTTACTCAGATTCTAATTATGCAGGGAGTAGATGTGATAGGAAATCTACATTCGTACTTTGTTGGAGGCAAGCTAGTTACTTGGCGTTGCAAAAAAAGCAGAAGGTGGTAGCTAGATCAAGTGTTGAAGCAGAATATAGAGTTATGGCTCATATTGCATGTGAACTTATGTGGGTTCAAAGTCTTCTTAAAGAATTTGATATATTTGATACTAGTCCTATTCCTATGTTCTGAAATAATAAAACCTCTATTTTTATTGCGAGCAACCCTACATTTCATGAGTGCACAAAGCATATAGTAGACTGTCACTTTGTTCGGAAATTTGTTCTTTCTGGCCACATATGCAACCCTCATCTCAAAACTGAAGATCAAGTGGCAGACATCTTCACCAAGCTGCTACCTAAAGTTCGATTCAAGACTCTAGTGGACAAGTTGGGCATGTTTGACATCTATGCTCCAACTTGAGGGGGTCTATAGAGATATGTTTATATTTCCTATTCACATGTGCTCTACTCTACATGTTACTTGTGTTATTTATCCCATATTGCTTAGTTGTGGTTATTGTTTTATTCTCTTATCCTATAAAAGAGAAGGCATTGTACTCAGCTTTACTTACTCAATACAATAGATTCACTTCTCTATACATGTCATGCTGAGAAATCTCTAAACTTACAGCCGACGGTCTTCTGCTCAGGCTGAATAATTCAGTGCGCATTTTTTTTTTTGGGGGGGGGGGGGGGGGGGGGGGGGGCTTGTGAAGTTTTCAAATAATAAGAGGCTGCTTCGGTTTGAGATAGATATTGACTCAGCAGCAATAGACACCGTGAACCCAAGTGTGGTTCACATTAAGATTTTTTCTTTTTGCAACTATATTGTGCTAATCGATATATTGATAAGATACAACCCTACTCCTATATATAGGAAAACCAAAGAAGCATACATAAACTAAACCTAATGGGCCAATACGTACTTGGGCCCATAATATAAAGAGAATCTCTAACAACATGCAAGTGTAAGAAAAGGAATTTTGATTTGATCATCTAGTGTAAGCAGTCAGCCATTGAAACTTTGACATTCTAGTCAATAGCTAAAAAATCTCATATAATGATAAAGCATGAAAATGTAAAAATGATATACTCACTTGAAGATTTTTCAAACGCAAAGATGTGTTCAACAAAACAGGATGTACAGCTTCTTTGCTGGAGGTACCAAGAATCTGCGATTCAACAGCGCACAGTCAGAAAAAATCAGAGAAGAAAATATACATTTTCTTCATGAAGATGTACCTTTATCAAACATTCAACAGCAGTTAGCTGAACAGATTCATCAGAATCTTCAAGCAAGGCTACAATCACTCCCAGAACTTGAGCAGTGTATTTAACCATGTGGCTAGCAGGAATCTAGGGCAAATTACAAACACCAAAATATTTAACATAAGGTAAGAAACAAATTTTAGCTGATTAATGTCGCAGACACGATATTCAAGAAGGTATTAATGAGACACATGGTATAAAAATGACCTTCACAGAATTCAAATAAATCGAACAAATCTGAATTGACAAGATATAAGTAACGCTTTAGAAATCCTGACCTGCACTAGCCCTTTTAAGCAAAGGCTCCTTACTTTTGATGATTCATCTGAGACATGCAGACACATCGCCTCAACTATCTGTTCTAGCACCAGTACATCACCCTCACTACAAAAAAGGAAACAAGCATAAAATAAACTCTTAGTTCATACAGTACTGTACTGAGATGTAGGATATGTCTCAGTAATTCTTGAAGTTAAATCCACTCAGGGCATGCACAATGTAAGACATCAAAAAATAAGAAAGGTTCCCAATCGTTGTATTGTTTAATCTAAGAAAGAACCGCGCACAGTGTCTTAAGGGCTGAATTGCTGTTGTCTATCTATAAGGGAGTGACAAGTCAGCCACAAACATTTTTTTGTCATGTATTTGGAGAAATCGAGGCAAAAATTAGGGATAGATGGATTTAAAATTACAGCGTTGAGGTACAGTTTACCATAACATCATATTTCTTAGGCTCAATGCATAAGGATATCATTTCCTTTATGTTGGTCATTTTGTTCTTTATTGCGTTGAGAACAGGAAACAACATTTCATAGAGCATCTAAGACCAAAGCACTGAATCAGAAAAATGGGTGGACCTCCTTGGTATTTTAATTCCATCCACTCCATCATTCCATTTAAGCACATAAGTATGCAAACTCCTGCTCCTCCCCCCCCCCATCTCCACACATCACATGCCACAGGTGTTATCATACATCCTCGTCTGGCCATGCAGCACAACACTGTCACCATACCAAAGGTCCAACCAGAGGCGCACATACAAGCTCCAGAAGTGCGCTGCAAGAATCTGTGTGGGGCAGCGCCATGTCAAACCCAAGCAGCAATAGCACGGACGGTTACTTCCGGTTTTGAAAAGAGGTTGACGAGAAACAGTGCAACAGCAATTTTGTACCTCATAGTTCAGGAGAAACAGCACACCTAATCCTAGTGACTGCAGTCACTTTAAATTGGTTGTTGCACTGTTTGGACATTCTCCAACCAGAATGACCAGTGCTTGGACCTTTGGCAAGAGGACCAAGCAATGGTCAGGCTACAGGCTCCAGAAGTGTGTTCCAGAGTCTCGGGAAGAAGCAGTATGTCAACCCCAAAGTGCAGCAGTTCCTTCTAGTGTCGAAGGAGGTGCAGCATTCTGTGATTAGTCAACTACAGTAAAACAGCTGGTTTCTTCCACGTACCACAGGAGAAACAACATGCCCATTCTAGCAACAGCATCAAAGGGGCAGGAAGCTCTAGGTCACATGTGAAAGTGCCAGAGCATGCACAGCAGCAATATGTCAGCTGCAAGTATAGCAGACACCTTCAGTTGAGCGGGAGCAGAGACACACCAACCTTGAGTAGAAGCAAAGATCAGTTCTTCCCTTCACACGGGCAGTGGTCAGTAGATCATGTATATTCAAGGAAACTTACTCGATAGGCAAACCAAAAACAATGGCTGGGACCAACATTCAGTCTGCAGCAAGCATGTGATCAATGTTATCAGCACCGGGCCAGTCATCAAACCAGTGAGGCTACTGGTTCCCGGTTAACCGGTAACATCAGCAATGTATAAAAATAACATTAACATGCTAAAAACATAGAAAGTACAGGTAAAATATGAAATAGTCCAACTATGATAAAGATACAAGTACAACTTTTGGAACCCAAAATGAAGTCATAACCTCACA